>CM028383.1:92226692-92363417 GCA_013146195.2 Codonopsis lanceolata
GCAGCTCGAAGTTTCCGAGCAACAACAACAAGCTTTAATAAGCCAATTTCTCTCATTAAAATATCGCCCCTCCACCGCTGAGGGCCTTTCAAACATAATAAATGACTTACACATTACATTCTTCCCCCTAATTAACACCGGCGGCTACTGCTCTGCTACGTGCGCTAGGTACACAAACAAAGTCTCACCAAAAACCGGGCTACTCAATAAAGGAGGTCGTCCTAGATATTCCACTAACTGCTCGAAAGCCTTCTGACACTCAGCAGTCCACTCGAACCCCTTATTCGCACGGAGAACCTTTAAGAAGGGCAAGCATCTTTCTGCAGATTTAGAAATAAACCGACCAAGGGCTATCACTCTACCGTTGAGCTTCTGAACATCCTTAATACACCGAGGAAGTTTCATAGTGACCAGTGCCTTGATTTTTTATGGATTGACCTCTATGCCCCTTTCAGTTACCATGCATCCCAGAAACTTGCCCGCTTTCACCCCGAACACACACTTTCTCGGGTTAAGCTTCATGTTATTCTTTCTAAGGTTGGCAAAGGTTTCTCCCAAATCAACTGTATGCTCATGCCCTTTGCTTTTCACCACCATGTCATCAATATAGGCCTCCATATTTCTACCAATCTGCGAACTGAAAACCTTATTCACTATCCTTTGGTATGTAGCTCCTGCATTCTTCAGTCCAAATGGCATCATTTTATAGCAATATAGCCCTCCTGCTGCTCGGAAAGCTGTCAAGGCCTTGTCCTGCTCGTTCATCTTGACTTGGTGATATCCGGAATACGCATCAATGAAACTCAAGAATTCGAACCCGGCTATAGCATCCACCAGCTTGTCGATGCGAGGTAAGGGATAACAATCCTTCGGACAAGCCTTATTCAAATCGGTGAAGTCGACACACATCCTCCACTTGCCATTGGACTTTTTGACCATAACAACATTAGCCAACCAAGTTGGATAATGTATTTCTTCAATGATATCAGCATCTGAGCAGCTTCTCAACCTCTTCCTTAATAGCTTGGTCCTTTTCAATGAAATAGAATAAACTCTAGGCGCCGATTGGCCCCATTTCTTGAATTCCACCTTGAAACGGATCCACGAGAGACAATGTAAAGCCACAACCTCGCTATGCCCCCCGTTTATGTCCTCCTGTCATAAAACTGCTGTCCTGAAGCCGCTTGATCAAGGTCTCCATGCGAAAACATCCGAAGGCTGCAAATGAAAGTGCCTTGCCGATTTTTATCTTTTGCTCGGGATAAGCAGTATTGACAACCACCTCCTCAAGTTCGTCCTGAGCTGTAAATTCTGGCTCATCCCGCATTTGGAGCATATCGCACTCCACCTTCTCTTCGTCCTCAGCCTAAGTCTCAATCGGATCAAGCTGATCTACATCCATGTCCACTGCTTTCTCGGCTCATCCCCCCAACCCCAATGTCGGCAAAGGACCATCAATCTTCTTACCAACTTCATCTGGAACCAAACTCGCATCACCATCCCTGCTCGACCCTGCCCCCCCGACTCCAATGTCAGCAAGGGACAAGCGTTTCTCCTTGCAATCTTTATCCGGTGCCGGGCCTGCATCAACATCCTGCTCGACCTGCCCCCCCGACTTCAGTGTCGGCAAAGAGCAAGTGTCCACCTCGCAATCTTCTTCACTCACCACAGCAACTGTCGATGGCCCCACTGTCACATGAGATGTTTCCTTGGTGCTAACAGTGATTTTCTGCTCGCCGTCTTCCAAGATCAACTTTTGCTTTTTCCGCTGACTGTCACGCACATACTCAAGCACTGCCCGGGGCTGACTCCTCAATACTCCTACTCCTTGATCGGTGTAGAATTTAGCGCATTGGTGGGGAATGGATGCGACCATTTGAAACTTGGTCATGCTCGGCACCCCCAAGATGATGTTATATGGGGATTTCAAATCAATCACCATAAAAGTGATTTTCTCAACTCGGGTGCGGCTCCCTCACCAATAAAGACCTCCAGCTCGACCGTACCTTTCACAGGTACTTTATGATTAGTGAAGCCCTCCAGCGTCCCAGCATACGGTTTGAGGCGGTCATCACTCAACTCCAAACCCGGAAAGCATGAATAATGCATCACGTCCCTGCAGGCTCCGGTATCAACCAAGATTTTGTGCACAACCCAACCGTCCACTAGAGCCGAGACAATTAAGGACTTACTCTCCTGCCACATTGTTCGCCAACTCGCTGCGAGTAAACTGTTATAGTTTCCTCTCCAGCTTGCAAAGTAGTAGGACGATCTACCACCTTTGACAAGGAATAGATCTGTTTCCCGAGCTGAGTTGGAGTCGGCTCCTCATCCATTATAACATTTATTACCCTTCTGATCGGGGGTGCATCTCATCGAGGAACATTCCCCCTATTTCCACCATCCCTTTTGAACCGATCCAGCCGGCCTTCATTGATCAACTTTTAAATGGCCTTTTTCAACGGCCAACATTCCTCTGTTATGTGCCCGTAATCATCATGATAAGCACATCTCTTTGACCGATCTCTAAGATTTCTCGGCTCGAGATTCATACGAGGTGGGCGAAGCTCATCCCGAATCTCATACATAATATCCTCGTATTGAAGCAACGATTGAGGGGTAAGATCGCCTTCCGAAGAAATTCTCTCGGCCGATCATATCTTGACTTGCCTTTATTGAACCACCTGGCCACGGCTGCCTTTGGGATTACCCCCAGCCTCAATGCTCTCCTTTTTCTTTTCAGCCTCACAAGACTGCTTTCTCTCGAGCCGCGCATCAACATCTCTCGCAAGCTTGGGCTCGCGCATGCTCAACTTCGATCTTAAACCACCTTCTCCCTCGAGTAAACCTGTTTCAAAACATAAGGTTACCTCCTGCTTGGTCAGCCCTGGAACCTGCTCCAGTACTTTTGTGAATCGCTCCAAATAGCTAGCAGTCGACTCATGTGCTTCTTGCTTAACCTTTGACAAGTCAGCCCTTGTCTTTGCCAACGTGCCCGAGGTCCCAAAGTCTGCTAAAAACTTTGTTCGCAGATCAGCCCAATTATTAATCAATCTGCGCGGTAGGGCTCCCATCCATGCCAATGTCTTTCCTTGCAAAGCCCCACAAAAGCCCGAATTTTTAACGCATCATCCAACGTTACCAAGCCAATATGAGACTCGAACGACATCAACCAATCTCTCGCTTTAGTCTTCCCTGTGTACTCATTTATGTTCGGGAAAATAAGCCCCTGTGCTGGTGGTGCATTCTCAATCCAAGGAGTCAACGGGCTTGCTGAGGTACCCAGAAAATTCCCATCAAGAGCTTTACCCTGCTCCCAAGCCTCTATACGACGTTTCAAATCCTCAAATTCCTGCATATTAATGGCTGGAGGCAAGCCACCCACGGGCTAAGACTGTACCGCGGGCATAGGAGGGACCTGTGGGGGACCCATAGATCCAAAAGCTTGAGTAACACCCACGGCCTGCGCCACCGAGAGCCATCCAAAATAGCCGGCAATCGGCTCATTAGCCACTAAATTTCTTTGAGCATCTATCTATTGCAACTCCCTTTTTTCCTTGGATTGGTAAGACAAATGTACTTAAGTCCGCCTGGGTGATGGCGTCCTGTGGCGACGAGCATGGGATCTCCTAGGAGATGACTGCGAACATGTGACCTTCGCGGTGAGGGCGAGCGAGGTCGACGATGGTGTGACCTTCATGGAGAAGGTGAGCGTCGTTGACGGCGAGACAGTGTCGAATCATCCCCCACTCGGGGTCCCAGTCACGAATGCACACTTGGCACAATCCTATAACTAGCTATGCCTTCTTGTTGATTATGTCCTTTTGACTCTCGTTCACGTTGTTGCGAGGGAATGACTACTGGATTTAATTGATTGCCCCCAGTTCTTGATCCATCGCTGCTTGGCTTGGGGCAGGCAAAACAGGTAAGGGATCCAACTCGATCAATGGGTAGAGGTGGCTTACCCATGGCGATTAATTGCAGGTTCAATTGATGCATTTGTCCCAAATAAATAACCCTTTGACGAAGAGCCTCCTACCGAAACTCATTGGCCAATCCCACTGCAACTACTACACTCATTGCCAATGAATCCAACTCACGCCGTTGATTGAGCTGGTGGCGTGCATCATGAGGTGGTGGCAATAGATTGTTTGCAGTTGGAAGATTCATACTTGGGGTAGCCGTATGCACCTCTTCCGCTAGGTTACCACCGTTCATACCATTTTCATCCATAATCAAAACTTGCCAAGAACAAAAACGTACTTCACAAAGAAAATTTCTTTGTTTCCTGACAACGGAACCAACTGATGCGTCCAAAATCCTCTAAGACGCACTGGATTTCTTTAACAGGATATCTGGCTTTCGACTTATACTTAATCTTCAAAGCTCAATTTGCAAGCAAGCCAAGAAAACCGTAAACTAAGCAGGGGCAATCCCTGCAAAAGCCCTCCGGCGTGAAAATTAGCACAAGCACTTAAGTGAGTAAGCAATTTAGCATAGTTTAGGCAAGTTAATCGGAATCACATACCTCCCTTCTTCATTTTGAGGGGTTTATATAGCTGTTGCCGGAGAGTAACCGCTGATAACTGCCCATTAATGTTCATGGCTTAAATGGCGGGCATATTAACTGTCTCATTCATTACGGTAACATCGTGGTAATGATGGAGACTTTCTCGGGAGTAACCGACTATATTCATAATAACTTTGACAAACGAGCATGACAAACCATGCTCGTTGCACGCTGTTGACCGTTGGTTAAGCCCCCAGCTCGTTGTGCCTTTACCTGCTGGAGATTTAACCCCAGCTCGCGATATATCATCGGTTGCTATCGATTTCTCAATGACTTGGACCTTTTAACATACATGCGTTGCTCGTAATTAAGAAGAATGTGTCAGGCACGTGACTGATGACTTGAGCCTATTGGGCCGGGCAGCTCATTTAGTAACCTCGGTTTATTTTATTTTTTTTGTTTTTATTGACTTTGTAACTATTATTTTTGTTCAATGAAATATTTTTATTTTACTAACGTATTTTGTTTTACATATATATTTTTAAGAATTTGTTTTAAACTTTTGTTCCGTAAATTATTTTATTTTACTAACCACCGTATTAAATTATTTTTGTTTTGTTGATTCTGTAACTTTTATTTTTATAGTGGCTTGTTCCATAAATTATTTTTATTTTACTAACCTCTTATATTTTTGGTTTTTTAAACTCCGGAACTATTATTTTTGTTTTAGTTACTATTTTTTATGTTTAAAGAGAGAAAAGTGTTTAAACATAATTAAGAGAGAGGAGATGGTGTTGATGAGAGAGAAAATAGGGAGGAGATGGGAGAGAGAAAGATAAATATAACCATAAAAGATAGAAGAGAGAAAGAGTGAAATAGTAACTCAAAAGTCAATAATTCAAAAATGAGATTTTAGAGGGAGAAATTTACATTTGTCATTATATATATATATATATATATATATATATATATATATATATATATATATATATATATATATATGTGTGTGTGTGTGTGTGTGTGTGTGTGTGTGTGTGTGTGCGCGCGCCTACTATTCGTATAGTTTCACTTACACTTAAATGCAAACCTCTTTAAAGACTTCAAAAGTAGGTTTTCTATAAGATTGTTTTACGGATTGTAGTTTGTAAAACGAAATTTTACTCTTTCATATCTTAATCCATCAATACATGATGGGTCAGGTAAATAGATCAGTCTTACAAAAAAAAATATCCGTAAGACCATCTTATATAAGTTTTTACCAAAAAAAAAAAAAATAAAAGCAGATAGGATAAGCTATTCCAATTTGACGAAAAAGGAAAAGTTTTCAGATCTTGACTAACTTTGACGCCAAATTGTCAAACAATTTGCACCCTAGAAGATAAACCTTCAACAAATTATATTATGAAGTAATACTTTGAGACATCTCCCTTCGTTTTTAAATTATTATCATC
This sequence comes from Codonopsis lanceolata, assembly GCA_013146195.2. Classification (NCBI taxonomy): domain Eukaryota; kingdom Viridiplantae; phylum Streptophyta; class Magnoliopsida; order Asterales; family Campanulaceae; genus Codonopsis; species Codonopsis lanceolata. The sequence continues at coordinate 92,232,654 of CM028383.1, forward strand.
ATTTTTTTTGTCATTCGTTTTAAAATAATTATTATTTTTTTAAAAAAATTTCTTTTACGAACACTTTTACTGTTTATCCTTACTATTTCAGTTTTCTACTTACTTTAATTATGGTCACAAGCTCAAATGCATTAAAAGAAACCACACATTTCAACAATATTTATAATATAATCAATTACTTTTTTTAAACAGTGTGTCAGGTCAAAGATGATGCTAATATGAAAACGGAGGGAGTATATCATTGGAGTTTTTCATAATTACAAAACTACTTAACCACAACCAATATGACACAAGTGCATAGTAAAGCTGAAATGTTATGGGAGCTATATGCATATTTTTTTAAAAGTAAACTGTTTAAACAAAACATCTTAAAATAGAATAGTGTATTTTTTGGCGGGAATGGAGAGAGTATTTTTTTGCACTTTTAAACTACTCCATTCGTTCCAAAATTATTGTCTCGTTTTCTTTTATCGGTTGTTCCAAAGAATTGTCTTGTTTGTAACTTTCTTTTGTATGAGAATACTTTTACAATTTTACACTTACTTTTTCATTTAGGCCACGTATATGTCTGACAATTATTACCCAAAATCTGTTAACCCATCCAACCCAACCTCAAAATTACTCGATCAAACTCAAATCAACATTTTTTTGTTCGAAACGGGTAACCCATTTCAACCAAAAAATATTAACGGTTGGATTAAAGCGGGTAAGACCCGTTACCTATTTTGTCCCGATAGTTTTTACTTTATAAATGTATGGATTTTTTTTTGGAAATCCGGGTTATATTACGATGGGTCAACCCATTTAAACATGTTACATGTTTTAACCCGACTCATTTAGACCAGTTTGATATTTAGGTTCTAATGAGTTTGACATGTTTCGATTCGTTATCCGTCTCATACCCGACCCAACCTACCTAATTGTCGGGCCTAACCACGTACATATGTGTTATAAAGGAAATTACATATTATACCATTATTAATCAAGTATTTTTTTCCTTAATTCATATGTCAGATCAAACACGACAATAATTTTGAGACGGTGAGAGTATTTTACTTTATTTATCTTTTATATAGTACTTCATACTTAATCTTACTACCTGTTTGTTAAGTAAGATAAAATCAATTAGTGTACATTTTATCAATGTTAAAATCAATGAAGACATCTAAGAGCATCTACAGTGGTTGCACCCTAAAGCACCTTCTATATAACCCCTAAATCTTTTAAAAGACTATTTTAAAAAATTTCAATTCCAATGAACACCCTTTATGACGTTGTAAATTAGTGATATCATTTAACTAATTAATAAACCTAACTATCAATATATTTCCCTCTTTATATTTTCTATCACAATCGGAATAAATATATATACTTTAAATTATATATTTTATGAAAAAATCATATGTTTTGATTATTTCATTTGTTTTTATTTAAATGAAGTCGTATCACACTTTTTAATATATCAATATACCTGTAATTTTAAGTTATAAATAATAATACTCCCTCCGTCCCTAAATTATCGTCCTCCTTTCCTTTTTCGTCCGTCCCAAAATAATTGTCCAGTTTGAAACTTACCTTTTTAGAACATCATTTTTACCACTTTACCCTTACTTTTTCACTCCACTTTAATTATGAGCCACATACACATGGACTTTAAAGGAAACTACACATTAAACCAATATAAATAATCAAGTCAATTGTTTTTTCTTAAACTGTGCGCTGGATCAAGCATGACGATTATTAAGGGACGGAGGGAGTATAAAAAAGGAATGATAAGGGCAAAAAAACACTAATTTAATAGAAATGGGGAATGAAAAAAATATTATGAAAGTAAATCATCAAATAAGATGCACAAATTATCATATACATAAAGACCCACCAATAAGAAAAATACAGTGTTCGGTAAAACACACTCAATATTTGGGGATGAATTAGCTAATTTTAAGGATATGATATTTGATAGGGTGTCCACTATGAGTCTTAAGAGATGTAAAAAACTCTAAAAAGAGTTTTAGGATGGTGGTAAAGGGAACCATTGTGAATACTTTTAGATCAATGAAGATTATTTTATAAATTATTAATTTATTTTGCAATTCATTGTTTATCTTTGTGAGTGTCATAATTCAATGGATTAAATTTTGATCTCTGCAGTGTATAATCTTTTTTATACAAGCGACCTTAGGAACAAGACACGTGGCTAACCAAAATTCAAAAAAATTAAGACAAATATTGTGATTGACACGTGTCATGATCGAAGTGTTGCTTGTGTAAAAAAAATTACATTGCTAGTAAATACTTGCTTTAATTCATTCGCTCATCTATCTTTTTAGAACTCCGCAAGCTCATAGTTATTGATGGCTCTTCTAGCTCAGAGTTATTTGGTGCCTCATTTATCACACACCCACACTCTCGAACAACACACCAGTCAAAATTATTTTGTAAACATTCCATTAGAGCCTGTACGATGGGGGAGCAACATTTACTGTCCCAAACTATCTAAATCATTAAAAATAAATTAAAAAAACAGCTTTAACCTATTCTAAGCTACCCAACAAAAAAAAACTCTTTCCATCAGTGACACAAACTTTAATAACTTTATATACCCCACTGAAGGGACTCGGCCTAAGTCCACCTCATTCGAATAACTGCGTCCCCCTCTAGTGGAACACCCTATGTGCCGAGCAGAATATCTTGGCTCTGACCCCCGTATACCGAGAAAGGCACACACCGGCATAGTGCGCGACCTATCAATATGTTCTCATATCGTTGGCCTCCGAAGGGTCCCCCTTCCTCGACACGCCTTCGCCCCATCTCGCTCGGCAAAGGTGTTGAGGACCCGCAAAGTCCACGGAGTAGCTAAAAGACTGCAATTTCTGTCAGAAACATGTCACACACATCTTGTTAATCATATACGCAAAACGTGTCTATTTAGTATGGTCTGACCACTAACCTGACATGACGACAGAGGAGCAGTGTTGACTTCCTGATCATCCAATAAAGAAACGCCACATCACTACCATCTTCAAGTATAAATAAGAAACATTTCTTTACATTCATTCTTACGCCAGTTTGATATCCTACAACGCTTATCACATTTATAACTTAAAAAACCACTTCTTCTTCATTTATTGCTTTCATCCACACTGGAAATCTCATTCTCATGTGCCAGAGGGTTTGAGTCGGTTACCCCCGACTCCTTTAACGACATTGTTCATCTTAGCAGGTAAAAGGTCGATAGCTCCGTCAAAGAATCCCCGTCATTAGCTTTGCTTCTTATCAGGACAACACGACAAGATCACCACAAATTTGACGTGATCATCCACCATCTTTATCTCAATTATATTATATCTTTATATATTATATATTAATAAATAAATGAGACAGACAAAAATAAAATAAAAATACGGGTAAAGAAGTAAAAGTGTTGTCCTAAAAACAAAAGTTTCAAACAATTTGAAACGGACAAAAAAAAAAAACGATAATTTTGGGACGGATGGAGTAATATAAATTGAAAATCATAAATTTGGAGAGAGAAAGAAGGAAAATGAAGAAAATTTCAATTTTTTTGTAGAAAATTGAATTGATATCCAAATAAAACAAACAAAGTCTCTATTTGTTGATAAAAATGCATACTTTTTTAAACTAAAAAATTATTTTTTAAGATGAAAAAATGCCAAGAATCGAAGAAAAACTGAAAAGTAATCAAAAAGCAGATTTGATGACACATGTTTATGAGATGACAGTGGCTGCCGGCCACCTTGTTTGGTTTTCTAAAAAGCAAAAGCTAAAACGACGTAGTTTTGGCCCTTTTAGAGTTGAATTATGAAAAGAAATACTCCCTCCGTCCCTAAATTATCGTCCTCCTTTCCTTTTTCGTCCGTCCCAAAATAATTGTCCATTTTGAAACTTACCTTTTTTGAACATCACTTTTACCACTTTACCCTTACTTTTTCACTCTACTTTAATTATGAGCCACTTATACATGGACATTAATGGAAACTACACATTAAACCAATATAAATAATCAAGTCAATTACTTTTTCTTAAACTGTGCGCCGGGTCAAGCAGGACAATTATTTAGGGACGGAGGGAGTAGTATAAGACCATTAACTTGCTATGCGACGGGAGCTTTGGATGATCCGCAAAGTACCTTTTCTTAACTTAAATCCTAAAAGCTATCGATTGATATTGACACTCCATTGTGCCTGCCCTTAAGTGATTAATGGCTCGTTTGCGATGATTTATGATTTATAGCTGATAGCTTAAGCTGGTGACTGAATGACTTATGGCCGATTGCATGATAGACTGTTTGTTACAGCTGTTGAAAAGCTACTTATAAGTTGCTATAATTATTTGTTAAAAAAACTTAAAAAGTAGTATTCATATTTTTATGTATATTTCATAAAATGATGAAATATGAATAATCAAATATTTATTAATGAATAGATGTCTTCATGTTAAAAAAAAAAAACTTAAAAACTTAAAATTTTGGCTTTTTGGCATTGGTTTTTTAATGCATAAAGAGTGTTGTATCTCACTTTTTGGCTTTTTACTATAAGCTGAAACAAACACTCTAAATATAGTTTGTCAAAAGCCAAAAGTTACTTCAAACTAGTTTTACACATGTGCGTTAAACGCACGTGCATATATCTATTTTAATTAAAGGGGTATACTTAATACATCACTTATAAAATGCTTAATACAGCACTTTTAAAAAATATTTGACCAAAATACCCTTTACATAATTTATTATTTTTATTTTTTTATTAAATTTAATTTAAGAAATTTTAAATTTAAAAATATTTTAAACACAATTAATTTATTAATTAATTTGATTTAGTTAATAAACACAATTAAATTACTAATTAATTTGATTTAGTTATACTAAATGAAAAATTATCTTTGAGTTAGGTTTAAATTTAAAAAAATTAATTTGATTTGAATTAGGTTTAAATTTAAAAAAAACAAGTTTTGGGTAATTTATTTATTTATTTTAATTAAATTTAAATTAGCTAATTTAAAATTTAATAATTAATTTGATTTGAATTAGATTTAAATTTAAAAAAAAAAAAACAAGTATTGGGTTTAGGCATTCGGACCGGTTTTGTCCCAGTCCAAATGAGGAGAGATGGGTTAGGACCGGTCAGCTAGCAGGCCAAATTGGGGGAAAGGATTTGGGCCTGGTTGGGAGGCAGTCCAAAAGGGCGGATGGGTTGAGGGCTGAGCTGGTAGCAGGCCTAAAAGGGGGGGCTGGGTTGAGGGCTGGTAGCAGGCCAAAATGGGAAATGATTGGGTTTAGGACTGGTTTCAATCCAGTCCTTAAACCCAAAAGTTGTTTTTTTTTTTTAAATTTAAACATAATTCAAATCAAATTAATTATTAAATTTTAAATTAGCTAATTTAAATTTAATAAAAATAAAAAAATAAATTTTAGTTAATTTAAATTTAATTAAAAAAACAAAAAAATTAAATTACCAAAAAAATGTTTTTTAACATGTTTTTTTACCCCAAAACTTGTTTTTTTTAAATTTAAACCTAATTCAAATTAAATCTAATTCAAACCAAATTAATTATTAAATTTTAAATTATCTAATTTAAATTTAATAAAAAACAAAAAAATAAATTTTAGTTAATTTGAATTTAATTAAAAAAAAAAAAATAAATTACGTAAAGGGTATTTTGGTAAAATATTTTATAAAAGTGTTGTATTAAGCATTTTATATGTGTTGTATTAAGTACCTATGTTAATTAAATTATACTCAAATAAAATGAAGATTATAAACAAAATTTAAAAATAAAGAAAAAACATGATGAAGGAAACAAATTATATCAGTATAATTAGGTCTGACAATTAAAACCTAAAACTCGTTAATCGACCCAACCCGACTTGAAAATTACTTGGCTTAACCCGACCCGTTATTTTTTTTTTCCCGGTCGATACAGGTTATCCATTTCGACCCCAAAAAAATAGCGGGTCGGGCCTGTTACCCATATTTTTACTGTGTAAGTGTAGGTTTCTTGGCGGAAAATATTGTTTAAAACAGGTCGACCCGTTACTCATTCTGACCCGTTTTATTTTGGATTATAATGGGACACGATCCGTTTTGACCCAACCCACCTAATCGTCAGCATATAATTGATATCATTTAATTCATTATTTTATGAAATTGTTTAAGTCATTTTCTCTTTTCTAGAGTTTAATAATTGATATTTTTTGTTATTAAAATTTAGGATATTAAGTAGTATAAATAGTAATTCAGTTGTATATGTTTCTCTATATAACATATAGATTTATTAAATATTTATAACTTGTGGTTGTTATCTATCACTATGATTTAATCATATAAATTCAAATGATTTACCAATAAGTTATAATTAATTGTGGTTATTTGCAAAAATAAATTATGTTTTGATATTATAATTTCGAATATGATGAAAGAGACAAAAAAGTTTCAAATACAAACAAGCCATATATGAAGATTTACATAACAGATTTTTTATATATATAATTAATTGTGGTTATATTTTATTTTATAATCACATGTATTCAATGAACATAATTTTTATAACACATTTGTTCTTATTACAATATTATTCACTCATTTTAATTAATCAGTAAATTAAGTATGTACCAAAAACGATTTGTATTTACAGATTTTTAATATGTGACTACTCCTATCAAATACTACTACATAGAAACTTGGTATTTTCTACCACATATACATATTTGAACATTTTCAATACATCTTGAGAGTTGGGTAATTAATTAATCAAATTTTTATTCTTAATGCATGCTAACTACTATATAATAATACTCAAAGATGACTTTCATTTTTTAGCGAATACATTTTGACAAAATCTTATTTCTTTTAAATTACCTAACTTTTATATATATATATATATATATATATATATATATATATATATATATATATATATATATATATATATATATATATATATATATATATAAACCGCAACAAACGAGCACTAAATAGTTACATCCGTTGAGTTTCTTGTAAGGTTTCAAGGGTGGAGTAGATTGAAACTTGTGATAGACTATTGGATCTCCACCTTGATAGGCAGCATAACAACTATTCTACTTTAAATTATTACCAACTCTCTGTGCTTCAGATAAATAGTCGATTATATTATTTTGAGGTATTTTTTTTAAAGAGTTTACTTTTAAAATTATATTTATAATTTCTATAGTTTTTTCATTTTTACCTTCCACTTGCATCGTAAATACATTACTTATACTTAAGTATTTTTATAACTATGACATTAATATATCAAACTTTTTAAATAGGGACTGTTTGTATTTTAATATTTGTTGTTTTGTATGTTTTTCTTATGCTTAGTGACACTATGTTTGTCTTTTTTGATGTACTCTACCGGTCCCTAAATTATCGTCGTAGTTGGTTCGATACATGAATTAAAAAAATAATTGATTTGATTATTTATATTGGTTTAATGTGTAGTTTTATTTAAAACTTATGTATATGTGATTCATAATTAAAGTTGGATGAAAAAGTAAGAATAAAATAATAAAAGTGATGTTTTAAAAAAATATATTTTAAATTGAACAATTATTTTAAGATAGACGAAAAATGAAAAAATGACGATAATTTAGGAGAAGGAGTACTGGATTGTTCAACAAGGCTAAGGCTCGTTGTTGTGGATGACTTATTTATATAAAGATTAATGAACGACTTTTTATTGGTTACGATGTTGAAAAACTGTTTATGAGTTGTTATATTTTTTTGTTAAAAAAAAAACTTCAAAATTAGTATTCATATTTTTATGTATATTTCATAAAATGATGAAATGAGAATAATCAAATATTTTTTAATAAATAGTTGTCTTCATCTTTAAAAAAAAAAAAACCAAAAAAGCTCAAAATTTTGGCTTTTTGGCTTTGGCTTTTCTATGCATAAAGGGTGTTGTTTACTTAATGAAACAAACACTTAAATATGGAAAAAAAAAAAATGTTCGCAACAAACGGACTAAAACTATTTGCAAAAAGGTTTGTGAAAGTTTGTCCTACACCACTCGCCTCCCACTAGCCACTAGCCACTAGCCCACTACTTCATTTATTGACCAACAACTATATCAACCAGAAAGTTGACCACGGTGTAATAACCTTTGTTTGTAAATAACCATCCAACTTTTCTTCTTTATTCATTCTAAAATAAATGTTATGTTTTTAAATATTTTTTTTATAAAAACATCTTTTAATTTTTTATTTTTACTTTAGCTATGAACCACATGTTACATGACTTAAAAAAACAAACTTTATTTCCTAAATAGTTTTTTTGTTTTCCTTTTTTATCCGTTCTAAAATAATTATCTTATTTTTTAAATTATTCTTTTTACGAAACTATTTTTACCACTTTACTCGTCTTTTTATGCCTATTTTAAATTATGGTCACATTTATTTATTTTTTCTAAGGAAGACATGAGAAGGGATCGAATCTGAGACGTTACATTTTGTGAAACCTCATCTCTACCACTGGATCATCCTCTTAGGGCATCCACAATGGGCAATTCTTAGACAATTCCCAAATTGTTTAAGAATTGTTCACCATTGTGGACAATTCTCATTTGGGAATTCCTCCCAAAAATTCCCAATTAATAATTAACCGGGCAAGAGAGAGAGAGAGAGAGCCGCAGGAGGACAAGTAGCCGATGAACGCCGGGCGGGCGTGAAAGGGGCGGCGTGGGCCGTTCGGCCAGCTGAGATTTTGAATTTTTTTTGATTTTTTTAAAAAGTTGAATTTTTCAACCATTTGAAAATTTCTTTTACCTTTTTTTTTTGAAAATGTAATGTTTTTTATTTAATTTTAATTATGCAATGTTTGTAGTTAATTTTAATTATTCACGTTTTTATATAATTTTAATTATATTATATTGCATATTTGAATATGCAATATATTAATAAAAATTATAAACAAATTAATTTATTTTAAAAACAATATAGGTATTAATTAATTTATTTGCAAAGTATAAAAATAAAAAAATAATGTAATTTTCTTAAAAAGTTTGATGATCAAACGGAGACTCTTTGCCCAGAACGGATGGAGTAACAATTTAAATTGTCTGCTGATGGCTTTTTATTGAAATTTCAAAAATTTCAAAAAGTTCAAAAATTTCAAAATTTGAAAATTCAATATATTAATTAATTAATTTATTAATTCAAAATTCAATAAACGAATTAATTTATTTATATAATATATTTGAATATTCAATATATTAATAAAAATTATAAACGAAATAATTTATTTATATAATATATTTGAATATGCAATATATAAATAAATATTATAAACGAAATAATTTATTTATATTGCATATTTGAATATTCAATATATTAATAAAAATTATAAACAAATTAATTTATTTATATTGCATATACGTATTAATTAATTTATTTGCAAAGTATAAAAATAAAAAGTAGTGTAAATAAAGTGAATGATGTGGTAGTGGGACCCATGTAAGAATTGTTGAAGAATCAAAACCATTGTAGAAGAAAATTCTTAAGAGAGAGAAATTATGAAAATATATAGTTGGCAGTGGGACCCAGCTAAAAATTTGTGGGGGAATGTAAACTATTGAGGATGCCCTTATGATATAATCATGATCACATGTACAACCCTCTTATGACTTAATCATGATCACATGTACAAGGGCATTAAAAAAAATTCGCATTATATTAATATTTATAATACAATTAATTTCTTTTTTAATGATGCATCGAGTCAAACAAAACGATTATTTACGAACAAAGGAAGTAAAATGATGTTTTAAAATTTTGCACAAAGATTAAGTAACTTTATAAAAATATTGATCTACCCTTATTTAAGTATAATTATTATTGATAAGTTGCATAATTAATTTCTCATTCGGCTCAATACAACATATAATTATAGGGTATTAAGAAAATGTAATTTTGACAAAGTATGAACATTTTTTTATTAAAATCTTATAAAGTCATTTATTTTAATTTTTTTTTCTTTCTAAAATATCATTTATTTTAAGATTAAAAAATATTTATAATAGGTGTGTCACTGTGTGAAGTGAAATGACTATATTAACCGACAATGTTGATCATGCTTAATGCTTAGGTTTGATATTTGTTCCGTACAAAACCGTCAAATCAATAGAACATTGAGCGATTGGGGGCACGGGGAACATATGTGCGCGTGGGAATAAGAATTCAACATTTCAGGAAGTGTCTTGTACTCCTGTGATCGTCCAACCAACCAAAAACCAGAAGAGTAAATTACCAATAGCCCCCCACAGTTATGAGTTGGGTTCATATTAATCCCTTTAACTACTAATTAAATCAATGTACCCCCTTAACTATTGCATTTTCTTTAGTCGTAATTCGTAGTTTCCATTTAGGTACCGCCATTTGAATTGATATAAATTATCCACTCGAGACTCAAAATGATCGATACAAACATTTTTTTTATCTTTTTTTTTTTAGTATTATTGTAAAGATAATACATAAAAATTGTTTTTGTGTTAGGTGGGAAAATGTTGGTCCATATACTATGCTCAGTACATAGGCTAGATGGGGTGAATAGTTTATGTCATTTTCATTTAAAATTTTCATCCTACTATGAAGTACAGTGTGAATAGAGATGAAATATTTCTCAGGCACGATTGATCTCTTTTGATTTACAATAGGAATCAAAGCAGAAAGTTTGCTGTCACAAATTTGTGACTCTACTGGAAATCTTTATTATATCATTAGCTAACGAAAAGAGTTATCTCAGCAGAAAGACATATAACAAATATATATAATTGAAGATTAAAGTATCTATAAGTAGAATGCTTTAATTACATAACAGTAGACTTTAAAGTTTTCTCTGATGCATACATTCATTCTATGAGTAGAGTACTTTAAGAAATAAGACAAGATTAAACATGTAAGATAAGTAAAAGCTGAATATAAGAAAAACTTATGTCTTGTATTTAGAATTCAGCAGAGGTTCATCAAATGATGAACATGCTTAGTACATCAATCTATACTCTTTAACCTAGCTACCCTGTGGGCTTTCATGGAAAAGAAGTTAGGGGAAAGGGAAGACAAATGTTAGATTTGTTACCCTTCCCATTTCAAATTAATACCCTATGGAGTAGGATATATGAGTGAGATGGTAACTGCCATGTGAGAAAATAATATTATGGGTTGTTTAATTATGTGGTAATTGATCAACTGAGTGCATTGCAATCAACTCACTGTGACGATTCAATATTACACAACCGATAACTCTTGCAATGCAGTACTAGTCTGTTGGTATGAATGCAATGTGAATTATTAACTTGGGATCTTCCTTGGACATCTTTAAGTGGCTTGTCTTCAACTTCACAATTGAGTACTTAATCTGTAGATGTAGTTCTAGAGTCTATGAGCATAAGAGAGTTGAGTCTTTCGAATTAAGAAATAACTCAAATCAATAAGGGAGTTCTTGACTAAGCACTACTTATTCCTTTTGAATTTCTGTATGCTCTCTTAATTTTTGTGGTGTTCTTCAGATGCACCACCACTTACACACTTGGGGAGAGGGATGAGAGATTCTTTTATAGGCAAAGAAGACAATAGATCTATTGAGACTTTGAATGAACTTCTAACCGTTGGAGTGTCCGATCTTCAATGCATTTGGAAGCATTGTATGAACTGTTTGTTAAAAGACTATATGAAGATCTTTTCTTGATTATGTCCAGAGGTCAGACTAATTGATTTGAATTGACGTTTAGGCTTGAGTTGTAACAAGCTTTCTGCAGATGATCATTATGTGTCTTGAAGACCGAGACCAAACACAGTAGAGGAAATGTCATATGGATATGAATGAAGGCTCAAACATGAAAGCAAATCTATTAACTGTAAATAAGATTTGACGCAAAACTCTTACAAGTCTTCGAAACATTGAATGCTTAGAGGTCTGTTGATTTCTTCCTATGAACTCAGGGTCACAGAAACATTAGACATTGAAGGACAAAACAATTTATTTGATATCTACTCTATATGATAACTGTTTGAGTGAAGTTTGCTAGTGAAGACGCTTGTTAAGCTAATCTAATGTTTGAGTGAATGTCATCAGTTGGTAGGATTCAGACTTGGCATATGTATAACGACTACTACCTAGCCTAGGACCTATACAATGTTCCAGTGAGTTACCACACTAACCGATATGCAACCGTTTAGTCACTCTTGAAATATGTTGTGTAATGGGAACAAACAAATCACTATCATGGAATATGCAAACATATATAACAGATATTTGCACACGCACATTCCTAACAGAAAATTTTGTCAATTTAAACAACGGGTCCTTAAATACAAGGTGCATTTTAAGAAAATATTATGATTAAAGGGGTACATTGATTCAATTGATAGTTGAGGGGAGTAATACAAACTCAACCCATAGTTGAGGGGTTTATATGTAACTTACCAAAAAAGAAAATTCTTACCTTCTAAACATTCCCCCACCCACGATCTCATTGATAATCCAACCACCCTTTTTTGACTTTGTATTCATATTTTATTGACTTAGAAAAAAAACAAAGAAATGATTCTCTCAAAACAAGAAAAAAAAATCCAAAATTGAAACGAACACGTTGAATTCTGATTCAAATTCATGAATCTTCACGTTTCTTTCGATTAAAACCTGCATTGCGTTCATAATTCTGTAGATATATGTGTATTTATCTTCAATTATTATTCAATTCAAATTTTTCCCAAAAAATCAATTATGAAATTCCCTTAGAATCTTCTCCATCATCAGCGGCTCCTTCCTCCGGTAAGAATCTTCTCTTTTTCTTCGTTCTTCTTAGATGAAATTTCCATAGAATCTCTTTCTCTCTCACAAACACACACGCGCAAATGGCGAGGCGCGATTGAATGGTTGATTTGTTTGATACCCATGACGTTGAATGCAGACAAGAATGCAGAGGGATGGTTACATTATTATTCTATTGCTGTTTTTCCATCTGGGTCTGAAATTTTGATGTGGAAATGTCTACTCATCATGAAAATGCCGATGCTAAACCTGTTCCAGGTACTTTTTTTTTTAATTAATGAAGTTTTACATTTAATTTTTCTGCAATTGTAAGATATCAGTGATGTTTGAAGGTTGTAATGTGTATTATGATCCATAAGGAATATAAACTCTACGTACTAATGCTCGGTTTAGGTTAATGTTTGCAAATTATAATAGTTGTGATGCAAATAGTTAACTTTTGAGGCAACCGGTGAATCATTCTTGGTGAAATTATGGGCCAATTTTTTTATTTTATATTTATTATTATTTTTGTTTTTATTTTTGAGTTTCAAACTCTTTATACGAAAACTGATGTGATTATGTTATCTTACTGATCATTTGGTTTCAACTAGGGAGATACTATTGATCACCTTTCATTTGATGAAAAGTACTTTTCTCATACAGACGTTACGTTTATGCCTTGTTAGAATTATTTATTGTTCTTCACTCATGCTATATTGCCTTTATGATTTACATATTGCATCGATGAGGAAAAGGAGACCCTATTGGGCCTTCTAATTGCTCATCTCTTCACTGAGTTGTGCGTGAGAGAGAGAGAGAGAGAGAGAGAGAGAGAGGGTTGTTAAATTGAGGAACTTGTCAGAACAACCTCCATGAGGTTTTGATGTACGAAGAATATCTATAGTTGAGCTGGTGACATCCCTTGTCGAGGCTGATTCGGATGCATCATGTGATTTTGTGGGTGGGCTTAGGGACCTAACATTTGTCTCCTACATGAAGAAAAAAGTGGCCCTATTAGAGAGCTTTGGAGATTGTGATTGGTGGACTAATGAGTTTGGTTGCTCACAGTGGTGGCATTGAAGCAGTAGACCCAAGTAGGTCCTACTATGAAGCTTCGAAGTTTGGTCCCTAATGTTGGCACTGAAGACAGAGCAGTTAAGGTCAATATCCAGGTATAGATCTTGCAGGAGGCAGCCCCCATTTGATGGCAATGACTGCAGAGGACATGGATATCCCTGCAGGGGAGCTGCCTAATTATAGGCGGGAAGAGATCCTTGTCACAAAAAAATAGTTGGAAAGTGAACCCCAAAGTCTTGTGCCTGTATCAGGTGGTGACATTCATGTAGATTCATACGAGTTAACACTTGGTCAAACTTCTTATTTCCAAGGGGAAGGCCACCTTGATCAGAGGCATATCCCCCACTACACTTTTTGAACCATTATGAAATTGAAAGACTAAGCTATAGGGAACCGTTACAGGAGCAACTAGTAATTATGGAGTAGTTTGTACAATTATCCAGTATTGAGACCTGATTAGCAGTTTTTCTGTACTCTGAGAAGTTTGGTAACTTTATATTTTGTAGTTTTGTATATGAAGGCTTTTCATGTAATAAATTATTAGGTTTTCACTGATCTCATACCTTTTATTAAGCGGTAGATTTAGTCATCCTTTATCTGTTATAGATTCTTTCAACGGTGCAATATTGGCAAGGAAAAAATAATCAAGTGGTAACCTCAAAGAGTAATCTTTGGTTTTTGAACTTAGAAAACAATATCAATTGGTTTTTGGACAGAGGAAATCCATAGACCGACTGCAATTCAATTGCAATGAACGGAGATGAATGTTTAATTAGAGCCATGCTCCTCTCTTTGCTACTTTGTATATCTCCTTACACTCTCATTGAAGTAGAATCTCTTTCTATATTTCTATACTTTTATTGTAGCACTGATTAACAAAATTACCATATCAGGATCTTGCCTTTATGACCTCTTATGTTCAGACACCTCAACAGACAGGAGTTTCCGGCCAAATGGACAAACGCCAATTTTGAGTATGTTGCAATTCTTGTCTGATATGTGTTTATTATTACAAGACATTTGAGTTTTGCTAGTTATTTAACTTGCTTGTTACTTGCCATCTGCCGCATCCTTGTTCCATGTGGAGTTATATTACTTCAGAGCTCACACTTGTATAAGCTGATGACTACAGAATAATAACCTAGTTGTGCAATTACTTATATATAAAAAAGACTCTAGTTATGCAATACACTGAAGTTGAGGCTTTGGTATATCGAAAAAATGATTTCATTCGTTTCCTACTTCCCAGTTCCTAGCAGCGTGTTAGTCCTATAAGTGATGTTCTTAGTCTTACATTCTCTAATGTTCCTGCAGTCATGCTATTTTGATATACCTTTTCTAGATTGAATATAATGGATACATTACACTACCACGTAAGATAGAGAAAGGATCGATTGTACATGGTGCAGTTATTGAAGTTTCTCTTAAGGATTACCTTTTAACTTGCTTAACTGATAAGTTTATGTGTTTATTATAGTAAAGATGAATGTCAACATCCTTCTACTCTCCTTCTTGATCATGTTCATATAAAAGAAATTGAGCACTGCACTACTGAACAAAGCAATGCCCAATATAACTTTAATAAACTGATATGGGTTTGATATCAAGATATGCTTGTCACCAACACAACCAAGTAAAATTCATGTCTACTGAATTTTCTTAGTGGGTTTTACTGATTTGAATTCTATTAACTATTTTTTTATTTGTAATGCAACATGGTTTTTACTAATCAGGTCCACAAGGGAGGCTGGAGAAGTTATTGTCTCAATCTGGCAATAAGTTCTGTGCAGATTGCGGATCTCCAGATCCAAAATGGGTGTAAGTACGAAACTTTAATAATTAGGAAGGTTCTATGTTTCGCTAAATAACTGTATAAGTGAAAAGTCTATGAGAATGCATATATTTTAAGGACATTGATGCAAGCTGGAGGTAGTATAAAATATAAATGATCTTCCGCTTCCTAAAACACCAGTTACACCACTATGGGCAAAACGGTAACTACTAGTTCAAAGTTTCGCTAGAGTAAAGGGGGTAAACTATTCTAAATTTATGAAGAACCTCTAGGCTCTGTTTGTGTTTCACACAAACCATTTTCCCAGGAAAATATTTTCTATTTTTTCGGGTGTTTGGTAATGTTAAGGAAATGTGGTCGAAGTAAAACATGTTTCGGTCAATGGGAAACAAGCCATGTACTCAGTAAAACAACTTACGAACCTCAATGTCCGCACGTAACTCAAAAGCACGCACAGCTAGTTGGCAAGGTCTTTGGTCTCTAACTCTATCTCTCGTGCTCTGCCCCCACCCTCTCCATCCAGCGGCTCTCGCTTTTGGATGTTCACTTCTTGTTTGTTTTAAAATATTTTTCCAAGAGCTACTAGTTTATCAAAGATCTCAGTACGTTTTTTTATTTTTATTTTACTTCCTCAGTTCCTCTTTGCTTCTTACCTTACATCTTTAGGGTCTGAAAATAAGAGTTTTTAGATCAAAAGAAATTTAAATTTTCGTTTTAAATTTTGTTTTGGGTTAATCCGTGTCTATACAATTTGGGATTTAAATTTGTTGGATCTAATCCTCTATTTGAAGAATCTACTTTGTATTCTATCAGGCATTCTTTTTTTGTTGGTTGTGTGGCAAACATTCTACAGGGCTTCTAAGTGAACAAAAGGAGTATGTGACTTGATTTTTTCCCAAAATTCTCTTTCTTTTCTATAAAGAAGAGTTATGCAATTACAGTAAAAAACAGAAATATATATTAACTCGTGTGGTTTGTACTACTTAGATTTCATGTGATTATTATTTACTCCCTCCGTCCCTAAATTATCGTCCTCCTTTCCTTTTTCGTCCGTCCCAAAATAATTGTCCAGTTTGAAACTTACCTTTTTAGAGCATCACTTTTACCACTTTACCCTTACTTTTTCATCCTACTTTAATTATGAGCCACATACGCATGGGCTTTAAAGGAAACTACACATTATATCGATATAAATAATCAAGCCAATTGTTTTTTCTTAAACTGTGCGCTGGGTCAACCAAGACGATTATTTAGGGATGGAGGGAGTATATGTTTTTAGTAGGTAAAATATATTGTTTTCATAAAAAAAATTCAACAGTGAAACAAACAATCAAAAATGTTCTCCTACACATTTTCAAGAGGTATACCAAACAACTGAATATGTAACATTTTCATTTTCCAGAAATTATCTTTCGGAAAGCATTTTCTTGAAAGTATTTTCCTTGAAACAAACGGAACCCTTGTTTGAAACTAAAATTACATTTTTAACACTAGTAAGATTTGTTTCCCAAAAGCTAAAGTTGAGCTACTGTCCAGTCGGATGCATGTGGCATTCAATTTTGTGTGAATGGGGCTAGTCTCTATGGGATGGTGCAGATCATCTGACAATAGTTACCTTTTGGACATCACTAAGATTGAACTAGTACAGTGAGTACTGTTAACATTTGGTACTTGGTAGGGCGTTAGATTAAACACAATCTTTTAAGTCCAGTGTCACACTGTCACCTCTTTTAATTCTTCCAAGTACCACGTACGTGCATTATGTTATTGTTATGCAGTTTTTTGCTTCATCTTTCAGAGTCTATGAACGTATCTGTAATATTGTTTCTTAATCACCAGGTCTGTAAGTCTTGGATCATTTATATGCATCAAGTGTTCTGGAGTACATAGAAGCCTGGGAGTGCATATATCAAAGGTATGGTACTCTTGCCCTGCAGGGTCCCTTCTACTTGTCCTGTTTGCGAACTCCTAGTTACATATGATTAAATCATTATTTAGAGTTTTGTGTTTGCATCCTTTTATATAGCTTATGAATTATGAATGATTAAGGTTTAGTAAAATGATGATATACCACTTTCTAGATACTTAGAAGTTCTAAGCATGGTGTCAGCAATATATATTCCATGTGAACGGTCTAGGCTCAATGGGCAATACATGTATTACTCTTGAAGTTATTCATTGTAGGAAAAACTGAAAAACATCTCACCAGTAGAATGAGTAGCAACAAAAAAAAGCTGAAATAGATTCAATAAAAGGGTGGAGGAGATCAGGAGAACGCTCCTTGAATCAAACTGGGGTTGCAGATATAATGCTTATTGTCAATATAGTAATGAATTCTTGCATGTGAAGCTACCTTTTTCATTGCACATCAAGTGAATGCATACCAATTGTCTGAAGCTACAAATAATGGCAGCGTAATAGTTTAATAAAGCCTTGCCTACCAATTATTGGGTTTGTAATGAATCTTAGGCAATTACTCTTGCTGCACCTTTCTTTCTCACTTTATTCGATCTCCTGATCCATCCTTTTCCCATCTTCGTTTATTTGGAAGGCTGGTGTCCTGTTCAAAATCAGGGATCTTTCTTGGTCTCTAGTTCTTAATAAACTCAACACTCACGATATGTTGCAAAAGCATAGGGCTAATAAAAACATATCCTCGGATTAGTGTGCGATGTGCGAGTCTGCAGCAGAATCTCATAATCATTTCTTCCTTCAGTGTGGTAGTGCTCAATATTCGTGGAATAATTTGTTTGGGGTGGTTAGTGAGGCCTGGGTGAGTCTGAGTCTGTTGCCTCTTTTTTCAGATGCATGTTAGTGGTTTCGGGACGGTTGGGGAAGCTCCCTTGCTTTGCCAGTGTGGTGTGTTTGCTGTTCTTGGGGGCCGCTGGATAGTGCGAAATAATCTATAATAGTTGGTATAAGACTCTTTTATTACTATTAGTTAGTATCAATTCCTATTGAAAGTATTCTACTACCAGTGACTATTACCAATTATAATAGACAATATATATATATATATATATATATTGTCTATTATAGGCTTTCTCTACTACTATTAATTATTACCAATGTCATGGTTTAGTACGTTTTCACTTTTTAAGAAATTAGTTTAGCTTTGCTGAAGTTAGATAGCCGCAATTAAAATAATTATTACTTGAATGATTGCATATAATTAAAAAAATAAATTATATTTGACTATTCAACAAATTTATTTACTCCCTCCGTTTTCAAATTATCGTCCACCTTTCATTTTTCGTCTGTTCTTAAATAATTTTTCTCTTTCAAAACTTTCCCTTTTAGGAAAAACACTTTTACCACTTTATCCTTATTTTTTCTACCTACTTTAATTATGACCACATACTCAAGGGCATTAAACGAAACTACACATTTCACCAATATTTATAATACAGTCAATTACTTTTTCTTAAACGGTGTGCCGGGTCAAAGTAGACCATATTTTGAAGACGGAGGGAGTATAATTTAAACCAGCTATTTTTATTTATTTATAAATGTTACTCCCTCCATGCCAGATTATATGTATCCTATTCTTATTTGGACATCCCAAAATAATGCCTATATAATATATGTTACATATCAACAGAATTTTTAAATCATTTCATTTAAAATTGATGCACTTTTGACTATTTGTGTAATTAACACTGACAGTGTACAAAAATAAACTATTTGTAAATATAGTATGCAACTAAATCCTTCCTAACCATTGAACGATCTTCAATTTTTTTTTTATAAATGTATCTTCAAAAATTATTAAAAAATGTAATTATATTTTATCCTTAAATAATTCCTCTTTGTTCGGAAGGAGATGACTCATATCTTTCTTCAGTGTGTTCCAAAGTAAATATTTTAATTTCAATTTTGTAAAAATTCTTCAAGTATATGTCTAAATATTGTTATTAAGGGCAAGATGAAAAAAATAAACAAAGAAACCTAACAATTTAATATCCTTAAAGGATACTTTAAAAGTAAAATAATGTATAGAACAACCATTTACTCATACCCAAATAAAGATTAATAAAAAATACTTATTCTCAAACGAAAGTACTATGTTAAACAACGAGTCAATCACTAATGTGCATATATTGACAATACCTAACTTTTATCGGACATTAAGTCAACATATATTGACAGAGCACCTAGCTTTTGTCGGACATTAAGTCAACAAATGCCTATGTTTAATAACAATAATCTTTTATAAAAATACTCCTAAAATGTATCAATTTATCTCAAAGTGAAATTACAACTGTACGGAACACGTGCTTTATGACTAGTTATAGTAAAGAGAGTACAATTAAGATGGACAAAGCATCCCATGCTGAAGCCCAGAGAGATGCAAGGAACACCAGTCTATCCTGTAGAAGATCTACCAGCATGCACTGGTCCAGAAAATATGAGAAATCCTCTAGGTCCAAATGCACCGAAGATTGGCAAAAAGACAGCAATGCCTTAAAGTTTGCTCATCCTTCCATTACCAAAACATCATAAAAAAATGAAGAAAAGGAGAATACTTGCTGAACATTATCAGTCGTATCTTCTTCCAGATACTGCCTATGCTAGTCAAACATACTGATTCTAATACTAAATATATCATGTTTGTCAATACAATGTTGTGGTGTGCCTGACTCTATTTTCAGATTGTTGACAACTTGTGTTAATCCTTCCTGCACTAGCCTTACTTACCAAATTTTGCTTTCTGTTTCTTTAAGATGAGTCTCTTTCAGAGACATCGCATCCTTTCCCTTGTTGTCATTGGAGGGACTTGTCATGTGTTTTAAGTTCGGGTATTGTTTTTTGAGTCAACAAGGATGGCTTTGCTTGAAGACTGTCGTTCTTGGATTCTTGTTTGATAGGGAGATTCAATCACAGTTATTAAAGGCGAAAAGCGAGAGGCAGGCGAGCTAAAGGCGAACAAGTCGATAATTAAGAAAAAATAATTTTAAAATATTATATGTTGTAATTTTTTTCATAAACTAGTTATAAATAATAGTAACTCATGTATCTTAGTCCACAAATGATAGTAATAACACTATTTTCATCTGGGTGGATGCTCTAGCTCAATGTTCTCAAGAGGCATGCTGGTGTACACATGCAGTTCGCTGATGACACTATGTTTTTTCTCTATTAGGGCTCTGAGTTTTATGAAGTGCTCACTTTGCTTTAGACTCTCTCTCTCTATTTAAAAATTTCAATTCCCGTTGATATGGCGGGCAGATACGACGTTCAGGGACCACATGGTAGCTTGGGAGAGAGTATGTAAGCCTCTAGAGAGTATACAAGTCTCATGAGAGTATGCAAGCCTCAAGAAGAAGGGGTTTGGCCATATGTAATCTAGTGTCTCATAATATCTCCTTGGTGGAAAACTTGATGTCATGATTTTCCTGTGTGATACATTTCATTGTCATAAAGACATGATCAACTACGGCACTAATTCAAATGGGTGGAGCCTGGAGCGCTATTTGCACAATTGCTAATAAAAGTTCTTGGAAATTCATCAATGTTACCCTTTCTGTTTGACTTTGGTACTTAGGGTTGAGGATGATCCTCATATTCGTTTTATTGGCAGGACGTGGTTGGTCAATTTTCTTGGTTGTCTTTAGCTCATGATTCTACCGTTTCTAATTTTTATATTGTGAAGGGGCATACTATCAATGATAGAGAAACCAAAGAGTTGGCTTCTCTTTTCGGTTATGTTCGTGCCGAGACTATGTTGAAGCCAGCCCAAACCTTTAAATTTTAACTCATCTTCTTGATTCATGACTTCCCTAACCCAGCAAGCTCAAAATCCATGTTACTAACCTGACACAATCTTTGGAACACACTATCCTGTTGAGAAATCAATTAAACCAGGGCGGCAGGGCCTACCATCTATCTTAAGGCCAACCTGGAAAGAATATTTCCCTGCAACCCCCCTGAGATAGTACCAGCCTCTTCCTTGCTGCTAGCGATGTGGACCAAGAGGTCTCAAAATTATTATTGTGCATTCCTGAAGTTTTTCTTTAAAGAGATTTTAGGCATGCCTGCAGCATTTTTACCCCCAACTCTGATAAAGGATGTTTTTTCGTGAGGTCTCGCTTTCGGACAGTAAGCAGGACTGAGCTGTGATTATTGTTTAGCTTATTCTCCTTGTAATTTCTTTTGTTGAGATGGACTTCTCTTCCATCTTTCTTTATGTCCTCTCCTTTTAATCTAGTTCATTTCTTTTCTCATAAAAATAAATAAAACTATCTTGAGTTTCATCCTCTTGAGGTTCTGTAGTAGTTTCCTTTTACAACAAGCGCCTATGGTTTGCTACTAGCAAATGGCAAGATATTTTGAAGATGTGCTCCCATCTTTCTATCTGGCTATTAGAAGTATGTAAATGAAACCAAGTTTTCAAAAAAAAAATCCAGCACTCATGTATCACCATGGTCTTTCAAAGATATAAGGCAAAATCCCCAATGATATTCTTTTAACTAGCCTATTACTGATTTGTAGCTTTTTCCACCTGCATTTGATCTCCATATAAAATTGGGCAGTGCATGATTCTACTTCTCTTCTAAATATTTTTGTCCTCTATAAACGAGTGATTAATAAGTGTGGTACTTTAATAGTGGATTAAGGTTTTTTCGTATCATTCGTCAACCACACAAGGTCTCCTGATATAGAATAACTCACATCTTAGATTAGTAGTTGGGGCATTTTCCTTTATGTTTCTGGTTTCTTCTTGTTGAATATTGCAATTGGATGTAACAACTTGATGTGATACAAAACACATGAAGAGTTATAGTCTTTATTTACGAGGTTATTATCCATCCATTCTATTTTAGTATTTTATCATGCCGCAGGTGTTATCAGTGAAGCTAGATGAATGGACAGATGATGAAGTTGATACTTTGATGGAGTTGGGTGGAAATAATGCCGTAAATTTGAAGTATGAAGCCCTATATACCAGACAACTATAGAAAACCTAAACCAGATTCTTCGATAGATGAGCGCTCTGATTTTATAAGGTAATAGTACTACACTTTTGATAAACTTGTACAAGTATCTAATATTCTGAATAAGCAAACCATTTTGTGGATATTCAGGAGAAAATATGAGCTGCAACAGTTTTCGACCTCAGATGAACAGATGTCTTGCCCCTTTCCATCTGGACCATCCCTCAGTTGCAGTTCTTCAAGTTGTCATCTTCTATCGGGGTCAGACAAGAAACATTTTGAGAAGCACTCGAACAGTCACCGTATCCATGGTCTCGGCCATGCGTTTCGTAACAGCTGGAGAAGAAAAGAAGAACACAAAGCCGCTAAGAAGAGTAACTCAATGGTAATGATTTTGTTATAGAATCATCTCTTATCAAACTACTCTGTCTGGCCCAAATAAGGAGCTCATTGTTAAATGACAACATTTTCCAAGACTCTCTCTCTCTCTCTCTCTCTCTCTTTCTGTCTGTCTGTCTCTCTATCTGTTGGATTCACACCTTGCTTCAACTTTGTGTGGTATGAAAACTCGGCTTTGCATGATATTTATATCGCGAGGGGATTTTTTTTGTAATAATTACACTTTCACAATGGGATTCCTTTATGAGACGTCTAGATATGGGTCAAGGTTGTTACAGCGTAGACAACTTTTTGGTTAAGGAATTGAATCTTTTTAAAATTTTGATACCCTTAACTAGGAAATGAACTATGTCCACTGATACAAGCTTCTGTGTCCTTGAATAATAATTATTTTCCTTTTTCTAGAATTGCTTCTCTGAACCAAATAGATCAATATCAACATAGATGATATCTGTTGTAATAATTTCTTATGTAGACCCCTTTACCAGAAGTTTTAACAACCCGGCCCTGATTTTTGATACTCTTAATATATTGTCTATAGGCAGGTATGGTCGAATTTGTAGGACTGATAAAGGTTAACGTGGTCAGAGGCACCAACCTAGTTGTTCGAGATATGGTGACGAGTGATCCTTACGTCATTCTCTCTTTGGGGAACCAAGTAAGCTTCCATTCCTCGGAAATCCTTTTCTTGCACATAAACTACAAAGGGAGTATTTCATTCTGTTTTCAAAGTGATTCAAATTTGTATGCAAATTTGTCGCAGTCAGTGAAGACGCGTGTTATAAAGAACAACCTGAACCCTGTATGGAATGAAAAGCTAATGTTGTCTATTCCTGAAAATATTCCTCCTTTGAAATTGGTAAGTCAAATTCTCTCTGCAAAATGGTAATTGAAATTTTGAAGTAATTAGTCAATCTATATTATTTGATTAGTTGCAAGGAGCTGACGAAGTTTTTTATCTTTCACCAGTCACTATATCACTGCGCTGCCAGTGGACACGGTATCCCAATCTAAAATATAAATTCTTATCAATTACTTTTTCATAATGTATATATATATATATATATTATTATTAGTATTATTATTATTATTATTATTATTATGTATATGGGGAAGTTTTCAATGATTACTTTCTCTTGATGGTTACTACTAATATTTCATTTATTGCATTAATGGTTTGTATTCTTTTGAGGTGAGTTAATTGCATTTTCCAACTACCCAATGAATCTCAACCTTTGATTTTTGATCCAATGGACAATATAATAGCAGCCATCAATGGTTAGTGAGAGAAAGCAACCATTAAAACCATCCCTTCATACACACACACACACTTACATACACATGAATTTATACTATTCATGAACTAAACCAAACAAATCAAGGTCAGAGTTGTTCAGGACCTATATAATCATTAACACCAGATGTGTTCATAGATATGATATTTCATTAGAATCTTTACCATCTAACATATAAGTAACGTAGCATAACACGTCTGAGTGTATCCGTCCTTGATCCGATATGCTGCCTAAAATAGTGTTTCCATGCTTCCTAGCTGGACTCTTTTTTTAACACAAGGAAGATCGTGATATTTCTTGGCATCTCAAAATACTCTGGTCCAAATTCTTTTTATCCCTTTGTGCAACATGGAAGTTGATTTGTCTTTAGAAGCTCCCAATAGAGAAAAGGTAAATAATATTAATTTTGAATTAATGCTTTACCTCTTTGCCTTTTCAAATTAGTCGTCTTTTCTTTCCAAATACATGTTGAGCGAGCCAGAAAAAGACATCTGTTGCAAGCACCAAGTAGCTGTAGCAAGGCTTTCTTGAGTCATGGGAGGGTCTCTCTCTCTCTCTGAGAGGGTTTGAAAATGTATTGTGGTCAATGGATAAATAATAAATACTGGTAGAGATTCTTTAATATGCATCAAATGTTTCAATAATATAGATTGACTAATTACTATGAATTGGTGTAATTTTATGAATTGGTGTAATTATATTATCTGTTCATCCAACCTGCATTGAAAATTATTATGAATTGGTGTAATTTTATCCAGCACATTTATCAACTATGATGGACAAAGTGTACATGATTGAATTGGTGTATGCATCTGTGTTTATTAAGGAGTCGTGGATGGTTTTGCAGCTTGTTTACGACAAGGATACATTCACAACAGATGATTATATGGGGGAAGCCGAGATTGATATTCAACCATTGGTGTCCGCTGCCAAAGCTTCTGAGAGATGTAAACTTGACGAGTCAATGCAGCTCGGGAAGTGGGTGGCAAGCAAAGAGAACACACTAGTAAGTGATGGCATCATCATCCTAGAAGATGGGAAAGTGAAGCAGGACATTGCTCTCAAACTGCAAAACGTTGAGAGGGGCGTGCTGCAGATTGAGCTAGAATGTGTTCCTCTCACTCAATAGCAGATCGACATAGCCAAACACGTGCAGTTCAAGCTTTATGTTCCATTCCACAATGGGGTACTTTAAGCTCAATCCACCGAAAACATAAAATTCATGTATTAACCTGTATCTATTGTGAACAACAACTACGGTTTAGAACCTTAGGCTGGTCTAGGCTTAATCTGGAGGGGATTTTAGTGTGATCAATGTGCTCATGTGCATCGTAAGTTGTAAAGAGGCTTTTTGTTCATCAGAGTTTTGAGTATATTGCAAGTACTAAGGGTGTGTTGGAATCTTGCCACCAATGTACCAAGACTAAGTCTACCGTCTTACCTATCTTAAATCGTGAAATGAAGCCACACTTTCTCACAGCTTAATCCACCAACACACGGTCGGTTGGATAAAAGAGATTTGTCTTTCCAACAACAAAAAATGTGTTCATTTCTACACATTTTTTCCTTTTATCTCCTTTTTTTTTCTCACAAGCGACTCTTTTGTTTGTAGGAGGTTTTGACTTTTTACCTTTTATCAATGAGTGATCCTAAACGTAACACCAAAAACTCTAAAACGTAACACCATTTAATATATAAAATGACCTAAATACCCTTTATGTTATCTTAGTTTGGATCGACCTTTTTTTGTTTGATATATAGTTTGTTGGTGGATCCATAATATTTTATAACCCCTTTTGCTTTCTTAAGAATTAAATATAATACATTTACTTATTATCCATGGTGAAATGTAATTGGTTCCTTAGTTAATAATTAGCAAGAGAAACTTAGACAGTAGAACTGTCGCGTTACGTTATCTTGTTGATGTGGTGTAACGTTCCGCTTACTAATGTTGTCACAATGATCTAATCAAAATAAACCATGCCCCCGTAGACACACCGACCCTAAGGCATGTTTAGAAAGACCCCAAATTTGTAAAAACTACCTTATACATTATATATATAATTTGATGTTCAAAATTCTCACAAATGCTTGCTTGACGTAGTGTTTTAGCTGTCTGTTTGCTCTTAAATACTAGGTTCAAGTCGTAACCTTGACATTCAAATTTAAGAGTGGAAATTTAAGGGCCCCTTTTTTTTTCGCCATGGGCCCCAAAAGCTTCATGGCAACCCCCCCCCCCCCCAACGTGTTGCTATGTGAATCGATTAGTGCATTACACTACGTCTTTTTAAGTCACTTCAACACTATAAGGTGTTGTCATTGATCGTTATGTACCACGTAAACATGTCACATGATACTGAGTAATATAGAAATATTTTCTACTTTAAAAAGTTCATCTAAATAATACTCATTTCATTTCTAAAGAGTGCCCACTTTCTATTCGTACCTAATTACATTTACCATTATATCATTGATTTGGTTCACTTTTTAATTAATGGGTATATTTGAAAAATCCACACTATCCTAATTATATATAATACAATTAATTATTTTTTCTTAATCTGTTTCAAGTCAAAATGAACACTCGTCTCGGGTCTCAGGTCTCGGGAGGAAGGTACAAATTAATACGTTGCCGTGAGGTAGAAGAGCTTTGATTTACTCACCTTGATGTGTATAAAGCAGTTTAAGGATACAAATTTGTACAAGAAAATTTATATCCTTCAACTGATACAAATTTTTACTAGTCCAAAGTTGAAGTAAAGCTGAAAAAAAAAATTGAAGTTGAAAAAAAAAAACATAGTGCTAATTTCGTAGAATCCTATTTACTTGGTCCATTTTTCGTTGGATGACTGCATTCTTCTGGCTCGAATCTGAAACGTATAGTTAAGTTAGAACAGTTCCGTATCAGCTAATCTGGCGAATATAACATGAAAGGGATTTCATCGACTCCATCTTTCTTCTGCACCCCACACATTATCCTTATTTGCCTTTGCAGAACGAATCTGCCTCATGATCTCAGTCTGATGTCCAGTAATACACCCGCCTTTCACACTCTTTTACTAATTTTCCGTTATCACCCCTCCCCCCAGAATCATTACAGAAAAAGGATCCATGACCATAGCAGACACAATACCTCTAATCACCAAACAAATCGTCGCAGACAACATCTGAGGTTTACTACATAACTTAAGAAGATACACACGAGCAAAATCGTTAAACTAAATAGTATCAGAATCCAAACCAAACCAACTAGTTTCCAAGGCACACAAGTGATTTAAAATCCTAGGTACAATTCTCCAGTTGGGACTGCTATAATTTTCTGAAAGAAAGAGTTCACAGCCAAGGTACCATTTCTTGAAGAGAAAAAAAACCCATCTTCACCTCTTCAGTCTGTACTGTCTTATGATTCTCCAATCAATTCTCCATCTCAAATTATAACGAAGAAGTGAAACTATGCCTAAGTTCATTGACAAGCCAGATGATAACTTCCTCAAGAGAGGGTCAGTTTCAGCCATGTAATATGCTTAAAAGGGCAAGAAGAGCACAATGGTTTATATAGAAGCACAAATATCAGTTAGAAGCCAGCAATTAACCACATGAGGTGATGCACATTAGCTATATGGGCACTTAAGGTGTTTGAGGAGCTAAGAATACGTATGAAAGGCATATAATGGTCAGGTATCGATTCTGTGCGTCAGAATACGTATGAAAGGCATATAATGGTCATATCAATATGTACCTTAATAGCTTCATTATGCGATTTTCTTAACCTCGCCAATAGGAACACACTTCTACAATGCAGTAAACATATGTACCGATAACTATCAATTCTCACGTCAAAATGAGAGCGAAATATTCAAGAATCAATCTCTCCTTTCCCTTTTTCTTTTCAAAATCTAAAAAAGAACAGAAGTCAACCACGCGAGGAGTACACGCAAAAACTGTTAACAACCCTAATCTGACAGCGCTGCATTAAGTAAATTAAATTGAATGCTATAAAGCAAACTATTTCTAGTAAGAATGACTTTTCACACGTTGCAAATCAAACTAAAGGATACACACACTATATCAAAACATTCTTTTGAGCGATAATATAAATTGCACTAATAATAGCTTCAGAATAAGTTTCTGAGGTCCTTAACGCGTGTGGATACTCTTGGTACAAATGCAAAAGCTCAAGTCCACTTGTGCTCAAATTAACAATATTCAAACGTTATGGTATGCGTACAAATGAAAACTATTAAACTTGAGAAAGAAAATACAGGATAATTTGAGATATACCACAACAAACTTGAAAAGAATGTAACTTATTTGCTACATACATAAGCTTTTCTCAGACCAACCCAAGTAAGTGAACATGATACAGGCAATAATAAACTGCTTTAGGATAAAAAACAAAGCAATGAACCAAAACAAAAACCATCTTTACAAGTATTTATCTAAATATGGTCATGCTACATTTGGAGCATGAACTTCATACCTTAGAAATGGAATTCGAGCAAATTAACAAAGATCCGATTCCAATTCTAAGCCTAGAGATCATGTTCCTAGCAATAAATAACATCAACTCTGGGTGCATCATTTTATATATATATCAACCATAAGCCACAAAGAAGCGCTGTATAGCAATATACCATTATACACTTCGAGAAAGTTGGATACACAATCACCCAACTCTACCTAAATCTTACAAGCAATATATACAATCAACAAGCTTTGCACAAGCTGCACGGAGTTTTATTTTTCACAAATCTTGTTCATGAAGAGGATGAACACAATAGTCCCCATCAGCAAACAAACAAACAAGCATTAAGATACTAGAGTTCCAATCCAATCTTTTCATTAATCACCAATGGAAAACATTAAAATAATACGCACCAAAGCCCACCAAACTGGATGATTTTCAAGAACAGCAGCAAGTTGGACACCGAATCAAGCCGTTTTCATTGCACTCAGGGCACCTCTTCAACTGATCATCATCTTCATCAAAAACCTTCTTGCTTCCACTACAATTCGAGCAGGGGAAAAACCGAACATCCCCACAGGTTTCACAAACGTACCCAGGTTTTCGTAAGGGGAGTCCCTTGAGAATCTTGGCCAATTCGCCATTCTCGTGAAGCTGTTTGATCATATCAGCACCTCCAATGTACTCCCCTCGAATAAACACTTGTGGCAAACTCACATTTTTCTTCTCCCCCCCACCACCACCGCCACCACCCAATACACTCTGCAACTCTTTCTTGTAAGCAGAATCCATAGAAATATCTCGCTCATCAACGAATACCCTAAATCCTCTAAGAATCAATCTAACCGAATAACAATCCTCAAACGTCCTCCGGATTCCCCTTAAACTCGTGAAATACACAACAACCCGGTCGTCTGTACCCGGTAACCGAATCGAAGAAGACGAATGAGAGAACGATTTAGTGGTCTTTAATTGACAAGGAGATTGTTCAATTGGGGGCAAACTGATTGAATTTGATGTGGGTTTGGGTGAGGATGATTCGAATAAGCTACATAACTTTCTGACCTTTCCTTTGACCGAATCGAAAGATGAATTGGAAACCTTCTTGACGGATCCGCTGCGTTCGAATTGGGGATTGTACAGATTATAAGGCTTCTCTGCAGAATGAACTGTAAGCGATCGATTGAAGATTGCTGACTTTGGCTTCTCGGTGAATTCATATTTGCCGTCGAAACTAGTCATTCTTTCTTCTTCTTTTCTTTACTTTGTTACGACCGTTTCTGCTAACGCGACGGCTTAAAACAATTGTTGGGCGGGAAGGGGATTAGGGTTTGCTTATTATCGTAGATTGTGTTGGAAGATGGAAAGTGCAATTCAATTTATTTTTTTATAAAAGATGAAAACTTGAGATTCGTTATGTGGGAATTAGGGTTTTCAAAAGAATGATGATCGGAAATGAATTGAAGGGGTGGATTGGGCGGTGGCGAGGCGGTGGATGGCGGGCGGAGGTGGGACTTTGTTGAGGTTGTTTTCTGGCGGAAATGAGGATAAATTTGGGAATGAGAGGGGAGGCGTGGATTATAAGTAAAATTCTAGAGAGAGAAAGAGGAGAGAGAAAGCGCGGAGCTTTTTTTGAAAAAGATGGCGTTAGGAGAGAGAAAGTGGGGGCTACGGGCTACCATTTACAACAGCTCACATCACTTTCACAGCCCACTTTAATTAAAAGGGTAAATTACAACTAACTGTCATCAACTTTTAGTCAAGTTTAAATTGCCCCCTCAACTACCAATTGAAACAATGTACCCCTCAATTATAATATTTTAAAGAGCAAACTACCCAAATAATTACTGTATTTTTTGGGTTTCTCGGTTTTCGTCATTGAACTCAATTTTTTTTTTTTAATTTTCCTCTCTGTACTCAAATTTTTCGTGGGATTAGTCCTTCTGTCCAATTCTGTTAATTTTTTACCGTTAAGTTAAGCACGTGCATCTCACGTGATTTTTGGCGGGGCCAAATCTATCATTTCACCTTATTGTTCAGGGACCATTTAGCAAAAAATTATTTCAGGGGTCTAATTATATATCCTTTCCATCCTCCTCCACCCACCCCTTATAAAACCATGAAAGGGCCGAAGAAGCTTCATCTTTTTCATTTTTTTTCAAACTTTGATTTGAGAAGGCAAGACTTTAATTAAATTTTCAAACTTTAATTAAATATGAATTCGGTTGAGAAATTGAAGAGATGTAAGCCATTTGAAGCGATATATCCAAAACCCAAATCTAAAAATATAGTTTTCGCCTTTTTTATTGTCGGAGATGATATCGGAATAGCAAAACCACATCTGGAAGTGGCCGGTGAAGCTGTCGGAGAAGACAACATGTTGGAAACTTGTTTTCATAATAGCTTGAATAAGGGAGTTATGTAAGTGTATAATGTGGGAATCCCACATTGGGAACAAAATGAAACAAGCTCTACCTTATAAGGTAGAGCTTTAAGGCTTTGCTTTCAGGCCCTTGGGCCACTACACTTCTGTGTAGGAGGAAAGACCTACCTAGGTGTAGGTCCAAACACACGCACGCGCGCCGCCGCCGCCGCCCGACCCGGCTCGGCTGGCTGTCTTTTACCGGTTCATTTAGTGTGTGACCCTTTCAGCGTGAACCTTTTGAATAGGTTCAGAAGTTCAACAGTTCTGTCTGAACAATTGTGACTGTTCTGTTTGAACGGTTGTGTCTGTTTTCAGACAACCAACCGCCTCAAACTGCTCCTAACCGTTATCCCAACTGACATTTAAATACTCCTTCAAACCCAGTTTTCTGTAACGAAAATTCTACTCTTTTCTATACTCTCCTTCGCCTACGAGATTACAGCAACGGTTTGCATTCGTTGGTGATTGAGCTTTGAAGATCTGCCAAACATTCAATCACGTAAGATCAATATCCTGGGAGACTCACTGGATTCACACCGTACAGATCTATCACGGTTTCCAGTTTTTGTCTTAAGGACAGAGATTCAATCTCGTTGATCTTAATACAAAAACTATTTTATTATCACTGTTATTTACTGCAGGGAATCTAAATTGCCGGGCCAATAACAATCTTAAGACAAAATACCTTTTAGGCTTGGTTTTCGTTTCCAGCAAAGGACAGAATTTGCATGCCATTATAATCGATTTTGCGTGTCGATATGTTCGATTGTTTACATTCCAGACTGATTGTTAGCATTCACAGATTAAAAACTGTGTTACAGATTAAAACAGTTTCAATCTGCTTGTTAAAATTAACAGATTTGAATCTGTGTTACAGATTCTGCCTGCTTTAATCTGGTTTACATACAGATTCGATGCCTGTTTTTAATGCATGCATTACTCAATCTATTTTACGAACACTGTTCATTTGACATTCGATTCGCATATTACCAGAACATACCTTCTGTTTAACACATTGTGCATGCTATTACTTGAACATACTTACCGCATTATTACATGTTAGTAGAAACACGTTTTACGCATGCGTGTTTAGTTAATGCAGACTCATATAACTTATAGGCGTAAATTTTTGCGGCAAAACATTTACGGACACTTTCAGCCCAATAAAAGTGTACTTCTAAAACTGCATATAAACCTGTTTATACATGCAGAATCAGAACACATAACCTATAATATGCATCAGCTTGTGATCTATTTATGTTACAGATTATACAACCATAAACAGCCTGTTCCTGCTTCATATTATATTATGTTTTCTGCCAACCATTCAGATCTGGGAATTTCTGATTCTGCATGTTACTGCATCAATCTGAATGTTACTACATTCATCTGAATGTAACTACATTGATCTGAATTTTGTTACTACATTAACACCTACGCAATACCGCTTTCTTTGCATTATTTGTTCTTGCATTAACTCGATTACGGAAGTTCATAAGCAATTTACGCACTACGATTACGTTTTTAAGTTACAGATTCTATACTTGTTTCAGTTTCAGTTCTTGTTGCTGTTTCTGTCTTTGAATCTGTTCAGAAAACTGCAATAAACTGTCCATTATAATTTCTGTTTCGATACGATTTTAATGCTTACGTTACAAAGATTTTCATCTTTGCTTGTGTTTCGATCAGCGATCGATGCGCTGATACAATTTTGATTTTACATTTACGCTTCAAATTAACAGAAATTAAGAAATTTGCTTGTTTTGTTTCAGTTTTCATTAAGTGTGCAAACCTGATTCTGCATTATTACGCATTAATTTGATTCTGCATCAGTTTGTTGTATGAAGTATACATTCAGCCTACACAGAAACTGCATATAACTTGTTTATGCAAACAGATTCATACCTGTTTCTGCTATCATAATATGTTTATCTTACAGATTTAATCTGCTTCCTGCTTAAACAAACACACTCATACATGTTTCTGTTTCTGTTTACACTAAAAACAGCAATGACTACTTCTGAAAAAGCCAAAGAAACTGTTGATGTAGTCGAACAGCCCGCTGTTGTTGCAACTCACGGCCTACCGCCGGTTCATGCTCGCCATGGCGGCGACCCGAAAGTTCAACGGCAATTCAAGAGATGACAACGACAAATGCTCTTTTACTTGACCACCTTGAATCTGTCCAAATCTTTGAAAGAAACCCTAGACCATAACGAGACGGACAGGACCACAGTGGATGCCACCGAGTCGTGGAAGCACTCAGATTTCTTATGTCGCAATTATATTCTAAATGGACTTGCTAATTCCTTGTATAAAATTTATAGCCCATTTTAAGAGTGCTAAGGAACTGTGGGAGTCCTTAGAGAAAAAGTACAAAACCGAGGACGCCGATCATAAGAAATTTGTGGTTGCTCGTTTTCTTGATTTTGCCATGGTCGATACTAAGCATGTTGTCTCTCAGGTGTTCAGCCGGTGTTTTGTTGCATGAGTTGGGCCGAGGGTATGCAACTCCCCGAGCCTTTCCAAAGTTGCTGGTAATCGAGAAGCTCCCTCCGGGTTGGAAGGACTTCAAAAACTACCTCAAGCAAGCACAAAAAGACATGTCTCGAAGACTTGATCCTAAGGTCGGATTGAACAAGACAACAAGGTGGCGGATAAAAGGAACAACCGCATCAGGACGGGGCCAACGTCGTTGAGCAAGACCCGAGGGCAACAAGCGCAAGCACGCCGAAAGTTCCAAGAAGCACAAGCTGGCGGTCCTCGGTAGAAGAGCCCAAACAAAGACAAGAACTACAAGTTCAAAGGAAAGTGTTTGAACCGCGACAAGGTCGCCACAAAGCCGCTAAGTGCCGCGGGAAGAAGCGGGTCAAGCGTGAAGCAAACATGGTTGATGAAGAGATCAGCATGATATGTGTCGTCTCCGAGACAAACATGGTGGGCACGGGCCGCGAGTGGTTCGTGGACACCGACGCCGACGCTAATATATGCTTGCGATGCCAAGATGTTTTCATCTTACTGACAAGGTGACGTCAGGGAGAAGCTCTTTTCATGGGCAATTCATCTACTCAGAGTGGAAGGCAAAGGCCAAGTGACCTCGAAAATGACGAGTGGGCGGGAGTTGGTGCTAACCAATGTCCTTCATGTTCCCGACATTCGCAAAAATTGATCTCAGGTTCTCTTTTGGTTAAACATGGGTTTAAGTTGGCTTTTGAGTCGGACAAGTTTATCCTAAGTAAGAGTGGGGTTTTTATTGGTAAAGGTTACCTCGATGAGGGCCTTTTTAAGTGTAATGTAATGACGGTTAACACCGCATACAAAGTTGATAATAAAAGTGCTACAGCACCATCTTCTTCTTACTTGCTTGAGCATTTTGATCTTTGGCATTATCGATTAGGTCATGTTAACTATGACTCTATGAGGACGATTAATGAAAATGGAATTAATTCCTCCAAGTCGCATTAATAAAAATAACAAATGCCATACTTGCGTTGAAGCTAAGCAAACAAACGTCGTTTAAGACAATCGGCGTGACACGGCACCATTAGATTTGGTTCATAGTGATCTATGTGACTTAAAATCCATAGAATCTTATGGCGGAAACAAATACTTCATCACCTTTATTGATGATTGTACCCGGTTTTGTCATCTCTATCTCTTAAAAAGTAAAGTTGAAGCCTTCGAAGCTTTTAAACTTTACAAAAACGAAGTCGAGAATCAACTTTCAAAGAAGATAAAAATTCTTAAGTCTGATCGAGGAGGCGAATATGTTTTTCCCTTCAAAGACTTCTGCGCTGACCACGGGATTATTCACAAAGTTACACCCCCATATAGCCCATAATCCAATGGGATTGCCGAAAGAAAAAATCGAACCTTAAAGGAAATGATGAACGCATTATTGCTTCAATCCTGGTCTACCCGAGACGAAATGTGGGGAGGCGGTGCTCATCGCCAATTACTTGTTAAACAAGCATCCCCACAAGAAATTGGACAAAACGCCTCTATGAATTATGGCATGGTCGAAAAACCATCCTACAAATACCTCAAAGTGTGGGGGTGCCTAGCTAAAGTAGTTGTCCCGCCACCTAAAAAGGTTTAAATCGGTTCCAAAACCGTGGATTGTACCTTTATTGGTTATGCAACCCATAGCGGCGCCTATCGGTTCTTAGTCCATAAATCGATAATCCGAAATCGAGGTGAATACCGTTATGGAATCAAGAAATGCCACGTTTTTTGAAGCTATCTTTCCTCTAAAAATTGATACTTCAGTAAAATGCTCATTTCCTTGGTCAATTGACGAACAAGATAACACCTCACAAGCAATAGTTCCTATGGCTATTGATCAAGGTATTCATCAAGATGAAGACATTGATGAACCTCGTCGAAGCAAGCGAGCTCGCACGAGTAAGACCTTTGGACCAGACTTTGTGACCACGTTTCTCGTGGATAATGAACCACGTACGTTCAAGGAAGCAATGTCTACTCCCGAGGCTCCATGGAATGGAAGGAAGCCGTCAACGGCGAAATATCTTCCATTATGCAAAACCACACCTGGAGCTCGTCGACCTTTCCAAAGGTTGCAAACCCCTAGGGTGTAAATGGGTCTTCAAGCGAAAATTGAAACCCGATGGGTCCATTGATAAATACAAGGCCCGGCTAGTCGCGAGGGTTTTCAAGGGTTTTAATCAAAAGGAAGGTGTTGATTATTTTGACACCTATGCTCGATTACTCGAATTACTTCAATTCGCCTACTAATTGCCTCGCGGCACTACAGTCTCGAGATACATCAAATGGATGTCAAGACCGCTTTCCTCAACGGTGAACTTGAAGAAGAAATTTATATGAAACAGCCAGAAGGTTTTATTGCTCCAGGCAATGAAACTAAGGTCTGTCGATTGGTCAAATCTTTATACGGTCTAAAGCAAGCACCAAAACAATGGCATAAACGTTTTGATGATGTTATACTTGCTAATGGCTTCAAGACTAATGAATGTGACAAGTGTGTATACATTAAGAATACACAACAAGGTTACGTCATTATCTGTCTCTACGTTGATGACATGTTAATTATTGGTAGCAATAATAACATGATCAAAGACACCAAAAAGATGTTGGCGGCCAGATTTGACATGAAAGATTTAGGGTTACCGATGTCATCCTAGGTATTAAAATATCTAGGACATCCGAGGAGATCGTTTTATCACAATCTCATTATATTGAGAAACTGCTAGTGAAATTTAGCAACGGTGATACAAGCATTGCTAAGACTCCAATCGACCCTAACTTTCATCTCAAAAATAACCTATACGAGAGCGTATCTCAAATTGAATACTCTCAATCATTGGAAGTCTTATGTATCTTTACTAACCGCACGCGCCCGACCTCGCAAGACAAATAACCGATTGAGTCGGTTTACAAGTAATCCCGGCCCCGATCAATGGAAAGCCATTATAAGGACTCTTAGATATCTTCGATACACTAAGGACTACGGGTTGCATTACTCCAAGTATCAGGCTTATTGAAGGATACAAGGACGCTAACCTGGATTTACGATACTAACGACTCCAAGTCAACAAGTGGATTTGTATTCACTCTTAGTGGCGGTGCCATTGCATGGAAATCTTCCAAACAGACTTGCATTGCAAGGTCTACTATGGAATTAGAATTTATCGCCTTAGATAAAGCAGCTGAGGAAGCTGAATGGTTACGTAACTTCCTTGAAAATATTCCAATATTCGGATGCGGCCGATTACTATAGCATCCATCATGCGACGGTCAAGCCGCAATTGGAAGGGCACAAAACAACATGTATAATGGTAAGTCCCCATATAAAGGCGACCTAATACCGTTAGGCAACTACTCGATGGCGTGATCACCATCGATTATATTCGATCTAAGGACAACCTAGCGGATCCATTAACTAAAGGATTGTCCAGAGAGTTAGTATGCAATTCATCGAAGGGAATGGGCCTCAAGCCTATGAATTAAAGAGAACCTTTAGCGGAAAACCCCACCTAGTTGATTGACAACCCTATGGTCTAGGTTCAAAGGGACAACCAAACTAATTGATGTCACTGTTAACACTAACGGACTCACACTCCTACTCATTCCTATGGTGAAAACACTAGTGTTACCCGTCACGGTTTAGGATAAGCAACGCTTTTAATGATTCTTATGACTTGATTTGATCAAGCGAGGGTGCCGGGATACACCCTTTATAAGAAATCACCTATGTGAATGTAAGGCGGCCAATCTTATGGAAATTTCGAGGCAAAATTTTCTAACAACATTCCGAGAACCACGAAGCGTTCGGGGCCAAAATGAATCACAGCGTTGTTTAGACTATGTGAATACTATTGTCTTGGTTGACATCAAACATTGTGGTTGACATCAAGAACACACCGCCCGGCTCAAGACACACCACCATTGATTAGTAAGTCTTCCCGATAGTAACTCATAAGGAAAGGTTCAAAGCCAAAAGCCACCTCTTCCACTCTAGCTACTCTCAGTTGTATCTCTGTAAATATCAATATGTCATCAACTTACATGATATCTTATTCAATGTGGGGATTCTTTGGAAACTTGTTTCCATAATAGCTTGAATAAGGGAGTTATGTAAGTGTATAATGTGGGAATCCCACATTGGGAACAAAATGAAACAAGCTCTACCTTATAAGGTAGAGGCTTTAACCTGCTTTGCCCTTGGGCCACTACACTTTGTGTAGGAGGCAAGACCTACCTAGGTGTGAGGTCCAAACACACGCCTGCCGGCCGCCGCCCCCGTCAGGCCCGCTCGGCTCGGTAATTGGTTGGCCGGGTTGGTCGGCAGGCAAGCAATCTTTTTGCTACCGGTTCATTTAGCGTGAACCTTTTGACAACCAACCGCCTCCAACTGCCCCCAACCGTCATCCCAACTGACATTTAAATACTCCTTCAAACCCAGTTTTTTGTAACGAAAATTCTACTCTTTTCTATACTCTCCCTTCTGCCTTACATAGATTACAACAACGGTTTGCATTTGTTGGTGATTGAGCTTTGAAGATATGCCAAACATTCAATCACGTAAGATCAATATCCTGGGAGACTCACTGGATTCACACCGTACAGATCTATCACGGTTTCCAGTTTTTGCTGGAAACTTGTTTCCATAATAGCTTGAATAAGGGAGTTATGTAAGTGTATAATGTGGGAATCCCACATTGGGAACAAAATGAAACAAGCTCTACCTTATAAGGTAGAGCTTTTAACTGGCTTTGCCAGCAGGCCACTACACTTTGTGTAGGAGGCAAGACCTACCTAGGTGTAGGTCAAACACATGGCCAGCCCTCGTCCGCCGACCCTGCTCGGCTCGGTATCGGGCTGGTTGGTTGGTCGGCAGGCAAGCAATCTTTTTGCTACCGGTTCATTTAGCGTGAACCTTTTGAATAGGTTCAGTTCAGCCGCCTTGCCTCATTACATCCGAACAATTGTGGCTGATGTTTGAACATTTGTGATCGCTTGAGCTGATACTTTTGAGCGGTTGTTCTGCTTTTCGAGACAACCAACGCCCAGCCCTTCGCAACCGATCATCCCAAGCCGACATTTAAATACTCCTTCAAACCCAGTTTTTTGTAACGAAAATTCTACTCTTTTCTATACTCTCCCTTCTGCCTTACAGAGATTACAGCAACGGTTTGCATTCGTTGGTGATTGAGCTTTGAAGATCTGCCAAACATTCAATCACGTAAGATCAATATCCTGGGAGACTCACTGGATTCACACCGTACAGATCTATCACGGTTTCCAGTTTTTGTCTTAAGGATAGAGATTCAATCTTGTTGATCTTAATACAAAAACTATTTTATTATCACTGTTATTTACTGCAGGGAATCTAAATTGCCGGGCCAATAGCACAACAAACCCAGATATGGAGTGATACTTTTCAGAATATTTTTCTTTCCATTTTCATTGATCTTATTGGCTCTAACAAGTTCTTTATTAAAAACCCAATTGCCTAAACGCTCAAGGGACATGGAAGAAATGAATCTTCGCTCGAAATACCGCACAATTTCTTTCAAATTACGGGCTCTGGCGAAAATGGTTAGCCAAGAATTTGGGGAAAATGATCCCAAATTGGAATATGCTAATGCCGAATTTGGAGTGTTGAAGGTAATAGAAGTCCTTCACTCCTTTGTTTAAAAGGGGAATGTTTTATGAAGAGTACACAGCAAGAAGGAATGAAAGATTGAAGAGAAAGAAAAATGAGACCGGGATTGAGAGTAAAAGTGGTGGTTGTGATTATGTTGGTGTTCAGGGTTGAAGAAGCTTCATTTTTTTCATTTTTTTTCAAACTTTGATTTGAGAAGGCATGCATTGAGGAGCAGTAGCAGCATGAAGGAGAACAAGAAGCTACTTTTGTGTGTGAAGTCTTCTACATCTTCAAGTGTTGCAGGAAGTAAATAATGGTGTACAGACCTTGAGAGGAAGATGAAGTGGAGGATCAAATGATGATTCTAAAGTGATCGACCATTTTACCCATGAAATGATGTTTCTAAAATAATTGACCATTTTACCCCTGATCAAAGTCACATGATACGCACTTGTTAAAACTTAACTAACAGAATTGGATAGAAGGACCAAGTCTGCGAAAAATTTCAGCTCAAGGACCAATTGCGAGCAATCGGGACCAAAACCGAGAAACTTAAAAAGTACAAAGACCATTTGGGTAGTTTGCCCTATTTTAAAACAAAATTACACTTTTACTTAGGTATTGACATTTCAATTGACGAAATTTTATTACCTAAAACTCACATGACCATATTTACGTATTATGTTTACTATAGTATTCTTGATATTCTTAAATAATCGTGTTGTTTTGTTAAGCGAACATATTTTTAAAAAGTAATTGATTACTCCTTTGTTCCAAGCAAAAAAGTTTTCGTTTAAAAGCCAATTTTTTTAATAAAATGATATTTTTAGTAGTTCATTAGTAATAAAATGATACTTTTATACCTTTAATTTTTTGAAAGTAAACTCTTTAAATGAAACATCTCAAAATGAGAATAATGAACTATTTGCTTGGAATAGAAGGAGTATATTATAAATATTGAACTAAAGTAGGAACAAAAAGTATGAG
The DNA here is from genome assembly GCA_013146195.2 of Codonopsis lanceolata. Taxonomy (NCBI): domain Eukaryota; kingdom Viridiplantae; phylum Streptophyta; class Magnoliopsida; order Asterales; family Campanulaceae; genus Codonopsis; species Codonopsis lanceolata. The sequence continues at coordinate 92,272,948 of CM028383.1, forward strand.
TAAAGTGGTAAAAATGTTTTCCTATTAAAAAAATTAGAAATAAGATAATTTTTTGGAACGAATAAAAAAGCAAAACATAATAATTATTTCGGAATGGAGGGAGCATCTTAAATGAGGATAAACAATTATTTATTTTGACCATCTTTAGTTACAAAGAAGGTCATAGAACATCAATGGTAAAATAGTCGACCAAAACATCAAAAGGACATTATGATTAAAAAAAAAAAAACCTAAAGATGGTCACATGAGTTTCAGGTGTGCAGTTTACGACAACTCAAATGACAATATCTAGACAGAAGTTAAGATTAAAAAAATATTATAATTGAGGGGATATTATTTCAATTAATAATTGAAAGATATGGTTTGAACCTTATTAATTTTGAAGGGGTTATTTGTAATTTACCTTTTTAAATAAAGCAATAACTACACGCGGTCACGCATGTTTCTTATGCCATTTCTATCCCTATGTGGCTATGTTTTCTTAATTATTGAGTGCATGCACTTAGGAGAAAATATTTAATGGTTATTAATACGCGTAAGTTTGGTCAGGTATGTGTTGGATCGACAAGGATAACGGTTTGAAACGACCCAAAGAGTCTAAGTTTAAGAAAAAATAAATGATTATTCCATCTGTTTCACCCTAAAGAATCTACGTTTAAAAATTTAAATAATTAAAAGATATATTATTATCATCAGAGTTGGTCAAAATTACAAAAATACTTAAGCACAACTAATATGATTACAATACATTAGAAAAGGGTAAAGATAAAAAATTATTAAAATTTTAAGCATAATATTTGAAAGTGGACTATTTATGTAAATCATTTCAAAATAGTATGGTGAACTATTTGCCTGAAATGGAGGGAGTATATAATATTTCATTCGTTCCATCTAAAGAGTTCCAATTTGACAAGTCTAATTATTAAGGGGATATATTAGTGTTATTGGAGTTAGTCTTAATTATAAAGCACACGCAATATTTTTACAACACAAGTGAATGGTAAAGATGAAAAGTTAAAGATATTATAAGCATAATTTTTAAAAGTGGAATCTTATAGTTGAAACATCCCTGAAATCTTTGCTTGGAATGGAGGGAAAAAATATTAGTGTAACATGTGGTTTTCTTTAATGCACTTATGCATAAGACAATAATTAAAGTAGGTGGAAAAATTAAGTATACAATGATAAAAATATTTTCTTAAAAATGAAAGTTTGAAACGAGACAATTATTTTTGAACAAATGAACAATAAAATAAGGTAAATTATTTAGGAACGTAGGGCGTACGTAGTATACACATATTATATCACGATCGATTATGACATATTATAGTATTAAAGTGTCACTTAATCTATACATATATAAAATGAGAGATGCATAATTTGGAAAGTCCCGCCAAAATAAATTATCTAAATTTGGAAACACTTCACTTTTAATCTCTATCATATTTATTGAAAATTGAAAATAAAAAATGTCAATTAATGTCGTTGACTAGATAAGTAAATTTAGAAACATTTTGAATTCTTCCTTAATATTGAGATACTAACTTTTGAAATTTTGAAATCTATCTTCAATCAATTAGATACAATATATATCCATACTAATCAACAATATGGATATTGACATGACAAAAATTCTTAATTATTCTTGAATTTTGAGATTATTATAATATGTAATTCATATTAAACAAATCCATTGATTGTGATCAATGATATAAACAAATCCAAGATTATTAATGATAGTATCAAAACAAATACATTTTATTATCAGTAAGATTAACTACTTCATCTATCTAAATATGGACACTTTCGGAAGTTCGATAGTTTAGTAGTTATTCAATTGTCAAGTTATTTAAATGATGAAAACATTATAAATTTGTTGCAATTCCATTAAAGGTCAATCGAGTATAATCCAAAATTAAAGAAGTGATCTCTACAAAATGGCCCCTCTTTTCAAATGAATGAAGGATATCAGCTCATTCAACGTTAAATGGTCATTAAAGTTGAGATTAGCCCAGTTGTATAATCTCTCATCATTTGGTGAACGGTTTAACTGTATTGCGTAGGACCATCGTGATGCATGTGTTACAAAGATATAACTTTTTTCCTTTTTGCTTTGATTGTTTTCAATTACATGTGCATTTTTTTTGGATTGCAGATTCATGCTATATTAAGACGACAACAATGAACAACTTCCAACCAGTGCCCAAAGAGAAGAAACACATTTGTATGCTGTGAACAATTTCATGATTGTAGAGAACACATTGAAGTACAAGACTATAAATGAAAAATATAAAATTCTATGTTGTGAGTTTTATGAATAGCAATTTAATCTCTAAATTTGGCATGTAAGCAAATGATAATTTGGTTTTTAATTTTCTATTATGGTCAAGTGAACTCAATATTTGGTGAATCTCTAATTGTTAGTAATTAAAGAATTCAGCCTTAGAGGCTTGACCATAACTTTTGCTTCTTCTTTTTTGACATTTTGTTTTAGAAAATAAAAAAATACTATTTAATTATAGGTCAAACATTAATAATTTGAAAATAAAAAAAACTAAAAAATACAATATTTAAAAAATCAAGAAAATTAAATAATTATTTACTTGAAATAAACTGAATATAGTGCTAAATACTTGAAATAATCCGAAACAATGTCATTTTATATAAAACAGATTCAGAAAAGGATACGATTTATATATTATAAATCGTAATTTTTTAAATAATTATCTTAATTGCTCACATCTGATAAATACACGTCTCTAAGTTTAGATATGTATTTGTTATAAAAATATTAAAAGTATATACTGCAAAATAATTAACTTACTCGGAAAAAATCACAAAAAATATATTAAAAATAAAATCTTAGGAAGTCGGAGAAATCTTGACTATCTAGTTATGTAATTTTTAGATGAGAGACAAATCGATAAAAATATACCTCATGAGCTATAATTGATTGTCGTGTATGGAAATTAACGTTTAAAACTATTCTTCCTTCACCAAGGTAGAAACAAATTTTACATGTGGTTTGGACTAATTTTGTTCGAATGGATGGTCAAACAAAAATAGCATCCAAAATTTTCTTCCCTAGGCGAAGGGCAAAGAAATTAATATGTTTTTTTAAAAAAAATTTTGTCCTAAATGGCTGATGAGTGAGAAGAGGAAGAGAACATGTATTTAAGTTTGACCATCATACATATTAGGTTTTAGGTCTTATCATTGGGCTGATTTTCTTAGACTTATTTATTTTGGGCTGGTCTTATAAAAACTAATTTCGGTTTTTGTCATTTTATTAGTTTACATTATGAAAAAGAGAGAGACTAATTCCACTACATTTTTTTTTCTTATCTACTACATAATTAGTTATTTCATTAATTAATGACATGTTTGGACAAATCTACCCATAATTACTTGTTCATATTAAGTTGACTAATAAAATTATTTTTCTATTTAATTACCTTCTAACATTATTTTTTAATGAATAACATAGTTATAATATTTTTATTTTTACTTTTTATTAAATTCTTGATCAATTAATCTTATAATTAAAGTTATCTTGTATAAACAATAAATTAATATCTTAAGAACATCATTTGTTTACCAAACTTTGAGAAAATATATACTATTTGGATATTAAAAGAAAATTTTAAAAGTGAGATTTAAAAGATATAATAGTAAGATATTTTTTTTTCAATAGCAAAATAATAGTGTGAAATAGTATCGTACTTTAAAACCTTTTGTCTACCAATAATAATGATTTACCAGTTTAATTATTGAGTTGAGTGAAGCCAATATTAAATATAATACTTAGCATATTGTAATTATTGAATTGATTTTTAGAGTAATACTTTTTTTCATTAAATTAAATTATTTATTTTGATGATAAATATCCAATTAATATTCTATATGGTTTTGCAAGACAAATGTCTTGATAATATTATTTTTACGATAATGGAGTATGAGACACGAATCATAAACAAAATTGATTAAACATAATTATTACAAAAAAAACATTGTTTGTTGAGACTTAAAAAGTATTTTGGAAAAAATAAAAAAAGAACAACTTTCTTGTTTGTTGAGAATTAAAAATTAATTTAGAAATAAAACATATATATATGAGTACTTTACTTCAAATAACAAGTATAGAAAAAGCAATTATGTCCAACGATGCAATTGTTGATAAATACACACACACACACACACCACAATTACTCATTAAAACAAAACTTCATACATATTTGATTTGACTTGACATAATTATAATTTGTTAATAATCTATATGCATGTAGAGACCCGGTATTTGCTGATGCAGTTTTCAATCTATGATAATTTGTTTTAGTGATTATAGATAATAAGTGCATCAAAATAAAAAAAATTATGATCTAAAAATTACACATCTTATAAATACAAATCATCCATCAATAATTAAGATCTAAAAATTACTAATATATATTTTAAACTGTATTTTCTTAAATAAAGTTCTATAATTTAAAATTACTAACCTAAAATTACAAATCTAAAATGATCTGTATTTGTTTTAAAACAGATCTAAAAATTACAAATCCAATGTACTTTATTAAAAAAATATAAAATTAACAAACTTCATACACAAACGGATTTGTATTTTAAATTAATAAATACGTCTAAAAATTACAAATATGTAATATTCAAGTTACAAATCTAATAATTTCGTAGCTAAAATCCATATATATATATATATATATATATATATTTGTGGCGACCCGACCCGGATCCCAAGACGAGACCCCGAGGTCGTGCCGCTTCCAAAAAGGCACGTAACAAAAACAAGTAGCAAATAGTGGGTAAGGTCATAACGGCGGTACGCCAAAAACTTTAACACATGCGAAAGCGTATAATAATTAAACAGTGGCACCCGAGCTAACAAGCTCAAACTAACACAACCTTAGAGATAATGAATCTCTTGGTCCAAAAATAAAATCATGTGACGCAACAATAGGCACATATAACAATTTATAGCAATTATATATCAAGTCATCGGCGACGCTACGGCCGGAACCCAATATTAAACTAAGTCTACAACTCTAGTCTAACATGCTTAACGGCTAAAACATGCCGGATATAACAAACATAAATAACAAACCAATATATGGTTAAAACAACTAAAGCATGAGCATCATAAATACATAAGGCACGACTAACATATGTCGGCTCTCAAAACATTAAGTACTAATTAAACATAAGTACTAATAATAAAACACATCAAGTCTTGCTACCCCACATAAAGTTTATATAACTTTATGTTCCCGTCGTCCTTGCCAAAAGAAAAAGGTACTAAAATTTACAAGGTAGCAACCTCGTCACAAGCTTCACCAACGTATCTTGACAATCACTTCGAACCACTCGCACGGCTCGGATCTAGGGAAAACAATCAAAACAAATAGGAGTAAGTCATAAAGACTTAGCAAGTTACTAACATAACTTCATGTCATGGCATTATGCACAACAATAATACTTCATGTTATTGCATAATATACATTTCATAAATAATCATGTCAAGGCATTCATACTTAACAATCTTGAATATCATGTTATCAACAAGTATAACATTTCATTAATTCAATCAACCATCATTTCATATCATATCATATTCACGTAGCACATTATTCACATATAAGCACTCATGAGTCAATTCATACAAAAGGGAGGTGATATCGTTACCTTTTTTCCGCACATGTCGCTCCCAAAAACATGTGCCAAACTTATGTGTCCTCGATATCCCTTTCGTGGATATCGACGTCCCCCGAGACATTTCCCGCTCGAAGTTCGAGATAGTTATCAAAGTCATGTTTCCATACTACAACTAAGATCAACTACTTCCCTACCGTGGCCATCGATAGAGGGGTGTGTGCAATCCGGCGCGGCGATCCATCAAATCAAGAATCTCACAATTCGTGAAGATGATGCAACCGTCCCGCCCCAAAGACTCAACAAACCGACTCATTTGGACTCAAACTTCAAGCACACGTAATTCATATTCATATGCTCAAATAAGTAGGCAAGTACTCTACAATCATCTAGTCATGCTTTTAATTCACAACTAGCACATAATCACATTAGAGATAAAATCAAGACTCTAATCATCAAGTGTTCTTCATACACTTTAAAATGCTTGGAGGCTTAACCTCCATTAATACTACCCCAAAATTCGTAGGACTTAGGCATATTACTCCTTAATGTCATACTAACCCAATGGTCAACTCCGTTGAGTCATAATCAATCTTTCAAAATTAGGGTATAGAAGTCATTGGCCTCAATACTCTCCTATGTCCATACTAACATAATTAAATAGACTACTAAGGTCATTAAACCCATAAAACCCCAATCAAACAATCAAGTATGAAACATAGAATCAAAGTCACAAACTAGGCATATACATTCTTGTCATTTCATTAAATATGCACCCAAAACTTAAACAACAAAGTAGGGTGATTTATCATACGTTACCACACATAAATAACATCAAAAACATGGTTTATAACCTGTTTATAATCTGATCATACAACAAAAAATATAACATTTAGCATATACGTGAACATAACATCTCAACAAGTCTAACTATTTCATCAAACATGCTTCCAATGCTTAAACAACAAAGTAGGGTGATTTATCATACATTATCACACATAAATAACATCCTAAACATGGTTTATAACTTGTTTATAATCTGATCATACAACTAAAAATGTAACATTTAGCATAAACGTGAACATAGCATCTCTACAAGTCTAACTATTTTATCAAACATGCTTCCAATGCTTAAACAACAAAGTAGGGTGATTTATCATACATTATCACACATAAATAACATCATAAACATGGTTTATAACATGTTTATAATCTGATCATACAACTAAAAATGTAACATTTAGCATATACGTGAACATAACATCTATACAAGCCTAACTATTTCATCAAACATGCTCCCAATGCTTAAATAACAAGATGGAATGATTTATCATATATTATCACACTTAAATAACATAAAAACATGATTTACAATCTGATCATAATCTGTTTATACAACCCAAAATTCATCATTTAGCATATACGAGAACATAACATCTCTACAAGCCTAACTATCTCATCCAATATGCTCCCAACACTTAAACAACACAGTAGAATGATTTATCATACATTACTACACCTAAATGACATCAAAATCATGGTTTATAATATGTCTACAATCTGTTCATACAACCAAAATTCATCATATAACGTATTCTAGAACATGACATCTCTACAAAGTCCTAAGTGCTCTCATTGACCTCATATAGCAAGATTGTTTTCCCTAGGGTCAATGAGGCTAAAATAAATAAGAAGAGATGTTGTAACTTACCTTAAACAAGCCCTACAAGATGTACAAAAACGTCCATGCAAGGGTGGGTATGTGTTCTCATTGCTCTCCTCTTCACTTCTATGGTTGGGTTTTGGAAATGGCTTCTTCAAGACTTGGCCACCATTGATGAACACTCAAGAAGCTTCAAGAACTCTCTAAAACTTGTCTAAACTGATCAGCCACGAATTTGGAAGATGAAGACTGATTAGGATAGCTTAGTGGAGGTATTTGGTCACACAATGGCTGAAGTGGGGTGGGGGAAGGTGTCCAATGCATGGCTTTGCATGTTGGAGGTCTTTCTTTGCCAAGTGTTGTACATGCATCCAAATCACCCAAAACTTGTCAAGCATGCATGAGAGGCTAGGTGGGACGAACTAGGGTGGTTTAGAGTGGGTTAGGTTGGGTTTGGTTGGAAAAATTGGAGAGAATGGAGAAAATCCCGTAAGTCTGTCAACAGACCCTTGCGGTCGCTTTGGTCTAGAGTGATGCGACCGCATCACTCTGTTATACTTAATAGTTTCGTTTTGCTCCCTTGGTTGTTCTAGGTCTTTCCCCCTTGCACCCTCAAGTCCTCCAAAGCCAAAAAGTGTCTAGAATTCAACCTTAAAGTCCTCTAATCAATAACCAAAGCAAACCAATGTTCAAACCTCACTCAGACAAGGCTAAGAACTTAGGAAAAACACTCCCGAACAACAACCGAAAAGGTCAAACGGAGAAGGGTTACGACTAGAATCAAACTAGCAACCAAACCGACGATGTAACTAGCATTCAACCAACATCTAAAGTGTGTTAATGATGTTATGAGTGATCTCTAACATTAATCCAAGTGTTTACAACATAAAACACAATTATGAGTTTCAAAGCATCTCGTGAAGGAAAGGTGCATACGAGCATCCCAAACGACGTCAATGAACATGCTATCGACTTTAAACATATGAGTGAGCTAAGTTAACATACTAATGATGATTATGAATGTATGATCTCATGCAATAAACAAGCAAGCAATAAACTAGAGTTTTACAATATTACACATCAGTAATTTCAGATATGAAAATGATAGTTATAATAGTCATATGTGTTAACGACAAATTGTTGTATATAAAGAAGTATTCCAAAATTTATAATAACTTTTTAAAATTTATGTGATTTTTTATCTTTAAATTTACTGTTTGTTACTCTTTTTTTATTTTGTTCATATTAAAATTTTTAATTATATATTAATTAACTTTAACTGAATATATAATTTTACACTCGTATATAAACCATGCAATGCATGAGGACATCACTAGTTATTGTAGTGAGTCACTAGTGATCGTAGTACATGGACGAGTACCATGCATGTATATTCTGAAACCATTAAATATTTTCTTTGTGCCTTTTTGTGGTAGTGAGTTATTATTATTACAATAATTTCTAATTGTTTACTATATTTGATAATAATAATTTTTTATTTGGTTTAATGAATATTTTATTTTATTATGTTTCGATATATAATAATTACACAATCGACATAAACACTAGCGTTGCACCTCAAAAACACGAAACATAAACATGGCGTCCACTTAAATGACTCATTACTCTTTTGTCATTGCCCCTATTTATAACAAAATTCATTCATTTGTTATGTAATAGGAAATGGACCTAATCGTGATGAAGATGTTTAATTGTTTATAACAAATGATCATAATCACATTAATTTGATAATGGATAAATAAAAAATGACTTTTATGTTTTTTTTTTTTTTGGGCTGAAAATGGAAGTGTTGGACACATGGGGCGGCCTATAGGTAGAGCCGTAGAGGTGCACAAACGGTTTCGAAACCGATGGTTCTTGGAGGGGAAATATAGGAATCAGATTTGAACCGTGAACCTTCATGGTTCGGTTGTGAACCGTGAACTGTTTTTATGGTTCACGGCTCACCAAATTTTAATTTTTTAATAGTAGGTTATAAATATTTTTTTCGATTTTTTAAAAACTATATTTAAAACCTTTGTGTAAAATATTTTTAAAATTTTTAAAAAGTGACCAAAAGCCATTATTTTAACTTTGTGTAAACATTTTCTACTTTGTAAAATAACAAAAATATTTTGTTAAAAAAACAGGGACGGTACCCTAACCGATTTTATTAATAATAATAAAATTTACAATGAGGGAGACAACCAATGAACTAAAGCCAAAAGAGCATTACCTCTAAATTACAATTATTGTCTAATAAATAAAAATTCTAATCTAATAATTATAGCTTACAATCTATAATTAGATAGTTGTAACTTGTAAGTTATAAGTAGGCCAGTAGCACACTTGAAGAGTTTTAGAATTGAGAGAATTAAAGAGAATATAAGTAGGAAATTTTTTAGAAAGAGTGGAGTATTTATAGGTTAGTAAAATAGGAAAAAAAAATTCATAAAAAACCCCTCCAAATGGTCAGAAGACCGTTTCAACCGCCCAGGAGGATGCATATCGTCCATTGAGAGAGATCTGAGCTGTCCATTTAAAAATCTGGCCGTTTTTTCCAAAAAATTATCGTTGGAACCGTGAACCATCGGTTCTTGGTTCACATAAATGGTTTAGAACTGCCGGTTCACAAAAAACCAAATACTCAAAGCGTGAAACTTAAACCGTATGTACACCTCTTCTTATAGGCTAGGGCCGGATACATGGGGTGACCTACATTGGCTCAAAAAATATTTACTGGGCTGGCAGAGATGTTAGCCTTCTTAAGGCAAAAAGCAGCTGGAAAACACCGCCTTTTTTGGTATAATTGCAGCATGCCACTGAGTGCTGGTAGGTGACAGCTCTTTAAGTAAATTGATTGAAGTACCTATATTTAATTTGCCTCAAAAGGCATTTGCGTCTCGCTTAGGCAAGAGGACTCTATACTACACCTGGCCCACTATGTTATACATGTCTAATGAATGTTTCGGGCCGGGCCCATGCGTGACAAGCAAACCCTAACCCCTCAGGTATAAATAAACATTTCTAGCTCATAGTAAGGACTCTTTATATCTCTTCTACAGTTTTCACTCCACACACGGGGGCTACGCACCCTCCTGTTTTATAAAATTGACTGATTATCACACCGGAGGGTTTTGGAGGACATCCCCACCCACTCACGGTGCTTATTTTGTAGAGATTACCTACATACAGCCAGATATCCGACTCAGACGATGATTCTACGACCGATCCAATCAACAGATGATTCGCGTACGACAACGACTTTCGGCACCCCCGATATGATGATATTTTTGCATCATCAGTTTGGTTCCGTTGCCGGGAAACAACTTCATTGTCCCTTTCTACTCCGCGATTCCATCGGCCATGGCAGATTTCCATTACGGATGTTGGAGCATTGTCAAAAGCAACTTCCATCATGCTATCCACATGGTTTGGGCAAATAAAAAAAGATCGAAATAGAAAATAAATACCACCAGTGTGTGCGCACTGAGCAGACGTGCATGGATACATCAAAATCATTGTTTTCCGAGCTCTAATGCGCCAGGACGCACCATCTAAAGCAAAGGAATGTGGCACCACATCGCCACTCTCAGGTCCCGTTCTGGCTAAGCAGTTTTTATCACCTCCCAGTGCCAAAATCAGAAACACAACACCACCGGTAGATGCGCCTTGCAAGGACGAAGCCGATGCCGCCAAAATAGCTACCATTTGATTTCTCACGCTCCTCCACGCATCGCCTCAATCGGCTAGAGGCTGAGAAGTTGTCGCACGCTCCGGAAAGCCAGATCTGACGCGCGTGCATTGTTTGCGCATTGCAGGTTGTTGAAGTCATCCATGACGTCAGCCTTCCATAAGTTTCACTCAACTCCCCTTTAGCTCCGGTCAGATGTCGTTATCCCCCGTTAAAAAAAGATAACGGGAGACTGGCCCGGTTCACAGCAATGGCCCATGCCCGTTTCACCCCTCTTATGACCGGTTCAGATTGGTTCCTAAGCAAATCAAGTGTTTTCTTTCCATTTTTGCCCTCCATGTATGCAGATTTTGCTCATATGACCTCATTTTTTATGATGTTAACAAGTAATTAGTTAACGAAATATAAATTAAAGTTTATAAATGATACGCATGATTACTTTATTGCTCCAAATTAACATGAGACACTATAACTTGCGTAAAATAAGCATGTAATCTGTATATGTCGTGATTGAGCTATAATTTTGAAACTTTAATTTCCTTTAAAATTATTAATTACGATAATTAATAAATGATAGTTATAACTCGGCGCTACGCAATATAGTTATACTATCGAATAAATTACCATGCTATGAATACATATGACATGACGACTTGATATGATAATTGTAGCAACCGATTAAAATTATTATTAGTTGGTGATTAATACATGACATTTAACTGTGACAATTACTATACGACATAAATTGGAGTAATTATGATGAATTTATGCTCGTAGCTATGTCATGTTCACATCAAACTGTCTACCATGATGATGCATATTACGCTATACTACACCGATGTATGCAATTAAATATATTTTGCATTTGCGACTGTATGTATGTCACTGTCCTTACGCGTTTTATGATTTTATTAGTCCTTGATTGCGCACAAAAAAAAAAGTGCATACTCACTCACTTATGAAATTTGACATATCAATGGAGTTAATTGTACTCTATATTTTATTATTTATTTGCCAAAGCATGACAAATGGTAATGAAACTACTTTATTCACTACTACGCTTAAATTTGCACGTGAACTCTCTATTCAAATCTTGTTTTGTCGCATGTGACACATAATATCAATATTGATGATATTTTCCCCAGTTATGCTAATAACAACATTTATTTATTGTCATTTACATAAATCGCTAGCATGTACACCATCTTATTATTATAAGATTAAAAGCACAATACATACCCCAAATTTTTTTTAAAAAGGGAATATGTTTATTTTGCAAATGATTCACTAAACTTTTAGGTACTCAAACCAAGACAACTAAGCCTTGTTAACCACGAGAACCATGACACTCTCATTGTTAGAGTGGATTCCGCTCGCGCGGAGCGCCTTAAGCACACTCTTGGTGCCAACCTAGACTTCCTCCAAAGGAAAACTACATCGATTATAATTACTTCCCGACCTCAAGGTAAACACTTGCAATTGGAAAATATGGGGCCTGCCCGCAAACAGAAAAGCCCATATATCTTTACAACCATTCGGACGGCCCAATGCACAAACAGGCAAGCCCTCAGCCCTATTGGGGGCCAATATCATTTTATTAATAGAAAGGCAAGTTTTTTCATTAAAATTATTTGTATACTTCCTTTTTATCCTTATATCTGCAAACTGTTTTAGGATTGCTTGGCAGACCCTGCGCCAGCTGAGCAGGTAGGGCCATACCCGGTCAACCTTCCACTATACCCAAGTGTTAGTGGGCAAATCTTATCCTCCCAGCAAGCAAGATAGCGGCTAACTACCTCGGGTTCCTATAGTGACCGAACAACACTGTTAGTCGTGTCTCTCTATACCTAGGTGATATACTAGCAACAACTTCGACGTACAAATGACGAACATGGCCAAGCCTGGTTAGCTGGTCGCCGCTCAGAGCTGGACCATGCCCGCTAGGCAGTCATCCGGATGCTCACCAAAGGCGATAGGGGCCATGCCCGCTCAAAGCCTTGGCCAGATCCAAGGACCTAGCTCGGGGAAGAACGTTTCCTCGAGCAATCAAACTTAAATAATATGTCCGCTGAATTAGCCTTATTATTTCTAAGTTATTATTTGCACAAGTTTGTATGCTCGATCTGTTATATTTGTATTCTACTTGTTATGCTTACTGAAACAACCTGAGTCTCATTACTGTTCCGTGCCCGTACAAGCCATGCTCGTGCCACAACACGAACTTCATGTTATTATTTTGTGCCCGTGCACGTTAGGCTCTTGCCACAACCCGAGTTTCAAATTACACTCATGTCAGAGCCCGAGCGTCAGATTATTATTGTCGTACCTAGGCACATTACGCTCGCGCCATAGCCCGAGCTTCATGTTATTACCTCGTACCTGTGTACGCTATGTTCGTGCCATAGATCAAGTTTCATATTATACTTGTGCCAGGGGCCGAGCTTTATATTATCAGTTTGTGCCCATGCACGATATGCTCGTGCAGTAGCTTGAGTTTCATGTTGCACTCGTGCCACAACCCGAGTCTCATTATTGCTCTGTAGCCGTGCACGTCATGCTCGTGGCACAACACGAGCTTCATGTTATTATTCTGTGCCCGTGCACGCTATATTCGTGCCAGAGCCCGAGTCTCATATTCTTACCCCGTGCCCGTGCACATGCACGATATACTCGTGCCACAGCCCGAGCTTCATATTATCATTTTGTGCCCGTGTACGCTATACTCGTGCCACAGCCGAGTCTCATTATTGATCCGTGCCCGTGCATGCCATGCTTGTGCCATAACACGAGCTTTATGTTATTATTCTGTGCCCATTCACGCTATACTCATGCCAAAGCCCGAGTCTCATATTCTTACCCAGTGCTCGTGCACATTATGCTCGTGCCACAACCTAAGCTTCATATTACACTCGTGTCAGGGGCCGAGCTTCATATTATCAGTGTGTGCCCATGCACGCTATGCTCGTGCCGCAGCCTGAGTTTAAGATTGCACTTATGCCACACCCTGAGTCTCATTATTGCTCTGTGTCCATGCACGCAATGCTCGTGCCAGAGCACGAGCTTCATGTTATTATTTTGTGCCCGCGGACGCTATACTCGTACCACAACTCGAGTTTCATATTACACTCGTGCTACAGCCCGAGCTTTATATTACACTAGTGCTAGAGGCCAAGTTTCTTATTATCACTCCGAAGACCCTCACCACGGTGAGACTGCTCGGACTCTTGAAGACCCTCACCACGGTTGAGCTTCTCGCTTGAGCATACAGATTTCTGGAGGACTCTCATAACGATGAGGTTGCTCGGATTCTTGAAGACCCTCACCATGGTGAGGTTGCTGGATTTCTCAAAGACCCTCAGTACGATGAGACTTCTGGATTTCCTTTATGTGCTTACACTTCCTGTTTGGGCATCCCACGGTTGAGCTTTTCGCTTAAGCATACGGATTTCTGGAGGTCTCTCATCATGGTGAGGTTGCTCGGATTCTTAAAGACCCTCACCAAGGTGAGGTTGCTGGATTTCTCGAAGACACACCACGGTGAAGTTGATGAATTTCTCGAAGACCCTCACCACGGTGAGTCTTCTAGATTTCCTTTATGCGTTTACGCTCCCCATTTGGGCATCCCACGGTTGAGTTTCTCGCTTGAGCATACGGATTTCTGGAGGACTCTCACCACGGTGAGGCTGCTCGGATTCTTGAAAACCCTCACCACTGTAAGGTTACTAGATTTCTCGATGACCTTCACCACGGTGAGGTTGTTGGATTTCTCGAAGACCCTCGCCACGGTGAGGTTGTTGGATTTCTCGAAGACCCTCACCACGGTGAGGCTGTTGGATTTCTCGAAGACCCTCACCATGGCGAGGCTTCTAGATTTCCTTTGATGCGCTTACGCTTCCCGTTTGGGCATCTCATGGTTGAGCTTCTCGCTTGAGCATACGGATTTCTGGAGGACTCTCACCACGGTGAGCCTGCTCGGATTCTTGAAGACCCTCACCATGTTGAGGTTACTGGATTTCTTGAAGACCCTCACTACGTTGAGATACAGCACCCTCCCGCTCGAGCATCTCGCGGTCGAGCTTTATCTTATCCTCCCGCTCGAGTATCTCGTGATCAAGCTTTATCTTATCCTCCCGCTCGAGTATCTCGCGGTCGAGTAGATTATCTTCCCGCTCGAGCATCTCGTGGTTGAGCTTTACATTATCCTCCCACTCGAGTATCTCGCGGTTGAGTAGATGTCCTGCTTGTTAGAAAATTATACTCCTTGCCCTTGAGATAAATCCCAATGAATAAGGACTAGGGGGCTACTAAAGTGCCTATATTTAATCTGTCATAGTAAGGACTCTCTATCTCTCCTCTACAATTTTCACTCCACACACGGGGGCTACGCACCCTCTTGTTTTATACACTGGATTGATTATCATACATGAGGGTTTTGAGGGACATCCCCACCCACTCACGGTGCTTATTTTACAAAGACTACCTACATACAACCAGATATTCGACTCAGTCGATGATTCTATGACCGATCCAGTCAACGGATGACTCGTGCACGACAACGACTTTTGGCACCCCCTGTATGATGATATTTTTGCATCATCATTAATATTTTTTTTCCTTCATTACTGGAGAAAGAATAGAAATCTTTAGGAAACTTACAATCATTACGAACCGAAAGGCAGAATTAGGTGGGGGTTGGCTATAATGTTTTTATCTGGAAATCTACCACCAAAATTAGTGATGTTGTCTAATTGTCGACTTCAAATTTAACCCATCATCCTCCTCTACCTCGGTGGTGCTACTCAAAAGCTCCGTGTGATGCAACTGGTAATTTCCCATTCATGAAGATTGTGTTTTTGGGAGAAACACGGCTAGACATGATAATTGGGTGGGTTGAGTTGGGTTGTAACGTGTAACGGGTCAAAACCCATTAGTCGTTAGAACCCGAATACCAAACATGTCAGAACGGGTCGGGTTGAATTGAGTTGTGTTGCACCGTTTAATGGGTCGACCCATCTTGAACCATAATGTTTCCCAAAAATCCATACATTTATAAAGTAAAAACCATCGGGTCAAAATGGGTAATGAGTTCGATCCGCTTTAACCTGAACCGGTCCAAAATAGTTAATATTTTTGGGATGAAACGGGTTACCGTTTTGACCAAAAAATATTAATGTATTGGGTCGAGTAATTTTTAGGCTGGGTCAAATAGATTAATGAATCTCAGTTATAATTGTCAGGCCTGCGCATGACATATATAAATCAAATGAATTTTTATGTTGTTTAATTATCTAGTTGTATTGAATCCATATATATATATATATATATATATATATATATATATATATATATATATATATATATATATATGCAATTAACCATATTTTCAATATACCCAGAATTTTTAGTTATAAATAACAAGAAAGGGGAATGAAAAAAAGAAAGAAAGCAGATCATCAAATATGATGGACATATTATCATATACATAAAGTCTCACCAATAAAAAAATGCAGTGTTCAGTAAAACTCACTTAATATTTTAGGAGAGAATTAACTAATCTTAGGGATAGAGTGTTTGATATGGTAGCCACTGTAAGTTTTAAGGGAGGTAAAAAACTCGAAAATGAGTTTTATGGTGGTGGTAAAAGGAACCAATGTGAATGCTCTTAGAGTTAGAAGCTTTTTAGCATAGTTCTAACCACCACTTGTAGTCTTACCCTGCTCCAGGAGCACTTTTGAGTTTTTGAGTTTTCAAGTTTGAAAACATTTTTGGGAAATAAAAAAAAAATACTTCTTTCGTTTTGTGCAAAGAGTCCTCATTTGAAAATAAATTTTTTTATTAATGACACTTTTAGTAGCTCATTAAATGACACTTTAATGCTTTAATTTTTAAAAGTAAACTCTTGAAATGATATATTCCAAAATAAAATGATGGACTCTTTGTCAAAAATGAAAGGAGTAATAAACTAAGAAAATATTTGTTAAGTGAGCACGTGCTTATCACATCGTAATTAAGAAATGTGAAATTGAAAATACATTATCTATTATTCAAATGTTTGTGGGCGTGCTATAATTTGCCATAATTAATCCTTAGTGAAATTGGGCCAGAGTTTGTTGGAGTATTTTTGTCCAAATGACCCCAATTTGTACACTTATAAAAAGTACCAAAATGGGAGTGGAAATTATGGCCATACAAGCCCCTAAACTCTCAATTATAACACACTTCTCTCGTTTTGGGTAAAAAGTTTTTATTTAAAAGTTAAAATTTATAAGAAAATGACATTTTTAGTAGTTAATTAGTAATAAAATGACACTTTTATGCCTTAATTTTTGAAAGTAGACTTTTTAAGTAAAACATCACAAAATAGAATAATGAACTATTTACCTGAAACGATGGAGTCTTAAATAAATATGGGTGTGGCTATACACACCCCACATTCTACTCTTCGCACTCCATTTCCTGCAATATACAACATAAGGTACAACACCTCAATGTAGGAAATATTGTGTAAAGACTAGAAAGTGGGGTATGTATAGCCCCATCTAATAAATATTACTCCCTATGTTCTGGCAAAGAGTTTATTATATTATTTTAGGATGTTTCACTTTAATAGTTCATTTTGTAATAATTATGTTTATCATCTTCATAAAATTTTCAACTTTACCCTTCATATTTGCTATTAATATATTAGTTATGCTCAAACATTTTAGTAATTAGGACCAGGGGTGTATCAAGGATTTTAATATCACGTGGGCTAGGTATTTTTATTTGTTTTAATGCGTACAAAATACAAAGATCTAAAAATAGATACTATAATTTTTTAAAGTCATTTTAGCTTAAGACACCTCTAAATTTTTTAACATCATAAAAATCATCGTTTTTCTAGAGAACCAATCTTCTAATATAATTTTAGAAGAAAATAAACTAAATCAAAAATAAACACAAGGACCAAAATGTGACTATGAAAAAAATAGTTTCCAAAATGATAATATCAACTTTGAGAATCAATATTCAAATAATTGGATGGCTTGTGATTTTGGGACTTATATATATATGGAAAAAGTTTGAGGTGGGCTTGAGCCCTACTCATACAAGCTCTAGATCCGCACATGACTATGACCAACTTTTATACTTGTTATATATCCTTAATAATAGATTATTCAAACATGAACTCTTTCGGTGACGAGGCTCACAAGGCCAAGTACACGATACATCTAGGGAGTACTAAGATGTACCGTGACTTGAAGAGACAATTTTGGAGGAATGACATGAAGAGGGAAATAGTGGATTATGTATCTAGGTGCTTAACTTGTCAGCAAGTTAAGGCCGAGCACCAGAGACCTGCCGGTTTATTGCAGCCACTTGAGATTCCGGAGTGGAAATGGGAACATATCATGATGGATTTTGTTACGGGGTTGCCGCGTACTCGTAGAGGCTTCGACGTTGTTTGGGTTATTGTCGATAAGTTGACAAAATCTTCTCATTTTATTCCTATTGCGATCACCTACAATTTGAGTCAGTTGGCAGCATTGTATATTCAAGAGATTGTCAGACTACATGGTGTTCCTGTTAGTATTGTATCGGATATAGATCCTAGATTTACCTCGAGATTATGACATTCATTATAGGAGGCCTTGGGTACGAAACTAAACTTTAGTACGGCCTTCCATCCTCAGTCAGATAGGCAGTCGGAGAGATTGATACAGATATTGGAGGACATGTTTCGTGCTTGTGCCATGGATTTCAAGGGCAGTTAGGATTCACACCTACCATTGACAGAGTTTGCGTATAATAATAGTTACCAATCTAGCATCGAGATGGCTCTTTATGAGGCTTTATATGGGCGTAAGTGTCGTTTACCAATTTGCTGAGACGAAGTTGGTGAAGCTAAGTTATAGGATTCCGAAATGGTACAACAGTCGGTTGAGAGTGTGAAGCTGATTAGAGATAGATTTCATACGGCTCAGTGTAGATAGAAAAGCTATACTGATAACCGGAGACGCAATCTTGAGTTTCAAGTTAGTGATTATGTGTTCTTAAAGATATCGCCGCGCCACAGTACTAAGAGGTTTGGTAAGAAATGGAAACTTTCACCAAGGTATATTGGTCCGTTTGAGATTCTTGAGAGGGTTGGTTCTTTGGCTTATCGGATTGCATTGCCACCTTCTATTTTGGGTATTCATGATGTGTTTCACGTTTCTATGCTTCACAAATATATGAAGGAATCACATGTTCTTACCTATGAAGAGGTTACCTTTAAACCCAATCTTTCCTATGTTGAGAAGCCGGTGAGGATTCTTGATACTAAAGAGAAAATCTTGAGAACTAAAATGATACCATTAGTGAAAGTCTTGTGGAGAAATCATGACATCGAGGAAGCTACGTGGGAGATCGAACTTGAGATGAGGGAGAAATACCCATACTTATTCGAGATGACTGGTAAGAATTTAGGGACTAAATTCCTTTAAGTGGGGGAGGATGTAAGAACCCAAACCCATTACTTGTATAGCATCGTTATAACATGCTCATTATGTGCCTTGACATGTTAACTAGTTCATATTGTTGAAATCATGCTTGCATTAGGTTGACTGCGATCATAGTCGCTTGTATGCCCTCCTTACTTGCATGCCTTGTTGTACTTGCTTCGATTGATGCCTTAGTACTTAACTGAGTCCTAATAGAACCTTAGTATCTTTCTAGCATGTTCTATAACTTCAATCTTGACCATTATATGCTTGGTTGAGAGTTCAAAAGCATTGTTGCTTCATTTGACCTTTTTGACTCTTAGGGTCTCTCCGTTTGCCTTCTTCTTGCCTTGTTTCGTGTCTTGAGACTCGTGAGATATTAACTTGAATCCTAGACCTTTTTTACTAGTCCTTAACATGATTAAGAATGTTCTTTCATGCTTGTAGTATCCTTTTTTAACTCGTTATTGAATCATTTGATTGTTCGTCGTGAGTTTCGCCCTCAATTCCTTCTTGTTCCGGGTGATGTTCGGACCTGTTTCGGGTGTGTTTTTTTTAGTGTGTTAAACATCCCTAATGGTTTGGGGTTGCATTGAACACATTTAGGACTTGTTTTCAAGTCATTTTGGCCTTCCAGACACCCGCTCGCCCCTAAATGATCGAGCGAGTGCACAAAATCCAAAGAACAGAAAAGGGGGGCGCCGCTCGGCCTTCCCCTAGCGACCGCCCAGCCTCAACACCAACAATACGGGATTTTCAATTTTGAGATTTTTGGCTTGAACCCTTGAACCCTATCCGACCCAATTCAAACCCCACTTGATTTGTGACCTCTTTAGGTTTAATTTCATCCCTTTGATGTGTTCTAATCAAGGGCTCACATGAATCAACCAATAGGAAGCTTAATAACTCTTGCTTAGGATTGACCCCTTTTGGAGACTTCATCTCCCCAAACACAATTGACAGCCATTGTCATCCTCCATTGTTATTTGTTGGGTTCTTAGAGAGAGAAAGAGAGCCTTGAAGTTCCTCCACCTTGCTTACATGATTACCGGAGATCCGGCCATCGGATTTTCGATTGGAGACCACCAAATCGAAGCCCTTGCTCTCTAGTTTCTTAATCCTTGATTTGTTTTGTCATCCAACCGTTTGATTTCGAACAAGGTAAGCTCCCAATCTCCTGTTTTTGTATGCTTAATATCAATCATGCCCCCTTCATGATAGTTTCTAGGTACATGCTCATGAAGACATGCACCATGTTAATAACTTGAAATTCCTTAAGTTAATTTTCAGTAAATTTTGGGTTAATGACTCATAATTGGTAATTTGGACTTATGTCTAGAATTAAATGTGTTCTAGAATGGATTTGGAATAACTATTGTTCTTGGACTTGTTGTAAATTATAACTTCAAAATGATGAACATGCTAGGGTTCACAAATTTGGGAACTTTGATCTTGATGGACTAAAAGTCATGAATGACTTAGTAGTCTAATTGTAAATGAATCGAGAACATAAAAAATAGAAATGAATTGCATATAGCATTCATCCTCTACTTGGAAGTAATTTAGCGATAACTCAACGGAGTTGCACTTAGAGAGTCATTGAACAATACCGACTCTACGATCAATCCCTACGACGTTTAGAGTTCAATTGAATTATAATATAGCTTTCGAGAATTCTTAATGTGATTGATCTCATGCTTGACTTATATATCGTAGAGTAACATGCCTACTTGATTGGACGAGTCGCTCTTGTCGACCTCGCTCCCTCACTTGATTTATTACGTGAGTAAACATCTACTTGATTCGGACGAGTTCGCTCTTGTTGAACTCGCTCCTTACTTGATTTTGTATGATAAGTAAATATCTACTTGGCATACCATTAGTCCAGCTAGCATACGTGAATTGTCTAGATGGTCAACGATGCATCGCCATCATGAATTACAAGATTCATGGTAGTAATGGGTCGCCACACCATAACCTTGCACACACCCTTCACTACTGATCACAGTGGAGAAGAGTACCTCGTCATAACCAAAGGGCGCTTGGAACAATACTATCGTGGTCAATGTATCATACACGTGCATTCGACAAATACATTCAAGATAACCTTGTCTATTTCAGGTCTATGAAGCGACACCGGTTCCATGATATATCCTTATCCTATGTGATTACTTAAGCACTTATGTGAAAAAAACGTGCATCGCGACATGAGGACTACGTGCTAGTATGATCTTGCTTGATAATCAAATATGATAACGTGTTATGTATGCCTTGCATTATATCCTGCCATGCATATTGGTGGCTCACAAAGTCTTTATGACTTACCCCCTCCCTTTTACTATTTTAGATCCTAATCATCCAGGCCCGTCTCATTGAGGTTGCTCGTCTGCTCTTGTCCGTGATCGCTTACCTAAAGGTGGTAGTGTTGGTGTAGACACCCCAATTTCGTACCCCTGGTATGTAACTCTGGCATGCGATATCAAGAACTGTTTAAACTTAACAAATGTCAAGTGCTACCTGTTGCGTTACTCCCCATTTTATATTGCACGAAATTGGAGAGTCTATTTCTTATCAACGATGTTCGTCTACTCAGTAAGCTGCGGGTTACCCATAGACTCCATCGTTGAGGGGCTCTGTAGACACCCCAATTTCGTACCCCTGGTACGTAACTCTGGCATGCGATATCAAGAACTGTTTAAACTTAACAAATGTCAAGTTATAGGGTTGAAAATGCAAAAGGAAAAGTAGGATGCATGAATAGTGAACTGCAGGGGGTGAAATGTCAAAAATTGGAAGAAAATGGACAGTTGGCGCCGCGCCCAGTTTGCTGTTAGGCAACGCCAAGTTCCTCCTTGTGTACTGTAGCAATTCGCCTAATGCACAATTCTTTCAGCGAATGGTATAAGCCGATGAAGCACAAATCCAACTATAAATAGCAATGCCCGGCTTCACTTTTGGGACACAATTCGTAAAGGCCTTTCAGCCCGAGAAAACTCTGTGTCGTTGTTACGCTGAGAGAAAGCGATTAGTGAGTGAGCGGCCCCTCCTATAAACCATCGAAACTCTGCCAAATCTCCTCCAAACACATATCCAACCAGTCAAAGTGATCCTTAGCCCCCCAGCTAGGTATCCACCCTATTTCCCGGTCCAAAAATCTCAGAAAAGAGCAGTTGCTCTGCCCGAGTAAAAAGGCCAAATCAGCTAGAAACAAGCCGTTGTTCTGCCCGATTTCTGCCAGCAGCAAGCACACAACATAAAAAAAGCAAGCAGTTGCTCCGTCCGTTTTACGGGTCCCAAAAGCAACTTTCGGAAGTAGTTACTTTGCCAAAACCGCAGCAACCGCAGCAGCATCAGCAGCAAAACAAAGAAGACTCCCTCTCCAGGAAGGACTGAGCGAGCACACCAACACTCTTAAAAGGTGAGCCTTTAAGAGTTTATTTATTAAAAGACTATTTTTCATCCGGCCCAATGTAAAAAATATAAGCCGTTGTGCTGCCCGGATTATTTTAGAAAATAGCATTAAAAAAGAGTCATTATTATGGCCACATATTTTTTAAATGTATCTGTAATTATTGAAAAGAGGCGGCTGCAAGTCCGTAAATAATGTAGACACTGGATGTATTTGTTTTTATTTCTTGTCTTTTAATGATTTATTTATTTGCTAGAAAAATATAACAAAAAACATACTTTAGCCAAAAACTATTTTTGAGACCGAAAGGGCGAGTTGGGTGTCTAACACATTCCCAACTCGTAACTTAACCTCCGAACCCGTTTTTTCACAATCTCTGGTTTTATTCTTGGTTTTTCTTTATTTCTTCCTTAAAATAAAAATGGCGACTTTATTAAAACATTTTGGATCGCAGTGGGGCATCGCAACATCCTTTCTTGCACTTTCCCATTTTCCCCTAAAAAAGGAGAATGAAAATGAAAGGGTGATGTATTCTTATATCCTGGTATCCCCTAAAAAGGGATAACTTGATATAGAAAACTCATGGCACTCATCGTGATCCGAAATAGGCCATAAGGCAATTTTCATAAAGTCTGTAGTGGGGCCTGCAACATTCTTTCTTGCACTTTCCATTTTTCCCTACACAAGGGACGATGTGAATGAAAGGGTGATGCTTTCCTGTATCTTGTTATCCCCTAAAAAAGGGATAACCTAATACAGAAAACCTATAGCTCCCATAACGGACCAAAAATCACTGAAGTGACCGAGGCGTATTCAACGCGCTATCTAGAAAGCACCCTTTCTTCATTTTTAATTTCATCTTCCCCTAAACAAGGGAGGGTGGAATGGAAAGTATGGTGTCCTGCTTCCGCACGTACGCACAACCCTATCCAAGGGCGCGCGGGGCGCGGACGCATAACGGGGAACCCACAGTTAGCTCTTTTGATTTCTCTTTTGCAAGGACACTTGAGTTAAAGCAAGTCACTTAGACTTCGCTTGGGAATGTGTAATTGTAGTGACTTGTAGTTGTTGTAGACTAAGACTTACGGTACTACTTATGTTTCTAGTTGTTTGCCAGCACTTGTAGGCCGAGCCTTGCTTGCATGTATTGGTTCACTTGTTAAGACTTCCGCTGAGCATCCCATTAGCTCTTATTTACTCTTGTTATTTCTCTAGCGTGTTTAGCCGTCGAGGTATATATATATATTAACATGAATTGTTTAGTTGTTGGGTTCCGGTTGTAAAGTCGCCGAAGAATTGTTTACTTGCTATTAACTGTTATATCAGGTTCCAAAGTTTTAAATTATTCCGGCTTTTTAGTGCCGAGTTGTACTACGTGTCCAATGTTGCGTCACGTCAGTTTTGTTAATTGAGTCCTTGCTTGCTTGTCTTGTCCTTATTTGGACGGCATGACCCGCGATCCCTCCTCGGGGTTGGGGTTGGACTGTCACAATTTGGAAGAAGAATTAAGTGTGTTGTTGTTCTGAACATATATTCGTGTACAACCACTTAATACTTCTCTCGAAATTTAAGCCCTACAATTTCCTGCTGCTCCTAAAATTCCTTAAACAGGCTTTTGATTTACTTGTAGTTCACCAGCAAAGTTAATTACTCTCTAAGAGCAAGTCTGCTAATTAGTACTACTAGCAGACATGCTCGCTATGCAAACTGCTAATGCCTTTAAAACCTGCACTTTATGAAAACAAAAAGAAAAGTTTTTAATAGGCATCATAGGTTATTCACCCCACTCTAGCCTATTTGAGCATCAATGTGGACCAACATGCTATTATTTTCATATGGACTAAATAATTCAAAAAACTTTAATACATCTCTTTCAAAAGATTTCAACAAAACTATCCATGCACAATATTATTTTCCTATGACCATTTCCAAAATGAGAAATAAAAAAACTCACTTTTTTGAAGGTCTACTATATATGAAACCCAACCCATTAAAATCTTACATCCACCCTTAATCCCTATGGCATGCAAGTTGTCCCTTTTAACTAGAGCTGTCAAATAGGGCAAAAGCCCGCTGGCATGCCCGCTCCGCCACCCATTAGGGGCGGGTTGGGCTGATGTATAAGATACCCGTTTGAAAAACGGGCTTTTCGGGCTTTGCCCGTGCGGGCTGCAGGCTTTGCGGTGCTGGCTGCCCGCACTTTCTGGACTGTGGCTTAAATAGTTCAATTTAATTCTTAAAATTTGTTTAAACATTGAACATTTTCACTGAGTGGCCCAGGCCCATTCCGTCTAGAATTTAGTTAGGGTTAGGTTAGGTGGTTAGGACTTAGGTCTCAATCTCATACTCAAAGTCTCTCTCATCCAAATTGAAAAATAAAAATATCAGATCATCACTTCATCAGTCACAATATCACATTCACACTGTCGCTCTCGTTAGTCGATTGCGCCGAGCCATCATTCTCACCAGCAGAGGCAGAAGCGAATCTGGACTTGACGGCTGCAAGCATGCGCTTGCTGATCTCCTTAGAGTAAACATGCAATATCTCGATTCCGTCATCATCTCCTTTAACGGAGCCAGAAGCTGCCACGAACGCCTCGTCCTCGATATGGTGAGCAACCTCACCGGCCTCTTCGTGAGGGATGGTTCCGTAGCGCTTGGAAAGGACAGATTCATTGGAAAGAGTCTCAATGAGATGGTTGATAACGGCGTCGCGAGTGCGCTACGTCAGCGGCCAGATGCTGAAGGAAATGTTCATTCTCTCGAGCTTCGAGGTCTCTTCTTGAATTTGGTTTACTGTATCAATGGCCATTGTTGGGGGTTTTGGTTTGGTGTCTTGTTCGGAGTGCTCCTCTTTTATCTTGTTGTCGTTTTCGATTTGGTCAATGGTTCGGTCATTCTGGAAGTCGGAGAGAGAAAGGAGTGAATATTTTAATTGGGGATTGAGCGGTGTGGCGTGAATTAAAAATTGTGGAATTTGCAGGCTTTGCCAGTTTTGCCCGCGGCCCTACGCGGGGTAGGTTGGGCTTAGGGATTCTAGGACCGTCACGTTCGCGGGCTTTCCCGCTGTTGATTGTTGGAATATGCTTCTTGATAATTCAATTATCACTTTGCATATTCTACATATGTTGATTTTCTTGCCCCCATTACAAGTGAGTCATCACGAGTGGCTAAAAGGTCTGCGTACCGGTTAGCGTGGCAACTCGTGTTGATATCATATAGGTCTTAGATTAAGTTCAACCTAATCTAGTCCTACCCTCCTATATGATGATCAAGACAGACCAACACTTCAGAATGCACTTAGCACCGGAAGACTTGCAGCTATGTCAAAAGCCTTCAGCGGCAGACATGCCACAAGTTAAAATGCTCGCACCGGCATACATCAGTTCTCTTGTATCGGAAGATTTGTTTCCACTGGCTCGAAGCATTCCAACGGCAGACTTTATAATCTGCACGTGCTACAGAGATATGTCAAGAAACTGCTCAAATCAAATATGTCCGTGCCTCAAAAAGCCTTTCATACTTAAAGCTACAAGACTCTCTCTCACTAAAGTAGTCTGTTAAAGTCAAAAAACAATTACTTTATTAAACAGACCACCTGACAGTGCAACAGACATCAGGCCTACTCTTCAGAGACTTATCAACATAGTCTGACAGACAACAAGTTCCAAGATCTATAGGACTAAATCTCTGTTCCAAACAATTAAGGATCTTATGGACAAAGATCTCTATTCGATAATCTTCAACCACTACATCTTCAATGGATAGAAATCTTTGAGTCTTCATCTCTCAACGATCATATTGATTCTCGCCTATATAAACCCTCTCTCTTGCTCAATGAAATAGGTGTGTGAAAAACCTCAGAGACTGAGCAACGAGTAACTCAATCCACTCAAGAACTTCATAGAAAAGAAATCATCGAAGAGATCGTCTTTACCAACGCATCTCTGATTTCCACAACAGATTTTAGTGAACTCATCCAGGTCTTAGCAAAACACTCTCAGTGGATTGCTAGGAAGAAAAGCTTGGAAAAGAGAAGAGATTGATCAGAAACTTCAATAGACAGAGATCAAGATCAGAAGATCGATGTTAGACAATGTCTGAGGAAAATGAAGAGCTGTCTGTAGATATTGCATTCATATCTTCAGATTTGTATCCCAATACTAATGTTGTTGATTGTGCAATTATCAATCATCATGGGAGGATGAGTGCTTTGCACTCAATCGTTCAGATATATTTTTAATATCTGAGCGACCTTGAAAATCCTCTTCTCATAACAGTTTCTCGTTCTCGTCTCCTATTGTCCTTTGCAACTTAAAGATCCTTGAATGGATAATTAAGTAAGGATTGAGACTTAGGAAGACAAAGACAGAAACTGAACATAGATTATTTAGACTGATGTAATATGTAATTTATCTTTGAATAAATTCATATGTTCCTACTAATGCTTTATCTCTCATTCCTTAAATATCTATGAGGTTTTTATAAATGATTTATCTTTAGAAAAGTCATTCTCTACTTGATCTCCTAAACCTGCATTTGAAAGAAGTAGTAAGTGTGTTGTTGTTCTGAACATATATTCGTGTTCAGCCACTTAAGACTTCTCCAAATCATAGCCTATTTATCTTCCGCTGCCCAAACCTTTTTACATGCTTTTGATTTGATTAACAGTTTACCGGCAGAGTTGATACTTCTGCTTAGAGAAAGTCTACCATAGCCTCTACCGGCAGACATGTTCAACTAGATAAACTGCAATTGCCATTTAAACTATGCTTTATGTATCACCAAAAGAAAAGTTTTTAAATTGACATCATAGGCTATTCACCCCCCCTCTAGCCTATTTGAGCATTATTGTGGACCAACAATTGGTATCAGAGCAAGGCTCTTCTAGCTATTTGCCAGGACTAGCCTCCTGAGAGTTGCGATCCTCAAATGCTCGGTTCAAATGCATGACAAAAGAAAACTTGTTTTATTCCTCGAAAACTTTTGTCAAGGATTTCAGTTTGAGATAAATATATTTGAAAAATATACTTATTTTGAAAAATAATTTTGTTTTCAGAAATATCATGAGATAGAAGATCATCATGATGATTGTGAGATAATTATTCATATGACATATATATATATATATATATATATATATATATATATATCAATTGGCACTATGAATAACTATCTCCAGATGAAAATTTTTCAGATGGATGCTTCAATTGAATGGACTTCTGATTCAAGCTCTCTTGACATAAGGCTAACGATTGAAATCAATCCAACACCTTCTCGAGAAGAAATTTCTTTCATATCTATTCTTTTGAAAAAGGTTAAGAGTCAAAAACTCTATATCATGAAACATTGATTGATCCCTTTGTTATATGATATTTAGTTTCTAGGAACTTGGCCCATGTTTCAAATAATTATTTGAATCTAAGAAAACATGAATCAAAAATCTTACAAAATTGTTTGCAAAGGAAATCTACTCTTTAGACAACATTGACTACAAATTTATCAACTCAGATTCAAAAAGACTTTGTCTGAAGAACATCAATCTCGATCCAGATAACTGTCAAAAAGGTACATCCCTTGTCTTGTGCCTCTTACTTTAAATCTTTATCTTTGCACAAAAAGACCAAGGGAGAATGAGAAATTCAAGATCCAGTCTTTCCTTCTCACTGATCTTCTTGAAATACTTGTTCCAGTATCTAGATTTTTCTGGAGCTTCCTAAAGCTCATAAAATGTCGCTAATGATCTTCTTGATTCTTATTCAGGAATGTGTATTCTCCAAAGATCAATAAGCACACTTTATTCTCTCACATCCAGTTCTAAAAGCCTTGACTGAAAGTACATAATTCTATTCACCTGATTCAGTCTTCTTCCCTCTGGATTATGATATATAACTGATTTTCGTTTATGATTCCCCGCTAATCATGACCATGAATATATCATCTCTGCATGGCTCTATATTTGCTTGCTCTGCTCTTGTCTATTCTTTTTTAAAGCAATATATAGCCAGAGTAATTTCTCTTATCATACTTTGTTTCCTTCCTTTCCTTTATAAAGTATGATATGTGATTTACTCATCTATTTTGTTGCCTCATTTTCTTTGAAGTTCTCTTCTGTTGTTCAGTGCTTCATAAGCTCAGTTTTATGTGCTGACTTATAAAAGTTTTTACCTTATAGACAATGTGCAAACTACATGGGTACTTTTGTAATTTCTACAAAGGTTGAGGTAAAGCTTTAGAAACTGACTATTTCTTAAAAGCTAAAGATAGATTTCATAGAATCTCGGTAAAGATAAAAACGACTTTGAAATGTGGGAATTGTACTTCCTAAAACAATCTTATGAAAAAGAGATATGTTTTGTCAAATCCCACTGAAAAAGATTTTATCCACTTAAAGACGTTTCATTCTTTCAAGAAAGTCAAACCTACTTTTCAAAATCTTTTAGCTTTCCAAAAAGGTAACTTTACCAGATATCTAGAAATTTATACCAACTCTCACTCTTCCCTGTATAACTTTTATTGAGAGTAGTTAAAAAGGACTTTTCACTCTTAAATGAGTCGGTCCATTGTCTTGCCTCAGCGAGTATTTATAGAGACCTTCATTCCTTTTCTCTATCACTCGCAAACTACCTCAAACACTATGATAGACACTGATACAAAATCCCTTTCTTCAAAAATGTTACTTAGCATGGTCTTCATAGAACATCTCCTTGTAACATCCTTATCTTTAGATATGTATCAGGTGTTTAGATTAGTTGTTTAAAAGGAGTAGTTAAGTCATCGAAAGTTGTAATGAACTCTGTAATCTTTAGATCCTCTTTGTATTC
This sequence comes from Codonopsis lanceolata, assembly GCA_013146195.2. Taxonomy (NCBI): domain Eukaryota; kingdom Viridiplantae; phylum Streptophyta; class Magnoliopsida; order Asterales; family Campanulaceae; genus Codonopsis; species Codonopsis lanceolata. Next base: position 92,302,664 of record CM028383.1, read on the forward strand.
TGGTATATTTTGATCTAAATGAGAACTTGTTCAAAGCATCTTTACTTCATGTCTATCTGCATTTGTATGAACAATCCTTGATAGCATGAAATCTTATATTTGCTTGATTTTTCGGTATTTGTGCTTTTTATAATATGTTGTTCCGAATTCAAGACAACAAATATAACTCTGCTGTTAACCCAACAGCAAACCAATCCTTAATCATAAAATTTCCTATTCAACACTTGGTATTCAACTTTTGGTATCTAAAGAAACAATGTTGGAATATGGTTAATTTTAAGTTTTGGATTTCTTTGAAGTTACTGCATACCTTGCAACTACTTCATCAGGAATTATAGATCTTATCTCAACCCATGATGTTCTGATGAATCTTAATTCCCCTCTAAAATTTCAAGTCTCTCTAGTTTTAATGGTAGACCTTATCTCTGTCGTTGTAACAGCAACCTTTCGAAGAAATGAGCAGTATCTTCAAATTCTCTTCTTCTCTACTGCTTCCTCTGTTCAATGACAACTCTGCTCTAAACTCTCTTTTATTTCTCTTGTCTTGAACATAGATGACTTCCTTTCTCTTAAAAGATTAGTCATCATCATCTTAGGCGTTGACCTCGAAGCAAAAGTCATTATTCATCTGTACCGTCAGCCTAACTAAGTTTGAGCTACTTGCTTCTTTGTGATTCAAGTACGTTAACTGAAATGGTTGTTGTCTTCCGTTTTTGCTTCTAAATGCTCTTATCATTCATTTGAAATTCTATTATGAAGTAGCATGGCATCAGTTAATCTTTGCCGATGAAGCAGCTGAACCTCTTAACAACTGCTAAGGCAAAAAGGAAAATCTGCAGAAAATCTCTTTTCTACTCTTGTAATCTGCAGACTCTATTCTCTCTTCAAAGGGTTCGAAGCGCTTATTCTACTAGTGAGGAGGAGCCAACCGCAGAACTTAGTATCTTTCTCTTTCCGATACCACTGTCATTGCTGTTGTTGCTTTAATTTATAAGAAACATCTTGCTCTCCCTCCATTTTTATTTCGTTCTCTTTGCCGATGAAGCTTATGGTTTATCCTTCCAGAAGCCAAGGCATTCCAAAGGAAATGGTTGCTGTAATACTCTTATTCCAATTGGTATCGGCAGACCTCAATGTCTGCTGATTCCATCTATAAACAACAAACCTTCTTGTCTGCAAAACTTATCTATATATTTTATCTAAGCAGACCTTATCCATGCTGACCTCTTTCATCAGCAGACCCTTATCTATGCCGACTACCCTGTCATTCTTTCTTTCGACAACGACATACCTCAATATCTAGTTTACTTATCATCCTTTAATGATTGATATCATTCATAAATTGGTATCCCTCATACAATCAATTGACATCCTTCAACAATTGATTGATTTCCTTCAGCTCTCAAATTTCAGTAAACTTCCACCCTTCTTGAACACATTATTCAATTCAATATAAAAGCTATTTATAACTATCATCTTTCGTGTGTTCAAAAGACTGATAACGTCACACAAACCTTTTAAATTGGTATCAACAAACCTTCATTATTGCTGCATACTTCCTTAAAAGTTATCAGTTGCATCGGTAGACCTTAATGTCTACTGGTCAAAACCAAAACTGCAGACCTTCATCTCTGCCGTTCACACTCTTGTATCAGCACACTTCACACTCTACTAAAACTAATCAACAAAATTGGTTTAGACCTCTTGCTGCTGATCAACCTTTTGTAATGATATCTTTGACAAAAAACATTTAGGAATGATTGATTGTTTTTCAAAATAACATTTCAAAAATCCTTCTGAAAATGACTTTCAAAACAACTTTCTTCTGGAATGACTAAAAGAATTGGAAGATTTCTGAAGACTGTGTAGATAACTCAAAAATCTCCATAAATTTCTTCTAGTAATACACCACTGTGAGTTCCCCGTTCTTAACCGGATTTGCGCCACTGAGAAGGCGGGGTGGTTTCAAAAAAAATTAAAGCGCGTAGGAATACGCCCAGCCTCATTTTGTGGACTCAAAATATATACAACAGAGTCGCCATCTTTATTTTAAGGAAAACAAATAAAAACAAAAAATAACCAAATTTATAAGAAGGGTTCGGAGGCTAAGTTACGAGGTGGGAAGAGGTTAGACACTCAACTCGCCCTTTAGGCCTCAAAATAAGTTTTTGGTTAAATATGCTCTTTTATATTTATTTAACAGCTCAAATAAAGAATTCTAAATATATATTTGCATATATATAAGGAAATAAATACAAACTTATAACAACCTTATTTCTAGAGTTGCAAATACATTTATAAAAATTTAGCCATAATAATGGCTTTTTTTTTTAGTGCTATTTGCTATAGAATTTCGGGCATCACAACTGCTTATTTCGTTACACAAGACTATTTTAAATAACACTTTTTATACATAAAAAAGTAAATAACTTTAAGGGACCTACCTCTTGAAGCGTGGGGGTTTTATCCCGTACCAAGCTCCTTTCTGGTAGGCCCTAGGGTGTGCTCGCTCTGTCCTTCAGGGAGAGTGAGTCTTTTTCTTTTGATTGATTTCGGGCAACATGACTGCTCCGTTTAGTTGCTTTTCGCCTCTTTATCCGGGTGGCACAACTGCTTGCTTTGGCTGGATTTACTGGCTTGCTGGCGTCTGAAATCGGGCAGAGCAACTGCTTGCTTCGGCTGGATTTGACGTCTGGAATCGGGCAGGGAAACTGCTCTTTTTGGTTCTTTTGAACCGGTGAAATAGGGAGGAATCCTAGCAGGGTAACTAGGGTTCACTTTGGTCCCAAGTTTTAGTGTTTAGGGGAGATTTGGCAGAGCTTCGGGGCTAGAGTGGAAATAACCTCGGCGTTTTCTCGGGAGAGCAGACCGCGGAGAGAAAACTTCACGCAGTGAGAATTTTTACTGTGTAAATTTTCATTGTCGGATGCCTTTATTTATAGGTGAAATTCCTAGCTTTCTTCGTGATTAAGTATCATCCACTGAGCTTTAACGGCTTGTACCACGCGATGAGAGAGTTTCACCAAAGGCCAACTGCACCAGTAACCTTGAGGCTGTGGGCGCTGCCCATAGCCCTTGTGGGTGTGGTACTCATAAGAGGTGTGGGCTGCACCCACCACTTTTTCCTTTTCTGTTTTGGCACTTTAGCCCCCTGCAGTTCACTGTTTATGCATCCTTCTTTTCTTTTTGCATTCTAAACCCTGTAACTTGACATTCGTTAGTCCTTTTAACATGTCTTGATATTTTATGCCATGTCACATACCAGGGGTACGAAATTGGGGTGTCTACAGAGCCCCTCAATGATGGAGTTTACGGGTAAACTGAAACTTACCAAGTAAACGGACATCGTTGATAAGAAATAAACTCCCGAATTTCGTGGAAATTATTATGGCGAGAAATGCAATATGCAACAGTTTAGGATGAAGCAATTCAAATCTCATATACCCTAAACATTTTAGTTGGTTTTAGGATAGAGCAGATATGCAAATGAAATGTTCTAATGGTCGTGCCTACTAAGTAGGCTGCCTACGTATCCCTTTCTCAGGAATCAGACCAAACGTAGTTCGGTTTCAGCAAACAAACAAATACTAGCACTGGGTGGGATATGTGGATTTTGATCCTTTCCATGACTTGGGGTTTGCACCCGTTGTGGAGAGGATCCAACACAGATTCTGGTGGGACTGATCGTTTCCATGACCCGGGGTTTGCACCGGTTGTGGAAAAGATCCAACAGTTTTTTTTTCTTTTTCAGATGGGACTGATCATTTCCATGACCTGGGGTTTACACCCGTTATGGAAAAGATCCAACAACTCTCTTTTTTTTTCTTTTCAGATAGGATTGATCATTTCCATGACCCGGGGTTTGCACCCGTTATGGAGAGGATCCAACTTTTTTTCTTCAGATGGGACTGATCATTTCCATGACCTGGGGTTTGCACCCGTTGTGGAAAGGATCCAACTTTTTTTCTTTAGATGGGACTGATCATTTCCATGACCCGGGGTTTGCACCCGTTGTAGAAAGGATCCAACTTTTTTTTTCTTTCATTCTTTTTTTTCCCTTTCTTTCTTTCTTTTTTTCTTTTTCTTTCTTTCTTTCTTTTTTTCTTTTTCTTTCTTTCTTTCTTTTTTCTTTCTTTCTTCTTTTTTTTTCTTTTTTTTTCGGGCATCCTACTGGGGATATGATTTTTCTTTTGATTTCTGGAGGGATAGCCGTTAACTTCGTTAACCTTCCGTTAGTACTTCAGGGCCATTTCGCAATTTGAGCAAACTTGAAGATTTAAGTGCCGAACTGAATTTTGGAGGGAGGAAACTTTCCAACCCTTTATCTCCTCCTATGGGGAAGCAGCGAGCAGCAGCTCCATTTTCCTTCTTCATTTTTCTTTCTTCCGCCATTTTTTATGAAGGGAGATATCTTCTTCATTTCTTCATCTTTTCTCAAATTTCTTCCGCCAAATTAATTGTTTTGCTTGCCAGATGACTTCCTTTTCATGATCTCGGAAGGGAAAGACTCCAATGAACCCAGAATCTAACGAAGAACGCTAGGAGCTACCTCCTTTGAATCAAAATGTTATTCGGTATTGGCATTCTAGGGACGATTGGGGTAACATACTTCGAGATCGACATACTCACGTTGCACATCTTCCAGATCCGATTGTAAGTCTTCATTTTCTCCAATTCCATTTGATTGAATTTATTAAATTCTTTGGATTTCTTGCTATTTTGACACTCTTGGAGTATACCTACTACGATTTTGATGCTTATGCATGCATGATTTATGTTAGGATGATGCAATTTGGCAATTACAGCATAGCAAAAATATGAAATTCATGTCATTTAATTTTGCGATGCATACTCATGCAATTCACACTATTTGACTCTGCGATGCATATTTTATGTAACTGATATATTTTGACTCTGTAATGCATGCTCGTGCCACAAATATATTTTTAGATGATGCATGCTCGTGCAATATATATCTCGGATACATGCTGCATATTTTTCCAGATATATATATTTTTGATATTATATTTTTTCTTGATAATGCATGTGCTGCAAATATATTTTCCTTATATATGCAAAATGCAACATACATATTTTCTTTGAATATATGCAGAATGCAATATATATTTTCTCCTTGAATATATGCAAAATGCAACATATATTTTTCTAAAATGTGTATATTTTTCTAAAATGCATAGTGAGTATGGACATGACATAATTAATGCGATGATATGAGATACAACATGCATGATGAACAGATAGGAAAAATAAGAGTTTACCTCGCTTTTTCTCTTTTTCTCATGAGATGATGCCTCTTTTTTTATGCTTCTTCTTTTATTCAGGCACGTACACTCTCACCCGGGTTCGGGCCAGCTCGGAGAAATTGGCTGCTTTTTATAATTCGCCGCTGCCGCAGGCAGTGCATCTGATTGAGCAGCCCGGTTTTGGCACATTTTTAAAGGCTTTCCGTCATTTCCTCAGCTATTTGTCCATTTTTGAGGTTTTGAGGGACTATTGGTGGGACATACCCATACTTTCTACTTCAGCTGGGGAGAGGCCACCATGACCCTTTGTGACTTCGATGTGATCATAGGCATTCCTACCGGCATTGGTAGGCATTTAGAGCCAGATTTCACTATGAGGCAACACCACAACGTGGTCGAGGGCCTATTGGGCTTCGAGCCAGATTATAAGAGTGCAGATGAGATCCGCATCGGCAACGTGAAGAGATGGCTGGAGCAAAATGCCAGGGAGATTAATGATGATGACTACGAGGCTATCGCTCGTGCGGCCAGGGCATTTTTGTTTTTCTTCTTGGGGACGACTATTGTTGTTAATTCGTCCACCACTTTGTGGGTTTCTGTTCTAGGATGTCTCCGGGATTTATACCAGGTTTCTGAGTTCGACTGGGGGTAGGCAGGCTTAGCTGAACTTTATGCTTCCATGGATCGTGCTAGCCGCAATTACTCTCCAGTCCTTAATGGCTTTGCTCCGGCTTGGGAGGTATCTCTCTCCCCTCTCCCTTTTTTTTTTTTTTGCTTTTGATACTTGCTAGAATTCACTGATTGATTTTTCTTTTGTTGCATCTCTTTTTTTTTAATCATTCACTGGCTGATTTTTTTTTATTCTGTTGTACCTTCTTTTTCTTTGCAGGTCTAGGCCTATTTAGTTTTTAGTTTTGCTCCTGGCCCACTGAAGAAACATGTTCACGAGCCGCTTTTTCTAGTCGAGTTCGTGAATGCGAACAGGGTGGAGGAGAACCGAGATGGCCGCGGGTTAACTGAGGTGATGGTACGAGATAAGGTTGCGAGCTCGCGCTCAGACACGATGCATCTCACTCCCTGGAGGGGTCTGACTGGGTCATATCTGACTTATCTGGAGATGACTAGTCGACACATTCTGATGGTGTCGATTATGGTTTACTCTTTGTATATGGGCGAGCGGGTCAACCGTCAGCATTTCCTTTATCCTGTGGGCCCAGTGACACCACCTGCACCGCCATCATGGGTGATTGTCCCGGACTTCCTACCGAACATATATCAATGCCTGTCGAGATATAATGTCTCTCGCGACAACTATCCCGTCATGGCATACGAGGAATTTTTTAGGATATTGCTCCACCCTATTCCTGCAGCAGCGAGACGTGCTTCGGATGTTTCAGATAGGCCGAGGCCTTCATGTCTGATTCCTGATGCCCAGCCGGTTTTTTTGTTCCCGTTGAAGATTTCTCCACTTTCCAGTATTCTCACGAGGGAAGACTTGTGGAGGAGGCTTTGCCTGATTCTGAGGTCCTTGAACAGTATCAGATTCCCGAGCGGGCCTACGCGGTATACATTATTTTTCTTCATTTATGTTTTTTTTCAGATTGATATCCCCCCTCTTTTTTCGATTGACATTTTCTTTTCAGGTGAATGTCTCATCATACCGAAAGGTGGTGAAAGGCTTCTTTGGCCTTGCCAAGCTGTACCAACGTATGATAGATGAATTCACTTGCCAGGGGAACGATGTTGTGAGCCGAGCTAGACGTCGAGATGATGATAACGATGAAGCCAGTGGATCAGGCCGTACTCGGGCTAGAGGACGAGGGTATAGTGTCAGCGGGACCGGTCCTCGGGTTATGGGTGGAGGTTTGGAGAGGAGTAGATCATCACAAGCCCATTAGCTTTTCAACTGTACTTTTTTTCTCTTGTACCAAACTTCATATATTTTAATGCAATGCAATTTATTTTATTCTACGATGCATGATTAAATCTGACTCAATTATTCCAGAGATGCCTAAAATAAAAGAAAATAAACCATTACCTAAAGCGAAGACACACTGCGCTCGGGGATGGTGGTTTTGAGGATACACCTTTGGATTTTATTGGGGTTACCAGTACTTTTCGGGGAAGGGGAGGCAGTCGCCTCCTTCATGTGCTTGATTTTTTCTCTGGCTGGTTAAGGCTATCGCATAGCCTCACTCTATATTTCTCGTGGGTGGACAGTGATTGCATTACGCAAACAGCGGAGCAGCCGAGGCGAAACCAGGATACCAGGCAATTTGGGGACGAAAATATGAGAGATGTGGGCGCTTCCCACGGAGGTTCTGGGTGTGGCGCCCAGAAGGATGGTAGGGGGCGTCCGGGGTTCTTCCTGTGCACTTCCTGTTTGGTCCTGTTCATGCAATGTTTTGACACTATTTTTGTTTCAGTTGTTTCTCCGATTTTCAGTATAAAGGAAGATCGGGACAACGTTACTTTTCACAACGCTTTCTCTTCCTCTTATCTCCCTCTTAATTGGTAGATCTGAGTTGCCTCCTCTTTCTATTTTTCTTTATCAAGCTAGATATAAATCTTTCCTTTTCTGAAATGGCTGAGCACAGTCACACATCCCTGGATATTGAGATATATGAGACTTCCCTGGATTACTAGGTTCTTTCATTACGGGAGGAGGAGAAGGAAAGGTTTGACCATGTATACGGCTTCCGTTGTCTCCTTTCATGGCGGGGGCTTCATATAAACTGGGAGATGTTAAGGGCAGATTCCAGGTTCTAGTCGGTTCAAAGCCATCTATTTAATTTTTCTTTAAATGAGATGTGCCCCACCTTTGAAAAATTATGTGCCATGGTGGGCATGCCGACTATTGGACCAATTGTCGTGTCGTCTGTACGAAGACGTCCCTTTATGGCGATAAGGGAACTGTTCGGCTCAAGCCATGATGGAACTCCTGGATTTTATAACGGAGTTAACTTTGATTTAATTGTTCTCCCCCAGCTTATTCTATAGGGATGAGCCGGTATATTCTCTGGCGCAGGCTAGCTACCATTTTTCTGTGCATGATGGGGAGATACCTCATGGTGGGCCAACCCTGATTTATTGACGTTCGGGTTGTTGACTTAGTGCTGCAAGCTCAGGAGCACCGGGTGAACATTGTTCCCATTATCTTGGTTGAGACTCTGCTTGGCCTAGATGCTTTTGCGACCGGAGACGAGGTCTTTCCTTCTGCCAGCCCTATTTTAATTCATATGTGGCTGGAAGAGCATTTTAATTGGGTGATGACCCCTGAGCTTGTAGGAGGGATGTACGCACCCGCGTGCTATGGGTCCTGCGGCCACTATCGCCGCAATTTGACAACTAAGCGCCATTGGATAGAGTACTTTCTGCACATTGGCTCTCTGGAAATAGTTTGGGTTATAAGCCATTGGCGGATCCGACACTTTTTTCTATTCACTGGGACTTATGCTCAAGTTATCTTGCCTGGTCTCCGTCATACCTCTTTCTATCTAACGTATCGAATTCACTGTCAATTCGGTAGAGAACAAATCCTTCCGGATATGAATCATCCTCTAATGAGCGCGTTGCAGATTGAGGGAGATGTGGTACTCTCATCCGGGATATGTGGGGAATTGACTACCCCCTGCGGGCCTCAGCTAATCCTTTTTAAGAGAATATGCTTCTATCCCATGAATACTTGTCCATGGGTGCTGCTGGCTGCTGAGGAGCATTCCCGTATAATCAGGCATGTGCTGACAAGGATCCTCTCTATGTGGGTGACCAGCGATATAGATGCCCGACTGATGGAGATCAGTGAGGAACTGGAGAGTTCAGGGCTGGTAGTTCCCAAGCTTTGCAGGAGGAGTTTTGACGAGTATACGGCCTTGGAGCTCAGATGGCACGTGTTCCTGATTAGGTGGGACCAAGCAATACACCTCCCATACTGAGTAATACAAGTCGGTAGAGCAATGCCTGACGGACTGATGAAGCGGGCCCAAGTCATGCTGGCAGACGAAGCAATGTCCAACACGGTGATGGTGCTAGCCCAAGCCGCCCTGCTATTCAGGATAACGGAGATGCTGATGATGAGGAAGAGGACACCTCTGATGGTTGTCATGCTGGTGAGGCTGGGGCATCCTCTGCGCCTCGCAGAAGTATTTGGTCTCGGCTGGGATGTCGCAGACGTTGAGGGACCATTTCGGAGCTGCATGGAAAAGGGGATTTGGGGGCTATGGGTATACGCAATAATACATAGTAACCTGCAAAGAAAAAAATGATTATTTAAATATCTTAGACATATATTCCTTAGTTCCACCTAATGGAGCTTTATATTTTGATGTTTTGATGATCTTTTTTATCTTTGAGCCCTGTCATGGTTTTTCTCTTAGCTTGTCAAGACCGAGACGAGCTGCCTTTTCTTTGACATAACAAGTCTTCTTCAAGTGGCCATACATGTTTGACTTTTGTTCGACCGGACCCGAAGGCTGCTTACGTTGATTCCTCATTTCTGAGGCTCAGGTCAACTTAGTTCTTCCCCTAAGGGAAGATTCTTTTTGTTGTTGACGACCTGTTTATGCTAACATGCCGTAGACTTATTTGCTGGAGATCAATGTTGGAGACTGTTCTCTCTTCTTCTCCTGGTTTTTCTTTTGTTGTGCTCTAACTTTTTCCTAGACCACCTTTTCAGGTTTTCAATCTAGCGAGCGCTTATTCTCCTTGTGTATTTTTTTTTTCAGATGCTCTAATTTTTGCCTAAACCGCCCTTTCGGGTTTTCAATCTAGCAAGCTAAAGAGAGAAACAATTGTCTGGTCCCTGGAGGACATCTTTGACTCATGCCTAATATAGTTTGAGTTTATCCATGTTGAAGGGCTGAACGAGATCCTCCCCATCCTGATTGGTGAGGAATACCGCACCTCCTGACTGTATCAGCCTGACAATGTAAGGTCCCATCCAAGGAGACTTCCATTTTCCCCTACTGTCGACATAACTAGGGGGTTTTTCGCGAAGCACCAAATCTCCTACTTGGATACTACGACCTTTGACTTTTTTGTTGAATGCCCGAGCTATTCATTTCTGATATGCCCGAGTGTGTTCTAAGGCTAGTAGTCGACGTTCATCTAACAGAGCTAATTCATGGTAGTACTGTTTGACCCAGTCAACTTCAACTATATCTGATTCCATCATAACTCTTAATGATGGGACCTCAATTTCAATTGGCAGCACTGCCTCCATGCTGTAGGCTAAAAAATAAGGGGTAGCCCCAGTAGGTGTGTGAACTGACGTGCGATAGCCCCAAAGTGCTAACGGCAGTTTTTCTGGCCAGTCTTTTCCTGTTTCAACCATTTTTCTGATGATATTTTCTAATGTTTTATTGGCTGCTTCGACGACACCATTTGCCTGTGGTCAGTACGAGGAGGACTTATGTCTCTTGACTTTGAATTTGTCAAGCAATCGGTTTATTTCCTCCTTGAAGTGTGTGCCATTATCAAAAATTATTTCAAAAGGTACTCCGTATCGGTATATGATATTAGCTCTGATAAATTTGGACACCTTTTTGGCATTCAACATTTTGTAGGAAGCGGCTTCTACCCATTTCGTGAAGTAGTCAATGACTACTAGGACATACTCGTGGCCATTTGATCCTTTTGGGTGAACTTGACCTATGACGTCAATTCCCCATGTTGAGAAGGGCCAAGGAGCTGTGGAGTTGTACAGTATATGCGGGGGAACGTGCTGCAGATTTGCAAAGCGCTGACATTTGTCACAATGACGTACCCACCGGATACAATCAGTTTCTAGTGTATTCCAGTAATACCCCTGTCGAATTACTTTCTTTGATAGCATGTTCCCATTCATGTGTGGCCCACAAGTACCACCATGCAGTTGGTCCATGACTCGTTCTGCTTTAGCCTGGTCTATGGATAGCAGATTCAACCCTTGGTAGTGTCTTTTATATAGACTACCTCCACTGATCACAAATTGTGAGACCCATCTTCGTAGGGAGACCTTCACTCTTTTGTCTAGGTTAGCTGGATAAACCCCTTTCTGAAGTAAGTTCAAAATGTCTAGGTACCAGGGCTCGTTATCCTTTTCAGGAGTTGCATCAACTTTGAAGCAGTAAACATGAGTTATTTTCTTCCCGACTATAAATGGTTGGACGTTGATCTCTGGGAACTTTGACCAACAAAGCTAAAGTTGATAAAGCATCGGCAAATTGATTTCTATCTCGTGGTAGGTAATGAAACGAGATGTCATCAAATTCTTTTGCTAAAGCTATCAATCGGGCGTGATATAGCTGTAGTCGGAGATCTTGGGTTTTCCATTTCCTTTCGATCTGATTTATGATCAAAGCGGAGTCACCAAAGACTTCCAAATCTTTTGTTCCTCTTTGGAGAGCCTCTTCTAGACCAGCAATGCAAGCTTTGTATTCAACAATATTATTTGAGCATTCAAACTCTAATCTTATAACTAAAGGAGTATGAGAATCTGCTGGATCAATTAACATGATTCCTATGTCAAAACCTTCTTTTGTTGGCAGCCCCATCAAATAACATTTGCCACTTGGAGTCATGATCTGTAATTTCTAGGACACCCTCGTCTGGGAAACTTGGCTCTAATGCATCTTCTGATTCTAAAGGTAAATTAGCTAAATGGTTTGCGATCACACTGCCTTTGATAGATTTGAGTGTGACGTAGGTGATATCAAATTCGTTGAGTAGAAATGACCATTTAGCCAATCGATTGGAGATTGATGGTTTTCCGAAGATGTATTTCACGGGGTCCATTCTGGAGATGACTTTGATGGACCAGGCTTGCAAGTAGGTCTTGAGCCTCTGTGTTGCCCAAACTAGACCAGTGCAGCTTTTCTCTAAGGCTGAGTAGTTTAGCTCACTTCCTTGTAGCTTCCTACTTATGAAGTAAATGACATTTTCGATGTAGGAATTTTCTTTTTCTTGTGCGTGCATGGCCCCTACTGTAGTATCTGTGACAGTTAGGTATAGGAGGAGAGGTTTATGAGTATGAGGAGGAGCTAGCACTGGTGGGCTAACAAGGTAATTTGACTTTTTCGAAGACTAGCCGGCATTCTCGTCCCAGACTCGGTCAGTATCCTTTTTCAGGAGTTTGAATAACGACTCACACATGGATGTCAAGTGTCTGATGAAGCGACTGATAAACTGCAATCGGCCCAGGAAACCCTTAACCTCCGTTGGGGTTTTGGGCTGTGGCATGTCTATGATGGCTTTTACTTTAGCAGGTTCTATTTCAATGCCCTGCTCGGTTACCATGAACCTTAGGACTTTACACTTGGTAACTCCGAATGTGCATTTGGTTGGGTTGAACTTCATCTGGTGTTTTCTTAACCTTTCGAAGAATTTTTGAAAGGTCTTTGACATGGGCACCATTTGTATCTTAAGAATGCACAATCATATCATCCACATATATTTCGACTTATTTATGTATCATATCGTGGAAGAGGGTAGTGGCAGCTCTTTGGTATGTAGCCCCAACATTTTTTAATCCAAATGGCATGACAGTATAGGAATAGTTTCCCCAGGGGGGTGATGAATGATGTTTTTTCCTGGTGTTCTGATGCCATTATGATTTGGTTGTAGCACAACATGTCGTCTACAAAAGATCTTATTTTGTTAGAGGCCACAACATCTACCACAATATCACTGTTGGGTAGAGGGAAGTCGTCTTTGGGCGATGCCTTGTTGAGGTCGCGGAAGTCTACACATATCCAAACCTTTCCATTGGGTTTCGACACGATCACTATGTTTGACAGCCAAATTGGGTACTCAATTACCCAGATAAACTTGACGTGCAACTGTTTCATGATTTTTTTTCTTTCACTTTCAATGACCATTCTGGCTTGATTTTGCAGAGTTTCTGCTTAACTGGCTTAGCATCTAAGTATGTCGGAATTCGGTGCTCTACAATCGCTGGATCCAACCCAGGCATGTCGTCGTAAGACCATACCAAGATATCTACAAACTCTTTGAATAGACTGATCAATGCTTCCCTTTCTGACCCTTGTAGATAAGTGCCAATTATGACCTCTCTGACCTCACTGTTCATCCCTAGATTGATAACAGATAAGTCATCCTCTACCGCTGCTGATCGGTGCTTTTCTCGGTGCTTGACTAACTTAGCGAGCTCGATTGGGTATTCTTTATCTTTCGAGTCCATTTCGTTAAACGACTCATTATTTATGTTAATCAATTCGTCTTTTAACGTAGGTGCAACCAAGGAATACGCGAAGACATCAAGATTTTCATTATTAATTTCAGGTTTTACAGGGCTGATTATATTATTAAGGTCCTGGGGTTTGAGGTCCTCAATTTCAAGGAGCGAGCTGGTAGGTGACCAGTCTGTGTAAGGCTAAAGGAAATAGGGGGAATGGTATTCTTTATCTTTCGGGTTCATTTCGTTAAACGACTCATTATTTATGTTAATCAATTCGTCTTTTAACGTAGGTGCAACCAAGGAATATGCGAAGACATCAAGATTTTCATTATTAATTTCAGGTTTTACAGGGTTGATTACATGATTAAGGTCTTGGGGTTTGAGGTCCTCAATTTCAGGGAGCGAAGCCGGTAGGTGACCAGTCCGTAAGGCTAAAGGAAATAGGGAGAATGGTATATCCGAAACGGTCCACCAAGTCTGTTGTTGTCAGGAGCGGGCCAGCCGTAGTGTACCAATTTTGCATGGGGTTACCAGTAATGGACTCAAATTCCGCCGGGAGCTTTTCATAGCTATTCCCTCCGTCAATCATACCCAGGAAACTATCTCCCATAAAGTCATCACCAAACAGTGTGAGACCCCGAATCCTTATGTACTTGCTTAGATGAATTTACATTCATAATAACCATGTTTACAAGTTTACATGTGGCCACGACGTTCATAGTAGTTGTCGTCGTAAGTTTGATTCCCCGATTCGCGATTTTAGTTATCGTGTTTTCTTATTACTTGGTTAGTATTATTTTGATCCTAGGTTTGGCCCTGGATGACTAGGGGGACCTTGAGGATTAACTTGGTATTATTTTGGTTTGGTCATGTTTAAGTTTGAACACGCTCGTGTTTCATTTCCGGTGTGACTTGTGTATTCGCCTCGGACATGATAGGGCTGTAGTAATTTGGCCATAGTTTTCTGTAGACAACTCGGAATTGAGATCCGTTTGATGCGTTAGAAACTAGACTTCAAGATCTTTCTAACCATACCTCTTGTGTAATTTTGGGAGTTGTATTTCATTACATGCGCATTTTTTAAGTTGACTGTACCAGTTATTCTCGGTATTTCCAGAAATTTGATTTTTGCCTTGTTTATTAGATTTACTTGGAGAACCTTAATGAATTTCACTAAACCTGAACTTAAACCTTAATTAGAGTGGATTAAGCCTAAGTAAAATTTTTAGCACTAAGTCCTCAATTAGGGACTTAATATCACTTAAAAATAGACCTATAAGGGCTTGACACTTGTTTTCCACTCACTCTCTCACCTCTTAGTGTACCATGATTGGAGAACTCCACTCATTACACCTCCTAAAATCAGATATTACAGCCACCATGGATGAGAGCTTGAGTGTGGGAGATTCTTGGTGAGATTAGTGTGTGTTTTGTGATTTTTCGGAGATCCGGCAACCCGATTTTGGATTCGAGACCACCCAATCGTAGCTATCGACGAGGAGACTACTAATCCTTAATTTGTTTTCCTTTTTCTCAGCCTTTTCTAGGCTTAAGATATGCTTAAAATCCCTAAAAAATTGTATGTTCAATATAATGAAATACTCCCTTCATAATAGTTGTAGTATACATGCTTAGGAAGACTTCTTGTGAAGTAGAAATCTTCACTTCAACAAGTTATAAATCTGGAAATTTTGGGGCTGCTTTGTTAAGTTATAAATTTGGGTTTGGGTAAAGCATGAATGTGGTTCTAATTGTGCTTAGGAGTAATTCTTGTGAAGGAATTCATTACAATTGTTAACTTTAAAGAAATTTTCATGTTATGGTTAAATTCTGGAAATTTTGGGGCTGCCCTCTAGACATAATAGATTGGGTTTGTGTATAGCATTAAAAGTGTTCTAAACATGACTTGGAACAACTAATGTTCATGAACTTGTTGGAATTGGATACTTCAATGAGATGACTAGTTTATGATTTCACCAATTAGGAAGAAACCTCACGGATTCAGTCCTAATATTGGGCTGTTTTCCGGAAACTACTGGTACTAATCTACTACATGGAATTGCCTAAAAATATTTTATGTTGGTCATGTGTATGTTAAGTTTTTCTCTGTAAATTTTCATAAATTTTGGAGTTCGGGAAGTATTTTTAATGAATCATGAACCATGGCTGCGACAGTGAGTCTGAACAAGGGGAACTGGTTATTAACATGATCTTCATGAGATCATAAATCGATGAATACATATCAAATTGGAGTGTTTTATAATGGTAAACTCTAGATAAAAGAGTCTAGTTTTTGTAAATGTAAGATATGTGTCATTTGGATCAATGAGGAATTTTTGGTGAAGTTTGTATGATGGACATGCAATACAGGCCACATCAGTAAATCAGATTTCTGACATGAACTTGGAGGGGCTTTATTTTGATGAATACAAGTCCTAATGGAGAAATTTTAAAGTCTAAAGTATATTATAAAGAGTCTAGTTTCATACTAGATAATAATCCACTCATTTGGAGTTGTGATAAATTCATGGCTGAATTTACAAGTTGACTAAGCAGAATGAGTCACAACAGAGAACCAGATTTTTAACATGAACTTGAGGTGACTGTATTTTGATGAATACAGGTCCAAATAGAGTACTTTAAAGTGCTAAATTATATTTACAAGAGTCTAGTTTCTGAATATATAAAATTCATGAAATTTAGTAGTTGTGAGGAAATAATGGTCGAATTTACAAGTTGACTGGGCATAATGTGTAATAGCCGGAAATCAGATTTTAGACTTGAACTTGATGAATACAAGTCTGAATTGAGTGTTTTAAAAGGCTAAGTTATAGTTTTAAAAGCCTAGTTTCGGAATATGTAAGATTCATGAAATTTAGAGTTATGATGAGTTATTGGTCAATTTTACAAAATGGTTGCGCAGAATGAGTTATTACTAAGTTGTAATTTTAATGGTTAGAATGGGTATCTTTCGGTGCATGAACATCGAGTAGAGAAGGATTGATTTGGTTTGAACAATGGATTACCATTCAAAGATATTGTAAAGCGTATCCTTAATTTCGACGTAGAGACTCTTTGGATACTCTTGGAGCATAGTGGATTGTATCTAATGTACGATCCTATTCATGTGAATATGATGGGATGAGTTTATGAATCAACATGAACTTTAATGAGTTGAGACTATAGAATGATTTATCATTCTAGAAATATTGTAGTGAATATAACATTGTTGATTAACTACCTAGACTAACAAAGTAGTTTGGTCAATATATGATGGGTTAATGGTTAAGTAAATAACTTAGCTTGGTTGTATACTAGAATATGAAATTCTATGATTGATTTAGATTATGAAAAATGCATAATTCCTACCTTTGTTGAGATTTGTATCTTGTATGCATTTGAGAATATGACTCATGAAGCATATATTTCCTTTGATTACTTGAGTTTTCATGCATTGTCTTCATGAATTATGAGATTCGTGGTTGCAATATATCGCCGTACCGGATTCGGTTTTCACACACCCCTCCACTGCTAGCTACAGTGGGGAAGTAGCCCCCTTTGTCGTAACCAATTGAGCGCATTGGCTAGTGCTATTTTCCCGAGTAGAGAGCTCTCGGTACTTTGATACCCGATCATGGGTATCACTGGCACGATATGATTAACATTTGTGATGGCAGGAGCAATACAACGACAATTATTTGTTATCTTCTCAATCCCTTATGTGGCTTCCTATGGGCACTTATGTGATAACAAAGTGTTAGTTGAACATGAGATCATATTGACCATGTTTGTATGTATTAATATTATTGAGAGACTTGATGTGTATATATATAAATATGCACACTTATACATAATGATTCTGTGAACAACTTGATTTGTATATATATATATAGATATATATACTTGCATAAGATGTTTTTATAGAAACTACATTCTAATTCATTTTATTTGCGTTTGAACAGGGAATTACACCCTGATTCATTTGGACGGTTTAGTAAGTAAGAAGAAATGACTATATTGTGGAGTATCTAAACGATACGACGCATCTTCACGGGTTTTTCTGTCATTTGTAAAATGACACCATGATTATTTTTATGTTACATAATTATATGTTACATATCTCTTGTAGTAGCGTACTGGGTCATTATGACTCATTCCGTACTTTGTTTCTAGTTGCAGTAAATTGGTAGCCGTGTTGAGGCCGAGTAGATCGTGACTGTAGCAGGGCGCAACTGATCGCTAGATCAAGATTAGATCGTGTGGTTCATGCTAGCAGCAGCAGACTTCCCTGAGTAGTAGCTTGTGGAGTCCTATTTCTTTTTAGCATCGTCACACATATTATGTACTTTGCTATTCTTGTGAGATCGATTTAGTAAAGTTGTCTAGACTTTACGGTCGGGTAGATACTTGGGTATTTGTATTGGTTATTTTTTGGGCCGACGTGTTGTGTCGTGCCTTGTTTGTGTTTTTAGTATTTATTTCAGTTGTCTCCCGGGCACGCAGTAGCTTTGGGGCTTTTCCTTATTCTAAATTGTTATAGTTGTTGGCAAACCCCAATATGCTTTAGCCGTGGGTAATTGTTATCAGGTTGGTTCTTTGTTGAAACGCCGGCCTGGAGTGCCGATGGTTTGTTCAGCGTCTGCAATGTTGCGGCAGGCGAATTTTGTTTTTTACCCCTTTAAGAGATAATGTCTCTCTTGGTTTCTTTGGCTTTTGTTTCAAGCTTCATAGCTCGGGACTTCTTTTACTTATTGCTTCCGCTAATTCGATTTTTGAAATACCGTATTTTAGTGCCGCTTTATGTTCATGTTTAGAGCTTGTTAGCTCAACTGTTGGACTCGCACTACTGTTTAACAAGTGCTTGTCCTCATCTTATGTTTGTTCCAGCGACACGACCTTGGGATTTCGTGTTGGAATCCGGGTCGGGTCGTGACAAACATGGATAGGGCATAGTCATCTTGGTCTATAGTCAAGGTGTTTTCGACTATTACCGTTTTATATGCAGTGTTGCGGGGCTCCAGGGTAACCTGTTCCATTTCATTGGTGGCAAGACTGACGTCTTCGAAGATTTCCCAACCAAGGCGTCTTTTCCCATTTCGGTCTATCTAGGGTTTTGGGAACATGAGATAGGCATCAGTTTCTTCTTTTCTTACAAAGTATACATTTAGAGTTTTTCTATATGGCTGCAGAGGAGGATCTTTGTAAGGACGTTTTTCACGTTCTACCTTACTCTTTTCACGTTTCTGTCTCATGGCCGCAGCTAGTTCAGCTGGCGTATGTTTGTATCCTAAACCAAATGGAGGAATACATTCCTTAAGTTCATCCTGGACCAGATTGATAAGCCCTGGCGATTTTACGCCAAGACCTGCACTGCATGTAATTCATTTTTCGGAGCATGTTTAGTGGGACCATATCTCTGAGGATTGTGGTTTTCTTTCCAGTGATGTCAGTCTCTCGCCCATATTCAATGGCGTTGACTCTGGCTTGAGGGATGACTTCAAAACCACTTAAGAAGATACTCGTGTCATCATGCTCTATTTCGAGGATTGGGATATCCCCACTTTCTTTGTTTTCCACGATCTTATCGGCAAATATGATCACTATATGGTCATCGTGGATAAACTTGACACGTTGATGTAGCGAGGAGGCTACCCCTTTCACCCCATGAATCCAAGGACGTCCCAGCAATAAACTAAAAGTAGTAGGAATGTCTAGGACTTGGAATTCAACTGGCATAGTCAGCGGCCCAATGGTCATCATCAGAGTTATTACCCCTAAGACACATCGACTAATGTTGTCATATGCCTTTACTATTTGTGATGAAGAAGTCAATTCTGATATCTTTGTCCCTAGTTTGGCTAGTGTGCTGGTGGGACATACATTCAGAGATGAGCCGTTGTCTATCAGGACTCGAGGAACCCTTTTTTCCTTCATTCCTACAGTGATGTGAAGAGCATCAATGTGGTTGGTTCCTTCTCTTGGCAGATCTAGATCGGTGAACATAATCACATTTCCAAAGTGTATGTTTCTGATCATTTGGGTTAGCTCATTTGGAAAGGTTTCAATGGGGATAACTACCTTTAGGGATTTGGCCAGTGTATCACGATGATTTTTGGAAGCACATAGCAAGCTCTAGATGAATATGTTTGCTTGGGTTTTCTTCATCTGAGTTAACAGGGTACCTTCCATACTTTTAGCCCCAGTGTCTATTTCTTTGTCTTTTCCAGAGTGGTCACCACTTTCTTGGTTTGGTTGATATGCCCGACCAGATCTGATAAGATGACTGACATCCCCACAAATCCAATTGGTTTTCTCAGTGCTATTGATAATTTGACTGCCAAGGATAATGTCCCAAGAGAGCATGTTACAGCTAAGCTCTTTTTCATTCAAAGGGAAATGATACAACGTCTTTATTCTAGCTGAATATACATTTTTTATCCTGTCAAACTTTCTTTGCTTGATCGGGCACCAGGGTTTGTTCTCTTATGTCTGCTACCATGATGATTTTATTGTCGATGAGGTCTTGGATAACATTTTTGAGCTGATAGCACTTGTCGGTGGAGTGACCATTGCAGCGATGATGCTCACAGTACTGGGTATGGTTCCATGTGCTAGGTAATGAGCTTGGTGGTGTATAATTCATGATTGGTTTAAGCTGTCCATGAGCCCATAGTGTTTGAAAGATCATAGACCTTGAAGCAGGCAGATCATCATAATGCCTATGAATTTGATCCCTCCTTCCTTTTGGTTAGGGTGAAGTGTTTGGCTGGGATTTGTTCGAGTAGAAGATTGAACATCTTCTTCTTAGTTTGGGCAATATTGTGCCAGGAACTGGTTGTATGTGTTCCTATTTAAGGGAGGTTATTCTTTTTCATGCGCACAAATCATTCTAGTTAGTGTTCTATGGGTAATTTACTAGGTATAGGTATTTGAAGGGTCAAGAGAGAGATAACTCTTTTGGTTATGGTAACAGGTATTTAGGTGAATGAGTTCAGAGTTGGTGTTTGGGGTAGTTGGTGGATTGGGGTTATAGATATTTGGAATGATATTGCATCGGAAAATAGGGTTGGTATTTGGCTGAAGGCTAGTGTTTGGTTGAGTTTTGGAAGCTTGGGGTAGGATATTTTCTGTTGGGTTGGAGAAGTTTATTCCTGGAAGGAGGGAACTATCAGGAGAAGTATTCGGTTTTTGATTCGATGAGAGAAGGTAGTGAAAGTTTTTGCTAAACTTTCCAAAAGATCGCCAACTACTTGGCTTGCCACTCTTCCTGCATTTGCATCCAATTCCTTTTGCAGCTAGTTATGGAATTCAGGGTGTGGGGCATACTCAGGAGCTTCTATTTCTGGTCCCAGAACATTGTGTTCATTGCTGGTGCCTGCAACAGTCTATTTGCTTTTGGTGGCCATTCTGCCCAAATCTGTACTCTCTGAACTAATTCTGATACTTTCTGATCTGACCTCTGTGCATGTATCCCGTATTAAACGACCAGTGCTATCTCTTCCTTACCAAACTCGGGCTAGGTTTTTGAGGAAAATGGTTGAAGGTATCAGAAGGGAAGGTTCCAGGCTTTTTGGTTCTAAGTACAGTGTGCCTTTATTATTTAATTATTATTCATTTTCCCTAAGATTGATCAGACAAGCATCTGCTTTGTTTTGACAGTCTTGGGACTCTTCCTAGAATAATGGATTCTTTCTCCAGAGTATAGAATGTTTGTATTCCTCCTGCCTTTCGACTTCCCAAGATTGGACTAATCTCAAACGAATGGTCTATACTCTTTCCGAGATCTATCATTCGAATGGTCTAGGACAAATACCATAAAAATTATTGGTCAACTCATGTGCATATATCTTTATTCATTTATGTATATTTTTGCAACAGGGATTGGCCAATAATTTAGAGATATAAAACCGATCGGTCCATGAAGTGTCCTGGAAAACTATATGCATTTAACGTTAGGCTGATGCAGGGGGGTAGGTTGGCTTTGGTGTAAGGGTAGCAGTTCGAATATTTCTACGTGCGTGCACGTGTGTGAGGTATCTAAAAAGTAGTAAAGTCTTTTTTTTTTCCAGATATAAAGCAGTAAATGGTTCGTCTTTCTGTTCATTTATTGATTTTCTCGGCTAATTAGTTTGAATCCTCGAAAGGACGACGCGAAGGAGTGTGACGGCCATTCAGATCAATAAATATAAAGAAAAACGGGGGAGCTATATGTTCCTATTAATTACATTTGATCCTAATCCCCAAAATAAAATGACTGAATAAAAGAATATTTACATAATGAATAAAGCAGAGTAAAATAAAGTAAAGCGATAATATGCCTCTACCTTTTTTTTTTTTTTGTTATCCAGCCCGAAATTTTATATTTTTATTTTTATTCGCAACTGTGACGACCCGACCCGGATTCCAATACGGGACCCAAAGGTCGTGCTACCAAACACACAAAACAACAAGCAAATAACAAATAATGGGTAAGGCCATAACGACAATACGCCAACAACTTAAAACACATGCGGAAGCTAAACAAAATATCACAGTGGCGCCCGAGCTAACAAGCTCAAACTAAATACAACCAAAGAGATCATAAATCTCTCGGTCCAAAAATTCGACGCACGTGCCGCAACATTGGGCACGTAGAACAAAACTCCCTGTCATGCAATACAAATATATAGCACAAATAAACCAAGTCATCGGCGACGTTACAGCCGGAACCTAACATTACACTAAGTCTAAGACTCTAGTCTACACACTCAATGGCTAAACATGCCGGAGTACAACATAACCAACAATATAAATAACTTGAGATGGAATAAATATGTATTTAAACAACTTGGCTCGACTAACATTTGTCGGCTCACAAAAACCAATTATTAATAATTTACAAATACAAGAACCAAATCAATAACACAATCTTACTACCCAAAGTGAAGTTTATATAACTTCACTTCCCAAACGTCCTTTCCAATAAACTAAGGCTACAAAATAAATTAATAGCAACCTTCACAAATAAACCTCACATCTATCGTAGGCTTGGCGGATTCCATCATATTACTAGCTCGGCTCGAATCTAAGGAAAACAAAGCAAACGAGTAAGTCATAATGACTTAGTAAGCTACTAAAGATGCAATGTCATGGCATGGTATTATGCGCAAAATAAAACATATACATCTCATGTCATACTTATGATATACATTTCATGACATAATTCACATCATAAACCCAATCTTATCCATAAACACCTAGAACGTAGTTCTACTTAATTTATCATAAAGTCATCCATATCATATAGAATATGCATCTAAACTCCAAATACATGTAGCATGTTATATCCACATTTCAACTTATCACCAACCCACATAAACCAATTGCACCATGAGTTTCATAATTCTTCATTTATCACAACTCATATAATAATTCATGAATGGAGACTATTGTTTCCATTCTAATCATAAATAGCATGTTATATTTTTAGTATAACATAAATCATAAAAATCATCATTTCATTAGCATGTTATATTTTTACTATAACATTTCATCAAATAATCATCATCTCATGTAAATCATATCATAACCACGAAGCACAACAATTCACATACGTGCTCGTAAAATAAACCACATAAAAGAGAGAAGATAATTTTCCTTTCCGTTTCCAACGTGTAACTCCTGCGGAAACAAACGTGTCCTCGATAACCCTTTCGTGGCATCGACATCCCCGAAACAGTCCCCGTTCGGGTTCCATAGCTATCAAAGTCATGTGTATTACTCTAACTAAGATGAGCTACTTCCCCATCGTGGCCATCGGTGGAGGGGTGTGTGCAATCCCGGCGTGGCGATCCATTGCGATCACGAATCCCATAATTCGTGAAGACAATGCATCGTCCCGCCAAAGACTCAAACCAAAACCGCCAGCTGGACTCAAACTCAAGCATAGGTAATATATACTCGCATGCTCAAATAAAGGGAAAAGTACAACACACCATACTAATCCATTCAAGTAGATATTTATTTATAAATCACATAGTTATGCATTTCTATGCTAACTAACACATAAACATCTTAGAGCGATAATATCAAGTCTCTAATACCCAAGTGTTCTTCATACACTTGAAAACGCTCGGAGGCTTGACCTCCGTCAAAACTACCCCAAATTCCGTAGGATTTCAATATGTAGTTCTTCTATGTTCATATAAATCCATAATCGACTCCGTTGAGTCATTTCTACTCTTTTCAAATTTGAAGGCATAGTGGCTATTTGCATCATAGCCCTCCTATTATTAATTAGCTATTATTCATGGCTAAGTTCTTAAGGTTAGCAACATTGTGCAAACCAACATTCCATACTTTCCCAACAAAAACCCCAAAACATAGTTCATAGGTCAACACTTAACATTTAAGGTCAACCATTACATTTCAAGAATGTGTCTCAAGTTATCTTTAAATCAAGCATGCTTTCATTCAAACAAACCATTTATCTAAGCAAGATGTAAATTCATCTAGCATGTTCATAACCAACATGTAAATTCATCTAACATGTTCATAACCTTCAATTCATGAATTATAGTTGACCAACATATTCTTATATGCATAATAGTCAACTCAACCCAATAAAGTCAAACCCTACATTTTATTCATGTAATCCATAATAATAATTTATTATACATGCTCACAACCAAAATTCATAAATTAGATAGCATCATACTCTCATATGCATGATAGTCAACTCTTATTCTTAAAAGTCAAATGAAACATTCAAACATGTAATTCATTGTAAAAATTCATTCTTCATGCTTACAATCAAACTTCAAGATTCATCAAGTATACTTCCCAAACTTTAAACATATACATACTTGATTCCAACAACTCATAACATTTCATAAATTCCCCCAAAATCCATCATAATATCAAGAACCCATTTACTACATCAACACATAATCAAACCCTAGGTTTTTAGGGAATCAAATATCCATCATACCCAAGTCCAAAATTACCAATTGAAACTTAATAACATACTTCATAAAACATAGAAATCAACCTACTCATGCTTCTAGCAAGTTCACTCACCAAAAATCCAAAAATCAAAATAAAATCACACACAACATACATGTGTGCTCATTGACCTCAAATAGCACAAAATCAAGAGAAGAGGGAGTCTAGTAGCTTACCTAGCTTGAGTGAAAACTCAAGAGAATCAAAATCCGAACGGTGAAGTCGTTCTACTCGTCGAGGGCTTCAAGAATCTCAAGTTTGGAAGTCATCCGACGGTTGGATCTCCTTGGATTTGAGGAAGAAGAAGCTAGGGCTTCAAGCTTCCATGGTTTCTCACTCTCCCACTCTATACGTATGAAAGAAAGGAGGAAGAAATGAGAGATTTCTGAAGTCTCAAAGGGGATTAGGCTATTTATACCTCCCAACTAGTAAGGGCACAAATGAGATTTCCATGGGTACAATTAGTGATGTTTAGGTGTAATACATTGTTAATCGAACTTTAATCAACTCCCCAAATGTGTTAGGACATCATTAGGACTTAGTATGGGTGTTAGGGAGGGTTTAGATGGGAGTTAGAATGGGTAGGATAGGAATTACACATCAAAATAACAAAACAGGGAGTAGGCTATCCGACCTACCATGCGATCGCATGGGTTTATAGGATGCGACCGCATCCTCCTTCATTCAGCCCTTGGTGAATTTCTGCAATCCTCGTTCGCGTCCGGTCCTTCCCACATGCAACCGCAACCCTTAAAGCTTCGAAATGAAACGGCCTATAATTGAACCCTTAAAGTCCTCAAACACTTGGCTAAACCATCCAAGTCTCAAAAACTTTTAAATTAGGTCTAAAGTCTCATAAACAACACCCGAAACAACTCGTAGCGAAACCGACGCAAGTTACAACAACGCGCTAACGAAACGACGAATGAAACCGCAAACCGACGAGCAACAACCCAAGGTTATAAACACTTCAAAAGGCTACTAAATAGGCCTGAATGCTCCTCAGATGATTAACAACAAATAGGAGAAATGAGCTCCGAAAGATGAGACGATCACCCGGCTCAATCTCAAACTACGCGATAAGGAGAATTGCTATCCTCGGAGCGTCAAAACTTCACGAGACTTAAGGAATACATCCAAATAGAAGTATAACACATCTAAACATGTTAATCAATCATCATGTAAAGATCTAGGACCAAATCGAGGTCATGAACACAAAACCCGAGTAAACTCTCAATCGCGTCGCATTTCGACTATCGTCGAGTTACGACTTGTGACTTTAGCAAGTCAACAACTAAATGGAATCTCTTAATAGTATTTTGATCTTAATGTGATCTCTCATACACATCTAGACTCTCTCACGAACCAAACAAACGATCAACCAAGGAAGAAATGCGAGCATTGCACGCAATTCAAGCTAATCAGGAATCGGGGTCTTACAGCAACGGTACCCGAAATGAAGCTGCTGCAAGATTTCACGGTTACATGCACAAATATATATAAAAAAACAATATTTAAATTGTTAAATAAATATAAGCATATTTAGCCAAAAAAACAAAAGAAAAACTTGTTTTTTTCTTTTTTTTTTTTTAAAAAATGAGTTTAGCCCTCCGTTTTTACTTTATTAAAAATAAAAACAATGTCCCTCAACAGAGTCGCCACTGTGAGTACCTCATTCTTAACTAGATCCATGCCATTGAGAAGGCGGGGTGGTTTCAAAATCTTTTAAAGCGCGTGGGAATACGCCCTGCTTCATTTTGTGGACTCAAAATATATACAATAGAGTCGCCATCTTTATTTTAAGAAAAATAAAGAAAAACCAAAACTAACCAGATTTATAAGAAGGGTTCGATGCTAAGTTACGAGGTGGGAAGGGGTTAGGCACTCAACTCGCCCATTCGGTCTCAAATTTTTTTTTTTGCTAAATATGCTCTTTTATATTTATTTAACAGACGAAATAAAAAATTTTAAATATATATTTGCATATATATATAAGGAAATAAATACAAACTTACAATAGCCTCATTTCTAGAGTTGCACATACATTTATAAATATTTGGCCATAATAATGGCTCTTTTTAGTGTTATTTGCTATAGAATTTCGGGCAACACAACTGCTTATTTCGTTACATAGGACTATTTTAAATAACACTTTTTATACATGAAAAAGTAAATAACTTTAAGGGACCTACCTCTTGAAGAGTGGGGGTTTTATCCTGTACCAAGCTCCCTTTTGGTAGGCCCTAGGGTGTGCTCGCTCTGTCCTTCAGGGAGAGGGAGTCTTTTTCTTTTGATTGATTTCGGGCAGCGTGACTGCTCTGGTTAGTTGTTTTTCGCCTCTTTATCCGAGCGGCACAACTACTTGCTTTGGCTGGATTTGCTGGCTTGCTGACGTCTGAAATCGGGTAGAGCAACGGCTTGCTTCAGCTGGATTGGACGTTTGGAATCGAGTAGACAACTGCTCTTTTTGGTTCTTTTGAACCGGTGAAATAAGGCGGAATCCTAGCATGGTAACTAGGGTTCACTTTGGCCGGAGAGTTTTAGTGTTTAGGGGAGATTTGGCAGAGTTTCGGGCTAGAGGGGAAATAACCTCGGCGTTCTCTCGGGAGAACAGACCGCGGAGAGAAAACTTCACGTAGTGAGAATTTTTACTGTGTGAATTTTCAGTGCGGGATGCCTTTATTTATAGGCAAAAATCCTGGCTTTCTTCGTGATTAAGTATCATCCACTGAGCTTTAACGGCTTGTACCGCGCGCTGAGAGAGTTGCATCAAAGGCCAACTACACCAGTAACCTTGAGGCTGTGGGCACTGCCCATAGCACTTATGGGCGCGGCGCCCAGAAGGGGTGTGGGCTGCCCCCACAGCTTTTTCCTTTTCTGTTTTGGTAATTTGGCCCCAGGCAGTTCACTATTTATGCATCATTATTTTCTTTTTGCATTCTAAACCCTGTAACTTGACATTCGTTAGTCCTTTTAACAAGTCTTGATATTTTATGTCATGTCATATATCAGGGTACAAAATAGGGGTGTCTACAACTAGGGGTGGAAAATCGGTCGTGCGTGCCCTTATCGGGCTAGCACGATAAGGGCATGACACGATAAGCTTCGGCACGAACGCGACACGATAAAAACCTAAAAACACGGCACGACACGCTAAGCACGATAAGCAAAAACGGTCGGATTTTTTTGTTAGGCACGATAAGCACGATAAACCCGTTAAACACGATTTTTATAGTCATATATCTAGGCGGCTCATACTGCTTTCTCCCTCTGAAAACATAATGATATCAAAATACGTCTCAGGAGCCCATCCCACCTAATGTGTGCAATTTTACTTTACTTTAATCTGTCCCTTCCATTTATTTATTGATGACTAGCATCATTTGTTGTGATGTAATTTACTTAAATAGATACTCACTTGGAGGAAAGCTTATTGCATGGTTAGGTCTAGATTATATGAGGCCACATATCCATCTCACGCCATTAGAGTAAGAAATGAAAACAGATGAAAAACGGGTTTCGTTCATGTGTTCAAGACCTATAGATAGATTCCCCTCATTGAGGATATCGCTAGGAACATTGGTGTTGCCAGTGAACAAAGATATGGAACAATATTTTAGAGAGACTATTGCTATAGTTAAAGACCAATAACACCCCCCTGCGTGGTGGGGTAAAGAAAAAGAAGACAAGAAAATGGAGATGTCAAGAAATCTATCAACAAGAACAAGTACTGTAGAGAGAGAGAGGGATTGCGTCGGTTACTTTTCTTCGGAGTTCGGACTTCGGAGTTGCTCTTCCGTCTTCGGTGTAGACTGTAGAGAGAGAGGGATTGCGCGGTGAGTGAGAGTCGTTGAGACCTGAGGGAGAGCAGGTGGAGGCAGAGGCGGAGGCGGAGGCCAACTGGCGGTAGGCGGTGGCTGATCTGAGAAGAGAGAGTGAGAAATCGACGGGGGACTCGGCAATCGGCTACTTGGTTCTTTCGATGTAAAGAGAGAGTGAAAGACGAGAAAGTTACAAGTTACAACACTTTAGTCTTTAGTCAATAGGTTTCTTTTTAGGGTTTCTACAATTTATACCTAATATTTTATCGTGCTTATCGGGCTGGCACGATAAAAACCCGATAATGACCCGAATATTAACGTGCCTTATCGGGTCGGCACGATAACGGCCCGAACCCGATAAGCCCCAGCCCAAACCCTATAATTTCATGCCGTGTTCGTGTCGGTCAATCGTGTCGTGCCTTAAATTGCCACCCCTATCTACAACCATCTCAACACCTAATCAAATTCAACATCCGTCATCTAAAAAATGAAACCTTCATTTAGAACCCTTCATCTAAAATCCTTCACTTGACATCTATTTTTCACTTCAAAATTTCATTCACCTAACATTCGGTAAGATATCCTAATGATCTATCTCCCCAGATTATTCAAATCCTTTTATTTTTTCATAGAGTTGAAACTTGAGTCTCTATCATTTTGTTTTACCTTCTATTTTGTTGTACACCTTTTAAAGTTTTTTTTGAAAAAAAATACAAATCTAATAATTTGAGACTTCAATTTATAAAATAAAGTCAAGTATTTAGTAAAAACACTGTTTAATGATAAATATTTTATTTTACTATCTGAGATCTGTTATATTCTAAATTTTTAAATATATTTCGCAAGGTTATTTTGAAAAGAATGCAGAGCTGAAATTTTGAGATTTGAATTTATTTGAACTGACATATTTATCTATTACATTTCTTAATTTTTTTATTTAACCATTCATCATGCTTAGCAAAAATATATAACTTTATAGTTCGACTATGTCAACTACTTCGTTGTTTATTTCAACTGGGACCTTGCAACTTTGACTTTGAGAATCAAATTGGATCTTTATTTGTGGATGACTCATAAGACGGATGGTATGAAATTCATAATAATTGTAGTAAAAATTTTGGGTTCAAAATGTCTAAAGTTTATTACGTGACTATTTTTTTTAACTTTGTAGAAGATCGGTTGAACATCTGTAATGAACATCCACAAACTTTATATAGATGTAATGGAAAATAAAAGGTTCAGCATGATATTGTGAATTGTGTTAAGAATACTAGCAGTTTTGGTGTATTCAAAGTTCCAACAAATATATAAATATATTCAAGTCAATTTATCCAATAATATTAAATGTTTAGTATAAACTAAAGAAAAAGTAACAAAACAAAATGTTTCACCTTCCAATGTTCTCATTTATGGAAATCAGTTTTAGACGGGAAAATCACGTTTGTTATTATATATATATTAAAGTTGCATCGAAAGCCAAATATCGCAAACAATATAAATAGAAACAGATTAAACTGAATACAAGATTCCAATGCAGAAGTCAATGTATAACAAGCATTTATATATTCTTGATGATTAATATGAGAGGTTGCCACTAATATGAGAGGTTGTATACATGTCTTTCTCTTAGTACTAGTTATAGAGTCCGTGCTCCGTACATATTTTTTTGGTAATAATATTTTTTTTAAAATGTGATATATATTTCTTCTTTTGGTAATAGTAGTAGTAGTATAATTTTTAAAATTTTAAGCATTATGATTAAAATGTTGGAATATAAAACCAACATTATTTTCTAACTAATGTGGAATATATATATATATACATATACATACATATATATATATATATATATATATATATATATATATATATATATATATATATATATATATATATATATATATATATATATATATATATATATATGTGTGTGTGTGTGTGTGTGTGTGTATATATATATGTATATGTATATATATATATATATACATATATATACACACACACATATATATATATATATATATATATATATATATATATATATATATATATATATATATTATTATTGGTAATAATAGTGGAAGTCTTCTAACCAATGTGAGATACATCTATTATATTAATAATAATAGTAGGAGTCTTTTATCTTAAAACTTTTGAAACCAACTTAATTTTCGAATGAATATGAGATACATCTATTCTATTAATAATAATAGTATAAATATTTTATTTTTAAGAGTTTTGAAACCAACATTATTTTTCTCTAATGTGTGATACATCTCTTATATTATTTGTAAAAGAATTTTATCTAAAAACTTTTAAACTAAAATAATTATTTGTAACCAATGAGGAATAAGTCATTTTTATTGGTAAGATTTTGTCTAAGGACTTTTAAAGCCAACTTCTAACAATTGTGAATATATATATATATATATATATTCTTTTGTTAGTTTAGTAAAAGTCATTTATCTAAATACTTTTTAAACCAACATCAATTTTCAACCAATGTTTGGTATATCACTTTTATTGGTAATTATAGTAGAGATGCATTTTACAATGATTATAAATCAATGGTGATTTTAGAAATCATTAAAGTACTCATCTAATACTTGTTGAAAAAATAGTGTTTTTAGTGAAAGAAATAATACAACTTGAGGCACGAATTTCTTTACGTGCCATTTGTTTGTTAGCAAACGTAATTGTGCAAATGTGTTATACTAGATGAGAACATCAAAATGATATATTTATTTGTCCAAACCAAGTTGTGGATGAATAAGATATCAAAGCTTAAAGTATGATGTTAGAACTTAGAAGTGAGTGATTACAGTAAAGTACTGCTCCAATGTCAATATAATAATATTATCTCACATTAGTTAAGAAATGATGTTGGTAGTAAAAGTCATTATATATAAAATTTACACTATTATTAATAATAGAAGAGATTGATAGTAAATAATTAATATCACAATATCATATTAACTATTATTGTATTAATTATTATTTTTAGCTAATGACTAGAAAATGAAAAGTTTCAAGTCAAGTGATGTAATGGGTTGATGATTCAACAATATCAAAAGTTGGGTGATGTATCACTATTGAAAATATTAGCATGTTAAGTATTTCATCAAAAAGTACGTTTTTGTTGTTTTGAAGTTTAATTGACTATCTTGAGATTCAGTGTTTGCTATAATGGTTAGAGCACTCACACTCCCCCTATTGTTGGTCCCAGGATCGAATCTCGTTGGGGGGTCTTTGGGGGATTTGGTTAGATTTATGGAATTAAAAAAAAAAAAGTTTGACCAACTAACATTTGTTGATTTATATAAAAACAATACTCTATCCAAATACTAATAGATTTCAATGAAAATTAGCGTTGCAAATATATGAAAATTACTCTTACTACAATAACTAAAAATAAAGAATTCTCAAGGATCAGATAAATAGAAACAGATTAAACTAAATACATTTATGCACATAGACCACACCCAGCATTGATCACAAATATGCAAAAAGAAGATAAGTTCTATCATAAAAAGAAATTAAAAATCCATCTGTGTTCTGTTTTATATACCTAATAAATAAAACTTAGAAATTAAATTCACTTATGGCATGAAAAGAAATTAAATATCATTTTGTTACGGCAATTGTGAACAAGAAATGCCTCCAACATTACTTATCCTTTATTTATTATTTCCATTTTGTTTTTTTCTCTTCATTTTGTTCATGTATAGTTTAATTAAAAAAGATATATGACGTGCATTTAACGCATAGATGAAAATAGTAAGTAATAAATTTAGAATATAATGGGGAATAGCAACCATGGTCACTTGACCCCTTTTTGTTACAAAGGATGTCATTTCCCAGCCTACAAATTTCAAGAAATTGTGGTATTTACTATGAATGACAATGGGATAGTTCGGGGGTGGTGATACATAATATCACACCCCCATTCCCCAATTTAATTTTATGCCCCCCATAACTGCCCAATTCCTCATCAGACAATCAGTTTATCTTACCATATCCATTCCTCATGTAACTATTAATCCGAAAATACCCACGGGTAATTGATCAAGTTAACAGTTTAGTTCAAAACACGATTTAAAAAGCATTTGTAAAACATATTATATAATTAACTTAATATTCATAAATGATGTAAAGTTTATGGGATAAATAGTTAAATACTTGTATGAATAGAGGTAAAGCTTATATTACAAGCAGTTCGGATAACTGTTTGAGGAATGGAGTGGGTACTACTAATACATAAACCTAATCGTTCCTCAATCATTCATTTAGGTTATTCCCCGTTACCCGCCTCACGTCCAGTCAAACATGTTAATTATTAACTGACAACTATGATTCAGTTCACGTACCCATGGTTCGGTTTAAAATTGTCATCCCTAATTTTCACTATAGTTATATATTGTAAAACCTTTTATTTTAGCCAAAAAAATTACGCTAATATAATTTAGATTTCCTACTTGAACTAGCTTCAAATAGTTCTATATGATTTTCTTTTTTGGTTTTCAAAAGGTGTCATTAGGGCTGAAAGCCCAAGGTTAAATGGTCATAGAAGCTTTCCTAGAAAGTATTTAAATAGAGTTGTGCTCACCTTGGTTAAACCAGAACAACTCTCTTACGAGTTGATCTACTTCATCGATTCTTATTTTTTACTTGTACCAAATGATTCACCTGCAATAATTTAAAACCATAATTAAAAATAAAGTGTTCACAAAGATTCTCAATCCATCTTATTAATATAAGAGCATCCACAATGGCCAGTTCTTAAACAATTCCCAAATTGTTTAAGAATTGTTCACCATTGTGGACAATTCCCAAATAAGAATTCCTCCCAAAAATTCTCAATTAATAATCCATGGAGGGAAGAGAGAGAGAGAGAGAGAGAGAGAGAGAGAGAGAAAGAAAGAGCTGCCCAGAGACCACGTGAAGGCCACCACTGGTTAAACAAGGGGCGCGTGCACGAGAGCATTCGGCGACCTTTGGCCGTGAGCCACAAATGTGCGATGGCTTTTCCCTTTTTTTGTTTTTTTGAAAATTTGGAAATGTAACCATTTGAGATTGAGATAGGCTTTTTCCTTTCTTTTTTTGAATTTTTTTAAAATTGTCTACTGATGGCTTTTTTTAAAAAAATTGAATTGAAAATTTGCAATTGTAATTTTTGAAAATTTTGAAATGCGATGAAATTTTTGGAATGTAACTGGTAAAAATTGAAAAATACTCATATATTCTCCTATATATAGTGAACAACTTCTCATATATTACATATTTGAATATTCAATATATTAATAAAAATTACAAACGAACTAATTTATTTATATTGCATATACGTATTAATTAATTTATTTGCAAAATATAAAAATAAAAAGTAGTGTAAATAAAGTAAATGATGTGGTAGTGGGACTCATGTAAGATTTGTTGAAGAATCAAAATGACTGTATAAGAAAATTCTTAAGAGAGAGAAATTATGAAAATGTATAGTTGGCAGTGGGACCCAGCTAAGAATTTTTGGGGGAATGTGAACGATTGTGGATGCCCTAATAATTGGAAACCTCAATTAGTACACAAAAATTGAATCAATTCCACATAATTGATTTCATGAAATTTATTAATATAATTTTATTTGGAAAAGAAATAAATTATTGAAATCTTGGAATTGATTCCTTAAAATGGGGTGTGATTTGGATTCCTAATAGTTAAAATCTATGTAAAAAGACAATTATATCCTTATATTAGGCCATATATTTATTTTATATTTATAATCTCATTTGGTCTCAACCACTTTGTGGCCCTTCCTTTTAACCTGCTTAGTACTATGTATGAAAATACAACAATTATTATTTTGGCTAAGTAACAACATGTACTTTTCTCGAATTGTTTCAAATGTTTCAGCTATTTTTATTGGATTAATATATATTTTGGTCCCTAAACTTCACCTTTCTTCCTATAAATGTGATAGATGTTTTTTATTTCCTATATTAGTCCGTGGACTTCACCTTAGCAGATATATTTGTCCCACAAACCGTTATTCATTAAAAAAATATTAAAATAACTAAATTGCACTCATTTGAAGTTGAGTGGAATGCCTAGGTGGAATAAGCATCCTCTTTTCTCTCTCACATAGAAACACTCATTTCTCGCTCACATAGTTACTTTCTCTCTCTCTAGGTATACATTTACAGAAAAAGAGAAACCGGGAAAACACAAATAATGCCATAAACTGAGATTAAATGTTACTGCACAACTACTTCAAGGTTTAGGAGATAGAGTTTGATCAGAACCAACCATGAATTGAAGCTCTCTCTTGTCAAAAATCTCCAAAGAGAAATCCCTTAGGGTCCATTGTACTCTTACCTTGTAATGCAGAGGAGAGATTGTCATTTAGGTAATAGTTGAAGACCAGATATAGTCCATTTTCGACACAGCAGCCAACTAAGCTTGCAGTGTTGGTATGGTTAACCTGTCCTAATATGTCCAGTTCCATAAGGAATTCTTTCTCTTTGTTTACATCAGTGTGCTAACCTTTTCAATGCTATGGAATGCCCAACATCAAGCTCTCCTTTATACACCTCTGAGAAGCCTCCAAGTCCAACAATGTTCACTGCATTCACATCGCAGCCATTAAGAAAATCCCATTGAGTCATATTATTGTCTATGAAATTTATGTACCTTTTCTGACTTTGTTACATTGATCAAAATATGAAAGTATACTTCGATTGAAATCAGTTGTGGCGTTAACAAGTTCATCGTAACTAAAGCACCTCAGCAGAGGTTGTCGTTTTTCTTTGGCAGAAAGGCCATCATTTGTTCTTCTTCTGAATGATTCAAACGGCGAGCAGAAGAATGAAGAAATGCGTTCCAGTGGGTGATTGGTGATCACCCTTTCAATTCAAGAGCGAGAGGAGAGGACTCTGTTGTGCTCGAGTCTCCAACGCTAGAGCTACCTTCTTCTGTGCTGTGGGATTCTTCTTCAGACAACTCCAACTCTGTTCCTGGGGAAGGCTTTTGTTCCTTTGTCTTCGAGACATAGGACCACTTCGAATTAGAATGACGGAATTCTGTAACACATAAACATTAGAGTATATATATAATGAGCTAACTCTACGAAATGTATGAAATGAGATAACCTTGAAGATGTGTGGAATTGGACTGAAAAGGTTCCAACCAAGACCAGCAAACAAGAACTTGGAATTTGCTTGAAGCTGTAGCTTTTGGTTTCTTTTAATGGAGTATATATTAGGGAGGGAAAAATTATGATCCCTTTCCGCCAAAATTTATTCCACTTAGACATCCCACCTAGCTTCAAGCGAGGGCGTTTTGTCTCTTCAAATTTTTTAACGATTCTGTTTGAGATAATGGGTTGAGGGAAAAATATGTCAACTAGAGTGAAATCTACAGACCAATATAGAAAATGAAAAATATCTATCACCTTTATAGGAAGAAAGGTGAAGTTCATGGACCAAAATATATATTAATCTATTTTTATTTGAACTAGTTTCATTATAACATTAGCTTGTTTTTTAAAATTTTAATTTCATAAACTTTTCTTGCTTTATTGATGTTGGATAATTTAAAATTTTCACCTAAATTGAAAATTTTAAAATTTTAACCTAAATTGAAAAATAATGAACAACTTGATATTTTGTGGAGAAACATTAACGTTAATGTCTAATGTATATCCAGAAAGTCACTAGCAAGTACTTGTCTACTTAAATTGTCCTAATTATGTCTTTTCATTATAAGTTGTTTTGTTTTGAACCAAATAATATAATAGAACTTTGTACTATTATATTTATTAAATTCATTATTTTATCAAACGCTTTTTATCCTATGGACTGGTACACGGAAATATAATCAATTCTGCGAAATGGATTCCATGGAATTGATTAATAACGTTTCAGGTTGTCAGAATTTTATTTTGAAAGGAAATAGATTGCAGAAATCGTGGAATTGATTCATAAAATTTAAGGAATCACAATCCTCATGGAGGAGAAGAGATTTGTATTCCTAATAATTGAAATCCATGTAAAGGACAATTATGTCCTTCTATTAACTCATAAATTTACTTTATATTTACAATCTCATTTGATCTCAACTAGTTGACAGTCGTTCATTTCTACTCTTCCTTGCAATCGTTGTTCTTCAGTTCTTAGTAGGGCTTTTCTAACTAATTTAGCTAAGCAGTAACACGTTCTTTTCTTATTGTTTCAAATATTTAAGCTATTTTTATTTGAACTAATTTCATACAACACTAACTTTTTATTTTTTATAAATATTAATTTAATGAATTTTTCTTGCTTTATTGATGTTGGATAATTTATATTTTTTTACCTAAATAGAAAAAGAATGAACTTGATATTTTGTGGAGAAGTAATAACGCTAATATCTAATTTTTATCTTTAAAGTCATTAACAAATACTTGTCTACTTTAGGGGTAATATTGTCAATTGTCTAAACTTTGTGATTGCATTCCAAGTTGTTTTGTTTCTAACCAAACAATATAATAGAAAATTGTACTGTATTAGTAATCACATTATTTCATCTTACGAAACACTTTTTAAGAATAATATTCCCATCTATTTTTATGGAATCTCATTATCAGTAATCGATTCCGTGGAATTGATTCAATTTTCATGTACCAATTGATGTCTTTAAGAATTATCTTTTCATCTATTTCCGTGGAATGTCATTATTAGTAATCAATTCTACGAAGTTGATTTAATTTACGTATAACAATCAATGCCTAAAGTGTATAGAGATTCCTAAACTACCTAAAATAACGACAAAGGCACGAGGACCATTTCGTGAAGTTAGGCTCCTAAAACCAGGCCAGAGTCACCAAGTGCTACAAGCCTACAACGACTAGGGTTCCTTCCAATACATGCACGGGCTCCTAAATAGGCCCATAGCCAGCATCTCATTGGCCTTCAGTGAGCACCTTTGAGGCCCATAACATCATCCCGTAGGGCTTTCTAGCATGGAAGAGTCACATACTCACATATCAAATCTCCAAAGGAATCTACACTAAATCAAAGTCCTATTATAGCTCTTCACTTTAAATTCAGTGTTCTAAAAATCGTTATTTGTGTTCGCTTAGAGGAGGAACAACAAAGGTTCTTGGCATAAAGCTTAGGAGATTCAACAAGATTAAGCCAAACAACAGCGGTTCCTTCCAATGCTTAATTAAGCATAAAGTAATTTCAGGAGAAAACTAGGCTCCCGTTCTTAAAAAAAAATTCAGGCAAAATACGACGTAGCACGAGCTTTGTTATACACAAAACACGGTAGTTTTGTTTAAATGATCTGACACCTTCCTGCCACTACCTGCCACTTCATCCTATTCACATGACATCATTAATTTATTTTCCTGCATTTTCTTTTTTTGCCAATTTTCAGCCATAAAAAATATATTTTGTTAATAATTTTTTTATGTATTAAAGTAAACATTTTTACCTACAAATAGAGACTTGGTTTGTTTCATTTGGATATCAGAAAAAATTTCTATGAATTTTTAAAAATTTTAGCCATTTTTCTATAAAAATATTAAATTAGTGGAGATAAAGATGATGGGGTATATAAAAGTGTTGGAGTTTGTGCATTGCTGAAATAATATTTTTATTGGGGAGCTTAAGTGGGAAGCTTAATGACATTTTTGTAATAAAATAGAAAAAAATGGAGCTTAAGCTCCCGAAACGGGGAGCTTTGTTGTACATGCTCTTAGGCAATAGGTCAAACTCATGCGTCTATAAATCACGTTAAGCGCCTAAAAAATTGTCTTGATGAAAAATCGGTGTTTAGCTGCGCCTAGCCAACTAAATTCATTTGTTTTTTTTAAAGCTTTTTAAAAATAAAAATATAAAAAAAATAGAATTATTGAAATGTGTAATTTTTTTTTTTGAAATGGACTTATGTTGTTTCATATTCTTTAATCTTTTGAATGGTATTGAATTTGAGACTAATTGTAATATTTACTTTAATATTAATTTGAGACTAATTGTAATATTTACTTTAAGTATGTATTTTTTTTAATGTTAATGCTTGTTAAATATGTTATATTAAAAAAATCAAAAATCAAACTAATTATGTATTAATTCTAGCCCCACCTAACCACCATGGTTAACGGTGAATCAAATGGGTATCAAAGCCCAATCAACAAATACAACGGCGAATCAATTAAACAAATCATAATTTATTTGGTTGATTTGAGCATAGTTGATAAATCGGGATACATATCATCGAAATTTTAATTCTATGATTCGTATCGGGATACGCTATGTGTATCGTAGGAAACAATATGTATATAAAAGTACACAAATTTTTAGATATTCTATCTAAAATTTTCAAATAGATATTTAAGATGAGCAACTGTAACACCCCGGAATTCTTGCATGAGCATTGTTTGTTTGCCTCGTTAGAACCCGAAACCTACTTATATAACTTATCCTATATACTTGTTTATCATGATTAGAAAGTGTATTTAACATGCTATTAGTATCCCTAACATGTTTGATTTAATTGCATTCCTTGATCGAGCCATAACTGCCGTATCGAACGCCTATTGCCTTGTATGCTCTAGTTTGGCTTGTTCTTGCTCGGGCTTTGATCTTTTAGACTTAGCCAAGACTTTGAGAGACTTTTTTATCATTGTTTTACATTTTTATCATTGTTTTATGACCCTTGGTACTCATTCCATTGCTTCTTTGAGTTGTTTATGCCTTATACGCATTATACATGCAAATCTGGACCTGTTTGACCTACCGTTTGGCCTGAGGAAGTGTTCCAACCTACCAACCGAACATTTTGGGCATTGTTCGGCCACAACAACCGAAAATTATGAAGGATGTTCGGCCTCCACAACCGAACAAAGACGATTTGAAAAACAGAGGTTTTCTCGCAGACGACGGTGACATTGCACTTTACTCGACCCCTACCCAAAACTCTTTCTAAACCCCACCTAAACCTCCCTAACCCTCATTACTTATATCCTAACCTTATTAACATATTTTAAGAGTGGATTAGTGAGTGATTAAGTGGATTAACAAGCCAAAATCAGATTAAAGGGACCACATGGTTGTGACAC
Organism: Codonopsis lanceolata; assembly: GCA_013146195.2. NCBI lineage: Eukaryota > Viridiplantae > Streptophyta > Magnoliopsida > Asterales > Campanulaceae > Codonopsis > Codonopsis lanceolata. The sequence continues at coordinate 92,342,000 of CM028383.1, forward strand.
TTGTCCCACTAGACATTTGACTTCTCTAACACCACAACTCAGCCTGAGGACTCGTCATTTGCTAAAGGATTTTTCAAAAACGTGAGAGAGAGAGTTCTTGAGGGTTCCCATGGCTTCTTGAAGATTTCTTCTTGGCCGTCCTTCATTCCTTCTTCCATTGCTCAAGCCCTAGCTATAGACGCGAAGAGCACGATGAGTAGATTTCTTCCAACCGATTACTTTCTCGTTCTTCTTTATTGATTGGGGTTTGAAGGTAAGTTACTTCTCTTCTTCTTCTTTTTAGTTCTCATTGACCCTAAGGAAACAAAGCTTATGTTGTATGAGGTCAATGAGGACACATAATTGCTTCTTATGCCTTCATCTTGTGTTTTGAAAGAATGAGCTTATTAGAAGCATGTATATGATGATTTCTTGCCTATCAAAGCTTATAATACTCTTTCATCTTGTCTATTTAAGGTTTTGAACATGTTAGAAACATGTATTACATATGTTGATGGAAATGGTGCTATATGAGAATGCCTTATTTTAAGCCTACATGATATGTTGTGAAATTGTTATGTGTTTTATCCTCAAAATTGGAACCTATGATGAATATGAATCACATTGCAATGCCTTGGTGAATTTATAACCTAGTTGAACTTAGAAATGGCCTAGGTTGGGTTATGAAGCACATAGCTTCAATTTCTCCAAAATTGAGAATTTATAGTAAAGACTCAACGGAGTCGACTCTAGGGAAGATTTGAACATGTTGAACCCTAATTTCAATCCCTACGAAGTTTGGACACCGTTTGATTGAGTTTACTCAAATATGAGCTTAGCTTAATTGTTTGCAACGAGTTGTTATGTATGATTGGTTTTGAGCAATTAATTGCCTTGACATGATTTATGGTAGAGATTAATACCCTACTTGCTCGGATGAGTTCGCTCTTGTCGAATTCGATCCTTAATTGGTTTATGTCAAGTAAATATCTACTTGTGCATCACATTGAGTCCAGCTGGCATTATTTGGTTTGTTCATTACGTCAGGGTGGGACGATGCATCGCCTTCACGAATTGTGAGATTCGTGCTCGCTATGGATCGCCGCACTGGACCTCACCTCACACACCTCCACGTGGGCATGATGGGGAAGTAGCCCCTTTGGTATCAATACGTGCGCCATTGGCTCGCTAATTAAATCGAGTAGGTTCTCAATACAAGTCGATGAATTCACAAAACATCGATGACACGAACCAAGAACAAAGTTTATTGCGGAGAGCTGAGCGGCCGTGACTATATCATATCCTACTTGTATGATTTATTTTACGCACTTACGTGAACAATGTGCTAAGTGCTATATGATGATCATGTACACCATAATTGTGATAAATGTCATGCTATAACATGAACATGCATTTTGGTAACTTACTAAGTCTTTATGACTTACCCTATTTGTTTGTTTTGTTTTCCTTAGATCCGAGCCAAGGAGACGGTTCGCGCTAGATTCGCCATACCCGTGTTTGGTTGTTTGCGAGCTAGAAGGTTGTTCTTTTGGGTTTTGTAGCTAGTCTTCTATTTTGGCAAGGACGTTGGGAAGCAAGTCATTTAGACTTGTCTTGGGATTTTGTTGTTGTAGTATAACTTAACTACTTGATACTTATAATCTTTTGTATGCCGACTTATGTGTCGAGTTTGTTTATATAGAAATGGTTCACTACAGTTACTTCCGCTTAACACTCTTTTATGATATTATAGTTGTGTTGTCTCCGGCATGTTGTGGCCGTTGAGGTTATATTGTATGCATGTGTTAAATTTGTAGGAGTAGTTGTTGGGTTCCTAACGTCGATGACTTGTTTATTTTAAGTTATTTTCGGCCAAGTGTAGCCGAGTTGTTATTCGTATGCGATGTTGTGCCACATGAATTTTATAATCCTACTTGTGCATGCTTGTATTTGTGTTTATTTGGGCGGTCCGACTTAGGGTTTCGCATTGAAATCCGGGTCGGGGTGCCACAGCAACAATAAGTAGGTATAATTGTATTTGATTAATTTTTGACAAAATTATACTCCCTTCGTCCCAAAATTATCATCTAGGTTGATTTGGTGCACTGTTAAAGAAAACACATTTGACTGGATTATAAGAGTGATAACTAGGCTGGTACCATGCAGTGGAATTATAACCGCAAGAGTCTATCATTATTTTTTTTAAACCACTACAGTGCACTTTTTGGGAGAAACGACGAAAATACCCTTAATGAAGGAAATGCACACACACAAAGCCACAGTCCTAATTTGTGGTCGGTAAATTTTTTTGGGCGTCATTCATTTTTGTGGAAGAAGCGATGCCTACTTAATAACACCGAGACATGATTGGAATAAACAATGCCTAATTAATAATGCCGAGGCATGATTGGGTGTCGTTCATTTTTGTGGGGCTCAAAATATTGGGCGTCGTTACCTCTAATTTGGACATCATTGCCTCACATTTGGGCGTCGTTGCCTCAAATTTGGGTGTCATTGCCTCTAAATTGGGTGAAGTCTGTCACCATATTGAAGAAATGATGCCTAATTAATAACACCTAGGTATGATTGGAAGAAATGATGCCTAATTAATAACACCGAGGCATGATTGGGCGTCGTTGCCTCAAATTTGGGCGAAATCTGTCACCATATTAAAGAAACGACACCTAATTAATAACATCAAAGCATGATCGGAAGAAACGATGCCTAATTAATAATACCGAGGCATGATTGGGCGTCGTTCATTTTTGTGGGGCTCAAAACATTGGGTATCGTTGCCTCTAATCATAGGCAACGACACCCAAATCATATGCAACGACTCCCACATCGTAGTTTTCGACACCCGTATCATAGTGTTCGCCCATCTCCTCCACTACCATCGAGGAAGATTGTTCACGTATTGCAGCTATAAATGGAGCCAAAGATTATTTTTATCATGCCCCGATATGTCAATCCAACCTACCTTGCAAAGTCAGTTTCGAATTTCCGAACTTCTCATATTGTAAATTAAGACTTAATTTTTTTTTTCCGACTTACACCCAAGTATTATTTAATATGATACTTTTTATATCCTGCAATTGCTTAAAAAAGTTGATATTTAAAAAAAATATAGTTTTTTTTGTGTGCTTGTCTAATTATAAAACAACAATGTATCGTAAGATATACTACTGTATCGTAAAATACGCACCATATCTTAATATACGAATAATGTATTGTAGGATACATTGTCATATGAGATACGCACATAAGATATATATCGATGACCCAACTTTTAGATACGTATTGTAGGATACTGAAAACTATGGATTTGAGTATTGATACTCAAATCAAACCAAATCATCCACCCACTTTTGATTTTTGTCCCCCTTTTGGCATTTTTGCAATTCAATTTTTTTAAAAATGTTTTTAAATTTTTATAAAAAGAAGCACACATACACACACACACACACACACACACACACACACATATATATATATGTGTGTGTGTGTGTGTGTGTGTGTGTGTGTGTGTGTGTGTGCGCACAAAAAAACTAATTCTTAAAAATAATTTAGTTACAAAGTCAGTAAAACAAAACAATTTAAACTGGTTAGCAAAATAATAATAAAAATTATGGAACAACATTTTTCAGTAAAACTAATTCTTAAAAAAATAAATAAATAATAGTTATGAAGTCAATAAAACAAAAAAAATATAATGGAAGTTATTAAAATCAAAATACTTTACAAAACAAAAATAATAGTTGACGGTAAAAATAATTTCGTTATTTTTATTTGAGCTTATTTTCTTCTCAGAAATATATTTATTCAAAAAAATACAAATATAATTTAATAAAAGTAATCACTCAAAAAGAAAAAAATTATTTGAGTTCAGATTCTATTTGTAAGGCGGAAAAAATTCAAGTTTGTTCGAAAACATCAATCTTACAAAGTTTTTGAATAGTATAAAGTGTTCGGGGGTTGTCAAGCCATGAATTGGCACTTAGGCTCCGTTTGTTTCACGGAAAATGACTTCCGGAAAACGTTTTCCTCATTTTCTGGTGTTTGGTAACCTTAGGAAAATGCAGTCAACGTAAAAGATTTTCCGAGTCAACGGAAAATGAATGTTTTTTTTTTCTTCTGGAAAATGACTTACGGATTCATTTTCCGTAAGTCATTTTCCAAATGTTCGGGTACCTTCCGCCTCCTTTCACAATTGCACATATTTACTTACACACACAATATTTCACTCAACTAATAAATTGTTTAGAAATATAAATAAAGTTTGTGCATACTATTTATTAATTATAATTTTAATAAATGCTTACTACGTTCTAAAATTAGTGTCACCTATATTATTTAGGGACATCCTAACCATTGTCAATTTTCTATTTTAAAACGTTTTTTTTTTCATATCAATTATCAAAAAAATTATTTGTAATTGTGAGATTGGAAAAAAGATAGACATTAATTTGACACCACTAATAATGAATTGAAGGTTACTAAAGAAAAATTACTTAAAGTTCAACACTATTTTATATTAAACATATGCATTAATATTAGAATTTTTTTGTATTTATTCATATACAGTTTTCCGTAACATTTTCTAGGGACATCCTAAACATTTTCTATTTTCTATTTTAAAACGTTTTTTTTTCATATCAATTATCAAAAAAAATATTTGAAATTGTGAGATTAAAAAAAAGATGGACCTTATTAAAAAAAGATGGTCCTTATTGATTTTCTAAGGACATTCTAAACATTATTTATTTTATATTTTTATTTTTGTATTTATTCATATATTGTTTTCCGTAACATTTTCCGTGTGTTTGCCAAACACCCGTAAATGTTTTCTAACATATTTTTAAAAGATTTACCAAACACCTGAAAATGAAATCTTTTGATTTTCTGAAAATTGTTTTCCAGAAATCATTTTCTGGAAATGATTTACCGTGGAACAAACGGAGCCTTAAAATTAGTGTTCCAGTAATGCTATTGAGAAATATTAACCATGCTGTGTGGTTGTACAATGGAACAAGACTAATCATTATAAATCTTAGAGATCACATTATTGAAAGTTGAAACAAAATTTTTGAAACGAAGCAATGTTGGAGAAAATGTTTTTATCTCAAGATTGTCATTAACTTTATTTGATGTAAGCATTGCCACCCCAGCTGCAAGACATATAAGACTATGACCTTGGTCCCCCAAAAAATACCAAATTTTTCGGGCCCCAAATTTGAAAATTACCATTCGTATTAATAATAATAATAATAATAAGCCATAAACTACAAAATTATAATAATAATAACCATTATATTTGTAAATTAAGACTCAAAACTTGTATTTTTACTGATTTAGACCCAAATAATGGATTTTTTTTAAGTATACGATTTTTTTAAATTTGTGCAAGTCTAATTATAAAACAACAATGTATACTATATACTAAAATAGAGAAAATGTACTTGGTAACTAAAAAAGTTATTTGTTTGTTTTTTGAGTGATAATAAAACTTGATATTTTTTCGTGTGTTATTCCCATGACTTTGTAATGAAATGTTTTTTTTATATTTTATATTTGTTTCTTTAATTTTTTAAAAAATATATAAAAAAATATTACAAACAATGGCCCCGTTCGATTTAATCGGTCTTAGGCCTCATATTTTATAGGGTCAGCCCCTAGATGTAAGACTGTCTTTCAAGTTCCAGAAAAGACAATTTTCATTACTGATATCGTATGCAATAACAATTAACAAGTATTAAAATCAATAATTGCACGTATATATATTTTTTAAAAAAACCAGTATTTAGCTATGGATAATTATATGTCATAATTTCTAAAGTAACAAATTATTTTGGTTTGAAGATATTAATATGTGGTGTAGCTGAAAAATTAACTAATAAAACAACAAATGTTGTGTATAAGGAAATTTTTTATAATCTATAATGATTAGTGATATTATGTATAATTGTTAATAAACCGATTTTTCTTATTTTATTTATGTATGATTTAATTGACGTGGTTAAAAAAACTTTTTTTTAATTCTTATCCCCTTTTTGGCATTTTTGCAATTCATTTTTTTTTAAAAATGTTTTTAAATTTTTATAAAAAGAAGTACACATTCTTTTATAAATAGTGACTTATTTTTGCCGGACACCAAACCAATTTTGGATTCCTCATTTTGGACGCCAAATCAATTTTGAATGAAATCCAAACTGTCAGTCCGCTCGCATCGTTTCCGGCACTAATTATGCTAGTCGGTGCCGAAATCCTTTCGTCTCTCTCATCCAAACCCTAAACCTAAAGCCGAGATTTGCAGCTCGAAACTTAACTTGGAGTATATCGCTTTTGGGGGATCTGTGAAGAAGGAAAGACCCCATCTCATCTCAAGTAGATCCAAATACTTTGGAATGTTACCTGTAAGAACCTCTTCTATCTATCTTTCTTGAATAGTATTAACTTTACTTTACTTGCTACTACTTGTTTTGTTACTACGAATCTTCTTCCCTATTCCTTTTAGATAATCTTTACATATTCCTGTTGCAAAAACAAAAAAAATGTTTATAGTATATTCTTGATATTAAAAAGATACTGAATTACTACACCCTTTATTTCCAAACGACTTGATTCGACACACAAATTAAGAAAAGATAAATGATTATATACTAATATAAATGATTATATCCTACGTATTAGTGATGCAAAAATAAGTCTTGGGCCGTCCATTTGTGTTTGATTGGATATATGGGCTTATGCGTTAGTTAGATCTTCCTAAAAACCTATCAAGAACACGAAGAACACCTTCGTAGCAATGTAAGATAATGTCTCGCGAAACCACTCTGGTGTGAGATTAAGTATTAGATCGACAGAGTTTCTATAGGCCCCCAAGTAGGGGTGAGCTTGGTCCGGTTCGGTCCACTTTTTTGGAAAAACTGAGAGAACCAAGACCAGACCAATAGTCCGGTTCTTAAAAAATATAGAATCAGGACCAACCCAATATGTCTGAGAACCAATACATTGGTCCGGTTCAGAACTAATTGAAGACGTACGAGAACCAGGACCGGACCAATACGATGCGTATCTTTGATCAATAGAATAATTAGCTAGATTTTCTAAAAAACAATGATCAATAATCAAATCATGTTCTTCCTTCATACAACATTTTGTTGGGTTCGTTGTTCTTGTGAAAATAAACTAAATGTAAAAATAATTACTTCCAAATTAATAAAGAGAAATGAAAAGGAAAGTTGTAAGAAAATTTATTGCAAGTCATCTTTCTCTCCGATCCCCTTATGGTTAATTTAATTAATTTACAAGTAACAATCCTTCAAACTAATAATGTTTGGAATCACAAAAATAGGCAGATAATTAATTAATAGGGAAGAACAATGTTTTCCCTCATATTTTCTCTTTAATCAAATAAAGAAACTTGGTTGAATATTGAATCAAATTATTATATATTTTCTTTAGGTTGTAAGTTGTATCCATTTTATTATCTTTTTATCAATTATATATATATATATATATATATATATATTAATTATACTATATTAGATTACTAGTATATTATATATGAAAAATAATAATAAATACACATTGGTCCTGCTCGGTCCTGCGTTTTGGTTTCGAACCTGGGACCGATCCAATTGTCCTGCTCGTAAAAATTCAGATCCAGACCAATCCAAAGTATTGGTCCTGGCCCATTTTGACCCGGTCCGTCCTGCCCATCGGGTCCTGGCCCAGCCTCCGAAAACTTCGCTACCCCTACCCCAAGTGATAGAATTCTTGTAGAACTAAGATTAATTGTAGTAGCCTATTAGTGTTGGGGAGAGCATATCTAAATTGTAAGCGAGTTTCGGGATCCCGCTCGATCTCTGGAGTAGATAAAAAAGGAGTTCATTGATATACGGAAACCTTCTAATCTGCCTTGGGCATCAAGGCTTCGTTGCTTGATGGCCGCATGCGTGCCCGAGTAGGCGTGGCCCTACCTGGACAAACTATGTTTGCTGGCAGAGCGATATACGTCCTCAGGGCGCCGTGCCAAGGCCTTTGCTCGGCTCTGGCCGGGATTTATCAGTAGTTGTTCGTCAGGGCTTTTACCCGGTATGCTCGCTGCTTACGCAGGCTTCTGTTTCTGAGCTCGCGACTGCATATGATGGTCTCCATGCTTGCCAAAGTAGACGTGGCCCTGGTTAGGTAAGTTGTGTTTGCTTGCAGAGTGATCTATATCCCCGAGGTATGGCCCCTGGTCAGAGAGGCAAGTTCTTAGTCGGGGATTGAATGTGGTCCTTGGTCAGACATCTTGCCCGCTATGCTCGGTGCTCGTGCGGCTCATAATCCTGATCTCGTGATTGACATGTGATGTAGGTGCTCTGCTCGTGACCAGATTTGGACCGGGCACATCAGTTTTGGCCCTTGCTCCATCTTCGACGAGTATTCTTGCTTGAAGCGAGGAGCTTGATTTCTGAACTTGTCCGCAGCCCACTGAGATGGTGATTATGCACGGTCTTGATTTCTAAACTTGTCTGTAGTCCATTGAGCTTATTTCTGAACTTCTTGCTCCTTGTCCGGCGGCGAGTATTCATGCTCGGAGCTTGATTTATGAACTTGTTCGCAGCCTGTTGAGATGGTGATTATGTACGGTTTTGATTTTTGAACTTCCCAATTTGTTCGTAGCCCGTTGAGATGGAGATAATGCGCGGGCACTACACTTGCAGAAATTGAATTAAAGTTGAATGACCGGCGAACAAGGATGATCGGTCATGCTGGGCTTTGATGAGTGAGGTGAGCTCGCTGTTTAGACGCGAGCTTTTTGTTTTTTTTCCTGAGGCGATCTCTGTTTTGAGGTTGTAATTGGCCGGGCTTGCTGAGTTCAAGAGGCAGTCAGTGGGTTTCAAAGCATCCCCTGAGATGCGAGCTCTGATTCAGGATGAGCTGAGCTTATAGGCATGGGAATCAATCTGTTGGATGCCCAAGCCGGGGAATGTTTGCATGGAACGGATGCCTCGAGCCGGGCTGGAATACTTGCATGGATTGGATGCCCAAGGCGGGCTTCCAAAAAGTGAACTACAACGGATAATCACGCCAAGGCTGCTGCCGCCTAGGTTGCTTGAGCTGCTACTGCCAAGGTTGCTCAAGCCGCTACTTCCGTCGAGGACTAATCTGCCTCTTGATCGGCTTGCGCGCCGAACTGCATCATTATTCCCTTGTATAATTCCCCCAAACATTTCAATGGAAACCTTCTTTTATCAAGTACCGCGCACAATATACTTGATTTGTCCTGCAACTTAATCAGTATTCAGAAATATGTGTGCTAATTAGAGACCATAATTTATCGTAAATGCGAGCATGATATGTTGAGTAGCCTTAATCGGGCAAAGTCAAGCGATCATAATTTATTAAAAGATCTTGTGTGCGAGCATGCATACTTGTGCAAGATTTTGAAAATATTAATAAAATGGTTGTTATTTAAACGATTAACCATTGAAAAGCTTTAAGTAACTGCGCTCGCTGGCTGCCCTATATTCGGGCAAAGTGCTCGATTTCTACCAAGGCTTATTGGGCAAGGCCTTTATTGCTTGAGTTAGCTGGCATCCGGATAATTGCCCAGCTTCCTTGGAGGCTAGTTAGTTGGGTGGGTGTGGCGTGTCTTGTGAGTTAACAGTATACATATATATTAAAGGCCCCTTCTGCAGGCATCCAAACACTGATTATACCAGCCTGCTCATGAGGAATCACTGCTTGGGTATGAATAGTTATTAGCCTGCAGCCCGTTATTATTTTTTTTTTTGGGGGGGGGGTTCAACATGCCCGACGGGACAGGGCCCCCAATGTAAGAGGACCCAATTTTATAGATGTAGGCTAGTTTTTATTATATATAAAATAAATAACGTATCAGAAGTTTACAAACTGTACTCTGGCTTAATGGATTGGTAGTGATAATGAAGTAGAAGTCTTTGGTTCAAGTCCTATTAGCTTCATTTTTTGTAATATTTTTTTATTTTGGGTGTACGGTTAGTTATTGATTTTTATTTATATGCATATTATATCATATATTTTCCCGTTTTGGGTAAATAGTCTCATATACTATTTTGTTTACATAAATAATCAATTTTAAAAAAATTATGCTTATAATTTTTTTCATAATCTTTCATCTTTATCCTCAAATTGCATTGTAAGTATAATGGAATGGTTGTGGTTAAGTATTTTTTTTATTACCAACTTCGATACGACTTATATATGTTTTAATTTACTTCAAAACCTAATAGATAAAGAGTTATTATATAAAGATAAATATTTTGTATTCGGCTCCAGTAGAGTTATTCAATCTTAATTTTATTTTGTGTTCGCTAAATTTACTTATCAAAAAAAGTTAGTTGACCATCAGATTTTTTATCTGCCTCATAAAAAATAACAATTACTTAAATTGAAATATACATGCAATTATAATAATCATTGGGTATATAATATCAATATTTCAAGCAAAAATCAAAATTTTTTGTTATGTGACTATAATTTTTATTGCTTATGTCCGCCTAATTCTTAACTCAGTCAGTTGAATTTTTTAAAACTTGAATTATATTGCACATGTTACCAAAAACATATCCCTCCAAAAGTCAAAAAATAAATAAAATAATAAAATTGATTGAGTATATTCTTTTTTTTTGCAAATTGTTTTAACAAATGAAGAATAACAATTTTTATTAATTATTTAATACTTATTTTTCTTATATGTTTGTAAGTAGTATACATTTTCAATATTTTAAATGATGAAAAGTAAAAAAAAAATTCGTCTAAAAATCTTATTTTTATAAATTTTTAAGGGCCCCTTTTTTCTTTTCGCCTGATCCCAAAAGTTTAGATGCGCCTTGTTAGCCGAAAAGCCTGTGCTCGTCACATGAGCAAAGCTGCCAATTAATTACTAAATAATTTGTAAGGCGAGACTGATGCCGAGGGAGGGAGAAAGACAAAATCTGTATTTGGATAAAACTTGTTCATTCTTGTTCACTGCTCGATAAATAATAATAGCTTAGACTTTCTGCTCGAATCTCACTAAGATTCCCTTCCTTGGGCTATTTTAGTCCTTTTTGAACTGGTTGCCTAGGTGGATCAGTTTTTGCATCTCCCTTCTCAGCAACCCTCTATTTCGTGCCCGATGTCGTTGTGGTATGCACAGAACTTGTTGCCGTCCAGGCTTGGTGGAGGCAGCTTGTCCCAAATTTGTAGCAATATTTCTTCTCGGGTTGCGTTGAGAGGCGTGAAGTGCTGCTCGTTGAATCTCCCAGTTGCATCCAAGGTCTTGTTCCGGTCTCGGCGAGTATGATTGCCCCCTGTGCTCAGACGAGCTCGCAAGGCCTAGTTGTTCTCGGCTTTTCCCTAAGATTTGTAGTTGCCCTTAGCGGGCTCAGCCCGGGCGAACATTTCGCCCTGCATTGCAGGAGCTGAGTCTTAAGGTTGCCCTGTTGTAGGCCGTTTAGGAAGCACATGGTGACTTCTTCCTTGGACACGCTGATCACTTGCTCGAGCTCCTTCATGAATTTGTTTAAGTAGCTCGAGGAGGATTGACTGTGCCCTGCGCGATCTTGTAAAGATCAAGTCGGTTTTTCGGCAAAGCTCACACGGAACCAAATTCATTTAGGAATTTTTTCTCGTTCAGCTACGGATCCTGCAATCGAACTTCCTTTTGTCGATCCACTCGGTGATGGATCCCCGGGAAACTTTCCCATCCATGCTTGTGCTTTTCCTTAGAGAGCTCCGACGAAGGCTTTCATCTTGAGGGCTTCATTTGAGCTGATTAGACCCACGTGTGCTTCAAATGACCAGAGCTAGTCGTTTGCTCGGGTTTTGCCGAAGTACTTATCAAAATTTAGGAATATAACGCCCTGGCGATGTGTCCTCAATCCAGCTCGCGAACGGGCTTCCCTCGGCAGGTCGCAAGATCCCATTTGGTTGCTTGCTCGCTTCCTATGCTTCCATCTTTTTAAGGCAGCTATTTGCTCCGCCATTCCTTGCTCGATGTTGGGAGTGGGCGCTCCTAGCACGACCGTTGGTGCAACTCGCTCTGGGGGAGGTTGAGTTGCCCTTGATCAGGAAGCTTGATGTGCTTCTGTGCGGCGATCATGATCCCTTCTAGGAGTGGGGGATGCCCGAGAGCTGTGAGAGTAAGAGGAGTGAGGGTAGTAAGTGCGATCTGACTCCCTTCGAGACCTCCCGCTCCTGGGTTGTGATCCAACAACCTTGCTGTCATCCCTGTCATGGCGCCTACGCCGCTCATCCCTGCCATTACGAGCATTGACCATTCGCTCCCTTGGTCGCGTGTGGCGGTGTGAGCATTGGATACCTAATTTTGGCTATTTCCACTCTTCGCTTGGTGGCCGCGTCTTTGCTCGCGTTGATTGCAGCCAGAAGGTACATTAATTATTGGCGGGATGCAACTATTAGCTGCCAGTGTTCCTGGTGCGGGGCAGGGCCACCAACACTAGGTGCCCGAGCACTTGGAGCAGGGAGAGTGGGCAACAACTCTTCTATTACGGGAACTGGAGGTTGGCACAAGGCGATCAACTGCTGGTTGAGCACATACATTTGGCTCAAATACTATGCCTTACTTATTAGGGCGATTGCCCGAGCTTGCTCGGTGTGCCTTGTGGGCTCTGCCACCTGATTACCGCGAGCAATCTCTCGTCGTTAGTTGAGATGATCCCTCAACTCTTCGGACCTAGCATGGTGTTGATTAATCTGGTCGCGTAGCTCCACGAAGGTGTCGTCTCTCTGATTTGCAGCATTAGAGACCTAGTTGCCCACTTCTCCTGGACGGGTGGAATTTACCCGCCAACTGATTGCAAGAGGGCATGTTGCTGCACCCTGGTAATCACTCCCCAATCAGTGGGGGAGCCCTGCTTACTGGATAACCAGGCATAGCGCTCACAGGTGGCCAGTCTGGGTTGGTTACTCGCTGCAGGTTACCTGCCAACGTTGGTGGCGCCGCTAGCAGTTGCGTTGTTCTTGTTGTGCCTGGCCATTAGAACTGCTTTGTATTGATCGGAAAATGGCTATAAAAGGCTATAAAAGCGTCGATTTCCTGACAACTGTACCAAATTGATGATGTAAAAATCAGTCTTTGGTGTTTGGTCGTCTGATTGCGTTTGATTTAATATATGTGCTTTTGTGTGGGTTGATCTTCCTAAAAACCCGTCTAGAACACGATGAACACGAACACCGTAGTAGCAATGCAAGGCAAGGCCTCGTGAAACCACTTCGGCGTGAGAATAAGTTCAATTATTTGAAAAGTCTAATTATTAACAGATTTATAATTATCATTAGAGTTGATCATAATTACAAAAATATTTGTGCATTGTTAATATGCTTATACTACATGTGGAGGATAAAGTTGAGAGGTGATTCTAGGATTAATTACTCTTTTTCTGGAACTAGGGAGTAATAAAAATGTTATCAATAATAATTTCTAAACATCTTTAATACCATGTTAATTCTTATAAATTTTATTCATAGTTTAATCAAGTTGACCCAATAAAGTAATCTTTTTTTTTTTTTCAATTTTTTAGACGTGTATATGAATTGCTATCTTTATACTGTGGCTGCTTAAATACTTTCAAGATTATAACTTCGGACCATGCTATTAGCACTCCACTTTTTGCAGTATAGACTGTATAGTATATAATGGTACAAGTGAAATAATGCACTATGAAGTGCTTTATGATAAAGTGGAGTGTTTATAGCGATGCCCTTAATTAGGTATTCTATTTTCTTATGTCAGCCCTTTTTCTAAAGAAGTAATGCTAGGATGCCAATTTCATATCTGAATTTACGTGGCAAAACAAGTAATTAGTTAGACATAACACTACATAAGTGCAGTCTGCAGGGCTGTAGACTACTAGGCAATTATATGTTTTGCACATAGATTGAGATGAAAAGTTGGGAGTAATTATTGATATCTGTAGCATTTATAAAACTTGATGATCCTCAATAGTTATATGTTTATTGCTTGCGTTTTATGTTCTTGTGATTCTATGAATAGGTTTCTTAAGTGTCCTCTAGAACTTCTTAGAATTGTACAAATGATTTTTTTAGTTATTAATCATTATTGTGATCATTGGACATTTTCCAATTTTTGTTTAGTTCTGATAATCTTCATTGTGTTTTGAGGAGTGCATATTGGGGAAGGTTGAGAAACTATGGAATTTATAAATGTTTTTCATGATTGATGGAAGCCCTCTTTGGAAACTGCCTGTAAAACAGTTATGCGACTATGGAGGATCCCATTCCCATGGCGTTCCGCTGAACTTGAAGTGCCAAAATTTGAAGCCTCTACAGTCTACACAAATTTTGATATATTGTTGTCCTCCTTTTGCTCCCTGAGTTGGTTAAATGCGAGAATACAGAAACAGTTGTACATGCACCGCCTAATTTATCTCAATTTTCAGTAAAGGATCCGGTATTTAGTCAGTAGTGTTTTACAAGGTAGGGGCAATTCAAATAAGGTCATAATAACCTTTAAGAGTGTGGAAGGGAGGTGGTCAACACTGCCAAGAAGACAGGATTGATGAGGGGGCAAGAGAAGTGTACACTACCTAAGCCTAGTGATGACCTAATTAGTTAGGAAACCTTGTCTAAACCCGTGTTTTCTAAGAAATATCCACCTACAAAGATCTGGACATCATTACTGTTTCTCCAAAGATGTGGGAAGTGGTTTCAAGGGGGAAATTTTATTTGGAACAGAGGCCTTTGACAGAGACTGTACGAAAATGTGACGAAAAACTTGAGATCAATGGAGATGGCGGTGCTTACAAAAGAAAATTAGAAAGGATCCTTGCAAAAGAATTTGCATATCAAACTCGAGCAGAATCTGCAAAGTTTATTTCCAATGACACTTCTAAGCGGGTGTGCAGGCCTTCTGAATGTGAACAACATGAGGCAGGAATTAGCACCAAACTTACAGGTGCAAGAATGGAGACAGATTCTGAACGTTGCAGCAGGGACAAGCTTTCTGGAGATGTTGTGTTTGATACAGAGTTGGGCAAAAGGATTTCTGGTTATAAACTTACTGAATCTACTAGCGGGTACGATGGTTTGAAATCTGAGTTTGTGGTTGTGGAGGGACCTGAATCTTCTATCGTTCGGCAGGACAAAATTAAATTATTGGAATCACATTCTTTAGAGAACAAACCACTTTATCTTCCCACTAAAGCGGATGCTCTGTTTCGAGATAGTGGAAATTTTCTTCTGGCAAAAGAATCAAATAATCAGAACACAGTTCCTTACAGGGTGGACCTTGATCGCATCAAAGTCAGCAGGGCTCTGAATTTATTTGATGATGTATATAGAAGATTGTTGCAGCAACTAGAAACAAAGCCAAAGTTAGAAATAAAGAAGGCTGAGCAGATTCCTGTGGAAGCAGCAATGATTGCTAAACAGCAGCTAAAATGGTTCAACACAAATGAACAAGTCTTAGGTGATGTCCCTGGTATTAAGGTTGGTGACCAGTTTTGTTTCTGGGCTCAACTTGCTTTGATTGGCCTACACTGCGAGCATACTTCTTGCATAGATTACATGCAGAAAGATGGCAAAATTTTTGCCACCAGCATTGTAAAAACCGGTCATTACTTCATGGAAAAGCTTCAGATCATTATCCGAGTGAAACAGAATCCCCTGATGTCTTTTTTTATTCGGGTCAAGGTGGAAATCCCCAAGTAGGATCTGGTACTTGTAATAAGATACCTGAAGATCAAAAGCTTGAAGGTGGTAACCTTGCATTAAAGAATAGCATGGAGGCTAGGACTCCGGTTCGGGTTATTCGGAAGCTTCAGAGTCTCCAAGCATCTAGCTCTAATGCAAAGAGTAGGAATACACCAGCATTTTTGTATGATGGGTTGTACTTAGTTGGTGATTGCATACAAGAAAGAGGGCCATACAGAAAATTGATCTTCAAGTTTCAATTCAATAGGATACATGGGCAGCCGAAACTTACTAATTGTTTGTTGAGCGCGTCAAGCAAATTAGAAGTGCACCGTGATTTCTATGTAGTAGATGACGATATTTCTCAAGGTAAAGAGAAATTACCCATCCGTGCTTTGAATACCGATGATAATGGGAAACCCCCTCATTTCCTGTACATAACTAAAATGATTAGTTTGGAGAAGCTTGATTACATGACCAGTCGTGGTTGTGATTGTATCAATGGATGCTCGGATATTGAGCCATGCTCTTGTCTTATCAAGAATGGAGGCAACATTCCATTTAATGAAAATGGAGCCATCCTCAAGGTCAAAACAATTGTTTATGAGTGTGGCCCCTCTTGTAAGTGCCCATGTTCTTGCAAGAATAGGGTAAGTCAACATGGTGTGCAGTATCAGTTAGAGATCTTCAAGACTGAATCAAAAGGGTGGGGTCTTAGATCACATAATTTTATTGCATGTGGAAGTTTTATATGTGAGTATACTGGAGAGTTACTTTCAGAAAAGGAGGCCGAGAAACGAGACAATGACGAGTACCTATTTGATATTGGCAATACTGGCGCTCTGGATGAATCAATGGGTCATCCCCATCCGCAATCAAGTATTTCAAAACCTACGGAGGATTATAGATTTACTATTGATGCAGCTGAATATGGAAATGTAGGAAGGTTTGTTAATCATAGTTGCTCGCCTAACTTGTATGCTCAAGATGTTCTTTATGATCATGATGACAAGAAGAGGCCTCATGTAATGCTTTTTGCGACCAAGAACATACCTCCATTACAAGAGTTAACTTATGATTACAATTACAAGATTGATCAAGTTCGTGATGCCTATGGCAATATCAAGAGAAAGAATTGTTATTGTGGTGGTCGCAATTGTACTGGGAGGATGTATTGAGTCTAAACATAGACGGTTTAGATGACTTGTTGAAGGGAAAAGTTGTCTCCGACCATCTTGTTGATGGGAAAAGTTGTCTACGACCATTATGGCATTTTTTCGTGGTTTGTGGGGGTTTTTTCCCGTAGATTTGTAATTTTGGTGTGAAAACCACGAGAATAAAAATGTGGGACCGATGAGAGAGAAGTTGAAATTACGAGAATAAGAACCACGAGGGCGAACAGGCCCTTTGTATTAAGTGTGTTGTATGGATTATGTAATCTCATTTCACTCTATGCATCTCTGATGCTAATGCTTTGTAAAATGTGAAATACGCGGTGTTTGTACAAATGTTCTTTGTAATATTAGAAATGCGTGCGGTGTTTGTACAAATGTTCTTTGTAATATTGGAAATGCGTGGTGTTTGCACAAAGGTTTTGTCCATGCCATCTGTTATCTAATTACCTTTGTAACCTACTAATAGAGGTTTTATGATTTCATCTTCCTATTCCTCTCTATCATGGTTGACATGGCTTGAAACCCTATCCTTTCGTTCTTGGACAATTGATACACAAGATGTCACATTGTTCATTCCCAGGGTCAAACTTGAGAATTGATCCACGAACCATGCCAATCATCGTTGACTTAAAGAGCATCCAAGTCCATGGATACATTTTTGTGTGTTAGAAGAGACTTGGTGGTCGTATATAAACACTTCTCATTTCTTTAACCAATATCAATATGGGGAGTCATAATTTCTCTATCTAATATTTTCGAGTTCATTCTAAGAATAGATGCCAATAATAAACTCATAGACGATGTAAGATCCTAGTTCCTAGAGGTGGCTAGTTTGAAATGAGTTGAATCCTAATGCATCCCACATGGTCTTTCACTTAAGCAATAAACACTTGGCTCTTACTTGTGACTTGAACTTGCTTAGATACCATTAATATGTTCACTCCTTACAAAAGAGAAGGTAGGACTCAATTCCTGTGAAAGAAAGAGTTCTCTACAAAGCCTTTAGGATGGATGAGAACTCAAATGAAGTGATATCACCATTCTTTTTTCATGGCAAAGTAGATTGACTCGTTAGGGTACTAATTGGTGCCGGTCAGATGTTGGAAGCTCCCATGGAACAATTGCAGCATAAAAACTACTTGCTTGTTGTGAGGTGCTTAATGTTGTGTTGCCTTCTTTCCCTTCTCATATTCAAGAGACGGTAACATTCATTTTGGTTATCTGGGCTGTTGCATTTTGTGGCAGGTCTGGTGCTGGAGATGTGCTAGTAGATAGGGGTGGTAAAGGGGAGGTGGTTCAAAAACTAGAATAGTGGATTACTAATATCTCTCATTTTTTATCCTCCCAATACAGATATTTTCTTATTTACAGAGCTCGAGTATTCAATCCTTGTCCGTTTATATGATTTTTCTCCAAGAATTAAGAGAGGTCAACAGATTAAGTGGAAGCCCCGTGAGACTAATTTCAAATTGGATACCAATGGTTCGGCCAGAAATGGTAATCATTCTCAAGTGGAGGTGTGATCGTACTGTATTTGTTATTACTGGCCTTTTTCTTATTTTTACGGATAGGGAGTCATAACACTGGCAGCTAATAGTTGCATCCCGCCAATAATTTCAAACTTTTTGCACAAATTCTGCGCAAGAAAGGCAGAATAGAATCAAGATCAATAATTTATTTATTGTAAAGATAAATAAGATGTTTTAAGCAATATCACAACCACCATCATGCTTCAGTAAACTGCAAGTCTTCATTAGCATCAACGCTGAAAAAATGCCACCTCAAAGCCTCAAAATCTTGCAAATCATCATACGACACCGTCTGGATCTTGAGCTCTTTTGTGAATCTCCTAGCAGCCAAGATATACTTCGTGCCTTCAAGAAAATTTTGGTTTTTAAACCACAACCAAGTTTGCTGATAAGCTTCAAAACTGTTGCCCAAGAGTGCGATTCGACTCAACATATCCGCACTCCAATTGGCCTTTAAGAGATTTTGATATAGGTGTGCATCACAGTATGGCATGTAAAATAGTATTGGTTTTAGAGCTTGTCTCCTTGCTTTTTCGTCCACCGAGAGAACAAAACAACCAAGATTCTCCAAAACTCTAGATTCAGTCAAAGAGATGATTGGATCAAACACCTCTATATCTCCAATCCAACTCAAATATCTTTTCATCAGTAGTGCAAGACTTAGCTGCAGCCGAGGGGCTTCACGGTCTTCACTAATTCTACCAATACCATATATGACCATCTGCATCTTTTGTTCAGATCCAAAAACCTTACGAAACCGTTCCAAATTTTCAGGAGCGTAAATCTGTTCCATGAAGACACGAAAGAAATCAGACTTCTCGAGTTTCTCAATAGCGAGATGCATCTTAATCATCAACTCCGATTCTTTCTCAGGGTTTGTTACAAGATCAGTTGGAACCCAGGGGTTTCCTTCTAGTTGATGTTCCGCGCTTCTAACATTGGGGAAGTTTCTCCTCTCTTCTCCAAGTTGAGGCGAAACCATAGTCCAGTCTTGTGTTGGGTTGTTAGCCGTTTCATGGGTGGCAGTTTTTGCACTATCAGCCATTATTACAAGGCAGGCAATTCCTCAACAATCCTGGACAAAAATCTAAGCAATCACTGGCGATTCTCAAATATAAGTCACAATCTTCACACCTTCTGAGTTAAACAGATAAATATTGCAGGAAAAATCAGCACTCAGAGGACAGGAAGAAAAACATTAATGCAAAAGAACTAACATAATATACACGGGTATAGTATTTCAGTTTGGGAGAGGGGGCTATTTCAATCCCTCATCCTCTAAACACACCCCCAACTCTCTAAACTTCCTATAATCACTGCCTCTTCAAGACAGAACTTTGTCCTTAAAGGCTTATAGCACTCACCACGAAGTCGATGACTCAATGCAACGTTTTCAAGCCTGCATCCTCTCAAGCTTTCCTATAGTATATGCCTCACAAGCACAAATTCTTGTTGTAGAGAATGGATGGAGTGTCTTGCTTTTATACACGATGTTACTCGTATCAATAAAATACATGCGGAGTTTCCAAAGTCGACTTTCCATTTTTTCACAAGGTTATAACAGCTAGTCGTCCAAAGATGCGTTTCCACTTTTCAAAGGGTTATAACGGCTAGTTGTTCAAAGATGTGTTTCCATTTTTCAAAGGGTTATAACGGCTAGTTGTCCAAACATGTCTTTCCATATTTCAAAGGGTTATAACGACTAGTTGTCCAGAGATGCCTTTCCTTTTCTTTAGAGGGTTATAACGGCTAGTTGGATCAATTTCAAGTAGTTAAATAAAGTCCCAAGTACTTGAAAAAAAGAGTTCATCAAATGCCAAAATGAAATAAATAAAAAAGATGAGTGTTTTGAAATACTTTTGTATATATAATCCCCCATGTACATATTATAAAACACATACCAAGGGTTAAAATGATAAGACACATGAGAAAGAATACAACCTATATTTAAGGTTGTTCCCACATTGGGTTGACGCCAAAATAATTGGCCATGCGTCTCATGAGTGCTTTAGAGACATGCCTAAGTCTCTTAGGGCCGACTCAACCCCTACTCTCATGGAGTTGGTATTCATCACGGATACACTGTTAAGCATGCCTAGGACCATGGAACCATTAAGACCTATAAGCTCAACCTCGCATTGGAGTGGCAATGTCAATAACACAAGGATGGAGCATCTACAACTTAGTGGAATGAAATAAGGCCGCGTCTCTAGACTTTGTGACTTCGTTGTTACCCATTGAACCTAATTCACGAAATCTCCGATCACGAAGGTTTGGTGTCCATCACATCATCTCAACATATAAGCAAAAGTCCCATCCACCTCGATGAATCGCTCACAAGCATCTTGGCAACTGGCTTGGGTACAGGATAGATCGAATTCCTCTCGGACCTCAAAAAATTAGTAGACACATACAACACCACGTACTGCCAATTAATTTTCCCACAATGTTGCGTCGCATTTGGATACGCCGGTTCTTCCCCTTTTAAATCGTACTTTTTGTTAGCTGTCGTGATCATATTAACCGATGAAACGGGCTTAGCCACAAAGGAATATCCACGAGGAAACTTCTTAATCATTCTCCTTCGGTGCATGCTTTCTCTAAGGCAATCAATTCTGATTGATTTTGCATTCACATTAATTTGCTTGGACTAGTTCAAATAAGTTAATTGATCTTATTAACACATGTACTATATACGCATTCGCCGACGCCACTTAATTTGTTTTTGCTTATAGCCTTTAGCTACCAGTCTTGCCTTTGCCTTTTACGGTACTTATTATCAATAGAACCATCCAGTTTTAATTTCTTCTTAAAACACCCATTTATGCCCAATAGGTTAGTTTTATTAGTCAAGTCATGCATCTAGTTCCCAAGTATGATATGATAAATTAGATTCTAGTTCATTGGTAATGGCTTCTTTCCAAATTGGAGCATCAATTGAAGTAATAGCATCATGATTTATCAAAGGATCGTTATTAACAACTTAAACAAAATAATCACCACAATTACTTTCTTTTCTTACTCTATTCCTTCTTCTTCAATTCATGG
>CM028383.1:92363517-92442097 GCA_013146195.2 Codonopsis lanceolata
AAGATTGCCACCTCTATGACCAAATCTTACCTTTAAGAAGTCCGCTTTTGTTTGGAGCGAGTGTGAGGCTAGCTTCCAGAGTCAAGAGAGGTCGACATACAACCCGCTTAGCTTCGCCTAGTGCCGAGAACTTCGTGGTTTATCAGGACGCTTTGGAAGATGCTCGAGGATATCCGTGAACGGAGTCCTCATTGGAGTGAGTTACGTGTTCTTTTTGCTAGTGTTCGTGCTACACCAAGATTGTTCGGTGGATCAAGGAAGCTCAAGCTACCGATCCGTGACCTGGCGAAGATTATCGATGGATTGGGGCGAGAATAATACCCAGTTCGCGATAAACAAAGTGATGGGATTTTTGACATTTCAGTAGTGGCTCAAGGCTCCTTCTTCCGATGAAGTGAAACGCATGGTTCTTGATGAAGCTCACAAGTGCCCAAGATACGATACATCCGGGTAGTACTAAGATGTACCGTGACTGAAGAGCGCTGTGGAATGGTATAAGAGGGAGATACCGTAGTATGTTTCGAGATGTTTGACGTGCCATGTTGTTGGGCCGAAAGCACCGTGAGACTACTGCCTTCATCCACTTGAGATTCCTGAGTGGAAGTGGGAGCATATCACCATGGGTTTTGTTACGTGGTTGCCACGCACTGCAGAGGCTTCTTACGCAGCTTTGGGTGGTCAAGTGATAGGTTGACTAAGTCTTCTCATTTTATCCCTATTGCGATTTCCTCAGCCCTGAGTCTTGGCGTCATTGACACTCAGAGATTGTGAGACTTCATGCAATGCATTCATAGTATCATACGATGAGATCATAGATTTACTTCTATTCTCGGCATTTCGCAGAGCTGTACGGTTTAATTTCAAGATCAAGCTTCATCCCCACTCGATGGTCAACTGAGAGATTGATACAAATCTTGGAGGATATGCTACGTGCGTGAGCCATGGATTTCAAAGGTAGTTGGGATTCACATCTACCGTTGGGTCGAAGTAGAGTAATAACAAATTCAGCATTGAGATGGCGCCCGTACGAGGCATTGTATGGGCGTAAGTGTCGATCACCATTTGTCGGGATGAGGTTGGTGAGGCTAGATTACGTTCAGAGATGCAACAAATAACCGAGAGTGTGAAGTCGGATTAGAGACAGATTGTCAGTAAAGAAAAGCTACGCAGACAACCTGAGACGTGATCTTGAGTTTCGTGTCAGACTTGTGTTCCTCAAGGTATCGCCTCGACGCGGGTACATTAAGCGGTTTGGGAAGAAAGGGAAGCTTTCTCCAAGGTTTATTGGTCCGCTCGAGATCTTAGAGCGGATTGGTTCTTTGGCTTATAGACTTGCGTGTACCACCGCCTATATCGGGTGTTCATGATGTGTTTCATGTTTCCATGCTTCGTAAGTACTTGAAGGACGAGTCACATGTCCTTACTTATGAGGAGATTACCTTTGAGCCCGATCTTTCTTATGTTGAGAAACCGGTGAGGATTCTTGATACCAAGGAGCGAGTCTTGAGGACCAAACGGATTCCTTTAGTGAAGGTCTTATGGAAGAATCATGATATTGAGGAAGCCACATGGGAGATCGAGCTTGAGATGAGGGAGAAATACCCTTACTTTCTTCTTAGATTTGTACGAATTTAGGGACTAAATTCCTTTTAGTGGGGGAGGATGTGAGAACCCAAACCCCATTTCATGTTTGTCATCATTATGACATGTTTTTAATATGCCTTGACATATTTGAGACTTCATTTCATTCATATCGTGTTGGCATTGAGTTGGTTGAGATCATAATAGAATAATGGTCTTCCATGCTTGCATGCCTTGTTGTTGTTGTTTCGGTGTTCGATTAACGTGTTAGCACCTTAATAAGTTTCATGAGAGTCTTAATACATTGCATACAAGATTTACAATGTTCATCTTAGTTGTTTCATGCTTGGTTGGGAGTTTAGAAGCTTCGTTGCTTCGTTTGTGTTTTGTGGTTTAACATCATTGCTTGTATTGCCTTCATTTCGTCCCGAGAGAAGTTCGGTTGAGTTCTAGGCCTTGAATACAAGCCATAACCATGTTTAAACAAGCCTTATACATGTTCATAGATTGGTTGCATTTGGAAATATGATGATCAACTTATTACTTCACAGATTCAGTCCAGTTTTGGGCGAACTCGGAAAATTCTGGTACCAATCTACTAAAGAGAATTTTCTAAAAATTTAGTATGTTCTACCTACATATGTTAGTATACTCCCTGTAAAATATGGTATTTTTCCAAGGTGTATAAGTACCTCATTTAGGTCTTGACTTACGGCTGTGCCAGAATTCTGTTTTCAGGAAATCAGCTTCTGTACTTGAACTTGTAGTAGCCATATTTTGATGAATATAAGTCCAAATTGAGTAATTTAAAAGGCTAAACTATAGTTTAAATAGTCTAGTTTGATAAAAATCAATAATCACCGCATTTGGAGGTGTGAGCTATTTATGGTAGATTTTACAAGATTGACTATCTGTTGTCCAGCTTTTCTGCATTTGTGAGTTTTGAGTGGATTTGGCTAATGACTCTGAACCCTTTGCCCTTGGCCGACCTTGATGACTTGAGGCCACCTTTGTTGACTTGTCTAACACCCTTTTAGACCCTTGATCATGGCTTATCAAAGGCTAGCATGCCTTGGCCAATTAGAAGTCTCTTAAAGCCTTTCACTTGGATTAGGGACATAGTGGGAAGTATATAAACACAAATATTCAGCCTTCCAGCCATTTTTGTCTAACAAAACCAGAGAACCAGAAGCTTGAGCTCCAAATTCGTCCATGGAGGAGACCCTAGGTTGAAGGACCATTTCCGGAGATCCGTGGTCCGATTGTCGAACCGAGACCGCCAAATCGAAGCTCTTGATCATCTCTACAAGAATCCTCTCTTTAATCAACCTTTCCTCCATTAATCATAGGACTAAGGTGAGTGACAATTCCCTGAGATTTTCATGTTAAACAAAAATAGCATGACCCCTTCATTATAGTTGTTTTAATGTTGATTGTGAACATCTTTTGTGAAGACACAACCTTCAATTCAACATATAAAATGTGAGTATGATTTTATGAAATCTCTATGAAGTTATGATTTTGACATTTATTAAAGCATGAATGTTGTTTGTATTAAGCTTGGGAATAACTCTTGTGAAAGAATTCGGTTCAATTCAAGGTTTAACAAAATCACCGAAACTAGGGTTTGAAACTCGAGATTGTGTTTAAGGCTAGTTCGAGGACATGAACGGCTTAGTTATCAAGTTCTAAATGATCGGAGAACTTAGGAGAGGGCAATGTGATACATATAGTGTCGATGCTCTTCTTGGTTGAATTTTAGTAAAACTCACCGGAGTTGAAATTAGGGAGTTATGAACAATACCGACTCCACAATCAATCCCTACGACGAATGTAGTTCGTTAGACTAATGAATTAGCTTTCGATACTTTGAGATGGATTGATGCTTATGCCTTGAGGTTTATGTGCTTTTAAGACTCGATTGAGTTCTTATGCGGTTTATGTGATCGTGTGAAGTAAATGCATGATCGAGAGCATGTTAGAGAATGATATATCTATTTAACATGATGAATTTAGTGCGTTAGACTAATGAATTAGCTTAC
Source organism: Codonopsis lanceolata (assembly GCA_013146195.2). Taxonomy (NCBI): domain Eukaryota; kingdom Viridiplantae; phylum Streptophyta; class Magnoliopsida; order Asterales; family Campanulaceae; genus Codonopsis; species Codonopsis lanceolata. Next base: position 92,367,141 of record CM028383.1, read on the forward strand.
GTGACTTTGGGATGGATTGAAGGGCATAATTGAAATGTGTGCTTATAAGACTCGATCGAGTTCTTATGTGGTTTGTGTGATCGTGTGAAGTAAATGCATGATTGAGAGCATGTTGTAGAATAGTGTACCTATTTGACATGTCGAATTCTTATTTGATTCCTTAAATGAGTAAACAACTATTGTTGAATAAGTTCGCTCTTGTCGAACTTATTCCTTATTTGAGATTTCATGACCAAGAAACATCTACTTGGCATTGCATGAGTCCACTGGCATATTTGATTGAGTCGTTGGTGTGACAATGCATCGCCGCACGAGTTATGGGGCTCGTGATAGTGATGGGTTGTTATACCGGGTTTTATCACACACGCCCCACCTGTTGGCCACAGGGGGAAGTAGCACCTTTGCTGTAACCAAGAGAGCACATTGGAAGGTCTAAGTACCAAGGAGAGAGCTTGGTACCCGAGCAGAGAACTCGGTACTCGAGTAGAGAACTCGATACTTTGATACACTAATCACGGGTATCATTGGCACGAATGTTAACGCCTGTATTGCAGAGCTACGTAGCGGCATCTAAGGTTTCATATCATATCCTCCGTATATGTGGTTTACCTTTATAGCACTTATGTGAAACAATGTGCTACCATGGATATGTGTTTTAAGTGTTTATTAAATGAACGCTTTGATTGACTTGATATTAAAAATGATATCTTGATATGTATGTCGCATGATGCCATGACATGCATAATTGTTAACTCACAAAGTCTTTATGACTTACCCCTCCCTTTATCGCTTTTAGATCCGAGCCGTTGTGTACCGCTCGTTGAGGTGTTGCAGGATTTGCGCTTGCCGTGATCGCACGCGACGAGGTTGTGGTTTTTAGATGTCCTTATTTTGTTCTGTTTTGTAAGGACGTTGGGTATAGCAAGTCATTTAGACTTCGCTTGGGAATTTGGTTTTGTTGTATTTGTGTCTATACTGGTATTCTATTTTGAGTGCCGGCGCATGTACGCCGAGCCTTGTATAGTCAGTATTATGGTTCATCTGCTTTAAAACTTCCGCCGGGCATTACTTTAGCTCTTATTTAAGTATGTTGTTCTCCGGCATGTTATATCCGTCGAGGTATATTTGCATGAGCTGTGTAGTGTTGGGTTCCGGTAGTAAAGTCGCCGATGATTTGGTATAATTGTATTAATTGTTATATCAGGTGTAAAAAGTTTTAAAATATTCCGGCCTTTTGGTGCCGAGTCGCGCTTCATCTGAAATGTTGCGTCACGTCGTTTTCCAAAACTAAGTCTTTGATTGTATTATTGTCCTATTTGGACGACTTGACTTGTGATTCCATCTCGGGGTCCGGGTCGGGTCGTCACATGAATAATGATGTGTTTAGCATCAAAATGCCCAACTGTAAAACCCGCATTCAGCCCGAACGTGTGAAAAGCCTTCTTTGTAGCCTTCATAGACGGACGTCCATGGGAAAATTTCCCAATCAACGTATGCTTGAACGGGGCTGCTAGGTGATGGACAACATCATCAGTGAGTTTGAGGGCCGGTTCACCCTTATGAGACGAAGGAGGAATTAAGAATGATAGGGGAGACGGCGAGGGGGAGGCTAGGGCTTCAGCAAAAGATTTCGGTGGAGGTGTGGTGGCCGTAGAAGGGTCCGGAGGGACTGCAGGTGGCGGAGCCGCCATGGCAGCCGCCCAGATACAACGTGCAGCCTTAGGGTTTTACTAGAGAGAGAAAGGCTTGGCTGTTACTAAAAAAATTGAACACCATTATTAGAAGTGGATTGTGCTTCACAAAGTGGGCTGGTAATGTCATCATATGATGGTGTGCTATGAACATTTGTAGAGCCAATTACACCTTAGGGCCCAAGTCCAATGTTTATGTTGAATTGTTGATATAAATATAAAATATCCAAGGATCCACCCAAAAATTATTGTAAATAGGACTTTTTTGTATTTCTAATTTTCAAGCAAACCTGCAAGGAAATTTGGGAAAACAAACAAAATTTCATAAACCACAAACAAATCAAAAAATAAAATCATCACAAATCCACAATGATGATCATGACTAATCTGTATTGTCTAATGTATATTGACAATGAGTCAATGACTCATCACTGATTACAGTGTTTAAAATATATATATATATATATATATATATATATATATATATATATATATATATATATATATATATATATATATATATATATATATATATCCAAGACTAGTCAATTCACTTCCCAATTAAAATATCCAATGATGATCATGACTAATCTGTATTGTCTAATGTATATTGACAATGAGTCAATGACTCATCACTGATTACAGTGATTAAAAAAAAACCAAAGACTAGTCAAGTCACTTCCCAATTAAAATACCAATTAACCAAATACACCTTCACCTAACCCAATTACCAAACATTTAAACAATTGTGATTTGTTTTTCTCCCTCAGCCACAGTCACTCTCAAAGACTCAAACTTTCAGTTTCTCTCAACTCTCTCTCTCTCTCTCTCTCTCCATAAAAACTTAAAAACTAAAAAGCAAACTAGCAAAGCTACAGACAGAGCTGCCAGAGAGTATACCTTTTAGAGTTTTAGATTTAGGCTTTTATCAAGACGGTTGTGACTACTGACTCGTGAGCGGTGAGCCGATGAGCCCTGCTGCCAGAACAGAAGCGGCGAAGTGCCCTGCCGGCTACCGTCACCCGTCGTCGTGCGACTACCAAGTAGCGATTTCTGCCAACGATTATGCGTCGACGATTCCCAAAGATTTAGTTGCTCAACGTGAAAGACAGAATTAGAGGCAAAAAGAAGAATTCAAAAAATCCCCAAATTTGAATTCGATAATTCGATTCCAATGTAAATTGATGTAAGATGTTTTTTTTTAATTTGGGAAACCTATGTTTATAATAGATGAGAGGAGAGAAGTCGAGAAGGAGAGAGCAGTCTCAGATTTCGAAAATTGGAAGAGGCGAGGTTATCACCGTTGTCCATCGATTCAGGATGTGCCTCCTCGTTCCGTCGTTCATCTCCTTGTTCCGTGTGTGAGCCGTCATCGTTCTGTGTGTGAGCCGTCAGCCGTCTATGGTATTGGTGTAAAGAGAACGGTAAACAAATTACATATACCCCCCTATAGAAGTACATATGAACTCGGGGCCCCCCAAAATTTGGGGCCCATGGCGGTTGCCCCCCTGGACATACCCCAAGGCCGGCCCTGCTTACCACTAATTCTACAACTTTTCTTCCCAATAAGTCTTGAATTGGGAAAAATTATTTTGGACAAAAACAACTTTACCCTTCTTCAAAACTTAGTTATAAGGAAAATTGTAGAAGTAGTTGTAAGGCTAGCAATGTTCTTATTAATAATGGACTGTAAAAGATATTTTCACTATAATATCCATTACACATTGAGTAAAATATTAAAGCTCAAAATATTAGGTAGGCCACATTTTGAATATCACAATGATCTATCCATACAATTCCATAGTCCCCCAACATACGAAGTGTGCTTATTGTCATACTCGATGTTACGATTTGTCCCATGTTTCCCCTCCCATCAGTGGCTATTACACTATTCGCATTAAGTGGCACATGAGTGTACACATGCGGGGCATTTATGTCATTTGATTTGGGGGCGCAAAGTAGGATTTATCCTTTAAAGTTGCAGCCCAGTTCACCTCCACCATTGCCACTAGGGGTGGAATTGGGACGGGACTCGCCCCGATACCCCTCATCCCGATAGAATTCAAGATTTTAATTTTCTTCCCGATCCCGTTCCTGATAAGTGTCGGGACCCGACAATTCGGGATCCGGACAATTCGGGAGATAAAAATCTCGTAATCCCGACTATAATATTTATGAACACTATCTTCTGACACTAAAATATTTTTAAAATGTCTTCGTCATGATTAAGATTTCAAACTATATATTTACAAGTATACTTAAATATTTACTTAATGGTGGGTATTGATGAATTTGTCATTATGAACAAAACGCACCTCTCACTCACAGGAGAAGAGCTACACTAAATAGAGAAACATGATAGACAAAAAAAACCACAACATTGTGAAAATAAATATAACAAACACCATTAAGTAATTTTTGCAAATACAAAATAGACATTGTTTGAAAGATAGTCTCTTGGCTTGACAAATCATGTACACCAACAATCCTTCGGAGTTGTGGAATTTTCACTTGATTCACTTGAAGACTCAACACTCAACAACAATACACACTACACACTCACAATATTTAAAATAAATAAATAAACAAATTTAGTTGGGTCTCCTTCGTCCTCCCATTTATAAGGGCTAGGCTGGTTGTCCTCCTTAAGTTTGTTCTTTTTCCTCGTTTTTTAATAATATCTCGTAGAGTGTCGTTTTGTTTCCTTTAAAAAAAATTAGTCGAGAATCCCGATGGGATTGATAATTATCCCGAATATTGTCTCGAAATTAGTCGGGACGAGAAAATCCCAAAAAAGTTGGGATCGGGAATATGTCGGGACGGGTCGAGAAAAACGGGACTTTTGCCAGCCCTAATTGCCACCTACCACCTTCATCCCTTTAGCTCCACCACACACACACACACACACACACTCTCTCTCTCTCTCTCTCTCTCTCTATATATATATATATATATATATATATATCACACACCCACATACATACACAAGCGGTGGACAACTAAAAATGTACCATCAAAACCATCACTAGAATACTTATAACGCAAAATAACCCAATTATAGAGGTAACATATGATAACATGAGACAAATGGTAATATATGACATAGGCACACTCGGTATGTTTGGTGGGGGGCTATGGGATTGGCCCGATACATCAGGGTGGTATTCATAATTTAACCTATTAGGTAATTCAATATGGCACATTGATCACTGGTCAAGCCTTTACATTTACTCAGTGTCGGTGCTAGTTCAAATCTTCTCAGCGTCGTCTCTTTCTCATTAATTTTTTTTATTGGTTTTTGAGTAAGAGTGATTAAGATTAGTATTAATTGAATTTCGCTATTCTAAAAACGTGGATTTCTCTAAGATGTATTATGTAATAAGTGGGTTTTTCTAGGATGTGTTATGTTGATATTCAATGAAGCTTTAAGAATGGTAGAAAATGTTTATATCAAAAAGTCTTTGGGAACATTAATTAGGACATCCCAAAATATAAAGTATGAACATTTATCACGATGAAGGAAGTATTATTATTGAATCTAATAATGTTTCTTATTTTGAGAATGTATTTCCTATGAAAAATAAGGATCCTAGGACTATTCATGAGCATGCTAGTAACTCACATGAACTTGATGAACCTCATGAATTAAGAAGGAATAGAGTAAGAAAAGAAAGTAATTATGGTGATTATTTTGTTTTAGTTGTTAATAACAATCCTTTGATAAATCATGATGCTATTACTTCAGTTGATGCTCCAATTTGGAAAGAAGCCATTACCAATGAACTAGAATCTAATTTATCATATCATACTTGGGAACTAGATGCATGACTTGACTAATAAAACTAACCTATTGGGCATAAATGGGTGTTTTAAGAAGAAATTAAAACTGGATGGTTCTATTGATAATAAGTATCGTAAAAGGCAAAGGCAAGACTGGTAGCTAAAGGCTATAAGCAAAAACAAATTAAGTGGCGTCGGCGAATGCGTATATAGTACATGTGTTAATAAGATCAATTAACTTATTTGAACTCGTCCAAGCAAATTAATGTGAATGCAAAATCAATCAGAATTGATTGCCTTAGAGAAAGCATGCACCGAAGGAGAATGGTTAAAAGTTTCCTCGTGGATATTTCTTTGTGGCTAAGCCCGTTTCATCGGTTAATATGATCACGACAGCTAACAAAAAGTACGATTGGAAGAACCGGCGTATACAAATGCAACGCAACATTGTGGGAAAATTAATTGACAGTACGTGGTGTTGTATGTGTCTACTAATTTTTTGAGGTCCGAGAGGAATTCGATCTATCATGTACCCAAGCCAGTTGCCAAGATGCTTGTGAGCGATTCATCGAGGTGGATGGGACTTTTGCTTATATGTTGAAATGATGTGATGGACACCAAACCTTTGTGATCGGAGATTTCGTGAATTAGGTTCAGTGGGTAACAATGAAGTCATAAAATCTAGAGACGCGACCTTATTTCATTCCACTAAGTTGTAGAGGCTCCACCCTTGTGTTATTGACATTGCCACTCCAATGCGAGGTTGGTCTTATAGGTCTTAATGGTTCCATGGTCCTAGGCATGCTTAACAGTGTATCCGTGATGAATACCAACTCCATGAGAGTAGGGGTTGAGTCGGCCCTAAGAGACTTAGGCATGTCTCTAAAGCACTCATGAGACGCATGGCCAATTATTTTGGCGTCAACCCACTGTGGGAACAACCTTAAATATAGGTTGTATTCTTTCTCATGTGTCTTATCATTTTAACCCTTGGTATGTTTTTTATAATATGTACATGGGGGATTGTATATACAAAAGTATTTCAAAACACTCATCTTTTATTTATTTCATTTTGGCATTTGATGAACTCTTTTTTTCAAGTACTTGGGACTTTATTTAACTACTTGAAATTGATCCAACTAGCCGTTATAACCCTCTAAAGAAAAGGAAAGGCATCTCTGGACAACTAGCCGTTATAACCCTTTGAAATATGGAAAGACATGTTTGGACAACTAGCCGTTATAACCCTTTGAAAAATGGAAACACATCTTTGAACAACTAGCCGTTATAACCCTTTGAAAAGTGGAAACGCATCTTTGGACGACTAGCTGTTATAACCTTTTGAAAAAATGGAAAGTCGACTTTGGAAACTCCGCATGTATTTTATTGATATGAGTAACATCGTGTATAAAAGCAAGATACTCCATCCATTCTCTACAACAAGAATTCGTGCTTGTGAGGCATATACTATAGGAAAGCTTGAGAGGATGCAAGCTTGAAGACGTTGCATCGAGTCATCGACTTCGTGGTGAGTGCGATAAGCCTTTAAGGACAAAGTTCTGTCTTGATTCTATAGCACCCGGTGAGATCTTATTATTTATTTTTATTACATTTAGAATTCCTTTTGAGTAATTTTCAGCCCGATATTTTTCATCACTTTAGTTGTCTCTCTCTCTCTCTCTTTATATATATATATATTTGCTCATAATCAAAAGGTCTTTCAAAAATTCAATCAATCTTTCCTCATTATCAAATGCCCTTCTATTCCTCTCTGTCTAAATTGCCCAACGCACTCCTAAAGGAACTGCCCTTCGATTCCTGAACAAACTAGTTGATTTGGAAATAGTTTAATTTCATCCTCCATTGTCGTTTGAATTGAAGGTTTATCATCTTCTGGTTAATTCAAGATGTGCTGATTCAATTCCTCAATGCACCAAAACCATAAAATCTTTAATATATCCTCCTCCATATTCTCACAGACCCCACAGTTCCTTTCTTTCCAAATGCTCCAGCAAATTACCAATTAACATAAATCCTCTTTCTAGTTCTCAACTTGTCTCCTGTAAGGATAGCTTCCAATGAAGCCTCTCAAGTAAGGTATGCCATTCTACTAGGAGCCGTTGATCTCCAAATGATGTTCCAAGGGTAGGAACTCCGTTGATTCCCAGAAAAAAAAAGTAAAAAAATATGACTTCACCGAGAATATTCTCCTCTTTGACCCGTCCATAAAACTCTATCTTCACAAAACCATGCACCTTCTGAGCAAAGTCTTTCAAAAAAGCTGACCAATGTCCCCCAAGGCCCCAATTCCCAGTCTTGGAATGTTCTCGCGAACAGAGGGTTCCAAGTGACTTCACCTCCCAATGCCACAAGAATTGAGCTTACTCTCTCTTCTTTATTAACCGCAATAGCAAATAAATCGGGGAACAATCTCCTCAGTTCAAGTCCATCACACCAATCGTCCAATTCTATTAAACTCCTCTCATACCTCTTCCAGTGCCAGCTTGACAATGTCCCACCCCACTCTCACAACCTGTTCAAACCTCCGACAATCTTCTGCCTCTAAGATAGATCAATTATATGAGATATCTTATGTTCCTGATGATTCAAAAATCTCCATATCCCAGTTACCTATAGTTAATCCTTACCATGTATTTTCTAAACCCAATACTTCTTTCCCGAAGCCTTGTGCATCTGACGCAAGGGAGTTCCAGATCATTCTTCAGGACTAATGATGTCAAGTTACCTTAAATACCATTTATGCATTCTGGTTATAAGAGCTATCTCCATGAACTTGATTTCTTTTAAGCAAGCTTCTCTGCTAGATATATTCTCCTTTAACCAAGTTCTGTAGCTTTGCTTCCACTCAGCTATTCATTTCCTCATTTTCTAAGTAGCTGCTACTTTGATGGAATGAAAATGTTGTTGGCGAATTGAAGAAGATATATAATCCCAAAGAATCCCTGTCCACGACACCAAGGGGAATGGACAAAACAATAGCAAAAACAAAGCCACCCGGCAAGGTGAAGATCTCTGCTCTCATATTGAATCCCTATCCGTAAAAATAAGAAAAAGGCCAGTAATAACAAATACAGTACGATCACACCTCCACTTGAGAATGATTACCATTTCTGGCCGAACCATTGGTATCCAATTTGAAATTAGTCTCACGGGGCTTCCACTTAATCTGTTGACCTCTCTTAATTCTTGGAGAAAAATCATATAAACCGACAAGGATTGAATACTCGAGCTCTGTAAATAAGAAAATATCTGTATTGGGAGGATAAAAAATGAGAGATATTAGTAATCCACTATTCTAGTTTCTGAACCACCTCCCCTTTACCACCCCTATCTACTAGCACATCTCCAGCACCATACCTGCCACAAAATGCAACAGCAGTTGCAGCACACCAGATAACCAAAATGAATGTTACCGTCTCTTGAATATGAGAAGAGAAAGAAGGCAACACAACATTAAGCACCTCACAACAAGCAAGTAGTTTTTATGCTGCAATTGTTCCATGGGAGCTTCCAACATCTGACCGGCACCAATTAGTACCCTAACGAGTCAATCTACTTTGCCATGAAAAAAGAATGGTGATATCACTTCATTTGAGTTCTCATTCATCCTAAAGGCTTTGTAGAGAACTCTTTCTTTCACAGGAAGTGAGTCCTACCTTCTCTTTTGAAAGGAGTGAACATATTAATGGTATCTAAGCAAGTTCAAGTTACAAGTAAGAGCCAACTGCCAAGTGCTTATTGCTTAAGTGAAAGACCATGTGGGATGCATTAGGATTCAACTCATTCCAAACTAGCCACCTCTAGGAACTAGGATCTTACATCGTCTATGAGTTTATTATTGGCATCTGTTCTCAGAATGAACTCGAAAATATTAGATGGAGAAATTATGACTCCTGAGTCCCATATTGATATTGGTTAAAGAAAGGAGAAGTGTTTATATACGACCACCGAGTCATCTTCTAACATGCAAAAACGTATCCATGGACTTGGATGCTCTTTAAGTCAACGATGATTGGCATGGTTCGTGGATCAATTCCCAAGTTTGACCCTGGGAATGCTCGTGTATCGATTGTCCAAGAACAAAAGGATAGGGTTTCAAGCCATGGTTCGTGGATCAATTCTCAAGTTCGGGAATGAATAATGTGAGTCATGTGACATCTTGTGCATCAATTGTCCAAGAACAAAAGGATAGGGTTTCGAGCCATGTCAACCATGATAGAGAGGAATAGGAAGATGAAATCATAAAACCTCTATTAGTAGGCTACAAAGGTAATTAGATGACAGCATCGCATGGATCAAACGTTTGTGCAAACACCACACATTTCCAATATTACAAAGAACATTTGTACAAACACCTTTCTAATATTACAAAGAACATTTGTACAAACACCGCGTATTTCACATTTTACAAAGCATTAGCATAAGAGATGCATAGAGTGAAATGAGATTACATAATCCATACAACACACTAAATACAAAGGGCCTGTTCGCCCTCGTGGTTCTTAATCTCGTAATTTCAACTTCTCTCTCATCGGTCCCACATTTTTATTCTCGTGGTTTTCACACCAAAATTACAAATCTACGGGAAAAAACCCCACAAACCACGAAAAAATGCCATAATGGTCGTAGACAACTTTTCCCTTCAACAACTCATCTAAACCGTCTATGTTTAGACTCAATACATCCTCCCAGTACAATTGCGACCACCACAATAACAATTCTTTCTCTTGATATTGCCATAGGCATCACGAACTTGATCAATCTTGTAATTGTAATCATAAGTTAACTCTTGTAATGGAGGTATGTTCTTGGTCGCAAAAAGCATTACATGAGGCCTCTTCTTGTCATCATGATCATAAAGAACATCTTGAGCATACAAGTTAGGCGAGCAACTATGATTAACAAACCTTCCTACATTTCCATATTCAGCTGCATCAATAGTAAATCTATAATCCTCCGTAGGTTTTGAAATACTTGATTGCGGATGGGGATGACCCATTGATTCATCCAGAGCGCCAGTATTGCCAATATCAAATAGGTACTCGTCATTGTCTCGTTTCTCGGCCTCCTTTTCTGAAAGTAACTCTCCAGTATACTCACATATAAAACTTCCACATGCAATAAAATTATGTGATCTAAGACCCCACCCTTTTGATTCAGTCTTGAAGATCTCTAACTGATACTGCACACCATGTTGACTTACCCTATTCTTGCAAGAACATGGGCACTTACAAGAGGGGCCACACTCATAAACAATTGTTTTGACCTTGAGGATGGCTCCATTTTCATTAAATGGAATGTTGCCTCCATTCTTGATAAGACAAGAGCATGGCTCAATATCCGAGCATCCATTGATACAATCACAACCACGACTGGTCATGTAATCAAGCTTCTCCAAACTAATCATTTTAGTTATGTACAGGAAACGAGGGGGTTTCCCATTATCATCGGTATTCAAAGCACGGATGGGTAATTTCTCTTTACCTTGAGAAATATCGTCATCTACTACATAGAAATCACGGTGCACTTCTAATTTGCTTGACGCGCTCAACAAACAATTAGTAAGTTTCGGCTGCCCATGTATCCTATTGAATTGAAACTTGAAGATCAATTTTCTGTATGGCCCTCTTTCTTGTATGCAATCACCAACTAAGTACAACCCATCATACAAAAATGCTGGTGTATTCCTACTCTTTGCATTAGAGCTAGATGCTTGGAGACTCTGAAGCTTCCGAATAACCCGAACCGGAGTCCTAGCCTCCATGCTATTCTTTAATGCAAGGTTACCACCTTCAAGCTTTTGATCTTCAGGTATCTTATTACAAGTACCAGATCCTACTTGGGGATTTCCACCTTGACCCGAATAAAAAAAGACATCAGGGGATTCTGTTTCACTCGGATAATGATTTGAAGCTTTTCCGTAGAAGTAATGACCGGTTTTTACAATGCTGGTGGCAAAAATTTTGCCATCTTTCTGCATGTAATCTATGCAAGAAGTATGCTCGCAGTGTAGGCCAATCAAAGCAAGTTGAGCCCAGAAACAAAACTGGTCACCAACCTTAATACCAGGGACATCACCTGAGACTTGTTCATTTGTGTTGAACCATTTTAGCTGCTATTTAGCAATCATTGCTGCTTCCACAGGAATCTGCTCAGCCTTCTTTATTTCTAACTTTGGCTTTGTTTCTAGTTGCTGCAACAATCTTCTATATACATCATCAAATAAATTCAGAGCCCTGCTGACTTTGATGCGATCAAGGTCCACCCTGTAAGGAACTGTGTTCTGATTATTTGATTCTTTAGCCAGAAGAAAATTTCCACTATCTCGAAACAGAGCATCCGCTTTAGTGGGAAGATAAAGTGGTTTGTTCTCTAAAGAATGTGATTCCAATAATTTAATTTTGTCCTGCCGAACGATAGAAGATTCAGGTCCCTCCACAACCACAAACTCAGATTTCAAACCATCGTACCCGCTAGTAGATTCAGTAAGTTTATAACCAGAAATCCTTTTGCCCAACTCTGTATCAAACACAACATCTCCAGAAAGCTTGTCCCTGCTGCAACGTTCAGAATCTGTCTCCATTCTTGCACCTGTAAGTTTGGTGCTAATTCCTGCCTCATGTTGTTCACATTCAGAAGGCCTGCACACCCGCTTAGAAGTGTCATTGGAAATAAACTTTGCAGATTCTGCTCGAGTTTGATATGCAAATTCTTTTGCAAGGATCCTTTCTAATTTTCTTTTGTAAGCACCGCCATCTCCATTGATCTCAAGTTTTTCGTCACATTTTCGTACAGTCTCTGTCAAAGGCCTCTGTTCCAAATGATGTCCGGATCTTTGTAGGTGGATATTTCTTAGAAAACACGGGTTTAGACAAGGTTTCCTAACTAATTAGGTCATCGCTAGGCTTAGGTAGTGTACCCTTCTCTTGCCCCCTCATCAATCCTGTCTTCTTGGCAGTGTTGACCACCTCCCTTCCACTCTTAAAGGTCATTATGACCTTATTTGAATTGCCCCTACCTTGTAAAACACTACTGACTAAATACCGGATCCTTTACTGAAAAAGGAGATAAATTAGGCGGTGCATGTACAACTGTTTCTGTATTCTCGCATTTAACCAACTCAGGGAGCAAAAGGAGGACAACAATATATCAAAATTTGTGTAGACTGTAGAGGCTTCAAATTTTGGCACTTCAAGTTCAGCGGAACGCCATGGGAATGGGATCCTCCATAGTCGTATAACTGTTTTACAGGCAGTTTCCAAAGAGGGCTTCCATCAATCATGAAAAACATTTATAAATTCCATAGTTTCTCAACCTTCTCCAATATGCACTCCTCAAAACACAATGAAGATTATCAGAACTAAACAAAAATTGGAAAATGACCAATGATTAATAACTAAAAAAATCATTTGTACAATTCTAAGAAGTTCTAGAGGAAACTTAAGAAACCTATTCATAGAATCACAAGAACATAAAACGCAAGCAATAAACATATAAATATTGAGGATCACCAAGTTTTATAAATGCTACAGATATCAATAATTACTCCCAACTTTTCATCTCAATCTATGTGCAAAACATATAATTGCCTAGTCTACCGCCCTGCAGACTGCACTTATGTAGTGTTATGTCTAACTAATTACTTGTTTTGCCACGTAAATTCAGATATGAAATTGGCATCCTAGCATTACTTCTTTAGAAAAAGGGCCGACATAAGAAAATAGAATACCTAATTAAGGGCATCGCTATAAACACTCCACTTTATACTAAAGCACTTCATAGTGCATTATTTCACTTGTACCATTATATACTATACAGTCTATACTGCAAAAAGCGGAGTGCTAATAGCATGGTCAGAAGTTATAATCTTGAAAGTATTTAAGCAGCCACAGTATAAAGATAGCAATTCATATACACGTCTAAAAAATTGAAAAAAAAAAAGATTACTTTATTCGGTCAACTTGATTAAACTATGAATAAAATTTATAAGAATTAACATGGTATTAAAGATGTTTAGAAATTATTATTGATAACATTTTTATTACTCCCTTGTTCCAGAAAAAGAGTAATTAATCCTACAATCACCTCTCAACTTTATCCTCCACATGTAGTATAAGCATATTAACAATGCACAAATATTTTTGTAATTATGATCAACTCTAATGATAATTATAAATCTGTTAATAATTAGACTTTTCAAATAATTGAACTTATTCTCACGCCGAAGTGGTTTCACGAGGTCTTGCCTTGCATTGCTACTAAGGTGTTCGTGTTCATCGTGTTATTGACGGGTTTTTAGGAAGATCAACCCACACAAAAGCACATATATTAAATCAAACGCAATCAGACGACCAAACACCAAAGACTGATTTTTACATCATCAATTTGGTACAGTTGTCAGGAAATCGACGCTTTTATAGCCTTTTATAGCCATTTTCCGATCAATACAAAGCAGTTCTAATGGCCAGGCACAACAAGAACAACGCAACTGCTAGCGGCGCCACCAACGTTGGCAGGTAACCTGCAGCGAGTAACCAACCCAGACTGGCCACCTGTGAGCGCTATGCCTGGTTATCCAGTAAGCAGGGCTCCCCCCACTGATTGGGGGAGTGATTACCAGGGTGCAGCAACATGCCCTCTTGCAATCAGTTGGCGGGTAAATTCCACCCGTCCAGGAGAAGTGGGCAACTAGGTCTCTAATGCTGCAAATCAGAGAGACGACACCTTCGTGGAGCTACGCAACCAGATTAATCAACACCATGCTAGGTCCGAAGAGTTGAGGGATCATCTCAACTAACGACGAGAGATTGCTCGCGGTAATCAGGTGGCAGAGCCCACAAGGCACACCGAGCAAGCTCGAGCAATCGGCCTAATAAGTAAGGCATAGTATTTGAGCCAAATGTATGTGCTCAACCAGCAGTTGATCGCCTTGTGCCAACCTCCAGTTCCGTAATAATAGAAGAGTTGTTGCCCACTCTCCCTGCTCCAAGTGCTCGGGCACCTAGTGTTGGTGGCCCTGCCCCGCACCAGGAACACTGGCAGCTAATAGTTGCATCCCGCCAATAATTAATGTACCTTCTGGCTGCAATCAACGCGAGCAAAGACGCGGCCACCAAGCGAAGAGTGGAAATAGCCAAAATTAGGTATCCAATGCTCACACCGCCACACGCGACCAAGGGAGCGAATGGTCAATGCTCGTAATGGCAGGGATGAGCGGCGTAGGCGCCATGACAGGGATGACAGCAAGGTTGTTGGATCACAACCCAGGAGCGGGAGGTCTCGAAGGGAGTCAGATCGCACTTACTACCCTCACTCCTCTTACTCTCACAGCTCTCGGGCATCCCCCACTCCTAGAAGGGATCATGATCGCCGCACAGAAGCACATCAAGCTTCCTGATCAAGGGCAACTTAACCTCCCCCAGAGCGAGTTGCACCAACGGTCGTGCTAGAGCGCCCACTCCCAACATCGAGCAAGGAATGGCGGAGCAAATAGCTGCCTTAAAAAGATGGAAGCATAGAAGCGAGCAAGCAACCAAATGGGATCTTGCGACCTGCCGAGGGAAGCCCGTTCGCGAGCTGGATTGAGGACACATCGCCAGGGCGTTATATTCCTAAATTTTGATAAGTACTTCGGCAAAACCCGAGCAAACGACTAGCTCTGGTCATTTGAAGCACACGTGGGTCTAATCAGCTCAAATGAAGCCCTCAAGATGAAAGCCTTCGTCGGAGCTCTCTAAGGAAAAGCACAAGCATGGATGGGAAAGTTTCCCGGGGATCCATCACCGAGTGGATCGACAAAAGGAAGTTCGATTGCCGGATCTGTAGCTGAACGAGAAAAAATTCCTACATGAATTTGGTTCCGTGTGAGCTTTGCCGAAAAACCGACTTGATCTTTACAAGATCGCGCAGGGCACAGTCAATCCTCCTCGAGCTACTTAAACAAATTCATGAAGGAGCTCGAGCAAGTGATCAGCGTGTCCAAGGAAGAAGTCACCATGTGCTTCCTAAACAGCCTACAACAGGGCAACCTTAAGACTCAGCTCCTGCAATGCAGGGCGAAATGTTCGCCCGGGCACAGCTCTTCAGCACAACTGAACCCACTAAGGGCAACTACAAATCTTAGGGAAAAGCCGAGAACAACTAGGCCTTGCGAGCTCGTCTGAGCACAGGGGGCAATCATACTCGCCGAGACCGGAACAAGACCTTGGATGCAACTGGGAGATTCAACGAGCAGCACTTCACGCCTCTCAACGCAACCCGAGAAGAAATATTGCTACAAATTTGGGACGAGCTGCCTCCACCAAGCCCGGACGGCAACAAGTTCTGTGCATACCACAACGACATCGGGCACGAAACAGAGGGTTGCTGAGAAGGGAGATGCAAAAATTGATCCACCAAGGCAACCGGTTCAAAAAGGACTAAAATAGCCCAAGGAAGGGAATCTTAGTGAGATTCGAGCAGAAAGTCTAAGCTATTATTATTTATCGAGCAGTGAACAAGAATGAACAAGTTATCCAAATACAGATTTTGTCTTTCTCCCTCCCTCGGCATCAGTCTCGCCTTACAAATTATTTAGTAATTAATTGGCAGCTTTGCTCATGTGACGAGCAGCAGGGCTTTTTCCCGGCTAACAAGGCAGTCCTGAACTTTTGGGGATCCAGAGCGAAAAGAAAAAAGGGGCCCTTAAAAATTTATAAAAATAAGATTTTTAGACGAATTTTTTTTGACTTTTCATCATTTAAAGTATTGAAAATGTATACTACCTACAAACATATAAGAAAAATAAGTATTAAATAATTACTGAAAATTGTTATTCTTCATTTGTTAAAACAATTTGCAAAAAAAATATACTCAATCAATTTTATTATTTTATTTATTTTTTGACTTTTGGAGGGATATGTTTTTGGTAACGTGTGCACTATAATTCAAGTTTAAAAAAAAATCAACTGACAGAGCTAAGAAGTAAGAGGACATAAGCAATAAAAATTATAGTCACATAACAAAAAAATTGATTTTTGCTTGAAATATTGATATCATATACCCAATGATTATTATAATTGCATGTATATTTCAATTTAAGTAATTGTTATTTTTTATGAGGCAGATAAAAAATCTGATGGTCAACTAACTTTTTTTGATAAGTAAATTTAGCGAACACAAAATAAAATTAAGATTGAATAACTCTACTGGAGCCGAATACAAAATATTTATCTTTATATAATAACTCTTTATCTATTAGGTTTCGAAGTAAATTAAAACATATATAAATCGTATTGAAGTTGGTAATAAAAAAAATATTTAACCTCAACCATTATACTTACAATGCAATTGGAGGATAAAGATAAAAGATTATGAAAAAAATTATAAGCATAATTTTTTTAAAATTGATTATTTATGTAAACAAAATAGTATATGAGACTATTTACCCAAAACAGGAAAATATATGATATAATATGCATATAAATAAAAATCAATAACTAACCGTACACCCAAAATAAAAAAAATATTACAAAAAATGAAGCTAGTAGGACTTGAACCAAAGACTTCTACTTCATTATTACTACCAATCCATTAAGCCAGAGTACAATTTGTAAACTTCTGATACGTTATTTATTTTATATATAATAAAAACTAGCCTACATCTATAAAATTGGGCCCTCTTACATTGGGGGCCCTGTCCCGTCGGGCATGTTGAACCCCCCCCCCCAATCCGGGCTGCAGGCTAATAACTATTCATACCCAAGCAGTGATTCCTCGTGAGCAGGCTGGTATAATCAGTGTTTGGATGCCTGCAAAAGGGGCCTTTAATATATATGTATACTGTTAACTCACAAGACACGCCACACCCACCCACCTAACTAGCCTCCAAGGAAGCTGGGCAATTATCCGGATGCCAGCTAACTCGAGCAATAAAGGCCTTGCCCAATAAGCCTTGGTAGAAATCGAGCACTTTGCCCGAATATAGGGCAACTAGCGAGCGCAGTTACTTAAAGCTTTTCAATGGTTAATCGATTAAATAACAACCATTTTATTAATATTTTCAAAATCTTGCACAAGTATGCATGCTCGCACACGAGATCTTTTAATAAATTATGATCGCTTGACTTTGCCCGATTAAGGCTACTCAACATATCATGCTCGCATTTACGATAAATTATGGTCTCTAATTAGCACACATATTTCTGAATACTGATTAAGTTGCAGGACAAATCAAGTATATTGCGCGCGGTACTTGATAAAAGAAGGTTTCCATTGAAATGTTTGGGAGAATTATACAAGG
The DNA here is from genome assembly GCA_013146195.2 of Codonopsis lanceolata. Lineage (NCBI taxonomy): Eukaryota > Viridiplantae > Streptophyta > Magnoliopsida > Asterales > Campanulaceae > Codonopsis > Codonopsis lanceolata. The sequence goes on from CM028383.1 coordinate 92,384,913, forward strand.
GAATAATGATGCGGCACGTGCCGATCAAGAGGCGATTAGTCCTCGGCAGTAGCTGAGCAACCTTGGCAAGAAGCAAGCAACCTAAAAGCGCCTTGGCGTGATTATCCGTTGTTGTTCACTTTTTGGAAGCCCGCCTTGGGCATCCAATCCATGCAAGCATTCCAGCTCGGCTCGAGGCATCCGTTCCATGCAAACATTCCCCGGCTTGGACATCCAACAGATTGATTCCTATGCCTATAAGCTCGGCTCATCCTGAATCAGAGCTCGCATCTCAGGGGATGCTTTGAAACCCACTGACTGCCTCTTGAACTCAGCAAGCCCGGCCAATTACAGCCTCAAAACAGAGATCGCCTCAGGCAAAAAAAAACAAAAAGCAGAAAGCTCGCGTCTAAACAGCGAGCTCACCTCACTCATCAAAGCCCAGCATGACCGATCATCCTTGTTCGCCGGTCATTCAACTTTAATTCAATTTCTGCAAGTGTAGTGCCCGCGCATTATCTCCATCTCAATGGGTTACGAACAAATTGGGAAGTTCAGAAATCAAAACAGTACATAATCACCATCTCAACAAGCTGCGGACAAGTTCATAAATCAAGCTCCGAGCATGAATACTCGCCACCGAACAAGGAGCAAGAAGTTCAGAAATCAAGCTCAATGGACTACAGACAAGTTTAGAAATCAAGACTGTGCATAATCACCATCTCAGTGGGCTACGGACAAGCTCATAAATCAAGCTCCTCGCTTCGAGCAAGAATACTCGTCGAAGAAGGAGCAGGGGCCAAAACTGATGTGCCCGGTCCAAATCTGGTCACGAGCAGAGCACCTGCATCACATGTCAATCACGAGATCAGGATTATGAGTCGCACGAGCACCGAGCATAGCGGGCAAGATGTCTGACCAAGGACCACATTCAATCCCCGACTAAGAACTTGCCTCTCTGACCAAGGGCCATACCTCGGGGATATAGATCGCTCTGCAAGCAAACACAACTTACTTGCCAGGGCCACGTCTACTTTGGCAAGCATGGAGACCATCATATGCAGTCGCGAGCTCAGAAACAGAAGCCTGCGTAAGCAGCGAGCATACCGGGTAAAAGGCCTAACGAACAACTACAGTAAATCCCGAGTGAGCCCACCCGAACAAAGGCCTTGGCCTGGGGCCATGCATAGGGACGTATATCGCTCTGCCAGCAAATAGGGGTGGCAATTGGGTGTTACCGGATAATTTGGATAAAACCATTATGTACCCATTAAGCTTAATGGGTGCTAATGGATAATATCCAATTCTATCCATTAATAAATGGATATTATCCGGATAATACTCATTAAGTAACATCATATTTTAATTTATTTTTAAGTATTACTTTTCTAGATATATTATTATTCACCAATCACAACACATAAAAAAACGTACAAAACTACACACACACACACACACACACACACACACACATATATATATATATATATATATATATATATATATATATATATGCGAGCACTCACACAACACCTGCTTAAAGAATAACACAACTATAACTTGTGTTAATTGCAATTGACAAGCAAACCAACCATAGCTTAGGGACCTTTCTAGGAAACTCTATATCACAAAATGCTTCAGTTGTCTCGACACATGTTGGCTATAAAATATTTTTGTCCTTCCAAATAAATTAGAGAAATTATAGTAGAATAAAAAAAGTAACATATACAAAATTTAAAAAAGACAACAAGCAATGGATAGTTATGATTCCGACTATACTAACAAACACCCACGACTATCAGACCAATACTCTTCGTTTGCAACTTTCAAAAATCTAGTCATAAAAATATAAGTAAAAATACTATTTCTCATATCCAAATTAAAAGCGAAGCCTTCAAAAACTCACAAGTAACCAACATCTTTCGCTAATCATAATGAATCTCAAAAATCATAATCTAATTTTCCTTGTAAAAACTAAAGACAACGTAAACTAAAATAAATCAAAATTTCCTTCAAAACTTTAAGAGCTTGCGGCCCTTGCTTTTTGCAATGCGACACTATTTTTATCACCTAATATATATAAAGTTGTCAAAATTTTATAATAGTCTTTATAATTGTGAGATATAAAATATACGTGTTTATTGATTTGACACTAATAAATAATTATGTAAAAGTAAGAAAAAAAATTAAAAAGTCAAATACCTTATTAAAAAATTAAAAATTTATATTCATTATAATTATAAATTATAAATTATAAATAACAAACAAATATTCTTAATCCAAAATAAATAACAAATAATGCTCATAATAATCAATAATTTTTATGATTACTTGTTTATATTTATATTAACTTTCAACTACATATCAAAAAGTGGTTTAGTTTAGTGGTAACAAGCTTTGTTGTAAGACAATTTGGTACATGTGTTCGAATCTCGCTAATGGTAATCTATGCATTTAATTATTATTATTTTTAAGTAAAGAGTTGGTTGGCGCTTCCGGCGGCGGGTGGTGATGGTGGGCGGCGGTGGCGCTTGGAGATGAAGGCGGCAAGGCGTGGTGGTCCGACGTTGGGTGGGAGGCGTGGCGAGGTGGGTGGAGACCGTTGTGTGACATTAGTGGATAAATCCGATGGATAACCGGTTAATTATCCATAATTATCCATTTTGTTAATGGATGTTAATGGATAATATCCATTAACACCCATTAATCTAATTGGGTGTTAATGGATAATAACCAATAAGTCTTTTATAATTGATATAATAGATAACCCAATGGATTGGATAAATTTTTGCCACCCCTACCAGCAAACATAGTTTGTCCGGGTAGGGCCACGCCCACCCGGGCACGCATGCGGCCATCGAGCAACGAAGCCTTGATGTCCAAGGCATATTAGAAGGTTTCCTTATATCAATGAACTCCTTTTTTATCTACTCCGGAGATCGAGCGGGATCCCGCCAAACTCGCTTACAATTTAGATATGCTCTCCTAACCCTAATAGGCTACTACAATTAATCTTAATTCTACAAGAATTCTATCACTTGGGAGCCTATAGAAACTCTGTCAATCTAATACTTACTCTAACACCGGAGTGGTTTCGCAAGACATTATCTTACATTGCTACGAAGGTGTTCTTCGTGTTCTTGATAGGTTTTTAGGAAGATCTAACTAACGCATAAGCCCATATATCCAATCAAACACAAATGGACGGCTCAAGACTTATTTTTGCATCATCACTAATACTTAGGATATAATCATTTATCTTCGTATATAATCATTTATCTTTTCTTAATTTGTGTGTCGAATCAAGTCATTTGGAAATAAAGGGTGTAGTAATTCAGTATCTTTTTAATATCAAAAATATACTATAAACATTTTTTTTGTTTTTGCAACAGGAATATGTAAAGATTATCTAAAAGAAATAGGGAAGAAGATTCGTAGTAACAAAACAAGTAGTAGCAAGTAAAGTAAAGTTAATACTATTCAAGAAAGATAGATAGAAAAGGTTCTTACAGGTAACATTCCAAAGTATTTGGATCTACTTGAGATGAGATGGGGTCTTTCCTTCTTCACAGATCCCCCAAAAGCGATATACTCCAAGTTAAGTTTCGAGCTGCAAATCTCGGCTTTAGGTTTAGGGTTTGGATGAGAGAGACGAAAGGATTTCGGCACCGACTAGCATAATTAGTGCCGGAAACGATGCGAGCGGAGTGACAGTTTGGATTTCATTCAAAATTGATTTGGCGTCCAAAATGAGGAATCCAAAATTGGTTTGGTGTCCGGCAAAAATAAGTCACTATTTATAAAAGTATGTGTACTTCTTTTTATAAAAATTTAAAAACATTTAAAAAAATGAATTGCAAAAATGCCAAAAAGGGGATAAGAATCAAAAGTGGGTGGATGATTTGGTTTGATTTGAGTATCAATACTCAAATCCATAGTTTTCAGTATCCTACAATAAGTATCTAAAAGTTGGGTCATCGATATGTATCCTATATGCGTATCTCATATGACAATTTATCATACAATACATTATTCGTATATTAAGATATGGTGCGTATTTTACGATATAGTAGTATATCTTACGATACATTATTGTTTTTATAATTAGACATGCACACAAAAAAACTATATTTTTTTTAAATATCAACTTTTTAAAGCAATTGCAGGATATAAAAAGTATCATATTAAAAAATACTTGGGTGTAAGTCGAAAAAAATACAAGTTTTGAGTCTTGATTTACAATATGAGAAGTTCGGAAATTCGAAACTAGCTTTGTAAGATAGGTTGGATTGACATCTCGGGGCATGATAAAAATAATATTTTGCTCCAATTATAGTTGCAATACGTGAACAATTTTCCTCGATGGTAGTGGAGGAGATGGGTGAACACTATGATGCGGGTGTCAAAAACTACGATGTAGGAGTCGTTGCATATGATTTGGGTGTCATTGCCTATGATATGGGTGTCGTTGCCTATGATTAGAGGCAACGACGCCCAAATTGGAGGCAGCGATACCCAATGTTTTGAGCCCCACAAAAATGAACGACGCCCGATCATGCCTCGGTATTATTAATTAGGCATCGATTCTTCCGATCATGCTTTGATGTTATTAATTAGGCATCATTTCTTTAATATGGTGACAGATTTCGCCCAAATTAGAGGCAACGACGCCCAAATTTGAGGCAACTATGCTCAAATTTGAGGCAATGACGTCCAAATTTGAGGCAACAACGTCCAATTATGCCACGGTGTTATTAATTAGACATCATTTTTTCCAATCATGCCTAGGTGTAATTAATTAGGCATTATTTCTTTAATATGGTAACAGACTTCACCCAAATTAAAGGCAATGACACTCAAATTTAGGCAACGACGCCCGAATTTGAGGCAACGATGTCCAAATTAGAGGTAACGACACCCAAATTGGAGGCAACGACGCCCAATATTTTGAGCCCCACAAAAATGAACGACACCCAATCATGCCTCGGCATTATTAATTAGGCATTGTTTCTTCCAACCATGCCTCGGTGTTATTAAGTATGCATCATTTTTCCACAAAAATGAACAACGCCCAAAAAAAATTACCGACCACAAATTGGGTGTAATACCCTGATTCCCGGTTAGCTTGAATTGCGTGCAATGCTCGCATTTGTTCTTTGGTTGATTGCTCGTTGGGTTTGTGAGAGAGTCTGGATGTGTATGAGAGATCACATTAAGACCAAAATACTTTTAAGAGATGCCATATAGTTGTCGACTTGCTAAATTCACAAGTCGTAACCCGACGATAGTCGAAATGCGACGCGATTGAGAGTTTACTCGGGTTGTGTGTTCCTAACCTCGATTTGGTTCTAGATCTTTACATGATGATTAAATACAATGTTTAAATGTATTAGACTTCTAGTTGGATGTATTCCTTAAGTCTCGTGAAGTTTCGACGCTTCGAGGATAGCAATTCTCCTTATCGTGTGGTTGGAGATTAAGCCGGGTGATCGTCTCGCCCTTCGGAAGTCCTTTTCTCCTATCTGTGGTTCATCATCTGAGAGGCATTCAGGCCTATTTTTTAGCCCTTTTAGGTGTTTATAACCATGGGTTGTTGCCCGTCGGTTTGCGGTTTCATTCGACGTTTCGTTAGCGAGATGTTACGCCTTGCGTCGGTTTCGCACCGGGTTGTTTCGGGAGTTGTTGTTAGGACTCTGGACCTACTTTGAGGGTGGTTTGAGACTTGTTTTGTTTAGCTAAGAGTATGAGGACTTTAAAGGTTGAATTATAGGCCATTTTGAAGCGTTAGGGCTCAAGGTTGCATGCGGGATAGACCTAGACCGAGCAAGAAAGAAGAAAATCGAAGATTTGAGATTTGCTGAGTGATGTGCTCGCATCACCCATAGACCAAGCGACCGCATTGGGTCAGTTTGCTTTTACGGGACAGATTTGAATATTTTGCATTTTGTCCAAGTTATCCCCACCCAAACCCATCCTTAACCACTCCTAAACCATCCTAACTATCAACCTATGAGTACTAAACAAGTTTGGGAGTTTTGAAGGGATTAATAGACACTTGGCAAGGAGAGACATCAACATGCATCAACATACATTGGTCACTCCCTCCCACCCCACTATTCAGCCAAAAGGTGACCAAATACATTCACCAAAGCCATTTTCTTCAGCCTCTCTCTCCAAAAACGTGGCTGAACATTTCTTCAAGGTTTGTGAGAGTTCTTGAGAGGTTCTTGAGTGTTCAACAATGGTGGCCAAGGCTTGAGGAGTCCATTTACAAATCCAAGCCATAGAAGTGAAGAGGAAGATGAGGAGAACCCTTTCCACCCTTTGCATGTTCGATTTGTTTATTTGTAGGGCTGATTGTAGGTAAGCTACTATACTTCTCCTATATGATTTTTGTGCTCATTTACCCTAAGGAAAACAAGGGTGCTATTTGAGGTCAATGAGTACACATGCATGCTTTGTGCGATTTTATTTTGAAGTTAAGAGTAAACTTGCTAAAAATTATGTGTAGGATGATTTCTATGATTTGTGAAGTATGTTAGGAAGGTTCATTGTGTAAGCTTGGACTTTGGCATGATGGTTATATGATTTCCTAAACCTAGGGTTTGTTTATAAGTTAATGAAGTAAATGGGTTATTGATGATGTACATGATTTTTGGAGTTTATTGGATATTATGAATTGTTAGAATTATAAATGGATATATGTTTGGGAGTTTGGAAGTATACTTGTTGAATCTCTATTTTTGATTGTAAGCATGAAGAAGAATTTTTACAATGAATTACATGTTTGAATGTTTCGTTTGACTTTTAAGAATAAGAGTTGACTATCATGCATATGAGAGTATGATGCTATCTAATTCATGATTTTTGGATTATGAACATGTATAATGAATTATCGTTATGGTTAATGAACCTTTAATTTGGGTTGAAAGCATGATAGGTGAATTTTCACAATAGATTACATGTTTGAATGTTTCGTTTGACTTTTGAGAATAGAGTTGACTATCATGCATATGAGAGGGTGATGCTACTTAATTCATGAATTTTGGATTATGAACATGTATAATGAATTATTGTTATGGATTACATGAATAAAATATAATGTTGACTTTATTGGGTTGAGTTGACTTTTATGCATATGAGAGTATGTTGGTCAACAATAATTCATGAATTGAAGGTTATGAGCATGCTATATGAATTCATATCTTGATTATGAGTATGCTAGATGAATTTACATCTTGTTTGGATAAATGGTTATTTTGAATGAAAGCATGCTTGATTAAATGCTAACTTGAGTTACATGCTTGAAATGTGATTGGTTGACTTTAAATATTAAGTGTTGACTTATGAATGATGATTTGGGGTTGTTGTTGGGAAGGTATGAATTGTTGGGTTACATAATGTTGTTAACCCTAAGAACTTAGCCATGAATGATAGCTAATGAATAATAGGAGGGCTATGATGCAAATAACTTCTATGCCTTCAAATTTGAAAAGAATAGAAATGACTCAACGGAGTCGATTAGTGGACTAATATGATTATAGTGAATCACATATTGAGATCCTACAGAATTTGGGGTAGTTTTGATGGAGGTTAAATCTCCGAGCGTTTATAAGTGTATGAAGAACACTTGGGTATTAGAGACTTGATAATATTGCTCTAATGTGATTATGTGTTAGTTAGCATAGAAGTGCATAACTATGTGGTTTAAAAGTAAATATCTACTTGATTGGATTAGTGCGTGATGTTGTACTTTTCCTTGGTGAGCATTTGAGTATGAATTACATGTGCTTGCGTTTGAGTCCAGCTGGCGTCTTTTGGTTTGAGTCTTTGGCAGTACGATGCATTGTCTTCACGAATTGTGGGATTCGTGGTTGCAATGGATCGTCGTGCTGGGTTGCACACACCCCTCCATTGATGGCCACGGTGGGGAAGTAGTTGATCTTAATTAGTTGTAGTAAGTAAACATGGCTTTGATCACTATGGAACCCGAGCGGGGATTGTTCGGGGACGTTGATACCACGAATGGGGTTATCGAGGACACATTTGTTTCCGCAGAGTTGCACGCTGGAAACGGAAAGGAAAATCATCTTCTCTCTTATGTGGTTTATTTTACGAGCACTTGTATGAATTGTTGTGCTACGTGGTTATGATATGATATACATGAGATGATGATTACTTAATGAAATGTTATGATAAGAAATGTAACATGCTAATGAAATGATGACTTTTGATATAGTGTTATACTAGAGATATAACATGCTAATCATGATTAGAATGGAAACCATTGTCCTTCATATATAAGTTCTTATATGAATTATGTTAAAGGATGAAGTGTGAGGCCCATGGAATAATTGAGTTATGTGGATGATGTTTTGACGAACGGTGCAATATGAAGATAACATGTTAAATATATTGGAATTGAGAATCATATTCTATTGAGGTGAATTACTTATGATGTATTATGCAAATGATGTTCTACGAGACTATGGTTAGGTTTCGGTTTGTGTTGTGGGTTATTCCATGAAATGTTATATCATGAGCATGATATGAGATGTATATGTTTTATTTGAGCATAATGTCATGCCATGACATTGCATCTTTAGTAGCTTACTAAGTCTTTATGACTTACCCTGTTTACCTTGTTTTCCTTAGATTCGAGCCGAGATAATGATTTGAAGGAATCCGCCGAGTCTACGATAGAACGTGTGGTTCTGTGAGAAGGTTGCTATTAGTTTATATATTTGTAGTCCTTGTTTTGGAAAGGTCGATTGGGAAGTGAAGTTATATAAACTTCACTATGGGTAGTAAGCCTCGTGATTATTTAATTGGTACTTGTTTATGTTATTTAGTCTTTTGTGAGCCGACGGATGTTAGTCGTGCCATGTTAATATAATAATATTGTTTCTATCTATATCAAGTTATTTATATCGTTGGTTATGTTTTACTCCGGCATGTTTTTAGCCGTTAAGCATGCTAGACTAGAGTTGTAGACTTAGTTTAATGTTGGGTTCCGGCTGTAACGTCGTCGATGACTTGGTATATAAATTACTATTTAATGATATTGCATGACAGGTGGTTTTGTTTTACGTGCCCAATGTTGCGTCACGTGATTTTAATTTTTGGACCGAGAGATTCATTATCTCTTTGGTTGTGTTAGTTTGAGCTTGTTAGCTCGGGCGCCACCGTTTAATTATGTTATTCGCTTCCGCATGTGTTAAAGTTATTGGCGTATAGCCGTTATGGCCTTACCCGTTATTTGTTGTTTGCTTGTATGTTATGTGTTTTTGGTGGCACGACCTCGGAGTCTCGTATTGGGATTCGGGTCGGGTCTTCACATTGGGACAGTGGCTTTGTGTGCGTGCATTTCCTTCATTAAGGGTATTTTCGTCATTTCTCCCAAAAAGTGCACTGTAGCGATTTAAAAAAATAATGATAGACTCTTGCGGTTATAATTCCAATGCATGGTACCGGCCTGGTTATCAATCTAATAATCCAGTCAAATATGTTTTCTTTGACAGTGCATCAAGTCAACCCATATGATAATTTTGGGACGAAAGGAGTATAATTTTGTCAAAAATTAATTAAATACAATTATACCTACTTATAGTTGTTCTTCTTAAATATCTATTTGAAAATTTTAGATAGAATATCTAAAAATTTGTGTATTTTTATATACATATTGTTTCCTACGATACGCATAGCGTATCCCGATACGAATCATAGAATTAAAATTTCGATGATATGTATCCCGATTTATCAACTATGCTCAAATCAACCAAATCAAATTTGATTTGTTTAATTGATTCACCGTTGTATTTGTTGAATGGGCTTTGATACCCAATTGATTCACCGTTAACCATGGTGGTTAGGTGGGGCTAGAATTAATACATAATTAGTTTAATTTTTGTTTTTTTTAATATAACATATTTAACAAGCATTAAACATTCAAAAATGCATACTTAAAGTAAATATTACAATTAATCTCAAATTAATATTAAGGTAAATATTACAATTAGTCTCAAATTCAATACCATTCAAAAGATTAAAGAATATGAAACTACATAAGTCCATTTCAAAACAAAAATTACACAATTCAATAATTCTATTTTTTTTATATTTTTATTTTTAAAAAGCTTTTAAAAAACTAATGAATTTAGCTGGCTAGGCGTAGCTAAACACCGATTTTTCATTCAAACAATTTTTTAGGCGCTTAACGTGATTTATAGATGCATGGGTTTGACCTAGTGCCTAAACGAACGCAAATAACGATTTTTAGAACACTGAATTTAAAGTGAAGAGCTATAATAAGACTTTGATTGTAACGCCCCAAACTCGGTACCGACACCGTGGTCCCACAATTTGGCCACGTCACAAATTCTAAATACTAACTCAAAATACTCAAAATAAAACATTTAAATTTTTCCTATTCAAAAACATACATAACGGTCTAATACGAGTTCTGAAATATATAACCACCAAAAAAAAAATTCCGAACAAATGTTTATCCCTAAAAAAAAAAAACTGTCAAACTTAGGAAAATTAAACTTGTCCGCGCTACCCCTCAAACGATCCACCTGATCCCAAAAAGATCTCAAACTTTACTTATGACCTGAAGAAAATAGAAAAAGGGTGAGCGAACAATGCCCAGCAAGTTCATATACAACCCCTCCGATTTCTAAGGAGGAGTTGACCACAAAAATAAATTCCGCCAGGATCAAATAATTTTAACAAGACCAAAACTGCATCTATCGGATAAAGAAACAAATAAATCGAATATAAAGATAATTAGGAGTTCCAAATAATAGATAAAGCTCAAAACAAATACGAGATATTCAATTGTCGCCAACTGTCCCATTCCAGTTGAAAACAAGGAATACCCGCATATTCCATGATCACCTAAGTGGTCAATTTGACCTAACTAATTGCCCTAATGGGCCTGAGCCCAATGGGCCAAAACCCGCAACGGGCCTAAAGGTGTATCCGGATAACCTCACCACATGTCCAGTGGTGTCAAATAATTCAAAGTTCAAAAATGTTACGTATTGCACGTAACAAATTAATTTACTTAGTGATCACGGAGGAGTTCAAATAAAGTCAAATGTCCAAATTTATGCAATTCATTTTTCCAACGGATTGATATTTCAAAGAAGTCAAATATGGGTTGCAAAAGTCTCAAAATTCAGATTATGAACAAAATAGGTTCGACGGAGTTCAAAGCAAATATCGCCGAATGCCGAACAAGGGTTTACAAAGAAAGTGTTAAGCCAATAAAATTATAACGGAAGCCTACCGAACAAAATTTGATGATCAAATAACTTAAAAGAGTATAATCCCTTACCTCAAAACGAAACTTCGAAATTAACTTTTACGCAAATAAGCGGCAACCCGTATTAGCTCAAATCTAAATTTCAATAACCAAAATTATTACATTAAAATAACAAATAAACTTTTAAATAAATAAACTATACACATTTTTTTTTATTCCCTTCCAACAAAAGTCCAACCCACTTTATCTCCACCCGTCCACTCACCACTTTCCCCCTTTTTCTTTTCTTTTTCTTTTTTTTTATTTGAAAAGACTACACTCATAAAACCCCCCCTACCTAGCCTACCCCTTCCCTTACCTATCAACTCTCTCACCCGTCCCCTCACAAACCCTTTTCTCACCTTTTATTTTTTTCAAAAGCAGCAACCATTCTTCCCTCTCCCTTCTTCCTTTATTAACCCTTCTTTCTTTTATTTCCTTTTCCCTTTCCTCCATTCATCCTTCCGCCAACAACAGCCGAAACTTCTTCTTCTCTCTTTTTTTTCGACAAGCTTTCCGGCTCACAATAAGTCCACCAAATCTCCTAGCCTATTGTAAAACTTTACAATTTCAGGAAGAAATAAACAAAGGTCAACATAATACCTCAAATCGACGCCTCCCTCTTGCGACTTCGTCTGCCAACGGATCGAAGCTTCGCCGGCTACCTTCTTCCTCAGTGCACTCTCCCAATGTATTTTCTCAGCCGATTTTTCTTGCTTTTGTGAGTAGATGAACAAGGGACCATTGCTCCCCTTTTATACCCACCATGGAAGCTCGCTTCCTCTTCTTCATTATTAGGAGTTATTGCCGGTTTCTCCAAAACGGCGGCAACAGCAACCCACGACCTCCCCCAAATTACTGACCATAATGGCAGTTTGTTTAATATTATTATTATTATTATTATTATTATTATTATTATTATTATTATTATTATTATTATTATTATTATTATTATTATTATTATTATTATTATTATTATTATTATTATTATTATTATTATTATTATTATTATTATTATTTTGTTATTCATGATTATTGTTATCAAATGGCCCATCAATTTGGGTTCAAGCCCAATCACAAATAAACCAACCAAGTGTGTACTAAAATTAAATGGGCTCACTGTTAATTCACTAATAGGCCCAAATATTAATTTCTTTCAAATTTGGTCAAACCAAAAATATCGGCCTAAGATAACTAAACTAATATAGGCCCAATATAATTATTCTAATTAAACAGACAATATTATCAAAAGTAGGGATATTACATTGATTTAGTGTAGATTCCTTTGGAGATTTGACATGTGACTCTTCTTCCATGCTAGAAAGCCCTACGGGATGATGTCATGGACCTCGAAAGTGCTCACTGAAGGCCAATGAGATGCTGGCTAAGGGCCTATTTAGGAGCCCGTGCATGTATTGGAAGGAACCCTAGTGGTTGTAGGCTTGTAGCACTTGGTGACTCTGGCTTGGTTGTAGGCATCGATTGTTATACATAAATTAAATCAATTCCGTAGAATTACTAATAATGAGATTCCACGAAAGTAGATAAGAAGATAATTCTTAAAGGCATCAATTGGTACATGAAAATTGAATCAATTCCACGGAATCGATTACTGATAATGAGATTCCATAAAAATAGATGGGAATATTATTCTTAAAAAGTGTTTGATAAGATGAAATAGTGTGATTAATAATACAATACAATTTTCTATTATATTGTTTGGTTAGAAACAAAACAATTTGGAATGCAATCACAAAGTTAAGACAATTGACAATATTACCCCTAAAGTAGACAAGTAATTGTTAATGACTTTTAAGATAAAAATAAGATATTAAAGTTATTACTTCTCCACAAAATATCAAGTTCATTCTTTTTCTATTTAGGTAAAAAAATATAAATTATCCAACATCAATAAAGCAAGAAAAATTCATTAAATTAACATTTATTAAAAAAAAATAAGTTAGTGTTGTATGAAATTAGTTCAAATAAAAATAGCTTAAATATTTGAAACAATGCAAGAAAAGTAAGTGTTACTGCTTAGCTAAATTAGTTAGAAAAGCCCTACGAAGAGCTGAAGAACAACGATTGCAAGGAAGAGTAAAAATGATCGACCGTCAACTAGTTGAGATCAAATGAGATTGTAAATATAAAGTAAATTTATGAGCTAATGAAGGACATAATTGTCTTTTACATGGATTTCAACTATTAGGAATACAAATCTCTTTTCCTCCATTAGGATTGTGATTTCTTAAATTTTAGGAATCAATTCAACGATTTCTGCAATCTATTTCCTTTCAAAATAAAATTCTGGCAACACGAAATGTTATTAATCAATTCCATTGAATCCATTTCGCATAATTGATTTCATTTCCGTGTACGTCCATAGGATAAAAAGTGTTTGATAAGATAATGAATGTAATAAATATAATAGTACAAAGTTCTATTATATTATTTGGTTCAAAACAAAACAACTTGTAATAAAAAGATAACATTAGGACAATTAAAAACATTATCCCCAAAGTAGACAAGTACTTTCTAGTGACTTTCGGGATAGACATTAGACATTAATGTTAATATTTCTCCACAAAATATCAAGTTGTTCATTATTTTTCAATTTAGGTTAAAATTTTAAAATTTTCAATTTAGGTGAAAATTTTAAATTATCCAACATCAATAAATCAAGAAAAGGTTATGAAATTAAAATTTAAAAAAACAAGCTAATGTTATAATAAAACTAGTTCAAATAAAAATGGATTAGCATATATTTTGGTCCGTGAACTTCACCTTACTTCCTATAAAGGTGATAGATGCTTTTCATTTTCTATATTGGTCTGTAGATTTCACTCTAGTTGACATATTTGTCCCTCAATCCATTATCTCAAACAGAAACGTTAAACAAAATTGAAGAGACAAAATGCCCTCGCTTGAAGCTGGGTGGGATGTCTAGGTGGAATAAATTTTGGCGGAAAGGGATCATAATTTTTCCCTCCCTAATATATACTCCATTAAAAGAAACCAAAAGCCACAGCTTCAAGCAAATTCCAAGTTCTTGTTTGCTGGTCTTGGTTGGAACCTTTGGTTGGAACCTTTTAAGTCCAATTCCACACATCTTCAAGGTTAGCTCATTTCATACATTTCGTAGAGTTAGCTCATTATATACTCTAATGTTTATGTGTTACAGAATTCCGTCATTCTAATTCGAGGTGGTCCTATGTCTCGAAGACAAAGGAACAAAAGCCTTCCCCAAGAAAAGAGTTGGAGTTGTCCGAAGGAGAATCCCACAGCACAGAAGAAGATAGCTCTAGCGTTGGAGACTTGAGCCCAACAGAGTCCCCTCCCCTCGCTCTTGAATTGAAAGGGTGATCACCAATGGAACACATTTCTTCATTCTTCCGCTCGCCGTTTGAATCATTCAGAAGAAGAACAGATGACGACCTTTCTGTCAAAGAAAAGTGACAACCTCTGCTGAGGTGCTTTAGTTACGATGAACTTGTTAACGCCACAATTGATTTCAATCTAGGTATACTTTCATACTTTGATAAATGTAACAAAGTCAGAAAAGGTACATAAATTTCATAGACAATAATGTGACTCAATGGGATTTTCTTAATGGCTGCGATGTGAATGCATTGAACATTGTTGGAATTGGAGGCTTCTTAGAGGTGTATAAAGGAGAGCTTGATAACGGGCATTCCATAGCATTGAAAAGGTTAGCCAAGGACAACACTGGTGTAAACAAAGAGAAAGAATTCCTTATGGAACTGTAAGGAAGGTATGGCCTGATTTATTTAAGTTTCGGTAGTGTGTGTGTGTGTACAAAATATTAAGGATCCTCGAGGCAATTAAGCTCTTTCCTTAAGACAAAAACTGGCCCCGTATGCAGACTGGACGGGTGGTGCCAGTGAGTCTCCCAGGGTTTAGGATACTTACGTGATTTGAAGAGGGCAGTCTTCAAATCTTCAATCATCGGGCGAATCACGAACGCGCTGCTGTATCTCTGTAAGGGCAAAAAATGGTTGTGCAGAAAGTAGGAGAGTTTTCAGTGCCAAAATCTGTGATTTCATGCAGTATATATGTGACAGCTTGGGGATGGCGATTGGTTGTCCGAAAACAGACACAACCGTAGCAGTTACGGGTGTCTGAAACGGACACACCATTTCAGACATAACTGTCTGTAACTGTCAAGGCTTCTGAACCTGTTTTGTAGAAAAGGTTCCCACTGAAAGGGTCACATGGCAAATGAACTGGTAGCAAAAAGATAAGGTCTAGTCAGGCAATCCAGCCGACCGACCAACCAGCCGAACCGAGCCGAGTCGGGTGGGCGGCGGCGCGCGCGCGTGTTTGGACCTGCACCTAGGTAGGTCTTCCCTCCTACACAAAAGTGTAGTGGCCCAAGGGCCGAAAGTAAAACCTTAAAGCTCTATCTTATAAGGTAGAGCTTGTTTCATCTTGTTCCCAATGTGGGATTCCCACTTTTCCCTTTACATGACTTAGCTAATTCAAGTTATTGGAAAACTAAGTTTCCAACAGGAACTGGGCATATTAGGACACGTTAACCATACCAACACTGCAAGCTTAGTTGGCTGTTGTGTTGAAAATGGACTCTATCTGGTCTTCAACTATTACCCAAATGGCACTCTCTCTTCTGCATTACAAGGTAAGAGTACAATGGAATCTAAGGGTTTTCTCTTTAGAGATTTTTGACAAGAGAGAGCTTCAATTTATGGTTGGTTCTAATCAAACTCTATCTCCTAAACCTTGAAGTAGTTGTGCAGTAACATTTAATCTTGGTTTTATGGCATTATTTGTGTTTTCCCAGTTTCTCTTTTTCTGTAAATGTATACCTAGAGAGAGAGAAAGTAACTATGTGAGCGCGAAATGAGTGTTTCTATGTGAGAGAGAAAAGAGGATGCTTATCCCACCCAGACATTCCACTCAGCTTCAAATGAGTGTAATTTAGTTATTTTAATTTTTTTTAACGAATAATGGTTTGGGGGACAAATATGTCTGTTAAGTTGAAGTCCACTGACTAATATAGAAAATTAAAAACATCTATCACCTTTATAGGAAGAAATGTGAAGTTTAGGGACCAAAATATATATATTAATCCAATAAAAATAGCTAAAACATTTGAAACAATTCGAGAAAAGTATGTGTTGCTACTTAGCCAAAATATTAATTGTTTTATTTTCCTATAAAGTACTAAGCAGGTTAAAAGGAAGGGCCACAAAGTAGTTGAGACCAAATGAGATTATAAATATAAAACAAATATATGGCCTAATATAAGGATATAATTGTCTTTTTACATAGATTTTAACTATTATGAATCCAAATTACACCCTATTTTAAGGAATCAATTCCAAGATTTCAGTAATTTATTTCTTTTCCAAATAAAATTCTATTCATAAATTCCATGAAATCTATATATATATATATATATTTAAAGTTGGTGAGGAGCACTATGGTTGTGCCACCTCACCACCTTTAGATAAATCTTCATTCTAAATCATCCATGTGGAAGTTTTAAAAACCTTTGGTTTTTTAGCCATTAGCTAATAATAATACCTAATAACAATCAATATGATAAGGGGTATTAGTATTAGTATATATAACTTCTTCTATTGTCTTTAGTAGAAGACTTATATTTAAAAACTTTTACAATTAACATTACTTCTAACCAATGTGGGATAAAACTCTTCAAGGTTAGATATTACTTCTAATGACTCACTTTTAACATCATACTTTAAGCTTTGATATCTTATTCATCCAAAACTTGATTTGAACAAATAAATATATCATTTTGATGTTCTTGCCGAGTAGAACACATTTACACAATTACTTTTGTCAACAAACAAATGACACGTAAAGAAATTTGTGCCTCAAGTTGCACAATTTCTTTTACTAAAAACACTAATTTTTTAATAAGTATTATACTTTAACTCTTGATATCTTATTCATCCAAAACTCAATTTGGACAAATAAATATATCATTTCGATGCTCTCACCAAGTAGAACACATTTGCACAATTACATTTACCAACAAACAAATGACACGTAAAGAAATTCGTGCCTCAAGTTGCACAATTTCTCTCACTAAAAACACTAATTTTTTTTAACAAGTATTATACTTTAAGTCTTGATATCTTATTATCAAAAACTCAATTTGGACAAATAAATATATCATTTTGATGCTCTCACCGAGTAGAATACATTTGCGCAATTACCTTCGTTAACAAACAAGCGATACGTAAAAGAAATTCGTGCCTCAAGTTACACAATTTCTTTCACAAAAAACACTAATTTTCAACAATAGAAGAGATGTATCCCACATTGGTTAGAAATTGATGTTGGTTTAAAAATTCTATTATTAAGTACCAATAGAAGAAATGCATCATGCATCATACATTGGTTGGAAAGTGATGTTGATTTTCAAAGTCACTAGAAAACCAAAAGTTTTTAAAGCTTCCACATGGATGCTTTAGAATGAAGATTTATCAAAGGTGAGGTGGCACAACCATAGTGCTCCTCACCAATTATATATATATATATATATATATATATATATATATATATATATATATAATATTTTTTACAATTATTACCAATAGAAGATGTATATCTCACATTGGCTAGAAAATGATGTTGAGTTTAAATTATTTTATATTATAACACATTGTTTAAAAAAGAAAATGTTAGATTTTAAAGTCTTTAAAAGACTAAAACTTTCACTTTTACAAGAGATGTATCTCACATGGTTACAAAATATTCTACTATTATTACCAATAGAAGAGATGTATCACACATTGGTTAGAAATTGATGTTTGTATTAAAAATATTATTATTAATTACTAATTGAAAAGATGTATCATACATTTGTTATAAAGTGATGTTGATTTTTAAAGTTTTTGTTAAAAAACTTCTACCATTATTACCAATAGAAAATGTATATCTCACATTGGTTAAAAAATGATGTTGATTTTTAATTATTTTAGATTATATAAAAGACTTACTATTATTAGCAATATAAGATATATATATATATATATATATATATATATATATATATATATATATATATATATATATATATATACTGATTTTCTAGCCATTAACTAATAATACATAATAATAATCATAATGATATATATATATATATTAGTATATAAAATATTTTACAATTATTACCAATAGAAGATGTATATCTCACATTGGCTAGAAAATGATGTTGAGTTTAAATTATTTTATATTATAACATTGTTTAAAAAGAAAATGTTAGATTTTAAAGTCTTTAAAAGATTAAAGACTTTCACTTTACAAGAGATGTATCTCACATGGTTACAAAATATTCTACTATTATTACCAATAGAAGAGATGTATCACACATTGGTTAGAAATTGATGTTTGTATTAAAAATATTATTATTAATTACTAATTGAAAAGATGTATCATACATTTGTTATAAAGTGATGTTGATTTTAAAGTTTTTGTTAAAAAACTTCTACCATTATTACCAATAGAAAATGTATATCTCACATTGGTTAAAAAATGATGTTGATTTTTAATTATTTTAGATTATATAAAAGACTTACTATTATTAGCAATATAAGATATATATATATATATATACTTTTGGTTTTCTAACCATTAACTAATAATAATACATAATAATAATCATAATGATAATGAGTATTAGTATTAGTATATATAACTTCTTCTATTGTCAATAGTAGAAGACTTATATTTAAAAAAATTTACAACTAACATTACTTCTAACCAATGTGGGATAAAACTCTTCAAGGTTAGATATTCCTTCTAATGACTCACTTTTAACATCATACTTTAAGCTTTGATATTTTATTCATCCAAAACTTGATTTGGACAAATAAATATATCATTTCGATGTTCTTGACGAGTAGAACACATTTGCACAATTACTTTTGTCAACAAACAAATGACACGTAAAGAAATTTGTGCCTCAAGTTGCATAATTTCTTTCACTAAAAACACTAATTTTTAATAAGTATTATACTTTAACTCTTGATATCTTATTCATCCAAAACTCGATTTGGACAAATAAATATATGATTTCGATGCTCTCACCGAGTAGAATACATTTGCGCAATTACATTCGCCAACAAACAAATGACACGTAAAGAAATTCGTGCCTCAAGTTGCATAATTTCTCTCACTAAAAACACTAATTATTTTAACAAGTATTATACTTTAAGTCTTGATATCTTATTACCCAAAACTCGATTTGGACAAATAAATATATCATTTTGATGCTCTCACCGAGTAGAACAAATTTGCGCAATTACCTTCGTCAACAAACAAATGACACGTAAAGAATTTCGTGCCTCAAGTTGCACAATTTCTTTCACTAAAAACACTATTTTTTCAACAATAGAAGAGATGTATCCCACATTGGTTAGAAATTGATGTTGGTTTTAAAAATTCTATTATTAAGTATCAATAGAAGAAATGCATCATACTTTGGTTGGAAAGTGATGTTGATTTTCAAAGTCACTTGAAAACCAAAAGTTTTTAAAGCTTCCACATGGATGCAAGTATTTCACATTGGTTACAAAGTATTCTACTATTATTATCAATAGAAAAGATGTATCACACATTGGCTATAAATTAATGTTGGTTTTAAAAATACTATTATTACCAATAGAATAGATGTATCATACATTTGGTAGAGAGGTAATGTTTGTTTTTAAAGTCTTTAAATAGAAGACTTCTACCATTATTATCGATAGAATATGTATATCTCACATTGGTTAGAAAGTGATGTTGATTTTAATTTTAGATAAAAAACTTTTACTATTATTACTAATAGAAGAGATATCTTACATTTGCTAAAAATGATGTTAGTTTTAAAAGTCTTTAGATAAAAGACTTTTACTTTTATCGTCAATGTAATAGAAGAGATGTATCCCACATTATTTAGGAAGAGATGTTGGTTATAAATTTTTAAAATAAAAGACTTCTTATTATTACCAAATGAGGATATGTATTACACATTGGTTAGAGAGTGATGTTGATTTTAAAAGTCTACAATTATTAGCAATAGAAGAGAAATATTTCACATTGGTTATAAAGTGATATTGGTTTAAAAAGTTTTTAGATGATGTATCTCACATTGGTTACAAAGAAATGTATCTCATATTATTTAGAAATGAGTATTGGTTATAAAAGTCATTAGATAAAGACATTTTTTGTTATTACCAATAGAAAATATATATCCACATTGTTTAGAAATGAATATTGTTTAAAAAGTCTTTTATCCACTACTATTATTACTAATAGACAATATGTATACCACATGGTTAGAACGTGGTGTTGGTTTTAAAGTCTTTAGATAAAAGACTTAAACTTTCATTACCAATAAAAATATAAAATATGTATCTCACATTGTTTAAAAATGAATTATGATTTTAAAAGTTTTTAACAAAATGACTTCTAATATTATTATCAAGTTAAATGTTAATTTTAAAAGTCTTTAGATAAAAAAAAATTACTATTATTATTAATACAAAATATGTATCTCACGTTAGTTAAAAACTTATATTAATTTTAAAAGTATTTAGGTAAAAAAATCGTTTAATATTAGTAACAATATAAAAAAAATTATAACAATAGAAGAGATTAACAATCTAATTATAATGTCTAAAAGTTATATTATTATTACAAAAATATATATATCCCACATTTTACCCGTGCATAGCACGGGCTAAATAACTAGTTAATTATGTAGAATTGATTCAATTTCCGTGTACTAATCGAGGTTTCCAATTAGTATATTAATAAGATGGCTTGAGAATCTTTGTTAACACTTTATTTTCAATTATGATTTTAAATTATTGCAGGTGAATCATTTGGTACAAGTAAAAAATAAGAATAGATGAAGTAGATCAACTCGTAAGAGAGTTGTTCTGGTTTAACCAAGGTGAAGGCAGCTCTATTTAAATACTTGCTAGGAAAGCTTCTACGACCATTTAACCTTGGGCTTTCAGCCCTAATGACACCTTTTGGAAACCAAAAAACAAAATCATATAGAACTATTTGAAGCTAGTTCAAGTAGGAAATCAAAATTATATTAGCGCAATTTTTTTGGCTAAAATAAAAGGTTTTACAATATATACACTATAGTGAAAATTAGGGATGACAATTTTAAATAGAACCATGGGTACGTGAACTGAATCATAGTTGTCAGTTATTAATTAACATGTTTGACTGGATGTGAGGGAGTCCTGATCCTCTATTCCAAAAGTGTATTACATCTTCTATTCCAATGTCGGATCCACCGTTAACTTGTCAATCAGTAATTGATTTTGTTTAAATAATTAATTTTGTTAATTTTCTAATTGACAAGTTAACGGTGGATCTGACATTGGAATAAAAGATGGAATACACTTTTGGAATAGAGGATCCGAACACGATGTGAGGCAGGTAATGGGGAATAACCGAAATGAATGATTGAGGAACGATTAGGTTTATGTATTAGTAGTACCCACTCCATTCCCCGAACAGTTATCCGAACTGCTCATAATATAAACTTTACCTCTATTCATACAAGTATTTATCCCATAAACTTTACATCATTTATGAATATTAACTTAATTATATAATATGTTTTACAAATGCTTTTAAATCGTGGTTTAAACTAAATTGTTAACTTGATCAATTGCCCGTGGGTATTTTCGGATTAACAGTTACATGAGGAATGGATATGGTAAGATAAACTGATTGTCTGATGAGAAATTGGGCAGTTATGGGGGCATAAAATTAAATTGGGGAATAGGGGTGTGATATTATGTATCACCACCCCCGAACTATCCCATTGTCATTCATAGTAAATATCACAATTTCTTGAAATTTGTAGGCTGGGAAATGACATCCTTTGTAACAAAAACTGGTCAAGTGACCAAGGTTGCTATTCCCCATTATATTCTAAATTTATTACTTTACTATTTTCATCCATGGGTTAAACGCACGTCATATATCTTTTTCAATTAAACTATACATGAACAAAATGAAGAGAAAAAACAAAATGAAAATAATAAATAAAGGATAAGTAATATTGGAGGCATTTCTTGTTCGCAATGGCCGTAACAAAATGATTTAATTTCTTTTCATGCCATAGGTGAATTTAATTTATAAGTTTGATTTATTAGGTATATAAAACAGAACACAGATGGATTTTTAATTTCTTTTTATGCTAGAACTTATCTCCTTTTTGCATATTTGTGATCAATTCAGGGTGTGGTCTAGGTGCATAAATGTATTTAGTTTAATCTGTTTCTATTTATCAGATCCTTGAGAATTTTTTATTTTTAGTTATTGCAGTAAGATTTATTTTCATATATCTGCAACGCTAATTTTCATTGAAATCTATTAGTATTTGGATAAAGTATTGTTTTTATATAAATCAACAAATGTTAGTTGGTTAAACTTTTTTAAATTCCATAAATCTAACCAAATCCCCCAAAGACCCCCCCCAACGAGATTTGATCCTGGGACCAACAGTAGGGGGAGTGTGAGCGCTCTAACCAGTAGAGCAAACACTGAATCTCAATATATTTAATTAAACTTCAAAACAACAAAAACATACTTTTTGATGAAATACTCAACATGCTAATATTTTCAATAATGACACATCACCCAACTTTTAATATTGTTGAATCCTCAACCATTCCCATCACTTGACTTGAGACTTTTCATTTTCTAGTCATTAGCTAAAAATAATAATTAATACATTAATAGTTAATATGATATTGTGATATTAATCATTTACTATCAATCTCTTCTATTGTTAATAATAGTGGAAATTTTATATATAAAGACTTTTACTACCAACATCATTTCTTAACTAATGTGAGATAATATTATTATATTGACATTGTAGCAGTATTTTACTTTAATCACTCACTTCTAAATTCTAACACCATACTTTAAGCTTTGATATCTTATTCATCCACAACTTGGTTTGGACAAATAAATATATCATTTTGATGCTCTCACCTAGTATAACACATTTGCACAATTACATTTGCTAACAAATAAATGACACGTAAAGAAATTAGTGCCTCAAGTTGTACTATTTCTTTCACTAAAAACACTAATTTTTCAACAAGTAATAGGTGAGTACTTTAATTATTTCTAAAATCACCATTAATTTATAATCAATGTAAAATGCATCGCTACTATAATTACCAATAAAAGTGATGTACCAAACATTGGTTGAAAATTAATGTTGATTTAAAAAGTATTTAGATAAATGACTTTTACTAAACTAACAAAAGAATATATATATTCACAATTGTTAGAAGTTGACTTTAAAAGTCCTTAGACAAAATCTTACCAATAAAAATGACTTATTCCTCATTGGTTACGAAGAATTATTTTAGTTTAAAAGTTTTTAGATAAAATTCTTACTAATAATAGAAGAGATGTATCTCACATTAGATAAAAATAATAATAATTGATATGCCCGGCCCAAGCCGGGTCACGAGCAAGGCACGGCGTTCATCACGTGCCAGTCACGAGCTAAGCGGTCATGAGACCCACCGACCTAGGCGGTAGAGCCAGCAAGATATCAAGCAACGAATAAAGTAACTCTCACTCAAATCTGGTCAGACACGGGCCTCGCCTGCTCGATCCAGGGGCCATGCCCGGGGACCACACTCACGACGGGCAAGGAATCAGACTTATCCCGTCCAAACCTAGTCGAGCAATGGCCTTGCCTGCCCGACTAGGAGCCATGCCCGGGATCTACACTTATCTATAATCAACCTACACCTTATAAATAGGTAAAACCTTGCTCGTCCAGGCACGCTTAGAGTAGAAAGCTTCGAAGACTTGCTCTCCAAGACAAGTCAAAGGTTTCCTTATCCGAGCGGGACACTTGTCATATCTGCTCCTACATTCACGTGACCAACCGGATATCACGCCTAAAATCAAGGGATTCTTTCTTAATTCTACAAAATAACTAAGGCAGTAAATCTTAGACAGATTCAATAACATTGGGGGCCTATAAATACCCCTCCATAAACCAAAAATGGGGTACATATTCTTTCTTGAGCCTAGAACCTCTGTCAAATTCTCTTTTGACTCTTATACACGATACTTACTCTCACACCGGAGTGGTTTCGCGAGGCCAAGCCTTGCACTTCCACTAAGGTGTTTTCGTGATCTTAATCAAGTTCGAGAAAGCGGATCAAGCCCAGATATCCTATCCATCGCACGGACAGCCCAAGCTGCATTTTTGTCACATCAATAATGTTGGTTTCAAAACTCTTAAAAATAAGACTTATACTGTTATTATTAATAAAATAGATGTATCTCACATTCGTTAGAAAATTAAGTTGGTTTCAAAAGTTTTAAGATAAAAGACTTCTACTATTATTATTAATATAATAGATGTATCTTTCAAAAGTGTTAAAATAAAAGACTTTTACTATTATTATTAATTACTAGTACTCTTGCCCGTGCTGATGGCACTACGCCAGTTTGTGAATTTATCAATAAATAAAGCAGATAATGTGAAAATTAATTAATATTTACTTATAATTTGTCTAAGTTAATTATGATAACAGTTAAAAAGAAAAAAAAACAAATATTTCAAATTACAAAACTTACGATTTTTTTTTAAAATTATTTGTATACGAAATTGCGGGTCGAAAAAAAATTAAATTGATTAAGTTAATTACGATAACAATTAAAAAGAAAAAAATCAAAATAGAAATATTCAAAACTTAGACATAAATTAAATTGAGATTCAATTTCAAAAAATAAATTGATTAAGTTAATTACGATAACAACTAAAAAGAAAAAAAATATTTCAAATTACAAAACTTACGAATTTTTTTGCATAAAATTGATTAATTAATTAAAATATCAAAAAGAAAAGGGACGTGGGTTTGGTGGAGGAAGGATTAGCGGCCACCAACCGTATATAGTGGGGGGAGTTGGAGAGAGAGAGAGGGGGTAGTTGTTCAACCGCCGTTCACACATGTGAACTCGGGGAATGATAATGACCGTAGGATCTCAGTAAATGAATCAATTTCAGCCCCTAAATAGCTTTAGTCAATTGCACATGTGCGACTATGAGCTATATTGTATTATAGATTAATAGAATAGATGTATCCTACGTTGGTTAAAAGATTTCCATTATTATATATTGCTAATAAAATATATATATATTCCACATTAGTTAGAAAATGATGTTAGTTTTATATTCCAATATTTTAATCATAATGCCTAAAATTTTAAAAATTATACTACTACTACTACTACTATTACCAAAGAAGAAATATATACATCACATTTAAAAATTATAATAGTATTTGATATGCCCGGCCTAAGCCGGGTCACGAGCCGGGCACATGCTCCCTCCACGTGCCAGTCACATGCCTAAGTAATATGGGACTCGCCAATCAGGCGGACAGGGTTATCTAGGCATCAACAAACGCAGCGGTTCGGTCGACTGGCCGCACCGGCCTTACTAGGGCCATGCCCTGGACCTATACTCGCCTCGAGCCAATTTACACTAAGCAGCCGGACAGAGCCTTGCTCACCCGGGCCTATATCGAGCAGGAAATGCCATAAACTTGTTCTTCAAGGTAAGTCAAGGGTTACCATATTTGGGCAGGACACTTGCCTTATCTGTTCTTGCATTCACGTGGTCAACCGCGTATCACACCTAAAATCAAAGGATTCTCTCCTTATTGAGCAAGGTATCTAAGGAAGCTGAATCCTAGCCGAATTCAGTGACAATGGGGCCTATAAATACATCTCCACAAGCCACAAACAAGGTACGCATACACTTTCTTGAGCCTTGGCACTATGTCGAATTGTTTTCATACCCACATTCGATACTTACTCTCACGCCAGAGGGGTTTCGCGAGGCCCTGCCTTGCACTTCCACTCAGGTTATCTCTGTTCTTAGCCAGGTTCAAGGAAGCAGATTCAAGCCCAGATATCATACCTAACACACGGACGGTCCAAGCTGAGCTTTTGCCACATCAGTTTGGTTCCGTTGCCGGGAACTCGAACCTTCAAAACCTTTTCTCAAGTTCTCCGGTGCAAGTTTCCAGAAATCCTCCGATTACAATGGCTGGTAAGGGCAGCAAGCACCACGCCACCGTGAGCAATCACCAGGCTGGTAGTCAGGTGGCTGGGGACCTGCCACCAAAGGCACCCCAAGGGGTGCAAAGACGTGTCGTATGTTGAGGAGCAGTCGTCTCAATGTGCTAGCCAGAGCCATGCTAGCCAACGTGATGCTAGAGAAATTATTAATGAGAAGCGCAATGCCCGCGAGATGGATCTCAGGGCACAACTAAGCCGCCAGCGAGAGAATGGCCAGGGTAACCACGTGAATCTGCCCGGGCAAGCCCCCGATCAACAGGCCGCTGATCTTCAAGTCCAGGTAGACTATTATAACAAAATGTACATGCTCAATCAACAACTGCTCGCTTTGGGCCACGCCCCGGTCCCGGTTGAAGATTTGGTGTTGCCAGCTCTCAATAATCCCGCACTTGTTGATGATGGCCATACCTCACAACACTTGCCCGCTCCCAGCAAACGGATTCCTTCTATCATTCATGTGCCTTCTGAGAGAGCTGACGAGGTGAAGCGAGCAGATGACCAAGCAGAAAGCAGATATAGCCGCCAGAATTTTTCACACAGACACAGTCGTGGACAAGATCATCATGCCCGCAGTGAAAGTCACAGTCGCCGCAGAGCTCGTGAGTATGCTGAAAGAGAGGCACACCGGCCTAAGCGTAGGGCACGAGTTGATAAAGAAGTGGAAGCTTCTTATGCACCGACCCTCTGCCCCACCGCCCACGCGAAGCGTCTGTCCGAGTGTATGGAGGCTATGAAACGTGATATGGCCAAAAAAATGGCTAACCTAGCTGTGGCCAAGCCCGGTTATGGTGCCACCAAGCCACTGGAGGGCAGCCCGTTCACTCCAGAGATCGAAAACGCACCACCCGCGCAAGGAGTCATATTCCCGCAATTTGAAAAATACTTTGGGAAGACGCGGGCAAGTGACTGGCTCAGATCATTTGAGGCACAGATTCGAATGGTCACGGATATAGAAGCTTTGAAGATGCGAGCATTCTAGGGGGCTCTCTCCAGGGGAAGGCACAAGAATGGCTGGGAAGGGTTCCTCAAGGATCTATCGGCAGCTGGGAAATGTTACGGGAAAAATTCCTAGAAGAATTTGGCACTGCCGGACCAACGCCCAAGAACCGGTTCTATCTCGCTAAAATCAAGCAAGGTGACAATGAGTCCTATGGCAGTTACTTGAAGAGGTTCGAGGAGATGCTCGACCAAGTGACCGCTACTAGTGACCCGGAAATAACATTCTGTTCCCTAAATAACATGAAAGCAGAGCCACTGAAGACAATGTTGGCCATGAATCCGGGGGCCTCAAAAACTGAGTTGCTAGCAAGTTCCCACCTATTCTGATCAACTGAAGTTGCCAAGGCAGACAAGGGCAAAAGCAAAGACAAGACCTAGGACAGCTCGGCCACGCCAGCTGACCAGGGCCCGGAGGGCAATAACCGCCCGCGCAGGGATAGGAGGAGAACATCTACCCCCGGACAGAGACTATTCAGGGAAGCGCAGTTTACCCCGCTGAACACTTCGCGGGAAGACATCATGTTCCAAGTTGGAGATGCGCTGCCAGTTCCCTATCCACTTGACCCCGAGCTCGCTCACACCAGGGACAATACGAAGTACTGTGATTACCATCATGGTACCGGGCACACCACAGAGGAATGCTTGGTGTTAAAGCGGGAAATACAGAAGTTGATCAACGCGGGCAAACTGGACCGCTTCAAGAAAGATCATGGCGATGGAAACAATGCAAATAATGATAGACATGGAAGACCTCCAAGAGGAAGAGGTGGCCAGGCCCCTTAGATTCGAGGAGTGGTCAATGTGATCCAGGAAGAACTTCCGTCTAACACTCAAATTGGGAAGCACATATACTCCCTCTCTAAGGCCGTGAATTCTCCAGCAGTGCAGCGGGCAGGGGAGCCCAATGTTTTCTTTACTCGTAGTGAGCTGGCAAGCACCCCTCTCGCCTTCGAGTAGCCGTTGGTCATCTCCTGCCTGGTAAACGAATGGCAGGTTCAAAGGGTTTTACTTGACACTAGAGCGTGCAGAGACATCATGTATTACTCATGTTTCAAAGAGTTAGAGTTATCAGATGCCCGGCTCAAGCCTTACCTGGGAAAGCTTGAAGGATTCACCAACCATCAAGTGGGCGTCAAAGGCACCATTGAGCTCGAAGTCTACATGGGGGATGGGGCACAAACCCGAACAGAGATGATCAATTTTCTGGTGATCAATCTCAAATCAACATACAACTGCATCCTGGGCGCACCGGCCATGGCCAAGTTCCAGATGGTGACTTCTATGTCGCACCAAAAGGCCAAGTTCTATACCGAGGATGGAGTAGGTATCCTGAATAGCAAGCCCCGGGCAATGTGGGAATATGTCCGTGATTCCCAACGGAAAAAGCAGAAACTGATCGTGGACATTCCCGATCAGACTGCAGTAGCTCCAAAAAAAGAGATGCCCGACACAGCGACATCCTCCGTTCCCATAAGCAACATTGAGGTCGGACAAACTTCTGGAGTAGGAGACCCCATGGAAATAGAGGAGCCCGGACAGGCCCCGACCCCAGCTCCAGCACCTTCTAGGCACAAGACTAAGCGCCTTGAGCCATGAGATATCGAGATGGATACCCTGCAAGTGCGGGATGAGCCTGATATTCAGCCGAAAGGTGAGCTGGAAGAAATAGTCATCAATCCCGCCTACCCCGAGCAGAAAATTAAAATCGGGAAGGCCATGCCTCTTGAAGCTCGGGAGAGGCTGATCGAGCTGCTGAAAAACAGTCTGGATGCATTTGCCTGGACTGTCGAGGATATGCAAGGCATTAGTGACGACGTTGCACGTCACGACTTAAATGTCGATTCGACATTCTGACCTATTCAGCAGTGCCCAAGACACTACTCCCTTGAGAAAAGTGCAGCCATCAGGGCAGAGATTGAAAAGCTTCTAAAGGCAGATATCATCGAAGAAATCCAGTACCCGACTTGGCTGGCAAACTTAGTGATGCTCAAGAAGGCCAATGACAAGTGGCGGATGTGCGTCGACTTCACAAGTCTCAACAAATCCTACCCGAAAGACTGCTACCCGCTGCCTCGAATAGATATGCTTGTAGACTCCATAGTCGGATTCAAAATGTTAAGCTTCTTGGATGCATACTCGGGATACCACCAAGTCAAGATGAACGAGCAAGACAAGACAAAAACAGCTTTCCGGGCAGCAGGAGGCCTCTATTGCTATAAGATGATGCCATTCGGGCTGAAGAATGCAGGGGCTACATATCGAATGGTTAACAAGGTCTTCGGCTCTCAACTCGGCAGAAATATGGAGGCATACATAGATGACTTGGTCATCAAAACAAAAGGCCGCGACCACACTCTTGACCTGGCAGAAACATTTGCCAATTTGCGAAGCACAATATGAAGCTGAATCCAGGCAAATGCGCTTTTGGGGTTCGAGCAGGAAAATTCCTCGGTTTCATGGTTAACCAGCGTGGGATAGAGGCAAACCCGGAGAAGATCCAGGCCTTACTTGACATGGAACAGCCCTACTGTATCAAGCACATACAACGGTTGAACGGCATAATCATTGCCCTTGGTCGCTTCATCTCTTGGTCAGTGGAGAAATGCCTCCCATTTTTCAAAGTCCTGCGCGGCAACAAGGGATTCGATTGGAATGCAGACTGTGCCAAAGCCCTCAAGCAGCTCATGGAATATCTTGGCAAGCCACTCCTTCTAAGCAGCCATGTACCCGGTGAGCCTTTGTATGTATATCTAGCGGCCACAGACCAGAATGTGGCCGCTGTCTTGGTTAGGGAAGAGTTAGACATTCAAAAACCTGTGTACTATGTATCCAAGGCCCTCAGTCCTGTTGAGGGTCGTTATTTTAATGCAGAGAAATTAGCTTACTCGCTTGTCATAGCTGCCCGAAAATTAAGGGCTTATTTTTCTACACATGTAATCATAGTATACACAGACGTACCACTGCACAAGATCCTTCACAAGCCTGATTCGTCGGGCAGACTACTCAACTGGGCAATTGAGCTTACCGAATTCCACATAGACTACTTGCCCAGGCGAGCAATCAAGGCTCAGGCATTGACCGATTTTCTGGTAGAAACAAGTTTCACTCAGCAGGAAGAACCTGAAACCCAGCAGCTAGGAGAGCCTGGGCAAGAACAGTTGCCACATCCTTGCCCCGCCTACTGTTGGGATCTATATGTCGATGGAGCAACGAGAAAAGTCGGGAGCGGAGCTGGCATCCTTCTCATAGCTCCCGACCAAGTTACATAATTCGAGTTAGCACTCCGGTTTAAATTCCATGCCTCTAACAATGTTGATGAGTATGAAACAGTGATTACCGGCCTCGAACTTACAGCGGACATGGGAGTTGAAATGATCACGGTGTACTCGGATTCACAATTAGTAGTGAACCAAGTCCAGGGGGAATATATGGTGCATCACCCCTCACTGGTCAGATACTGCGAACTTGTCAAAGAAATTTTGAAAAATTTCAAATTATGGGAGATCATCAGAATTGATCGTGCTGACAACATTCGGGCATATTACTTGTCCAAGATCGCTGAGGCAAACTTGGCATTGCTGAATCCTTCAGTAATGATCGAGCACTTGGAAACTCCGGCAATTGATAGACCGGTGATAATGGACATTGAGCCAGCGACCAGAAGTTGGATTGATGATTACAAGGATTACATCGAGCAGGGGATCCTGCCTATGGACAAGGTTAAGGCCACCATAGTCAGAAGGGGGAATCCTGTATAAGCGATCTAAGGTCAGACCTATGCTTCGCTGTGTACCCTCGGAGTTAACTTAGGGCGTTTTGTATGAAGTACACGAAGGGGAATGTGGCGGCCACCCGGGCACTTGCGCTCTAGCAGAGAGGGTGTTACGCGCAGGATACTACTGGATAACCCTCAGAAGGGACGCAGAGAAGTATGTTCGCGAATGTGACAAGTGCCAGAGATATGCGGACATACCAAGGCTTCCATCCACCTTACAAACTCCAGTCGTTGCGGCCTGGCCCTTCGACATGTGGGGAATTGATCTGATCGGCTCGTTCCCGCTAGCACAAGGCAAGTACAAATATGCAGTAGTCACCATCGATTACTTTACAAAATGGATAGAAGCAAAGCCTCTGGCCAAAATCTCAGAAGCAAATGTCATCAAGTTCGTCCATGATCGTGTCTTATTTTAAATTTATTTCCTTGCTAGTGGACAAGATTATTATAGAATAGTTTGGGAAGCAAGGGTCGAACCACAGAGATTTGGATTTGATTAAAGTAAATTTAACTAATATATTAAAATAAAGCAATTAATAACTAATGGGGCTTTTAGTTTTTTTTAAAAATTAAATTAACTAGAAAACAATAAAATAACCTAACTAACAAAGCATATAAATATGAGATAAATCAAAGATTTGTAAATCGTCTAGGAATTAGGATTCACTTGTATCTACTCTATTGTTCATTTAAATAAAGTATCATTCAATACATTGAGTTCATTCACGAAAGATAGATATAGCTTGTCAAATTACCGTTCAGTCTCCATCTCAAAATAATTCATCTATTCTATATCCTAGGCACAAGAACATATGGATCTTAACTGTCACTTAGGCCATATATATGAACCTGACCC
Source organism: Codonopsis lanceolata (assembly GCA_013146195.2). Lineage (NCBI taxonomy): Eukaryota > Viridiplantae > Streptophyta > Magnoliopsida > Asterales > Campanulaceae > Codonopsis > Codonopsis lanceolata. The sequence goes on from CM028383.1 coordinate 92,416,983, forward strand.
TAACTTATCACTCGTGCATCGATAGGTTCAATTTATCATGATGGTGAGCCAGTGTACGATATATGCACATTGATCATGCAGTTATCCACACCTCTAGGCCTTTATTATTCACGATTACATTCATTTGTTCAAAGCGAGATAATAAAGAGGTTGATAAACATCATGATCAACAAGAATTGAATGACTAAGAATTAATATAAAACAATAGATTCGATACAAGTTACCTCAAATTCCTAGATTATGGAGTTAATTCTCCATAATTGAAAGTACAAAACCTTGAACCATTCTTGGAGAATCTTTCTTCATAGACAAAGAAAAATAATACAGAACTTCTCTCCCATTTTTCCTGACCTAAAGGGATCTATTTATACCTAATTAATCCTACAACAAGAAGGAAAAAGAGATACAATATAATTAAAACATTAAAAAAAGTTAAAATAGGATTTCACGTTTCCCAAGACAATTGAAACACCAAAAAGAGGGCAGCTGAATTGTGCTGGAAATTCTGATTTTCAGCTTTTGTCTTCAAGTTTCCAGCTTTTGCAGTTTGGTCCCTGAAGTTCTTCAATTCAGCATAAAAGTGCCTATATTTTGCACAATTATTCCAAAAGTCCCTGAAACTACAAAACAACACTAAAACATATATTAGACAACAAAAACCTCGAGAAATAGCATAATTTAAGCCAGAATAATACCCAATATCTACGTATAAAATACAGTCATCAAATACCCCCAAACTTAAACTTTTACTCGTCCTCAAGTAAAATTAAAAAAAAAACTAAACTAAATTAAAGCAAATAAAATATATTTTTCTTTTCACAAGTTAAAACATCAGCATGGTACCACATAATGCCTCAAGGAATGATAAATAACAACATATAGCCACAAGTCTAGGCTTTCACTCAATCATCATCAATATCACATGTACATCTCCGTGTGTGTGTGTGAACCATTAATTGACTATCTCCAAACTTAGAAAGTTTTATCAAGCTAAGCACAACATTCATTCCCAAAATATTTCAATACAAACGTGTGCATCATAAAACATGTACATACCATCAATACCCGGTTAACAACACGAAGAGAGATTGCTAAATTCAACACGAAGAGAGATCATTATACATCCATCTCATGCTAGAATTCAAGTATGAAATACAATTATACATCCATCCCATGCACTAACTATGTATGAAATACAATGCTCTCAAGTCTCAATTACTTGCAATAACTGAGATTATGCAAACAGTGTGGACTATATGAAGATGTGTATATAATTCAAAACAAGGGTCAAATCAACTATGCTTCCAAACCATGTCAACTAACACAAACAAATGTGACAACTAGATCAATAGGACTTTATTAAGCTTATAATGTAAGGCCAAGGTGATGGGTAACAATAAAAGGGATAAGAAATTTCAAAGTGAGAGAGTAAGAATATTTCCTTTTTCCCATACAAAGCACTCACTTTCCTTCAACAACCCCCAAACTTGAACTTTTGGGTTGAAGAAGGTATCATACTATCACATAAATATTTTCTTCCCAATGATCATTTTCTTTGCTTTCTTTCTTTTTTTTCTTTTTTTTCATTCTATTTTTTTTCTTATTTTTTTTCTTTTGAAGGGCATGTGAAATTTTGATTTTCGCACCCTTTTGGTTTTTTTTTTCATATATACATTTTTTTTTTCAATACAAGAACTCATTGGTGCTATTTTTTTTATTACATCAACCAACATGTAGACAACATTCCCAACCCAATCCTACTCTCTCAAAGGGTAGGCAAAAGTGTATAGGCTAAAGAGTTAAGTTAATGTGGGTAATAGAAACGATGTCGAATGGGGGTCGATGTGTGCTTCTTAGCTTACACGCGCCAAATAATAAAGCTCAAAGGGGACAAGGGATGGTAAGGGATGGTAAGATAAAAAGACTCAAACGATACAAAGATGACCTAAATCATATCCTAACTGCCACAATGCTCATGCTTCGTTTTCATAGAAATTCAACAAAGTTTCAAATCATTCCCTAACTCAAAGTTTGAAAAACGAGCTCCACAAGTATTTCACATAAGCATTCGCTAGAAAAGAGGTAGGGAAAATCAAGACTTGAATGCACTCACGGTTCGAAAGTGTGCTTGAGATATATTAGCAAAAGAAGTCTAACAAATCTAACTTAGCATGTAATCAACACTAAGTCGCAAATATAATGCAACAATCATGTAATGCGACTGTTTAAAATGTTCATGATCACTAAAATAGCAAGGTCCAAAGGAATAAAATGTGCACTATAAACTCAATAAAAATATCCAAATTCTTTAATAAATCAAGTCATGGTATTTTTGTGCTAAATTTTTTTGGAGATATAAAGTTCATCAACTAGACCAAGCCAAGGCTCGTAGACAAGTTTACATGCATCGCTATTAACAAACATGTTATCATTGGCGGAAGTAACCACACCAATATTAAAGACTCGGAATTTTTTTGAAAATTTTCTAATTTTTTTTATAAATAAACTAACTAAAAGAAAATAAAAACTAACTTAACTAAAAACAAGTAACAAAAGCTTTTCTAAAAAAAAAAATCATTTAAGAGCAAGGTCATTCCCACTCCCAAACTTAAATTTCACATTGTCCCTAATGTGAATCGAATATAGACAAGAGGGTATAAAAATGTCATCCAATCGGAGACAAACTAAACATGGCAAAACATGTAAAAATTTAATAAAATCGCATGCTTGCACCCCCAACAGTTAACTCAAGATACCAACCGCTCATTATTCCCACAAAATCATAATTTATCAACTCCCATTCTTCCCAATTTAAATCAAAATGTCTCATTCCTGCCACTCCAAATGAATAACCAACAATCCTCCCAACATATATAATATTTTTAGTCAAAAAATCAATTTTTTTTTTCCAATTAACCAAAATATAACCAAAGTATACTTAACAATAATTTTTGTTTAAGCAATGAAACTAGTAGAATAAGACACACCTAATTCACATTGATTGTATTTTCAGAAAACCCATAGATATTCTTAGAAAAAATCGATAGTTTGCGCCCAATCCAATTCGTGAACTTTATTGGTAGTGACTCCCAACATTCCAACAGATATGAAAATAATTATCAGTTAATATCAATGTTACAGATTAACCAATTCATCACTACAGTTCATCTACTTGAAGTAAAACCAGATTATACTTCCCACTAAATTCAGCAAAAATCCAACAGTATATTTCCAATTTCTGTAAAGCGCGCGGGAAACAATCTAACTTGAATTTCAACATTTTTGGCATGAGAAGGCACTAATGATACTACCTAGTCTGAACATTAGATCATTAAACCAACATGATTCAACATCAAAATAACCAAACACTTGACTTAGATAACAATAGGAGTGAGATGCCAGAACCATATTGAACACAATCTGCCCAACTGTCTACTGGAAAACCAATTTCTCCAAACTCCCAAGATTGAACAATAATTGCATTCAAATTTGTTATGAACAAAATATTCAACACTAATGCAATCCCGTCAAAATCAACTATGGAAATATCACAAATTTCACCAATGCAAACAATACTCAAATTTAATAATAAATCAGGCAAATTAGAACAATCTTCCTTGACATTGTTGACAGGGAGTTTCTGAATCCAAGCCTAGGCTTGAATTTGTTGATTCTGATATTTCACGAAGGATAGAAGCCGGAGCGATAAGTCTGAATGAGGCTCGGCCAGATTACGAAGCTTCAGCCGGAATAGAAACTGGAGCAGGCTCACCAGGAGACGTGAGATGGACCAGGGCTGGTAGGGTGGAGATTAAATGGAAGGAGTCAGCAGCGGCTGGATTGCTTTTGATTCGCCGGAGATGGACTGGAAGGAGCAGAGAGATGGTAGCGGATGTGGGTATGACCCGGCTGGGCTGCGTGAGAGAGTTATGGAGGTGGGTCAGCGCTGAAGACGAAGGGGATGGCAGAAGCCGGGTGTTGATTTGCCGGCGATGAAGGCCGGAGAAGATGATGGAGGAGAGGGGTATCGGTGCTTGGTGAAGGAGGCCGGTTGTTTGAAGACGGGGCTGGGTATGGATGGAGATCAGAGGCGGCTGTGGATTTGGGCGAAGACGAAGGAGATGGCCGGCGGCTGGATTTGGACTGTGGATGAAGGGGAGGGTTTGAAGCTGTGCCCAGTTGTGAAGTCGAAATAGGGGCCGGCAGTTGAAGATGGTTTCTGCTGTGGATAGTTGGACTGCTTGGGCAGAGCAGGAATGTGGCGGATGGGCGACAGAGGTCAGAATGACATGGGGGAGCGGTGGCAGGTTCGCTGATGACGAAGAGGCTTCGAACTGGGTTGTTGGTGGAGCCGATGGAACTCGGGATGGAGAGGGCTGGAATGGTGGTATGAACTGCCTAGAGAGAGAAGGATGGAGCAGGCGTCGGGATGACTGAAAGATTGGACTGCTGGGTTTGGGGAAGATGAGAAGGGTGTGAGAGAGAAAGGTCCTGCAGCCGCCTTTTACCTATTTTCCTCGTCCCTTTTTTTTATTTTTTTTTTTATGAATAAACTGATCATGAACTCCTTTCGGCACCAACATTCTGTTATTCTGTATACCTTGCAATTGCAAGGTCAAGGGGCCTTGCGACCGCAAGGTAATTTCATTTAAGCCCTTGAATTTTTATTATTTCTTGAATCAGCCGCAAACTGTTTTATTAATTTCAGTTGAATCTATAAATTAAATCTTTTTGAGCAACGTTTAACCTGTTTAAACTCAAACAAAAAAATCTACAAAATCTAAAAATAAAATTAGTGCATATAAATACATGAAAATAAAATCTTTTTGTGAGGTGACACTATTAACACTCCCCTATAAACCCACAAACTTAGAGAGACTCTAACGAGTGACTCAAAAAGCAACAATCATAAATACAAAGAGATAAGGGTTAGAAATTGTTCTAAGTTATAGTCGTTAGCTTGACTTAAATCCTTCCTTTTCGCTAAGAAGGCATCGTTGGATCACTTAGGAATGCACACATTTTTGGTCCATAAAATCCACCACTCATGTAATGTCTTAATTTTAGTCCATTGAAGCTAAATACTTCCTTGGCGAAATTTTCTTTCCTCGATGGCCATTTAATTGATTTGAGGACGGGAAGTTTCACACCTAAATCTTCCAATGTAATTCTATCTTGAATTTCCACCACTTTTTCATCACAACATTGCTCATGCATCTCTAAAATAGGTTCTTGATTCTCTTCAAGAAAATATGAAGAAGGCGTCCCTAACTCCACATAAGTGTCTAGCGGAGAATCAATTGGAGAATAAATTACAGTGAAAGTTTCCGAAATTGTTTCGGGTTCTTGAGAACAATGAGGTGGTACGTCATTTTGTGGAAAATCTTGGGATTCTAAAATCAACTCATCATCTTTTTCAATCAGCTCCTCTACTACTTTCAATTCTTTTTCCTCAATATTTGTTTTTCCTTTATCCCTTTCTATATTATATTCCCACTTAGAGACTTCCATGGGTATCTCATCATCTTTAGGAATCAACTCCTTCTCTCGCACTTCTAGTTCTACTTTTTCATCTTTTTCTTGATTATTTTCACTTTGATCTTTTTCAACTTCTTTATCAGAATTATCTACTTTATCAGACATATCAGAAGGTTGAATATGATTACTTACCTCTTCTCTTTCTTCGTTCATAACTTCTGCAAGTTTCTCCCTTATATTTTCTATCTCTTCTAGCAAATATTTGATTATAATAGCTTGAGCTTTGCTAGCTCCATCTGATTTTGAAATTTCTTCATCTAAAGGTGTTGGGTCATTTACTTGATATTGTTTCTTTAGCTCATTTAACCTTCTTTTCGAATTTTGCCAAAACTAGAGTTTTGTTCTAGTTCTTGCTTTTTAAGGTAAGATGAATAAGAATAAGGTTCATTAACAATTGAAGCTTTCTGGATTGCATATTGGGTTTTGCGAGTTTTAATTAGAGCTTCCATAGATGCAATATCTTCGGACACACTGGGATCACTGGGCGAAGAAAAAGAAGGTTGATGACAATAAGAAGGTGGTTCATTATAATAATTATACGAGGAGAAAGATGATTGATTACAATAAGAAGGAGGCTCATTATAATAGGACGAATAAGGAGGAGGTTCATTATAAAAGGCGGATTATAATAGGGTGGCTTATTATAGTTATTATGATAGGGCGGAAAAGATGGTTGATTGTGATAATCCCTTTCATAACTATTAGGAAAAGATGGTTGATTTATTCTAGCATTTTGGTAGGCATATTCATTTGTGGCTCTCATAGGTGCATAATTTTCCATACCCCAATGATAATTATTGTACGCCATTTAAAAAAAAAAAAAATATATATATATATATATATATATATATATATATATATATATATATATATATATATATATATATATATATATATATATATATATATATTTAATTTTGGATTTAATTTTTTTAAGAATTTTTTTTTGAAAACGAAAATAATAAAAAGAAAAGCTAAATTAACTAAATCAAAATAACAAATCCCCGGCAACGACTCCAAAAACTTGATCGTGTCTTATTTTAAATTTATTTCCTTGCAAGTGGACAAGACTATTGTAGAATAGTTTGGGAAGCAAGGGTCGAACCACATAGATTTGGATTTGATTAAAGTAAATTTAACTAATCTATTAAAATAAAGCAATTAATAACTAATGAGGTTTTTGATTTTTTTTAAGAATTAAATTAACTAGAAAGCAATAAAATAACCTAACTAACAAAGCATATAAATATGAGATAAATCAAAGATTTGTAAATCACATAGGAATTAGGATTCACTTGTATCTACTCTATTGTTCATTTAAATAAAGTATCATTCAATACCTTGGGTTCGTTCACGAAAGATAGATATAGCCTGTCAAATTACCGTTCAGTCTCCATCTCCAAATAATTCATCTATTCTATATCCTAGGCACAAGAACATATGGATCATAACTGTCACTTAGGCCATATATATAAACCTGACCCTAACTTATCACTCTCGTGCATCGATAGGTTCAATTTATCATGATGGTGAGCTAGTGTACAACATATGCACATTGATAATGCAGTTATCCGCACCTCTAGGCCTTTATTATTCACGATTACATTCATTTGTTCAAAGCGAGATAATAAAGGGGTTGATAAACATCATGATCAACAAGAATTGAATGACTAAGAATTAATATAAAACAATAGATTCGATACAAGTTACCTCCAATCCCTAGATTATGGAGTTAATTCTCTATAATTGAAAGTACAAAACCTTGAACCATTCTTGGAAAATCTTTCTTCATAGACAAAGAAAAATAATACATAACTTCTCTCCTCTTTTTCCTAACTTAAAGGGATCTATTTATACCTAATTAATCATACAACAAGAAGAAAAAGGAGATACAATATAAGTAAAACATTAAAAAGAGTTAAAATAGGATTTCACGTTTCCCAAGACAATTGAAACACCAAAAGAGGGCAGCTGAATTGTGCTGGAAATTCTAATTTTCAGCTTTTGTCTTCAAGTTTCCAGCTTTTGCAATTTGGTCCCTGAAGTTCTTCAATTCAGCATAAAGTGCCTATATTTTGCACAATTATTCCAAAAGTCCCTGAAACTACAAAACAACACTAAAACATATATTAGACAACAAAAACCTCGAGAAATAGCATAATTTAAGCCGGAATAATACCCAATAACTGCGTATAAAATATAGTCATCAGTCCACGACCAAGTATGGTGCAGATTCGGCCTCCCGCGGACAATCATATCTGACCACGGCACTCAATTCTTAAACAAGTTCACTGCAGAGTGTGCTCGCTTGGGTGTCAAGCATTGGCAGTCATCTGTAGCTTATCCCCAAGGAAACGGTCAAGCCGAAGTTGGAAACAAGCAGGTCCTGCACGCACTCAAGAGAAACTTAGAGGGGTGAGCTGGGAAATGGGCCGAAGAGCTACCATCAGCCTTATAGGCAGTTAGAACTACTGTACGTGGCCCAACAGGGGAAACTTTGTTTGTAGTTACTTATGGATCTGAGGCAATGATCCTAGTTGATATGGCCTTGCCTAGCTATCGAGTTTCCCATTTCAGCGAGCAGAACAACCAGCTTGCCCGGGCAATAGACCTTGATCTCCTGGAGGAAAGAAGACTGGATGCACGACTCAGAATGGTCAACTACAAGTGGCGAGCAAAGGCTCATCATGAAAAAAGGGTCCGAGGTAGAGCTTTCATGGTCGGAGACTGGGTACTCAGGAAGATTAAGGTAACAGGTCAACGGGCAAAATGGGGGAAGCTATCACCTAACTGGGAAGGGCCTTTTCAAGTTACTAGTATAGTTAGAGAGGGCACCTACACGCTTCGGACTCGGGAAGGAAAAGACTTGAAGCATCCATGGCATGCAGATCATTTGAAAAAGTATTATCCTTAAATCGGTCTGCGGTACACAAACGGGCAGGACCCTCAGCCCTGTTGAGGGTCATCAATTTTATTTAATAAAGGCAAGTTTTTATTATTTGTTCGTTCAGATTTTGTTGGCATCTATCGATTGTTTACAGTATGTTTGACAAAGCTGCTCGCCTGACGAGCAGCTAGGGCCAGGCCTGATCAAACCTCTTCAAACACCCGAGTATTAGTGAACTTAACTTCTCCGTGGGTGAGATGCGGCCATGCCCGGTTCACGTACTAGGATGCCCGCCAGGCGGTAGGGGCCATGCCCATCAGATAGCGGCTAGCTACCTCGGATTCCTATAGTGACCGAGCAACACTGTTAGTTGTATATCTCTACACCCAGTTGATATACTAACAACCGTTTCGAAATACCCACATCGAACAAGGGCCATGCCCCGCTAGGAAATCTTCTGAAGCTTGTCCAAGGCGATAGGGGCCCTGCCCACTCAAAAAGCCTTGGCCTGTACCAAGCACTCAGGACTGGAAGTCACGATCTTTATGCCCGGAATGAGCCTTGGCCAGTACTAGGCACGCAGATCGGACTCCTACCCGTAAGGTCTCAACCTTAGAAATATACTTGCTTAGTTATCCTTATTATTTTGGGATTAATGTTTACATAATTTTGCATGAACGGTTCATTAGTCATTTTTGCTCGGTATATTTTTTGGGGACCACCCCGCATACAAATGTGTTAGTACTAATCAAATGCAAGAAAAACACAAGTAAAGAAACAATTACCGAGCAAGATAATAAGGAAAAAGAGTGAATACAAGCTTATCGTTTACCAAAATTCAGTTTACATTTAAGTCAAAAGGGTTGCAAGTACAGATACAAAGGCCCATAGGCCGAACAGAATACAGAACACCTAAGCTACATCCGGGATTGTTTGGGTCGTAGCGGCAACATCTTCGGCAGCAGGGGTTTCCAACTACACTCGCAATTGGGCAGCAACCTCCATGATTTGCCCCTCCTTCTCCACCCTCTTGGCCTCGATCAAGCTGCACACGTTGACCGCCAATGGGGTGGGGGGATCCCACGGCTCCAAGCCATCATCAGCATCATCTCGAGTCAGAGCCTCCAGCTCGCCCTGTGTGTATGGCATCAGGTGGTGCAGGCTACGGGCCTCCGGGCAGTAGGGGTCGAGCAGCGCCCAATCGGCCATAGTTGACATATCAACAGCCCCAGTACCGGCGAGTAGGCACAGAATATGGTTGGTGCCCACCGCATAGTACGGGAATATAGTCTTGCGCACCTGAGAGGCATAGGCCGGTGAAGCTTCAAAATCCTTCACGGCTTGTTCTTTAGCCGCTGCCAGCTGCTCGAAGAAAGAGGCTATGACCGCTGCATCCTTTGCCGCTTGGGCCTTCAAAGCCTTTAGCTCGGACTGAAGTTGTGTCCGCTGCTCGATCAGGGCTTCCTTGGCGGCTTGAGACTTCTTCTGCTAGGCCACCAACGCAGTCTTTTCCTCAGCCAAGGACAATTTGTCCGCCTCAAGCCTTTTGACCGAGGTCATGCTTTCCTTCAGCGATTTATCAAGGGCGGCCACCTGCTCGTTCTTACTCTTCACCAAGCTCGCCAGCTCAGCCTTCTCAGACTCAACCTTCTTGCGAGCATCCCTTTCCTCGGTGTATCGGTCAAAAATGTTGGTACAGGAGGAAGCGATCTGTAAGGCAGTGAAAACATAAACCGAGGTCAATACATGAAAATGAATAAAAGTTGTCAAAGAAGATAACCGCGAATATACCTCGCTCAAGTTGAGCCCGATGTGTCCAAGCAAAACATGTCCGGGTATATCACGGTCGTGGGTGACGTCTTCCTGCAAAAGCCTTTTCACAATACCTTTACCAACTAGGCCGGCAGGGCTCCCATGAGCAGACAAATCGATATGCCCGATGTTGGGGACCTCAGACAGCTCGCTCACTATGGCCCGAGCGGCGGCAACAGTCGTCGGCATTTCATAGCCGGGAGTCAGCCACGACTTTGATGGTTCCTGGGCAGTATGCTCGGAACCCATGCCCCGTGGACGGGTAGATCGGTCAGCTGTTAGGGACAGGTGCCTCTTTCTTTTCCCCGCTGCCTTGGCAGCAGCATCCTCAACAGCCGAAGCGGGTATATCGGCAGCTGGTGAGGAGGGAGGAGGGAGAGTCTCAGCCGGCTTCTTGGCCGCCGGAGGTTTTTTGGCCGGTGGACCAAACGGAACAGTAGGGACGGCTTGCTCGCCAGGGCAACTACTATCCTGCTCTCTTCGGCTTCAAGCTTCTGCAGCTGCCTTAAGGTCATCATCGCTGCATTAAAGAGAGGCAGGATTAGTACGACAGATATAAAAAAGAACAGTTGCAAGTTAAATAGTTAGAAGAAAATAAAATGTCGGACAGAGTTAAAAGTCGACCATGGGCGGCAGTATAGACGGGGGTGCAATCATGCCCGAGCCTACGGCATTCAAGGCAGTCTTGGCGAAAATTATGCCCGTGGCAGTTACCCCAGTAGACATAGGCCTCTTCAGCTTCAAACCAGCACAAGGGCTCCACGCCAGGAATGGCAGCCCGAAGCACTCCAGCCAAACACAGATTTTTTGGATTGCAGACCAGCTCCTTCCGGTCGAACAGGCTCTCTTGGATGATCCGCTTCTCCCTTTCCATCACACATCCCAGAGGAGCCCGGATAACGGTTAGGCGACAAGAGTCACCTGTAGTGAAGCTCCGCGAGGAAGCTTGGGGACGTTGATGCTAGCTTGGCTCATGGGCATTATTGGCCACCTTGTCCGGGACTCGATGAAGACGGCTCTTCTATCCCAGGCCTCGACCTTGCCCGGAACATTTGATAGAATCCTGAGTAAGCTGGAGTTGGGCCGGAGGTTCACCCGGCCATAGGCGTCGACACTGAGGATGAACAGTCGTGGAAAAATTTTCAGGGTTGGTTCTATCCGTAGCAGCCGGCAAGCCACAATGTACGCCATCAGGGCCCGAACGGTATTCAACATTAAGTCACCGGGCATCGGGCAGAATTCCTTGAGGAATCGGAGAAAGAAAGGGTCTAGGGGCAAACGCAATCCTACCCGGAAAAAGTTCGCGAAAAATAGCAGTTTCCCATCCTGTTCGTGGGGGAACTCTCCGTCAACTAGAACGACTTTCTCCACTCGGTAATCCTGAGGATCTATTCCTAACGAAGTGAACCAGGCAGTAAGTTTGGCAGGGGTGTCTAAGGACGCCCAATGGGCGGCGTAAAGAGTTTCATCGGCCTCGCTCATCCAGTCAGGTGTGGGGGCCAAAGTAGTTGCCTCGTCTCCGGCACGGGTAGGCTGCCTCCTCCTCCTTTGGGCTATCGGGACGTTGTTAGAATCCTCCTCTCCCGAGTTACAGACTTCATTGACTGCGACGGTTTCCACAGCACCGGGAAATATCCTATCACCAGCCCTCTCTCCGACCATGGGCTCCACTCGTTCGGGCAGTTGTGATGGACCCTGCCCGCCAGCAGCCACGGGTACCTGCTCCACCTCTCCGTCTGATAGACTGTGCTCGCTAGAGGAGTCAGTAAGCGTGATCACGGGCACGCGAGCTCTCACCACAGACTCGTCTCCCTCTTCAACTTCAACATCTAGGGAAGGAGACTTCTCACTGCTTAACGGGTCATTTTGCCTGTCGTAGCTGAAAGCCTCTCTGTCGTTCTCCGAGTATTCTCCGTCAGACATATACATAGAGATCGAGGAAATCAAAGGTCAAACTCTGCTCACTGAACAGAACAGTTATAAAAGGGAGAAAAAACCTTAAGTCTAGGTATATCTAAGGGCCATGCCCGCCTAGCAGACAGATCACAATGGATGATTCTCCTCGATCTCAGCCTATGGTCTCCCCTAATCCTATTGAGTCTACCCAGAAATTTAGGGGATGAAGAAGAAACCCAGAAACTCAAAGAACAGAGAAACGGACCCAACACAAATAGGAAATGAAGTAAGAAAACTTATTGTCAAGATTCTGGCAAAGGTCTTCTTCTGGAAATCACGTTCTGAACAAGGAGGCAATGGCAATGGCAAACCACTGGGAGACGATGGCAATGGCACCGATGACTGGTATATTTCAGGGAGTCGGCGGCAAAGAACTGTAGAGCTTCTCTCTTCTCTCTCTAGGAATCTCCAAGACGGTAAAGGTTGAAATGGAATAGGCCATGGCTTTTTATAGGAGAAGTTTCAGGAATTTTTGGGGGCGCCGAAGAGAGAATTCGAAAAGATGGCATCAACATCAGCCCACACGCGCATTTAATGCGCTGCACCGAGATTCGCACCGCCATCATTTCACACACTTCTCTGACGGCTCACGCGCCCCATCCCTACTCGCCTAAGGGTACTCACGGCGGAAGGCTTCTCCAACACGTGCCAATTGTTAGCCAACCAAAGTTCCGGAACCTCCTACCAGTACACTTCGCCCACTCATTACTTTCTGAGACTTCCACAAGTGTTGAAGGCCATATCCCGAACAGAGTCAACAAAGCATATTCGCTCCCCGCTCCGAGCATGAAATACTCACTAGGCAAGGATCTAGGGGCCACTGATATGCCCGGCCCAAGCCGGTCACAAACCGGGCACGTGCTCCCTCCACGTGCCAGTCACATACCTAAGTAATATGGGACTCGCCAATCAAGCGGACAGGGTAATCCAGGCATCAACAGCGAGCAGCGCGGTTCCAGTCAGAATCTGGCTGGGCAATGGCCTTACCTGCCTCGACCAGGGGCCATGCCCTGGACCTAGAGCCGTCAAAATGGGTCAAGCCCGTAGGGTTGGTCCGCCCGCCACTTAAAAAAGGTGGGTTGAGTTTCAAAAATATAACCCCGCTAGGAGGCGGGCTTAACGGGTTTGGTCCGTTTGGGTCACGGGTTTAGGCGGGGGCGGGTGACCCGCCATTTTGTATACAAATTGGAGTATTACTTATTAGTTAAGTAAAATGTTGATATATTGTGTGGATCTAGAGAGAACTAGAAAACGAAAAAGGTTGAAAATTTGAAAACCTTTTCAGTTCACCCACCAGAATGGGAAGTCTCAAACAACAACTTTTTCTTTCTCTCTCAAAAGCCACTCAAACAACTTTCTCTCTCTCTCTCTCTCTCTCTCAAAAACCCCCAAGATCGCCGATCTATCTCTTAGAAATTAGAATCGGTCATCGTCGTCGTCGATCCTATTGGCTCTCTCCCAGTCCATCATTGATCTCTCTCTCCGTTTTCTCAGTCCTTATCGATCTCTTTCTTTCAAAATCGGTCGGTCTCACTCTCTCTCTCTCTCTACATCCTTTGGCGTCCAAGCTCCGGCCAGACCACTGACCACCGCTGCTCACAAACGTGGATAGCATTTTCTTTTTGAGGAAAGATTTGGGTTGCTTTGCATATATAATGAAAGATCTGGGCTGTTTTGTGGAAAGATTTTGGTTTCCATGTACTATCTGCTTCGATTTCTTAGAATATATATGTTTTGAATTTTCATTATATAGTTATAGTTATAATATTATATACCATATTGAATCATTGATGTTCCTGGAATGATTTCTGCAATGCTTATGTTCTAGTGTTCTGTTGCTGCTTAGAATACAGTTACAAAAAATATATATTAGTCATTGGTCAAGCATTTCTTTTTTTTTTGATGGGTGTTCTGCCCCGCCCCGCAACCCAAGGTGGGTTGGGTTGGGTCAAAGTATTTTCCGTCCGCCCATTACACGGGTTGGTCCGCCCCGCCCCGCCAAGTGTCGGGGTCTGCCATTTTTTGGGTTGGCCCGCCCCGTTGGTCAGTTTTGATGGCTCTACCTGGACCTACACTCACCTCGAGCCAATATACACTAAGCAGCCGGACAGAGCCTTGCTCACTCGGGCCTATATCGAGCAGGAAACGCCAGAAACTTGTTCTCCAAGGTAAGTCAAAGGTTATCATATTTGGGCAGGACACTTGCCTTATCTGTTCCTGCATTCACGCGGTCAACCGCGTATCACGCCTAAAATCAAGAGATTCTCTCCTTATTGAGCACGGTATCTAAGGAAGCTGAATCCTAGTCGGATTCAGTGACAATGGGGCCTATAAATACATCTCCACAAGCCACAAACAAGGTACGCATACACTTTCTTGAGCCTTGGCACTCTGTCGAATTGTTTTCATACCCACATTCGATACTTACTCTCACGCCGGAGGGGTTTCGCGAGGCCCTACCTTGCACTTCCACTCAGGTTTTTTCTGTTCTTAGCTAGGTTCAAGGAAGCAGATTCAAGCCCAGATATCCTACCCAACACACGGATGGCCCAAGATGAGATTTTGCCACATCAGTATTATTACCAAAAGAACCCGTATGGAGTACGGGCTCTATAACCAGTACTAAGAGAAAGACATGTATGCAACCTCTCATATTAACCATTGTTTTGTATTCGTATTAGCATTAGTGGCAACCTCTCATATTAATCATCAAGAGTATATAAATGCTTGTTATACGTACATTGACTTCTGCATTGGAATCTATTTGTATTCAGTTTAATCTGTTTCTATTTATATTGTTTGCGATATTTGGCTTTCAATGCAACTTTAATATATATATATAACAAATGTGATTTTTCCGCCTAAAACTGATTTTCATAAATGAGAACATTGGAAGTTGAAATGCTTTGTTTTGTTACTTTTTCTTTAGTTTATACTAAACATTTAATATTATTGGAAAAATTGACTTGAATATATTTATATATTTCTTGGAACTTTGAATACACCCAAACTGCTAGTATTCTTAGCACAATTCACAATATCATGTTGGACCTTTTATTTTTCATCACATCTATATAAAGTTTGTGAATGTTCAACCAATCTTCTACAAAGTTAAAAAAAAATGGTCACGTAATAAGCTTTAGACATTTTGAACCCAAAATTTTTACTGCAATTATTATGAATTTCATACTGTTAGTAATTGGGCTTGTGGCCCGATTAATTACTTCCGCCCACATGAAATATATTTATATTATTATTATTGGTTAATTAGTTTCCTAATCCGAATAAGTTTAGGAATGACTTAACCTACAAGAAATAGGGTTTCTTGGTAATAATATAAATAGGGCAACTAAATGGGATAAAACCCTAAGACCACAAATTGAAGAATACGTCCTCTTCATAGTGCCGCCCTCTCTCTCTCTCTCCTAATTCTATCTCACCAAAATACTCCTCTAGCCTAACCATCAAGAGGCTTGGATTTGCGGTGTGAACTAGTATTGATATCCGTGCCCCGTGATATCAATCCGACGAGAGAGACTTGCAGGTTTGTTGATCGTGACATACGAAGATCGTAGCTCAGATAGAAAGTCTTCGTTTCGCTCAAAGTTCAAGTTCGCATAAGGTAACTCATGATTATTCTTTGATATCGAACTTGTGTGATATATGTTTTGATATATCCTTCATTGGTATTAGAGACTATATGCTTGATTGCTCGTATCGTTATGCCATGAATTGCATGCTTTTGTTTTTGGGTTTGTTTAAAAGTTTTACCCGATAATGAACCAAATGGGTTTTATTATTTTATGTGTAAAACTTTTTTATTTTCGAGAAAAATTTATATGTCTGAGTTCCCTACGACGAGTCGAACAACATACTAAATTCTCGTTGAATTCCGTTGGGTATCTTTCAAAATATCGCAAACCCAAGTTTTGTTGAAAATTGATTTTTCCAAAACTTTGCATGCTGTTAGGACCTGTTTATGTTATGTAAAATCGTGATTTTATGGACTGTATTTGTAGTACTCCGCGAGGGCTTTCCAACGACATATTATATGCTTAATTTGGACTTAAAATGAACGTTTTATGGCCTCGCGAAGTTGGCTCGCGGATCACGTTCGCGAATCGATTTTTTTGGTTGAAAAATTGACGTCAAAACGACCCCCACTCTCGGCCTCAATGTACGTGCCTTTTGTGGCACTCCTTTCGATGTAAAAAGTACATCACTGGAAAGTACTCAATAATACGAATCCAACGCCACCGTCCATGAGATCATCGGAGCACCGGAAGGCGGCGCGTGGACCTCATGCTCTGGCTGGGCGCGTGGAAGACGACGTGAAGGAATGACCAGCCAATCGTTGATTGGTCAACGGTCAAAACATTGACTGATGATGTGTCTACCACGTCACCTGTCACGTCAGCAGTGGGACCCACCCAGTGACTTAGTTTTGATGACGTCATTAGTGACGTTAGCCCTGCCACGTCATTAGTGACGTCAGCATGACATCAGCCTTGCCCAGTCAGTTGCCACATCATCGGTGACGTCAGCCCTACACCCAGTCAGCCTGTCCATGGAAGCCCACACGCGCAGGTGGCGCGTGCAGGCGCGTGCGGCGTCTGTGGTGCTCCATTTCAGAAACGACCAGCGCATCTGGACTAATTTCGGCCTTCTGAGTCCAATGGTGGCCTTTGTTTTGATCAATTCAGCCTGTAAATATTTGTTTTTGCTTTTTCAGTGTATAAAAACATGTTTTCTGATTTTTTAAAAATTCAAAAATAATATCCAGGGGCTGTTTTGTTATTCTGTGGCTGTTTAGGGCTATTTGGGACTGTTCTGAATTTTTTTAAAATTCTTTGTGAATTTTAAACTATTTTAAAGTCATTTTTAGCATATTTAATTGTCGTTTTGGGCTCTAAAATTGCGATTGAGACTATATGAGACCCAATAATTTTATTTTCAGTAGTAAAAATATTTATGTACATGATATGTGCTTGATGGATTTGTTCTATCTTATTTCTTTTGTTTAAATTATTAATTTATGAATATTTTCACGTTGTGCATACTTTGGTTGTGATTACGAGCCTCGCAGATTTTTCCTCCTTACGTGTATGATGTGATTATATTTAGTAATTGATTTTTAGAACAAAAGTGAATCAAAATATATATGTGCTTATGTCTTATTTTAGTAATAAATTGTAATGAAATGACTTCTATGAATGTAATCGCTGACCTTAACAAGGGTGAGAAATTGGATGGCACAAACTATAGTGTTTGGCAAAGGAAAATCACGTATTTGCTAAATGAGCAAGAGGTTCGGGACAACCTAGATACTGTGATGGTAGAACCAGAGACGGGTAATTTGACCATCGCTAGAAAATGCAGGAATTCCTTAAATGGAAAAAGAAAGATAGATGTGCACGCTTTACTATGCTGAGTAGCATTCATAATGATCTGATTGGCGATTTTGAGGATTGCCTGACTGCAAAACAAATGTGGGACGACATTAAGCGCATTTATGGGAATACTTCTGCTACAAAGTTGAGGACTTTGACTTACAAGTTTGAAAGCTATAAGATTGACCAGAAATGTAACATTCTTGAACAACTACGTGAGATGTCCAGAATGATTCGTGATCTTAAAGCTGCTGGTTCTATCTTATCTGATGAACAGCAAGTTCAAGCGGTGATTCGTTCATTGCCTAACTCTTGGAGTGGTTTGAGGCGTATCTTAACTCATACAGACTCCATTCAAACTTTTGCAGATGTATCTCGCCATGTTGAGCTTGAGGCTGAGTGTCATGAAGCGAGTCGCGCGATAAGTGCTGCGACTCGTGATCTTGCTCCTGTTTCCCTTAAGGGTCCGCGCAAGCCATACGGGCAATGCAAGAAACAAGCTAAAGGCAAGAAGACTCAGAATTTGGGCCCCAAAAGTGACAAGATTGCTAAACGTCCTAGAGGCAAAAAGAATATTGCTAAGCAAAAGTGCTACAACTGTGGTGCCTTGGGTCATTTTGCTTGGACTTGTCCTGAGCCCAAGAAGGTATCACTTAATCCTATCTCCATGCAAAGTTGCGTTTGCTCTCATGTTTTATTAGCTGACTCTCTCCCTGTGTGGATTGTAGACTTAGGCTCAACCAAACATGTGACGAGGGATCGAGAAGGATTTGTAGATTATCAAAAAGTTCCTACGGGTACAAGAAGAATTTTCATGGGAAGCAGTTCGTCTGTTGAAGTCAAAGGAGTTGGCTCATACCAACTTCAATTGCGGAGTGGACGCACATTGACTCTTCATGAAGTTCTTTATGCACCTGGAATTCGACATAATCTATTATCAGTAATACAATTTCTAGGATATGAATATTCTTTTAATTTTAGTAATGATCACTTGGATATTTGTTTTGGTGATGAGATTTTGGGACATGGTTTCTTGTCAGATAATTTCTTTAAATTAGATTTGTTGGATTCCCATAATTCTTCTGTTAATTCTTCTTCTTGCATGGTTTATGATGATTCTAATTCTGAGTTATGGCATGCTAGACTTGGACATATAGGAAAAGATAGGATGACTAGATTGGCTAGAGAAGGCCTATTGGGGTCCCTCAGCAAAGTCAACCTACCCTTGTGTGAATCTTGTTTGGCAGGAAAAGCTTGCCGAAAGCCTTTTGGTAAGGCAAAAAGAGCCACACATCCATTAGAGTTAGTCCATTCGGACATATTTGCGCGGACCAATGAATGTTAAGGCACGCCATGGAGCTTCCTATTTTCTCACTTTTATCGATGACTATACACGCTATGGTTGTGTTTACCTTATTTCTCACCGCGATGAAGCTCTCAAGTGTTTTGAGCGCTTTCTCGCAGAGGTTGAGAATCAAAAGGATAAAAGCTTAAAAACTTTTAGAACTGACCGGGGCCGTGAATATTTATCTGATCAATTTAAAGAGTTGTGTGAAAAAAAGGGAATACGTCGACAATTGACAATTCTTAGAACTCCGCAACAAAATGGTGTTGCAGAACGAAGGAATCAAACATTGTTGGAAATGGTTAGGTCGATGATGGCACATGCCAACCTCCCAATTTTGTTTTTGGGGATGCGCTAATGACTGCCGCCTACATACTTAATCGAGTGCCTTCTAAGTCAGTTCCCACAACTCCTTATGAACTTTGGAAAGGTGAGAAGCCTAAATTAGGGCATTTTCATCCTTGGGGTTGTGCAGGTTATGTCCATAGTACCTCCAATATGTTTGGAAAACTAGGCCCTAGAGGAAACAAGTGTGTTTTCATAAGGTATTCATATACCTTAAAGGGTTATGTTATGTACGGTGGAAAACCTGACATAGGAATGACCGAATCAGAGTCGCGCAATGTTGATTTCATTGAGAATGATTTCCCACAGATAGGTGAAGTTAGGAAAGACTTTGAACTTTTTGAGATGGAAGAAGAACATATGACATCTTTTGGCGAAGGTGGGGAATTGCCTTAACCTAATCCTATGGTACAACATGAGGTTGAACCTATGGAAGTCGCCAATGAGAGTCAAGGTGATCTTCATCCGAGTGGGAATACGGATTCTAGTGGGAGTCCGATACTAGAGCGAAGAAGTAAACGTGGAAATATACCACGTCGTCGATTCGCGATCGAAGAGGAATATTTCCTAACTACTTCTTACAATTCTAGTGAGCCCACATTGTTCAAAGAAGCTCTTTCTTTACCTACAAACAATGAATGGATGACTGCAATGAAAGATGAAATTTCCTCTATGAAAAAGAATCAGGTTTGGGAGTTAGTTGATCTTCCGCAAGGTCGCAAGACTATTGGAAACAAATGGGTTTTCAAAGTCAATCGAAAGGCAAATGGATCAATTGACAAATATAAGGCACGTCTTGTGGCGAAAGGCTTTACCCAAAGAGAGGGTTTAGACTACGAGGAGACATTCTCTCCTGTGGTGAGATTTTCCTTTGTTCGCCTAATCCTAGCGATAGTAGCACACATGGATCTAGAACTTTATCAGATGGATGTTAAAACTGTTTTTCTCAATGGAGAACTAGATGAAGAGATCTATATGTCTCAACCAGAGGGTTTTGAAGTCAAGGGACAAGAGCGCAAAGTGTGCCGACTCAAACGTTCCATCTATGGTCTCAAACAATCATCTAGACAATGGTACATTCGCTTTCATCAAGCGATAACCTCAATTGGCTTTGTGATGATTGAGGAAGACCACTGTGTGTATGTTAAATGATCCAAGAAAAAGATCTTGATTATGTCATTATATGTTGATGACATCCTACTAGCTGGAAATGACATGGAGATGATAAATGCCACTAAAGAGTGGGTCAAGGCTTCGATATGATAGACTTGGGTGAAGCAAGCTATGTGCTTGGAGTAAAAGTCATTAGGGATAGTTCAAAAAGATTTCTCGGTTTGTCTCAAGAGACTTACATTAAGAAAGTTATCGAACGATTTGGCATGACTAACTCAAAACCCGTTGTCACTCCAATAGAAAAAGGATGTGTCCTTAGTACAAACCAATGCCCTAAGAATGAAGAAGAGAAGAAGAGAATGTCTACAACTCCATATGCGAATGCGGTAGGAAGCTTGATGTATGCTATGATGTGTACTCGACCTGACCTATGCTTTGCAGTAGGGATGTTGAGTCGATTCCAAAGTAATCCTGGACCTCAACACTGGATGGCAGTGAAGAGGGTTTTGCGTTACTTGGTGGGAACCACAAATTTAACCCTATGTTACCAAGGTGGGGATTTGAGCTTGAAAGGTTTCACTTGCGGATTGGGCCGAGATGTAGATGGTTATAAATCTACTTCGGGCTACGCTTTCCTCCTTGGTGGTGGATCTATCTCTTGGAGTAGCAAGCGACAGACTAGCACCGCCCTATCTACGATTGTGGCACCACGCTCCCTTGGTTAGCTCGGTTTGCGTGTTATACTTGCACTTCTTTCTTTGTCGATTGTATGTTTGGTTTGCGAGAGGGTCTAGATGTGTATGAGAGACCATATTAAGACCAAAACACTATTTAGAGATGCCTTATAATTATTGACTTGCTAAAGTCACAAGTCGTAACTCGACGATAGTCGGAATGCGACGCGATTGAGGGTTTGCTTGCGTTTTGTGTTCGTGACCTCGGTTTGGCCCTAGACCTTTATAAGATGGTTTATTAAAATGTTTAGATGCATTAGACTTCAAGTTGGAGGTGTTCCTTAAGTCTATCGATGATTTGGAAGCTTTGGAGATAGTGCTCGTCTCTATCGCGTAGTTTAGGAATCGAGTCGCGTAATCGTCTCTCTTTTGGGATTCTTATTTCCCTAGTTGTTATTCAACTTTCTAGAAGTATTTAAGCTTCTTCATTAGCCCTTAGACTTGCCTTAAAAGTCTCCTTTCATTGCTCGTTCAATTGCTAGTTCATTCGTCGTTCCGGTTGCACGTTGTTGCACCTCTTCCCGGTTTCGCTCCGAGTTGTTTCGGGAGTTGTTCGGGTGTGTTTCCGACTTGTTTTGAGTTGGGTTAGACCTTAGAATGGTTGCCTATAAGTTTGGGACCATTTAGGACATGTTTAGACCTAGTTCAAGGGCTAAACGAGGCGCTCGCATCAAATTTTGACCACTAGCCCGCCTCAAGAGCTGAGAGCATTGCAAAATGACCTTGATCTGGAGATAGCCCCAGTAGTCCAGGCGCCCGCCTGGAGAGATGTGAGGCGCCCGCCTCAACATCAGGTTGCACATACGAAAATTTTCCCCTGTTTTGATGTTGTATGACTTTTACACCCAAACCCCTATCCAAACCTTTTCTAAACCCCACTTAAACCTCCCTAACCCTCCTTACTTATACTCTAACATCTCTAACAAGTTTTAAGTGTGATTAAGTGAGTGCATTAGTTGGATTATTAAGCCCAAATCAGATTTTTAAGGGACCACATGGTTGTGACACTTGTCCCACTCAGATTTTCAACCAATATAAGCCACATCTGATGAGTTTGATCCTCATTGTTCTCCTACACTCTCCAAAACGTGGTTAGCCTCTCCCATGGAGTTCTCTTGAGTTCTTGAAGCTACCTTCTTCATCCTCCTTGATCCCTCCTCCATTTGCTCAAGCCACCTTCACAAGAAGTGTAGAACTTGAAGAGTAGATCATTTTCAATCGATTAGTTTTCTTCTTTGCTTTCTTTGGCGTAGAATACAAGTAAGTTACTTCTTCTCTCTTTGATTTTGTACTCATTGATCCTAAGTAAAACAAACTCTATGCTATTTGAGGTCAATGAGTACACATACTTGCTTTGTATGATTTTTAACTTGTGATTTGAGCATGTGAACTTGTTAAAAGCATATGTAGGATGACTTCTATGATTATTGAAGTATATTGTTACTCTTCATATTATGTTTCTAGGATTGTGAGCATGCTAGAAATCATGCTTACATTCTATTTGGGTTTATTATGAAAGTATGCCTAAGTTTGGGAATTTGAGTGTGTGATCTCACTAGATAATATGAGTATGACCATTTAATTGAGATTATATGAATTATAAGATGGGTATATGATTATGTTGAGTTTCATGAATTTTAGGGCTTGATAATCAAGCCCGAGTTATTGGAGGAATTGTTGTTAATTAAAGTGGGTATTAATGTGTAGGATGATTTGGATGATGTTGTGTGTTGGGAGAAATGGGTTATCCCTTTGTTAAGGTTCTTGGATTTTTAGGCTTGGGAATCAAGCCCGAATGAATTTAAGTGTTTTGTTATATATTTGAATGGAGTGTAAATTGGGGATTTAAGATATATATAAATGATGAAATTTAGTTCTAAGACTCAACGGATTCGTTACAAGTTCAATAACATACTAATAACCGTTGGGATGAATTCCTAAGATGTTCGGGTTTTGGTAGGTCATGATGGTGAGCACCCGAGCATCTCGGTTGGTGTCCAATTGAGACACTTATATTATAGAGATTTATTAGGGGATTTATTTGGAAGCGTGCTCGGGAGAGCACGGTACATTAAAGGCCAACCTATGGTCTCGAGTATGGTTGAAAGATAATTATTGAGTTAGTTCTCACTTTTGGGGAAAATTGATCGGTTACACATGAACGTATTTGTGGGTTATGAATACGGTGTAGTCTTTGGTTTGATTTTAGTAGAGGTCCATTATAGACCTCATAATATGATTCTCGGTGGGTTTATACTATTCTTGATTTAATTGGTGACTTGAGCTCTTTTAAGATTAATTGGTTGTGAGCAATGTATTTGCCTTGACTTGATTTATGGTAGAGAATAATAACCTATTTGGTCGGATGAGTTCGCTCTTGTCGAATTCATTCCTTCTTTATTTATATTGAGTAAATACATACTTGAGCATTTGGTCGGAAGGGTTCGCTCTTGTCGAATCTGATCCTTATTTGGTCTTTACGAGTAAACATCTACTTGTGCATTGCATTAAGTCCAACTGGCACTATTTGGTTTGATTTTATGTCGTGGTGGGACGATATCGCCTATACGAATCGCCGATTCAGATTCGCTATGGATCTCCGTACACATGGGACCTCACACACCCTCCATTGTAGGCCGCAATGGGAAGTAGCCCCTTGCCGTAAAAATACGTACACAAAGCCGCTATCACCGGCGGAGTTCGGTATATCGATGCGAAGACACGAGCATCGTAGTCACGATATTGGGTTAACAAAGTGTGTTTTTCTTGCAGAGCTACGAGCGCCGGCCCATAACATATCCTATTGTGATGTTTAATACTCGCACTTATGTGAATAACGTGCTAAGTATAAATTTGTGATCATTGAGGGTTGGACCCATGTTGTGATCATTGAGGGTTGGACCCATGGTTTTATTATTAAGGACTAGGCCCATATTCTGGTTGTCCATGATTATTGTTGGTATGCTATTAAGATGCCATGATTTTGTACATGCTTGTGCATTATGCCATGCCACGCCATGCTATGCCATACAATTTCATTTAGTAACTTACTGGGTCATTATGACTCATTTCGTGTGTTTGTTTTCCTTAGTTTTACAGTAAGCTCGTTAGTGCGCGTTGCAACTTCGGGTGCTTGTTGGATAGCAGGTGGTCTTCCGGGCAATAGCTTGGAGTTATTATTATTATTGTTATTGTATTTATTATTTTGTGAGACACGTATGTAAAGTTATGTAAACTTTACTTGGGTAGTTATGTTAGTATTTTATTTCGTATTATTTTGGGAGCCGACTTGTTTGGTCGAGCTGTTGTATTTATTTAGAAGTTTATTCTGTCGTCTTCCCGAGCAAGGTTAGCTCGCGTATTCTAGTATTGTGTTGGTTATTTTTTTTTATCTCCGTCAAGTATAGTTGTGAGATTTTGGTTTAGTTGTTGGTGTTCAACATTTTATTCGTTTAGTTTATTTGTCCCTCCGGCATGTTGTAGCCGTTGAGTGGTTGTTTTTCAGGTTGGTATTCTGTTGATTTGCCGGCCTTAGGTTTGCCGATGGTTTGTTGCCCGTGCGCAATGTTGCGTCAAACGAGTCGTAGATTTGTCGAGAGATAGTCCTCTCTCAGCCTTATTCCTTAGTTTATAATTATAGGCTTTGGTCCCACTTATGATTCGCTCTGCAGTGTTGATTTTTTTTCTTTCCGTATCAGACGCCGTTATGGCCTTACATTCCCTGTTTTGAGCTTTATGGCTCAACTCTTGACTCTGCACTATGATGCTTAGCAGTGCTTGTCCATCTTTTAGCTTGTCTTGACGGCACGACCTTTGGATTTCTATCATTGGAGTCCGGTCAGTACAAGGGCTGGTATCGAGCTATAGGTTAGCTATTTCTCAGATAGGTTCCTTGGCCTTGTTTGGGTTGGGTTTATTGTTGAGTTATTAACGCCGAGTGTTCTTGTAGGCGTATGTCTAAACTTGGCTTGGAGCTAGTTCTAGTAGACTCGGTT
>CM028383.1:92442197-92477242 GCA_013146195.2 Codonopsis lanceolata
AGTTAGAATTGCCCATGAGTTTGGGACCATTTAGGACATGTTTAGCCAAGTTCAGGCTGAGCAGGCGGCCACATCGAATTTTGATCACTAGCCGCCTCAAGTCCGAGAGCATTGCAAAATGACCTTGATACGGAGATAGCCCAGTAGTCCGGCGCCCGCCTCAACATCTGGTACCACCTACGGGATTTTTTCCATGTTTCTTTGTTGTGTGACTTTTACACCCAAACCCATCCAAACCTTTTCTAAACCTCACTTAAACCTCCCAACCCTCCTTGATTATGTCCTAAAATTAGTAACATGTTTTAAGAGTGGATTAAGAGACCATTAGTGATCATTTAACAAGCCAAAATCAGATATTTATCCACCACATTAGTTTGACACTTGTCCCACTCAGATTTTTAAACCCATATACACGACAATCTGATGTTTTGACCTTCATTCTTCTCCCTCACTCTCCATGAACGAATTTCATCTTCTCTCAAGTTCTCCCATGGCTTCTTGAAGCTTTCTTCTTGGTTCTCCATCATCCCTTCTTCCATTGCTCAAGCCACCTTCATCAAAAGTGTAGAGCTTGAAGAGAAGATCATTTTCAACCGATTAGTTTGTACTCATCCCATCTTTTTTTTCCTTGGTGAAAGGTAAGCTATTGATTCCCTTAGGTTGAATGCTAGAAATGCCATGTTCCCTTCTTCTTATGATTCCCATGCTTCTACCATGTCCAAGCCATGTTTGATGATGATTTGATCTTATGAGATTTTTGAATGACATGTTCATCTTGTTGATTTAGTCCTATGCCTAGAATTAAATGTGTTCTATGCCTCCTTAGGAACAATTATTGTTCTTGGACTAATGGATTTTGACAACTCTTAGAGATTGTGATTTCTAGGGTTTCATAAGCTATGAATTGCTCATCCTATTGATTGGGTCCTATGCTTAGAATTAAATGTGTTCTATGTCTTCCTAGGAATAACTAATGTTCTTGGACCATTGGATTTTAATAACTTTTAGAAATAATGATTCTAAGGTTCCCATGAATTATGAATTAATGATAATTCTTGACTATGGTTGTTAAGTGGATTAATGGCCTAGTCTACTCATAAGAGAACTTAGAAAAGGGTTTGGATGCATTTAGCGTTTAAACTCTATTGGATGAATTTTTAGAGACGACTCAGCGAGTCAAATTTAGTGAGCCATTGAACAATACACTCAATGATGATCAATCCCTACGACGTTCTAAACACGTTTCACTAAGAATGATAATTCTAGACTCTTGAATTTGGATTGATTACCATACTTGATTTTTGATGTCATATAATAGAATGCCTATTTGACATGTTGAGTTCGCTCTTGTCGAACTCAATCACCTTGATTATTGATGAGAATATTTACTTGTCATGAGCGAGATCGCTCTTGTCGACCTCGTTCACTACTAATTTGTTAAGTAAACACTACTTGGCATTTGCATGAGTCCGTAGCATCCGTCTTTGTTCACACACGCCTCCACTTGTGGCCACGGTGGGAAGTAACCACCTTTGTAACCATTAGAGCATCATTGGTGTGTCTATCCAGGGCATCTCCTCGAAAGGTCGATGTACTTACACACATCCGACACCTCACATTCGAGATAACGCTTGTATGCGAGGAACTACGTAGCGGCCCGGCTCTCCATATATCCTTATCCTATGTGATTTAATTACGAGCACCTATGTGAAACAATGTACATCTTGGATATATGATCTCTATGCTTATGTGATATCTTGCCTTGTATGTTGCATATTTCCATGACATGCATGATTGATAGCTTACAAGTCTTTATGACTTACCCATTCCCCTTCTTGCTTTAGATCCTAGCAAAACAGGTCCTTCCCGTTGAGGCTTGCGGTGTTCGTGCCTTGTTCCTCTTTTGGTCCGCGTTGCGGTTGAAGAGGTGGTTTAGATGTCCTCTTCCTTCCTTTTATATTTTGCAAGGACGATGGGTTAAAGCAAGTCAATTAGACTATGCTTGGGAATTTGTATAGAAC
The DNA here is from genome assembly GCA_013146195.2 of Codonopsis lanceolata. Lineage (NCBI taxonomy): Eukaryota > Viridiplantae > Streptophyta > Magnoliopsida > Asterales > Campanulaceae > Codonopsis > Codonopsis lanceolata. The sequence goes on from CM028383.1 coordinate 92,444,219, forward strand.
TTGAACTTGTTACTTTTATTAGCTACTAGTAGTTTAACACTTGTAGTACTTGTAACCCCTTTTATGCCGACATTGTGTGGCAGAGAGCTTGGTTATCTTGTTAATAGTTCACGTATAAGTCTTCATTGAGCATCCTATTAGCTCTTATTTAATTCTTGTCCATAAGCTGTTAGCTTGGGTTAGGCATGTAGTGTCGCCGATGACTTGGATTAATTGCTTAAGCGTTATATCGGGTTTGAAAAGTTTTAAAAATTCGGCCTTTTGGTGCCGAGGTGTGTTACGCTCTCCAATGTTGCGTCACGTCGTTTTTCTTAAATTGAGTCCTTGCATGTTATTTGTTTACTTGTTTCCTCCTATTTGGGCGGTCCGACCAGCGGTTCCACCTCGGGCCGGTTGGTCGCCCAATTACACTATTCGCATTAAGTGGCACATGAGTGTACACATGCGAGGCATTTATGTCATTTGATTTGGGGGCGCAAAGTAGGATTTACCCTTTAAAGTTGCAGCCCAGTTCACCTCCACCATTGCCACTAGGGGTGGAATCGGGACGGGACTCGTCCCGATACCCCTCATCCCGATCCCGTCCCGATAGAATTCGGATTTTAATTTTCTTCCCGATCCCGTTCGATAAGTGTCGGGACCCGGCGATTCGGGATCCCGACAATTCGGAGATAAAAATCTCGTAATCCCGACTATAATATTTATGAACACTATCTTTCGACACTAAAATATTTTTAAAATGTCTCCGTCATGATTAAGATTTCAGACGTATATTTACAAGTATACTTGAATATTTACTTAATGGTGGGTATTGATGAATTTGTCATTATGAACAAAATGCACCTCTCACTCACAGAAGAAGAGCTACACTAAATAGAGAAACATGATAGACAAAAAAAACCACAACATTGTGAAAATAAATATAACAAACACCATTATGTAATTTTTGCAAATACAAAATAGACATTGTTTGAAAGATAGTCTCTTGGCTTGACAAATCATGTACACCAACAATCCTCCGGAGTTGTGGAATTTTCACTTGATTCACTTGAAGACTCAACACTCAACAACAGTACACACTACACACTCACAATATTTAAAATAAATAAATAAACAAATTTAGTTGGGTCTCATTCGTCCTCCCATTTATAAGGGCTAGCGATTGTCCTCCTTAAGTTTGTTCATTTTTCCTCGTTTTTAATAATATCTCGCAGAGTGTCGTTTTGTTTCCTTTAAAAAAAATTAGTCGGGAATCCCGACGGGATTGATAATTATCCCGAATACCGTTTGAAAATTAGTCGGGACGAGAAAATCCCAAAAAAATGGGATCGGGAATATGTCGGGACGGGTCGGGAAAAACGGGACTTTTGCGAGCCCTAATTGCCACCTACCACCTTCATCCCTTTAGCTCCACCACTCTCTCTCTCTCTATATATATATATATATATATATATATATATATATATATATATATATATATGACAACATGACAAAAGCGAATGGTAATATATAGAATACTTATAACGGGGTAACACACTCACACTCGGTATGTTTGGTGGGGGCTATGGGATTGGCCCGACGTCGATACGTGGTATTCATAATTTAACCTGTTAGGTGATCAATATGGCACAGTGATCACTGGTCAAGCCTTTACATTTACTCAGTGTCGGTGCTAGTTCAAATCTTCTCAGTGTCGTCTCTTTCTCATTAATTTTTTTATTGCTTTTTGAGTAAGCGTGATTAAGATTAGTATTAATTGAATTTCGCTATTCTAAACAAGTGGATTTCTCTAAGATGTACTATGTAATAAGTGGGTTTTTCTAGGATGTGTTATGTTGATATTCAATGAAGCTTTAAGAATGGTAGAAAATGTTTATATCAAAAAGTCTTTGGGAACATTAATTAGGACATCCCAAAATATAAAGTATATATGAACATTTATCACGATGAAGGAAGTAATATTATTGAATCTAATAATGTTTCTTATTTTGAGAATGTATTTCCTATGAAAAATAAGGATCCTAGGACTATTCATGAGCATGCTAGTAACTCACATGAACTTGGAAAGAAGCCATTACCAATGAACTAGAATCTAATTTATCATATCATACTTGGGAACTAGATGCATGACTTGACTAATAAAAATAACCTATTGTGCATAAATGGGTGTTTTAAGAAGAAATTAAAAATGGATGCTTCTATTGATAATAAGTACCGTAAAAGGCAAAGGCAAGACTAGTAGCTAAAGGCTACAAGCAAAAACAAATTAAGTGGCGAATGCGTATATAGTACATGTGTTAATAAGATCAATTAACTTATTTAAACTCGTCCAAGCAAATTAATGTGAATGCAAAATCAATCAGAATTGATTGCCTTAGAGAAAGCATGCACCGAAGGAGAATGGTTAAAAGTTTCCTCGTGGATATTTCTTTGTGGCTAAGCTCGTTTCATCGGTTAATATGATCACGACGACTAACAAAAATACGATTGGAAGAACCGACGTATCCAAATGCGACGCAAACATTTGGGAAAATTAATTGACAGTACGTGGTGTTGTATGTGTCTACTAATTTTTTGAGGCCCGAGAGGAATTCGATCTATCCTGTACCCAAGCCAGTTGCCAAGATGCTTGTGAGCGATTCATCGAGGTGGATGGGACTTTTATTGCTTATATGTTGAGATGATGTGATGGACACCAAACCTTCGTGATCGGAGATTTCGTGAATTAGGTTCAGTGAGTAACAACGAAGTCATAAAATCTAGAGGCGCGGCCTTATTTCATTCCACTAAGTTGTAGAGGCTCCACCCTTGTGTTATTGACATTGCCACTCCAATGCGAGGTTGGTCTTATAGGTCTTAATGGTTCCATGGTCCTAGGCATGCTTAACAGTGTATCCGTGATGAATACCAACTCCATGAGAGTAGGGGTTGAGTCGGCCCTAAGAGACTTAGGCATGTCTCTAAAGCACTCATGAGACGCATGGCCAATTATTTTGGCGTCAACCCACTGTGGGAACAACCTTAAATATAGGTTGTATTCTTTCTCATGTGTCTTATCATTTTAACCCTTGGTATGTGTTTTATAATATGTACATGGGGGATTATATATACAAAAGTATTTCAAAACACTCATCTTTTATTTATTTCATATTGGCATTTGATGAACTCTTTTTTTCAAGTACTTGGGACTTTATTTAACTACTTGAAATTGATCCAACTAGCCGTTATAACCGAGTCCGGATCCTCTATTCCAAAATTGTATTTCATCTCCTATTTCACCATCAGATTCTTGTCACGTGTCAATCGTAATAAAACAAAATCAATTATTAAGTTGATTATGTTTCAATAACAATTCAATGTTTTCTTTTGTGAAAAATTCTGATTGACACGTGGCAAGAATCCAACGGTGGAATACGAGATGAATTACAATTTTGGAATAGAGGATTTGGACTCGTTATAACCCTCTAAAGAAAAGGAAAGACATCTCTGGACAACTAGCCGTTATAACCCTTTGAAATATGGAAAGACATGTTTGGACAACTAGCCGTTATAACCCTTTGAAAAATGGAAACACATCTTTGAACAACTAGCCGTTATAACCCTTTGAAAAGTGGAAACACATTTTTGGACAACGTACGAGCTGTCATAACTTTTGAAAAAAATGGAAAATCGCCTTTGGAAACTCCGCATGTATTTTATTGATACGCGTAACATCGTATATAAAAGCAAGACACTCCATCCATTCTCTACAACAAGAATTCGTGCTTGTGAGGCATATACTATAGGAAAGCTTGAGAGGATGCAAGCTTGAAGACGTTGCATCGAGTCATCGACTTCGTGGTGAGTGCGATAAGCCTTTAAGGACAAAGTTCTGTCTTGATTCTATAGCACCCGGTGAGATCTTATTATTTATTTTTATTACATTTAGAATTCCTTTCGAGTAATTTTCAGCCCGATATTTTTCATTACTTTAGTTGTGTTTCTCTCTCTCTCTCTCTCTCTCTCTCTCTCTATATGCTCATAATCAAATAGGACTCTTATCTAACTTTTAAAATTAAAGGGATATCTATTTAGCACGAGTGAAGTAGGAAAATAGCTTATATGCTTGGTTCAACGTACAAATGGTCAATCACAATATAACATGGGTATTACTTTCTTTAATTAAACTTAAAACTAGCATAAATATTGTCAAACACATTGGCTCGTGTAACTTGTGTGTTACTTTCTTTAATTCATTTAACATTAGAACAAATATTAAATTTATTAACGGTAGAATTAAGGAGAATGGGAGGGGGAAGGTTCACGGTAGGTAGGGAAGAAGCAGTGATTATAGGAAGTTTAGAGAGTTGGGGTGTGTTTAGAGGATGAGAGGTTGAAATAGCCCCCTCCCCCAAACTGAAATATTATACCCGTGTATATTATGTTAGTTCTTTTGCATTAATGTTTTTCTTCCTGTCCTCTGAGTGCTGATTTTTCCTGCAAAATTTATCTGTTTAACTCGAAGGTGTGAAGATTCAGATTTTTGTCCAGTGATTGCTTTGAGGAATTGCCTGGCTTGTAATAATGGCTGATAGTGCAAAAACCTCCACCCATGAAACGGCTAACAACCCGACAGAAGACTCTACTATGGTTTCGCCTCAACTTGGAGAAGAGATGAGAAACTTCCCCAATGTTAGAAGCGTGGAACATCAACCCGAAGGAAAACCCTGGGTTCCAACTGATCTTGAAACAAACCCTGAGAAAGAATCGGCGTTGATGATTAAGATGCAACTTGCTATTGAAAAACTCGAGAAGTCATATTTCTTTTATGTCTTCTTGAAACAGATTCACACTCCTGTAACTTTCGAACGGTTTCGTAAGGTTTTAGGATCTGAACAAAAGATGCAGATGGTCATTTATGGTATTGGTAGCATTAGTGAAGATCGTGAAGCCCCTCGACAGCAGCTAAGCCTTGCGCTCCTGATGAAAAGATATTTGAGGTGGATTGGAGATATAGAGGTGTTTGATCCAGTCATTTCTTTGACTGAATCTAGGGTTTTGGAGAATCTTGGTTGTTTTGTTCTCTCAGTCAACGAAAAAGGCAGGAGACAAGCTCTAAAACCAATACTATTTTACATGCCATGCTGTGGTGAAGACCTATATGAAAATCTCATGGAGGCTAATTGGAGTGCGGATATGTTGAGTCGAATTGCACTCTTGGGCAACGGTTTTGAAGAGTATCGGGAAACTTGGTTGTGGTTGAAAATCCCAAAAGCTCTTCAAATCAGGAAGCATATCATGGCTACTAGGAAATTCACAAAAGAACTCAAGATCGGGACATTGTCGTCGTCGTCTGATTATCACCAAGCTTTTGAGTCTTTGAGGTGGCATTTTTTTAGCGTTGATGCTAATGAAGACTTGCAGTTTACTGAAGCATGATGGTGGTTGTGATGTTCCTTAAAACATCTTATATATCTTCACAATAAATAGATGATTGGTTTTGATTATATTTTGCCTTTCTTGCGCAGAATTTGTGTGCAAAAAGTTTTAAAATATTGGAATCCCATGTTTTTGTTTTTGATTTCTGTTTGTTCTACAATCCTTAGCAGTCATATATGGAGAAATTCCTAGAAGGGGTCTTTCTGCATGCATTTTAGGTGCAGTATGATGGATTTCAACTAGAATAGTTCACTGAATCATGCTTCCCCTAAATGGTAAAAACTTAGGAAAGACCGTGATACGTGTATTTTCTGTAAGACGAATCTCCTTGACCCGAACCACTGTGTGAGCTGTGAGAGTGTGGAACTCAGTCTTATAAATTAGGATTCGTAAGGCGGTCTCACAGGAGACCTATTCTCCCTGAATTGGTGCTTCCTGCATCAAGACTTGTAAGGAGTTTAGCTCCTTGAATGATGAATCTTGGAACCCTTTCTGCACTTATAAATATTGCCCACATGTGGCAGTCGCATGCATTTGTCTAGGGCTAAAGTGGTCATTTCAAATAAAAAGATTACATGGACCTTTTTTAACCCATCAATTTTTTTATACACTTTTCTTCTCCATCCCCAACCCCCTCTCTCCCATTCCACCAATGTCGCCACCGCCACCACTACCATTGCCCATCGTTTGTCGAACATCGTCCATGTTTTTCGAGCTTTCCTCCTTCATCAACCCCTTCCCTTACCTTATCTTACCTCTTCTCTCCCCCCCCTTCTCAATCTCGTTGTAGCTTCCATTCTCGACTTTGTTTGATAACAATTCTGATTTCCTTTTGTGATTCACATATTCGATTTCTTTACCTTTGTATTTATTCTTGATGGTTGCTCTTTTTGCTTGATTAATTTAGTTTTCTTTATTTGAAATTGATCGAGTTAATCTATTTCTCTTTACCATCGATCAAACATTTGAGATATTCTATTAGTTTTCATTATTTCTTTTTATTTTTGAGATTTAGCTTTCATTATTTCTTTTTATTTTTGAGATTTTTAGCCGCATATTCAATTTATTCGATTATGTGGCAGCTAAGCTTATGTTCTACATTTTTTATATTCCTCTTAAAATATGGTTGATTAATCACAATAAGTTTCTTTGTTGAAACCAATTAGGCAAATTTATGAAATGTACAATTTTTGTACCATATAATTACAATGAATTTATTTTTGAGCAAATCTCAGCATTGCTCTCTTGACTATAGGCTTATCATAGTAATAGTCGTTTAACAATTTTTTGTCAAATTTGAGTCCTACGAGTATTAAATTTTTATAGCAAAAGTCCTTTTGATGGATATTGTTAGAGAAATACCATTAAGTTGCCCATGTGCACGTAGCAATGACTAAAATAAATTTTTTTTCAAACCTAACTTATATTAAATTTTACAATCGAGTCTCTAAAGTTTGAAAAATGAGCATGAGACTTCTTCCCCAAATGTTTTGGAAAACCCACCAAATTTTTGAAAAATCTAACCATGGATCTGAACAACTTTCGCAAAAAAGAAAAAAATCAAGAATCCTGAAATAAGCCTTTAGGCGTCGCCGACGATGATGGAGAAATGTTGGAAACGCACGAATCGGGGTACAGAGACGATAATGAAGGAAAAATATCTAGGGTTTCTAATTTGGCAATCAATTCATGATAGATTTCGGTTTAAGAAACTTTATTATTGGAATTTTGAGACTCTCGTCCCAGCCTGTTACAGAGCCTCCGCTTTTATACAATGTATGGCCACAGGAACCCAAGGCTTAATTGGTTATATGAAACCAATAAGGAAACTGATATATGAAGTCAACTAGGAAAAGATTTCCTACCAAACCTACCAACTCACTTACAGGAATTACCAAATTACAAAAGCAACCCCCAACAATTCAACCCAAGTCACTAAGACCAGAATATGCTATGTACTGGAGCTGCAAAATATGCGATGTACTGGAGCTCTTCCTTTCCTTGCTCAACATCCCCCCTCAAGTTGGAGCGTGAAGATCTCGAACACCCAACTTGCGAAGAAAATACCCGAACCTTGCTTCGCCGAGCACCTTGGTGAAGATATATGCCAATTGTTCCTGTGTCAAGACGTAGGACGGTGTTACCAAACCGTCCATGATTGCATCACGAATAAAATGGCAGTCGACCTCTATGTGCTTTGTGCGTTCGTGAAAAACTGGATTACGAGCAATGTACAGAGCAGACTGATTATCACACGAAATGATCATTGCCTTGTGTTGTCGCACACCCAAGTCTTCGAGAAGACGTTTCAGCCATTTCAATTCACACGTAAGGGCTTCCATAGACCGATATTCTGCTTCAGCAGAGGATCGAGACACCGTGTGCTGCTTCTTTGTTCACCATGAGATAGGAAACGCTCCAAGATGCACGAACTATCCTATAAGAGACCGACGGGTCAAAGGGCAGCTCGCCCAGTCGGAATCACACCATCCTGATAGCTGTAATTTGATGTTGGAACGAAGAAAAACCCCAAGTCCTGGTTTCCCTTTTAAATAACGAACAACCCGAAGAGCGGAATCCCAATGTTCCACACGTGGTTGTTGCATGAACTGAGACAATATGTGAACGGAGTAAGCTAGATCTGCCCGGGTTACTGACAAGTAGATGAGACGCCCTATGAGTCTTCTGTACTTTGCCGGGTCGTCAAGAAACGCACAAGATGCAAGGCCCAGCTTATGGTTTTGCTCGATTGGAAACTTTGCTGGTTTCGCACCCAACAAACATGTCTCGAAATAATATCAAGGGCATATTTCCTTTGGCAAAGAAGAATGCCTTCAAGATTCCTGGCGACTTCTAACCCCAGAAAATACTTCAAAACCTCTAAGTCTTTCATATGAAAACACTCGCTGAGATAAGATTTGAACGTGGTCAAAGCTCCTAGCTCGTTTCCGGCGATAATCAGGTCGTCGACATATATTAGAACTGTGAGTTGTATCTGTCCGCGGACAAGCGTGAACAGTGAGTAATCTGAGTAGGACTGAGAGAACCCATAGGTTGTCAAGGTTGTGGTCAATTTAGCAAACCAGCATCTTGGAGCCTGACGAAGACCATATAACGACTTCCGAAGACAGCATACCTGGTTTGGTTTGGACACTGAGAAGCCTGGAGGAACTTTCATGTACACCTCTTCATCCAGATCTCCATGCAAAAAGGCATTATGTACATCCATTTGATGTACGATCCACTTCTTAACAGCGGCAACAGCAAGAAAAGCGCGTACTGTGACCATTTTAGCCACGGGAGCAAATGTCTCTGTGTAATCAAACCCCTCAACCTGATGGTTCCCAAGTATTACTAACCGTGCTTTGTATCGCTCAATGCTTCCATCAGAGTTGTATTTGATCTTGTATACCCATTTGCTTCCCAGTGCTTTCTTTCCAGCAGGTAAGATAGCCATAGTCCAAGTGGCATTCTCTTCAAGGGCTTTGATTTCTGATGCCATGGCTGCCCTCCAATGTTCATGTTGAACTGCTTCCTTAAAAAATCTTGGCTCATCTCCTTTTGTTATAGCTGCAAGAAAAATCTTGTGTCGTGCAGAAAAACGTTCACAATTAACATAATGTGCTATAGGATACGGAGTACCTGAGGACGTTCGTGAAGCTGGTGAACTCTGAGAGAGAGGACTCACTTTCCGTATGGTATGGGTAACAAAATCACGAAGAAGAACTGAGGATTGTTTAGTACGCATCCCCTTTCCTAGCTCGGGAACAGGTGATGTCATTTCTTCTGGAGCAACATCATTGTCGTGTTCCACATTTTCATCAATACATTCCTCTCCTACATCTGAACCATGTCCTCTTGACTGAACACTATCATCATCGTCAACAACATGTATTTGTTGTGTCATTGGTACAGTGTCTACGAAAGGAAACTCATTTTCGAAAAACCTCACATCTCGTGACACAAATATTTCCCCTGTATCCAAATCATACATCCGCCATCCTTTCTTTCCAAAAGGATATCCTATAAAAACACATTTCCTGCTCCTGCTAGCAAACTTGTCACCTTTGTGTTGCTGATTATGAGCATAACATAACGATCCAAAAACACGTAACGAAGTATAGGATGGTAGTTTCCCAAACAACAATTCATAAGGAGTTTTATAGTCGAGAACACTAGAAGGTGTCCTATTAATCAAGTGACATGCTGCCAACACGCACTCTCCCCAAAAAGACACAGGCAAATTTCCTTGAAAACGAAGGGCTCTAGCTACGTTTAAAATATGCCTATGTTTACGTTCCACGCGACCATTTTATTGAGGAGTCCCAACACAAGATGTCTCAAATATTATCCCATTTTTAGCAAAGTAGTCAAGCAGGCAATGAAATTCTGTCCCGTTATCACTTCGTACATATTTAACTGTTTTATTAAATTGCCGACCAACCATGGCAACAAAGTTCAAAAACATCCTTTCAACTTCTGTTTTATCACGCAATAAATAAACCCAAGTTGCTCGAGAGTAGTCATCAACAATAGTCAAGAAGTAATGTGCACCACAAAAAGAAGGAGTTCTATAATTACCCCACAAATCACAGTGAATTAAATCAAAAACACCATCTGCTTTGTATTTGCTAATAGGAAAACTTTCTCTAGTCTGCTTTGCACGTTGACACACATCACATGCTTTATTTATCCTACCAAAATTACCTACGTTTGGTATCAATTTGACTACTTTCTCTGACGGATGTCCCAGTCGTTTGTGCCACAAATCCATCCCTGCTTCACTATCAACTGTCATAGCTCGAACGTGAGGAATACCACGAAAGAAGTAGAGTCCATCTCGTTGTTCACCGCTCCAATCAGCGTCCTCGTCATGCGGTCTGTATAACACATATGTTATTAGTGAAGTATACAGCATAATCCATTTTATTTATCAATTGAGACACGGAAATTAAACTGCATGTTAAAGTAGGCACATAAAGAACGTTTTCAAGTTTTAAGCCTCCATCCAATATCACAGTGCCTTCTCGTGTTGCAGCAGCGTGTTGTCCATCTGGCAAACCCACTGGACAGTTCACTACATCACGCACATCTATGAGGGAATTCAAATCGCTCGTAATGTGACTCGAGGCTCCTGAATCAATAATCCAAGTACGATTGATACGCTTACCATTCAACTGATCAGACGAAGGTTTAGAATTATTGAGAAGAGTTAAGAGTTGCTTTGCCATTGTGCTGAAATAGCCCCGGAGCAGGCGATCGTTGTCGCTGTTGTTGCTTGCGTTCCCATGCATATTCCCATTACCACCGGTCGTATTATGCGCACGCACTTGTGACACATTCCCTTTCCACGTCCTTGCGAACTGCCAGTTCTTTCTCCGCCGCGACCAGCTGTTGCGTTTCCTCTCCCTCCTCCTCTTCCACCACGTGTTCTTTCTCCCCACCATTCGGGATACCCGATCAATTGAAAACACCCACTTTCCTCATGTCCTTCACGGTTGCAGTGTTTACAGAACTTAACAGATCCGTCTGTCTTACTTCTTCCTTTCATATCGTTTTGGACTTTGAATGCCATAACTGTCTCTCGTTCTTCTTTGGGCCTAGAATTTCCGCTTCCTCGCAGACGTTCCTCTTGAATCAAGCTGTGATATGCCCGATTCAGCGATGGGAGAGGATCTAATGACAAAAGGTTGGAGCGTCTGGCGGAGACGTGTCTAGACCCATAAGGAATCGATGCAAGCGATCTGTCTCTTGAATCCTTGCAAATTTTGTGCCAAGATCGCATGTACACTTACCGCATTGACATCCTGGCAGCGTCTCGTAATTTGCTAGCTCATCCCACAGTTGTTTGAGACGCCCGTAATAATTTCCCACACTTTCGCTCTTTGACTGTTTGCATTCCGCCAACGCCGACTTGAGTTGTTGTATTCTAGGTCCGTTTACGACAAAAAACCGTTCTTTTAAATCACTCCACAAAAGATTTGCTTCTTCGTGGTATGATATGGTTGACCGTAGACTGGGCTCGATCGTGTTCATAATCCAAGACACGAGCATCGAGTTAACTGTCTGCCAATCATCTAATCTTTCTTCCTTCTCCGTAATTGTGATAGTTCCATCAACAAAAACGAATTTTCGCCTTGCCTTTAGAGACAGACGGATTGATCTCGCCCATTCATCGTAGTTCTCGCCACGAAGCAGGATATGAGTGATAACGTTCCCTGGATTGTCTTGAGATCCAAGAAAATACGGGGACGAAGAATCGATTTTCTTGAATTGATCTTCGCTTCCCACTTTGTTCTTCCTGCTTCCTTCTTCCGCCATCTTTGTTTGACAATGATTTTTCCGAATCAGAGTTTTTGATCGAGGCTCTGATACCATGATAGATTTCGGTTTAAGAAACTTTATTATTGGAATTTTGAGACTCTCATCCCAGCCTGTTACAGAGCCTATGCTTTTATACAATGTATGGCCATAGGAACCTAAGGCTTAATTGGTTATATGAAACCAATAAGGAAACTGATATATGAAGTCTAACTAGGAAAAGATTTCCTACCAAACCTACCAACTCACTTACGGGAATTACCAAATTACAAAACCAACCCCCAACAATTCAACCCAAGTCACTAAGACCAGAATATGATATGTACTGGAGCTGCAGAATATGCGATGTACTAGAGCTCTTCCTTTCCTTGCTCAACAATTCAGTCCACCGCCGTCTTTCTCCTCTCAAAATCCTTCCTCTTTCCTTCACTCGATGTCTTTTCACCCCATTCTCGTCGACTGCCTCTCCTTCCTCGCCTTCCAATCATGTCTCTCTAATCATGTCATTTCTCCCTTTGAACTTTCCCTAGGCCTGTTCAGATTCATTTTTGTCTCTGGGGTTAGCCCTTGTCCCCCGAAATTCAACGCAGGGCCAGGGTTTTCATGACCTTTGTTCTGTTCGTGGCAGCATGTGCTCAATGCAGTTACCTATCGGTTATCGCCATGTCTTTGGAGGCTGTGACACTTTTCTTCTTGGACTACAACTTGATCGGCTCGTTTTCAAACCAATTGGATTCAGGGGTTTAGCCGTTGGATTGTCACTGAAAAAACATTTTCCTGAAATCACCAGAGCATATGTGTGAGATGGTCGACTCGCCGGAGGCTAAAATCATTGGATTCACCGTGCTTTTGACTTGGCTAATGATCAAGATAGGGCACAGTCAATAGCCAATCGGATCTATAGAGTTTTTTTGTTGCATCAGATTTGTCTTCTTGGGTCAAACATAACGTGATTTGATTGCAAAATTGGGGAAGAAGTCTTATTGTCGTCGAATTCATCACCAACGGAGAGGAAGGGGTGGAGTGCAAACTAATGTCCATTTTTGCGATGGTGGAATTTGAACTTTCAATGTCTGCTTTGGTTGTGCAATGATAGGTTCTTGCTGGGTTTCCAAAGAATCTGATGGGTTTCCAAAAAAAATGGGGAAGTTGGCGTTGTTTGCAATTTTTTTAATTTTAGGGATTTTATCGTAAATTTTGATATAAGTTAAGTTTAAAAAAAATCATTTTAGCCCTTACTAAATGCACTTGAGTAACTTAATGATATTTCTTTAACAACATTCATCAAAAGGACTGCGGTTGTGAAAATTTAATATTTTTAGGACTCAATTTTGACAAAAAATTGTTAAGAGACTATTACTGTGACATGCATATAGTCAATGGACCAATGCTGAGATTTGCCCTTTATTTTTTGAATTTTCATATGTTTTGAATTTTGTGTTGGCTGACAATGGTGGTGGTGGTGGTGGCAGTGGCCATGGTGGAATGAAAGGAAGGGGATGGGAATGGAGAAGAAAGGTGTATAAAATAATTGGCGCGTTCACAAATGGACCTTGTACTCTTTTTTTTTTTTTTTTTTCAGGGAAGCAGGGCGGCACCTGTGGGAATTTTATTAATAATAAAAAGAAATACAAACTTGAGGGGGACAACCAGCCTTGCCCTTATATATGGAAGGACGAGAGGAGCCTAACCTCGAAAAAGAGATACAAGCAGAATAAATTAAGAAATTCTAACATAGGGAGCGTGACTAGCATCTAGAAGAATGAGACCTTTAGAAGGACTGGGAATAGCCGAAATATCGTGGAAAACCATATCCAATCGAGAGTCACAGGCTAAATTAGCCAAGCTATCAGCTACCTTGTTAGCCTCTCGGAAACAGTGAGAGAAAATAAATCGCCCCGCAGCTTGGAACTGGACAATCTCCCGAACAATATAAGAGTGCACCAGGGAAGTTTATGGCCTTGAGAAAAACAATCAAATAGAACCTTGGAATCCGTTTCTACAATGGCATCATGATAACCATTTTCTAACAACCATTTAACACCAAAGTAGAGGGCTTTAATTTCAGCAACCATGTTCGAACAGACATGATAGAATTGAGAATAAGCGTAGATGCAACGACCCATAGAATCACGAACGACACCCCCTCCACCACTAAAACCTGGATTGCCACGACTAGCACCATCCGAGTTAAGTTTGACAATACCAAGAGGGGGGGAAGTCCAAACAACGGACTGAATCTGAATCTGCCTTTTACAACCAAACGGAATTTTAGAATGCCGAGCAAGAGCTGAAATGTGATAACCCGCAACATGAAGGATATTCTGAAAATCAGAGGAGATATTAGCAACAACCTTAGAAATAGGAATACGATTATTATCAAAAACTGCCGCATTACGATGCTTCCAAATATGCCAAAGAATGATCGAGGGAGCAAAGTAAAAGGAAGCGCTTTACTATGTAACCACCACGAGAAACACATATTATGGATAGAACTTGGATGTGCCGAAACATCAAATAGAGCATTAAAATGCTGCCATAAGGAAGAAGCAAACAGGCTGTTCATAAAAACATGTTGGAATGTTTCAGAGTGGCCTTGGTCGCAACAAGAGCATTTGGAGGCCAATGAGAGACCCTTTCTTTTGAGAGCTTCATCAATAGGGAGTCTTCTGTTAATGAGACGCCAAATAAAGATGCTAATGTGCTTTGGCAGAGCTTTGTGCCAAATAAAAACTGAAGAGAGTAGCTTTGGGTGAGGGTCTCGAACAAGAGGGAAGACCGAAGAAAGAGAGAAAGATCCAGATGTAGAAGCAGTCCAAACAGGCCGATCATCAGTGTTGTGAAGAGAAATAAGCTGGGATTTAATTTGAGCTTTTGCGTCATGTGGCAGCTGAGACCAATCACGTTGGGAACCATCAGAATCAAGCAGAATCTCCCGTACGGTATTGCTAGAACAATCAGGCGGCTTGTCAAAGATAGAATCAAAAATCCATTTATCATACCAAGGAGAGCATTGGCCTTTTCCAATAATCCAAAAGATATAAGGCTCGGCCAAACCGCGAGCCTTAATCATGCGACGCCAGCTATGCGAGCCGCCAGTAACAACCTGAGAAGGATGAGTATTACGGCAGTATCGAACAGATAAGAAAGAGGTCCAGAGATTTGAGGTTGATCGAAAACGCGTCACCAAAGCTTAATTCGAAAGCTTTAACAATGTTGGACATGCTGTGAATACCAAGACCACCTTCAGCAGTGGGTCTACAACATTTGTTCCAAGCAGTCCAGTGTGTTTTATTTCTACCTTCCAACTGCCCCCAGAAAAAATTAGAGCACATCTTATCGATTAATAAGCTAACTGAAGCTGGAGGATCAATGGCAGCCATTTGGTAACTTGACATGGAATGAAGCACATGATTGATTAGAGTAATACGCCCAGCAGAATTCAGAAAAACACCATTCCAAGCTGTGATTCGGTTCTGCAGATTAAGGAGGAGCTTGTCAAAATAATGACGTTTCTTCCGACCAAAATAAAGGGGACAACCAAGATAAATAATAGGGAGAGTCCCAGCACTAAAACTCAAGGAAGAAGATAAAGTCTGTAATCGGATTGAATCAGATTGGGGGGCCACATAAAAAGAACTTTTATTGACATTAACCTTCTGACCCGAGATATCTTCATATTTTTTTATAACTTCCTTGTGAATTTGAATAGAATTTTTACTTCCATTGCAAAAAATAATGACATCATCTGCAAAAGCGAGATGGGAGATGATAGGGCAACCACTAATGGAAGAGTAGATCGAATAAGCAACTTGTTGCTGAATACGATTAAGGCTTCGGCTAAAATAATCTGTTGCAATAATGAACAAACTGGGAGATAGAGGGTCTCCCTGCCGGAGGCCTCTACTGGAAGAAAAATAGCCCGTCGGGGTTCCATTGATAAGAACCGAAAACCAATTGTCAGAAATAAGGCGCCAAATAAGATCTATAAAAATCTCATGGAAGCCCATTCACCGCATGACAGAAATAAGAAACACCCAAGAAACTCTGTCAAAGGCCTTTGCCATATCGAGTTTAAGAACAACATTTGAGCCCGAAACCTTTTTCCCCAAGAAACACATCAACTCCTGAGCCAATAAAATATTATCCTGAATAGTCCGGCCTTTAACAAAAGCACTTTGATTTTCAGAGATTAGATGAGGAAGGATAGTGGTCAGGCGAGAAGAAATAACTTTGGAGATAACTTTGCTACAAAAATTGCAGAGACTGATTGGACGAAGGTCTTTGAAATTAGAGACCTTATCCACTTTGGGAATAGCAACAATAAGAGTGCTGAACCAAGCACGCGGGAGAGAGAAGCCCGAGAAAAACTCTAAAATAGCCTCACAAAAATCCTTTTCAATAATATCCCAGCAGAAGGAGAAAAATTTACCAGTAAAGCCATCCGGGCCAGCAGCACTATCACCATTTAGGTTAACAACAGCTTTCTTAATCTTCAAGGCAGAAGGAGGAGAAATAAGCTGATTATTCCATTCTTCCTGAACAAGATGAGGAATGACATCTAGATTGATATCTGGATTATGGACAGTCTCAGACTGGAGTTGCTCCTTAAAATAATTAACTGCCCCTTGCCGAATACTCTGATCAGAATCAAGATGGTTACCTTCCATGTCGTCAATGGAATGAATGTAAAGATGCCTTTGTTGTTGCTTCACCGAAGCATGAAAAATCTTTGTATTGCCATTGCCCTCTTTAAACCATTTAATCCTTGATTTTTGCTGCCAATATTTTTCTTCCTGAGTAAGGTAGTTTCGAAGAGTGGCTTGAGCATGCATAAGTGCTTCCCGATTTGAAGGAGAGGCATTAAGCTCAAAAAATAATTCCTTTTCTGCTACTTCCTCTTCAGCCAATTTAACATTCGTAAAAATATTACCAAAGACTGATGTGTTCCAATTTTTTAGGGCAGCTTTGACATTTTTAAGCTTATGAGAAAATCGAACCATCGGCCTCATATTATCGGAACCAGTCCACGCACTTGAAAGAGTGGCTTTAAAAGAAACATGGCTGGTCCAAACATTGAGAAAACGGAAAGCGGCAGGGCCCCGAGTAGAAGGTCTAGAGATAGTTGTAAGGAGAGGGGAATGATCAGAACAAGTACGGTTAAGGTGCTGAACCATGGTGACTGAAAATTTATCCAACCAAGCTGCATTACAAAGGACTCGATCAATACGCTCATGAATTGTAGCGTTTCCTTCCCTTTTGTTCCACCACGTAAAATCACTGCCAGTATAACCCAGATCAGAGAGGCCCGTGACAGCCAGACAAGCATGAAAATCAAGGGCTCCTATACGGTCCCAGCCCACACCACCAGACTTTTCGTTGGGATGAAGAATGATATTGAAATCCCCTCCTACAATCCACGGGGTTTGGGCAGCCAAATCACTTATGAAAATAAGATCATCCCAAAGAGTTTTCCTTTCATCTATGTTGCATTTAGCATAAACACAGGTAAGAAGAGCAGGCGAAGACCAAGTGAAATGCTGAATCTGCAGAGTAACTTGCTGGGCAGAATCATTAATTAAGTTACAGGTAAAAGAAGATTTAACAAACAGCCATATGGAACTAGAAGAATTAGAAACCGAAAACCTGAATCGAAGGCGGCGCGTAAGAAGAGCAACTTTCTCCGTATCCAGCATGGGTTCAAAAAGCGGCAACAATAGATATGTTATGAATCGAGCGAGGGTTTTAAGGCGGCCATGATGGGTCATTACCTATACCCCGGATGTTCCAAAAAAGGATTTTAATATCCATTAAAATGATTGAGCAGAAACATCAGTTGATGGCTTTGAAGCCTGAGATCGAGTGATCCGATCAGAAACTGGACTTCTTTGAAATGATCATTTAAACCCCATAACAGACACAAGTGGACACTTAACGAAAAAAAAAGAAGACGGATTTGCAAGAGATTGGATGGAAGAACTAACTGTATTTAAAGTGCTCAATACAATGACCTAATTTTTGAGAAATCCAGTTTAGGCACAAATCCCGAAAATCGTGTATAACAAAGAGACTATTTAGGTAGTTTGCTCAAACTTAATCAAGGTCCTAACAAGGATGGTAAATATGACTACCATATTTATTGAATTTTGTAAACATCATGGAATTGACTCCACCTTATTCACTTAATCTAATGGTATTGCCAAGAGAAAGGATAAACCTTAAAAGAAACAATGAATGTTATGCTTGTTAAATCGGGGCTAACCTCCAACGTGTGGAAGGATGCCATTCTCTGGGCTTGTCACGTACAAAATCAAGTACATTAAAAGAAAACATGGAAAACACCCAATGAATTATGACATGGTCGCGCTCCAAGTTTGGGAATACTTGAAAGTGTGGTGGTGAATAATAAGTTCAAGAACTTGAGACTGTGTGCTAAATGGTTATGCTTCTAATAGTGCTTGTTATTAATAGTGATGCGATGAAACCTAATACTCCCTTTGTTTCTTATTGGCAAAGAACATGAATTAAGAACCATTATTAATAGTAAAATGATAGAAATAATTACAAACCGGTACATTTTTCAAAACATGTTTTCAAATCAATCCACCATTTTTTAGACATATCTTTTAGGTACATTTTTGGAGTGAAAGTACATCACTGCCCCTTTGCCCTCTTATAATTTACATACTCCCACGCTTTCTCTTTAATTAACGAGTCGGCCCCCTTTCCCCATTTCCCCCTAATTCTAACCTCTCTCCTCACTCCGCAAATCGATCTGCATTCGAGAGCCATGGCGAAAGACTCAAAATTGAAGGATGAGTCATCGGATGATTCTCCCTACAATTCGTCGGAAGGAGAGCAAGTCAATGACCAGGTTAATGAAGAGGTTGAAGAAGAAGACGAGGAGGAACTCGAGGTCGTCGCGAGACCAGTTGATTCCGACGAAGATGACGCCATCGGCTCCGGCGACGACCAGGAAGACGATGATAATAACGATGATATTTTTGGCGACGTATTAATCAATTTTTCCTCATGGGTTAATAATCGAGAGACCGAACATGAATATGCACTCGTAATGCTCGCCTTCGACCATGGACGATGACGGCTGAGAGCGAGAAGATCGGGAGAGAGAGGGAGATAGAGAGCTAAGGATAAGATCTACATCATCGAATCCTTCGTTCACGGGCAGTGGAGATGGAGGGCGGTCTTCATCAATGGAGGAGGACGAAGCTGCCATTGTTGAAGAGATTCAGCGCATCAAAGCGACAAATCCATAGATTCCTCACCGAGAAGCTTTTAGTATTGCAACTAAAAATGTAAATTATTCTGTACATGCCAATTTACATAAATTTGCTTTCTTGGTTTTCTTTCTACTAAAGATAGTCTTCATTGCTTGAACATCAGATTGATTAATTACTTGTGTTGGCTTCATATATATATATATATATATATATATATATATATATATATATATATATATATATATATGATTTTTATGCAGGTTGATTTTAGCATCTTTTTTATTTTTTTTAGGCTGGATCTTCATTAATGGCATTTTTGTCATTTGGCAACCAATTTGTAGTTACATGAAATGTCCAAATTGATGATCCTAGATGAAAACATGTTTCTAAAATTGTACCCACTTGAAATTTGCCCAAAATGATATCCTTACCACCAAGGCCGGCCCTGAATTTTCAAGGGCCCTTGGGCAAAAATGAAAAGTGAGGCCCCTTTAGAAAAATAAAAATAAAGTCTTACTTACTTTTTTTTTTCACTTTTCAACATTAAAAGTAATGAAAAAAATACAAAATCAACAAACGTACACGAGTAAATAAGTATCAAATAATTATTGAAAAATGCTAGATCTTTTTGCATTTTGAGAAGCAAAATCATCAATAAGGTCATCAAAATTAACTTTTTTCGTCATCTCATTTTCAATGCATAAAATTGCTAAGCCATTTAATCTTTGTTGAAACATAGTTGAACGTAAGTATGATTTTATTAATTTTAGTTTTGAAAAGCTTCTTTCTGCTGATGCGACAGTAACCGGTATAGTTAAGAAAATTCTATAAGCAATAGAAATATTAAGAAAACAATCTAAAGTTTTAACAAACTCAAGAATTTTGATGGCTGACTTTATATCTTTTGGTAGACACGTTTGCAACACTTGCAATTCAGAAAATAAATCATTGGCATCAATGTCAAATTTCTCATTATGTTTTAGGGCAACTTGAAGATTAACACAACATTCATGCAATCTATTATCATCTAATGAATTCAACTTCTTGGGATTAAACAAAAAACCAAAAATATTTTCAAAAATATTCAATTGTTCAAATCTACTCTTTAAAGATGTAATAGCAATATCCACAATAACAAAAAAAATAATTAATCTTAAAAGACTCCTCAGGAGATTGTGATATGTCTTCATGACAATTTTCATCAAATTTTTTTTCTACGAATTTTACGTTTTTGAGCAAAGATAGGATCAATTTCCATTTTAGATGCAAGTTCTTTGGCTAATACTAGGGCTTCTTAATAACCCTCCTCCCTATATCTTTCAAAATACGAAATCAAATCTTTCAAAATAGTTATTGCAGTATCAATTTGCATATCTTCAGATTGTAATTTCTTACTAATCAAATTAATTTTCTTCAAAATATTATATCATATAGTCATGCCCAAGAAAAATTCAAAACTTTCAAGTTCATGAGTTGCTAATGTCTCGGCCTCACTTTTAGTTTTGGTATCTTCACTTACTCTCAACAATTCAAATAGAGCTTCTCTTATCTCTTCAGGCTGAGTGATTATGGTTGTAATACTATTAACATGACTTTCCCACCTTGTTGTTGATAATGGTTTTAAAGTTAATTGATGAACATGATCTAGTAAAATTTTCCATCTTTTTGTAGAACTAGCAAATAAGGTATACATGCGTTGCACAATTCCAAAAAAGAGACTTTAACACAAGAATTTGCCATATCACATATTGTTAAATTAAGAGAATGACAAGCACGTGGCATATAAAATGCTCTTGGATTGATTTCAAGAAATCTCTTTTGTACACCTTGATGTTTTCCTTTCATTTTGGAACCATTATCATAACCTTGTCCCCTCACATTATCAATATCAAGTTTGAGTAATTCTAAAACAGATTGTAATTCATTGAAAAGCCCTAATCCAGATGTATCATCAACTATTAAGAATTCTATGAAATATTCTTCTATCTTTATTGGACAACTTAACATATCAACACATCGAATTATTAAAGTCATTTGTTCATTGTGGCTTACATCCAAAGTACAATCAAGTATCACCAAAAAATACTTAGCCTCTTTTATTTTTTCAATTATAGTGCTTCTTACTTTAGAGCCTAATATTGAAATCAACTCATTTTGAATCTTATGACTAAGGTAATGATAATGGATTTCCTTTTTTTGAATACGTCTAAAATGCTCTTACATTACTAAATCAAATTCTGCAATTAATTCAAGTAACCCTAAAAAATTTCCATTATTATTTTGGTAAATCTTTTCATTTTCTCCACGAAAAGCCTAATTTTGCGTACAAAGACATTTTACAACAGAAAGAATTTTTACCAAAACTAGTTTCCAATGTTCTTTATCTTTCTTAATTTGGGTTTGTAACTCTTTATCAATTGTTTCATTCTTTTTCAATCTAATTTACAAATCTAACCAAATTCTCATATTGTTGATATGCTCAAAACCGTTCTCATGTTTTTTTTAATCTCTCACTTAAACGTTTCCAATCATCAAGACCTTCATTTGCTAGCAAACTAATATTTTGCACCGATTTAAATAATTTACAACAAAAACAGTACACTTTGTTCGCATCTTTTGAGTAAACAAGCCATTTTCTATCTTGATTCTCTCCATTTGGTAATTTTCTTGTATAATAAGAATATGCAAAATGTCTAGAAAGCCCATCTATAAGAAATTTCAAATTACTCTCTCTTATAGGACCTTTCTCCACTAAAATATCTCTTATTTTGTTATCAATGTTATCTCAAGTTCTTTGATCATATATATTCAAAGCTTGACTAGTTTGTTCAATTTTATTTTCATTCTCAATTAAATTATCATCTTCTTCTTTCAAATCATCACTATCATCATCTTTCATTTCTTCTTCATTCAAATCATTAGTATCATCATCTTTCATTTCTTCTTCCCCACTCATTATATGTTCGTTTTCCTCTTCTTTATTACTCGGTTGTGATTCATCAATTGCATCTTTAATGAAAAAACTACTTTTAAAAAACTTATCAAGTGCTCTTCTTTGAGTTTTCTTCATCTCATTATCTCTTTTTCTTTTATTTCTTTTTTGACTTCCGGATAAATATTTTCTTGGTAATATGTTTGCACTATAAATTCAATTCTAAAATAAAACACTCAAAGATAAATCTAACACAAATAACGATAATAAATAAAAATGATAGTCAAAGAGCAATAAAACCTGATTTTTGCTTCCAATGTTTATGTTGAATTGTTGATATAAATATAAAATATCCAAGGATCCACCCAAAAATTATTGTAAATAGGACTTTTTGTATTTCTAATTTTCAAGCAAACATGCAAGGAAATTTGGGAAAACAAACAAAATTTCATAAACCACAAACAAATCAAAAATAAAATTATCACAAATTCACAATGATGATCAGGACTAATCTATATTGTCTAATGTATATTGACAATGAGTCAATGACTCATCACTGATTACAGTGATTAAAAAAAACCAAAGACTAGTCAAGTCACTTCCCAATTAAAAAACCAATTAACCAAATACACCTTCACCTACCCCAATTACCAAACATTTAAACAATTGTGATTTGTTTTTCTCCCTCAGCCACAGTCACTCTCAAAGACTCGAACTTTCAATTTCTCTCAACTCTCTCTCTCTCTCTCTCTCCATAAAAACTTAAAAACTAAAAAGCAAACTAGCAAAGGTACAGACAGAGATGTCAGAGAGCATACCTTTTAGAGTTTTAGATTTAGGCTTTTATCAAGATGGTCGTGTCTACTGACTCGTGAGCGGTGAGTCGCAGTGGCCGCTTTGCCAGAGCGTAAGCGGCGAGTGCTTACTACTTGCCACAATCATCGGCGGCTACCAAGTAGTGATTTTGGCCAACGATTATGCGTCGGCGATTCCCAAAGATTTAGCTGCTCAACGTGAAAGACAGAATTAGAGGCAAAAAGAAGAATTCAAAAAATCCCCAAATTTGAATTCGATAATTCGATTCCAATGTAAATTGATGTAAGATGTTTTTTTTTTCAATTTGGGAAACCTATGTTTATAATAGATGTGAGGAGAGAAGTTGAGAAGGAGAGAGCAGTCTCAGATTTTGAAAATTGGAAGAGGGGAGGTTATCACCGTTGTCCATCGGTTTAGGATGTGCCTCCTCATTCCGTCGTTCATCTCCTTGTTCCGTGTGTGAGCCGTCATCGTTCTGTGTGTGAGCCGTCAGCCGTCTATGGTATTGGTGTAAAGAGAATGGTAAAAAAATTACATATGCCCCCCTATAGAAGTACATATGAACTCGGGGCCCCCCAAAATTTGGGGCCCATGGCGGTTGCCCCTCGACATACCCTTGAGGCCAAGCACTCACTAATTCTACAACTTTTTTTCTTCCCAATAAGTCTTGAATTGGGAAAAATTATTTTGGACAAAGACAACTTTACCCTTCTTCAAAACTTAGTTATAAGGAAAATTGTAGAAGTAGTTGTAAGGCTAGCAATGTTCTTATTAATAATGGACCGTAAAAGATATTTTGACTATAATATCCATTACACATTAAGTAAAATATTAAAGCTCAAAATATTAGGTAGGCCACATATTGAATTTCACAATGATCTATCCATACAATTCCATAGTCCCCCAACATACGAAGTGTGCTTATTGTCATACCCGATGTTACGATTTGTCCCATGTTTCCCCCTCCCGTCAGTGGCTATTACTGTAACACCCCGGATTCTTGCATGTGTATTGTTTGCTTGCCTTCATGTTTTTTTGTTGATTGTGAGCATGTTTACTTAGTCTATATATATGATTTAGAAACATTCATAAGTCATTCATGAAGCTCTTAACATGTTTAGAATCATGTATGCTTACTTGTTAAATCGCCGGTTCGATTGCTTTGTTTTGGCCTTAGCGATTCCCTTCGTTGTTCGTATTGCTTGTATTTCGTCGTGCGAAGTGTTCGTTGAGTTCTTGGCCTTGTATTCAAGTCATAACCATGTTTAAACAATCCTTTTCCATGTCCAAGTTATCCTAGTTTGATTGGTGTTTGATTGGTGTTTGATTCGTTAACCATTAGTCGCATGATTTGAGCCTTGTTCTACCTTGTTCTGGATGTTGTTCGGGTGTGTTTCCGACTTGTTTTGAGTTGGGTTAGACCTTAGAATGGTTGCCCATGAGTTTGGGACCATTTAGGACATGTTTAGACCAAGTTCAAGGGCTAGACGAGGCGGCCACATCGAATTTTGATCACTAGCCCGCCTCAAGTGCCGAGAGCATTGCAAAATGACCTTGATCTGGAGATAGCCCCAGTAGTCCAGGCGCCCGCCTCAACATCTGGTACCACCTACGGGATTTTTTTCCATGTTTTGCTGTTGTGTGACTTTTACACCCAAACCCCTATCCAAACCTTTTCTAAACCTCACTTAAACCTCCCTAACCCTCCTTGATTATGTCCTAACATTAGTAACATGTTTTAAGAGTGGATTAAGAGACCATTAGTGATCATTTAACAAGCCAAAATCAGATATTTATCCACCACATTAGCTTGACACTTGTCCCACTCAGATTTTTAAACCCATATACACCATAATCTGATGTTTTGACCTTCATTCTTCTCCCTCACTCTCCAAGAACGAATTTCATCTTCTCTCAAGTTCTCCCATGGCTTATTGAAGCTTTCTTCTTGGTTCTCCATCATCCCTTCTTCCATTGCTCAAGCCACCTTCATCAAAAGTGTAGAGCTTGAAGAGTAGATCATTTTCAACCGATTAGTTTGTGCTCATCCCATCTTTTTTTTTTCCTTGGTGAAAGGTAAGCTATTGATTCCCCTTAGGTTGAATGCTAGAAATGCCATGTTCCCTTCTTCTTATGATTCCCATGCTTCTACCATGTCCAAGCCATGTTTGATGATGATTTGATCTTATGAGATTTTTGAATGACATGTTCATCTTGTTGATTTAGTCCTATGCCTAGAATTAAATGTGTTCTATGCCTCCTTAGGAACAATTATTGTTCTTGGACTAATGGATTTTGACAACTCTTAGAGATTGTGATTTATAGGGTTTCATAAGCTATGAATTGCTCATCCTATTGATTGGGTCCTATGCTTAGAATTAAATGTGTTCTATGTCTTCCTAGGAATAACTAATGTTCTTGGACCATTGGATTTTAATAACTTTTAGAAATAATGATTCTAAGGTTCCCATGAATTATGAATTAATGATAATTCTTGACTATGGTTGTTAAGTGGATTAATGGCCTAGTCTACTCTATAAGAGAACTTAGAAAAGAGTTTGGATGCATTTAGCGTTTAAACTCTATTGGATGAATTTTTAGAGACGACTCAACGGAGTCAAATTTAGTGAGCCATTGAACAATACCGGCTCAATGATCAATCCCTACGACGTTCTAAACACGTTTCACTAAGAATGATAATTCTAGACTCTTAAATTTGGATTGATTACCATACTTGATTTTTGATGTCATATAATAGAATGCCTATTTGACATGTTGAGTTCGCTCTTGTCGAACTCAATCCTGCTTGATTATTGATGAGAATATTTACTTGTCATGAACGAGATCGCTCTTGTCGATCTCGTTCACTACTTGAGAATTTGTTAAGTAAACACTACTTGGCATTTGCATGAGTCCAGCTGGCATCCCGTCTTTGTTCACACACGCCTCCACTGTGGCCACAGTGGGGAAGTAGCCCCTTTGGTGTAACCATTAGAGCATCATTGGTGTGTCTATCCCGGGCATCTCCTCGGAAGGTCGATGTACTTACACACATCTGACACCTCACATTCCAGATAACGCTTGTATGCAGGAACTACGTAGCGGGCCTCCATATATCCTTATCCTATGTGATTTAATTACGAGCACCTATGTGAAACAATGTGCATCTTGGATATATGATCTCTATGCTTATGTGACGATATCTTGCCTTGTATGTTGCATATTGCCATGACATGCATGATTGATAGCTTACAAGTCTTTATGACTTACCCATTCCCCTTCTTTGCTTTAGATCCTAGCAAAGCAGGTCCTTCGTTGAGGCTTGCGGTGTTCGTGCCTTGTTCTCTTTTTGGTCCGACGTTGCGGTTGAAGAGGTGGTTTAGATGTCCTCTTCCTTCCTTTTATATTTTGCAAGGACGATGGGTTAAAGCAAGTCAATTAGACTATGCTTGGGAATTTGTATAGAACTTGAACTTGTTACTTTTATTAGCTACTAGTAGTTTTAACACTTGTAGTACTTGTAACCCCTTTTATGCCGTCATTGTGTAAGCCGAGCTTGGTTATCTTGTTAATAGTTCACTACGTATAAGTCTTCCGCTGAGCATCCTATTAGCTCTTATTTAATTCTTGTCCATAAAGCCGTTAGCTTGGGTTCCGGCATGTAGTGTCGCCGATGACTTGGATTAATTGCTTAAGTTATATCGGGTTTGAAAAGTTTTAAAAATTCCGGCCTTTTGGTGCCGAGGTGTGTTACGTCTCCAATGTTGTGTCACGTCGTTTTTCTTAAATTGAGTCCTTGCATGTTATTTGTTTACTTGTTTCCTCCTATTTGGGCGGTCCGACCCGCGGTTCCACCTCGGGCCCGGGTTGGATCGCCACAATTACACTATTCGCATTAAGTGGCACATGAGTGTACACATGCGTGGCATTTATGTCATTTGATTTGGGGGCGCAAAGTAGGATTTATCCTTTAAAGTTGCAGCCCAGTTCACCTCCACCATTGCCACTAGGGGTGGAATTGGGACGGGACTCGCCCCGATACCCCTCATCCCGATCTCGTCCCGATAGAATTAAGGATTTTAATTTTCTTCCCGATCCCGTTCCCGATAAGTGTCGGGACCCGACGATTCGGGATCCCGACAATTCGGGAGATAAAAATCTCGTAATCCCGACTATAATATTTATGAACACTATCTTCTGACACTAAAATATTTTTAAAATGTCTCCGTCATGATTAAGATTTCAAACTGTATATTTACAAGTATACTTGAATATTTACTTAATGGTGGGTATTGATGAATTTGTCATTATGAACAAAATGCACCTCTCACTCACAGAAGAAGAGCTACAGTAAATAGAGAAACATGATAGACAAAAAAAACCACAACATTGTGAAAATAAATATAACAAACACCATTATGTAATTTTTGCAAATACAAAATAGACATTGTTTGAAAGATAGTCTCTTGGCTTGACAAATCATGTACACCAACAATCTTCCGGAGTTGTGGAATTTTCACTTGATTCACTTGAAGACTCAACACTCAACAGCAGTACACACTACACACTCACAATATTTAAAATAAATAAATAAAAAAATTTAGTTGGGTCTCATTCGTCCTCCCATTTATAAGGGCTAGGCTGATTGTCCTCCTTAAGTTTGTTCTTTTTTCCTCGTTTTTTAATAATATCTCGCAGAGTGTCGTTTTGTTTCCTTTAAAAAAATTAGTCGGGAATCCCGACGGGATTGATAATTATCCCGAATACCGTCTCGAAATTAGTCGGGACGAGAAAATCCCAAAAAAATGGGATCGGGAATATGTCGGGACGGGTCGGGAAAAACGGGACTTTTGCGAGCCCTAATTGCCACCTACCACCTTCATCCCTTTAGCTCCACCACTCTCTCTCTCTCTCACTATATATATATATATATATATATATATATATATATATATATATATATATATATATATATATATATATATGTATCACACACCCACATACATACACAAGCGGTGGACAACTAAAAATGTACCATCAAAACCATCACTAGAATACTTATAACGCAAAATAACCCAATTATAGAGGTAACATATGACAACATGAGAAAAATGGTAATATATGACATAGGCACACTCAGTATGTTTGGTGGGGGGCTATGGGATTGGCCCGATACGTCAGGGTGGTATTCATAATTTAACCTGTTAGGTAATTCAATATGGCACAGTGATCACTGGTCAAGCCTTTACATTTACTCAGTGTTGGTGCTAGTTCAAATCTTCTCAGTGTCGTCTCTTTCGCATTAATTTTTTTATTGGTTTTTGAGTAAGCGTGATTAAGATTAGTATTAATTGAATTTCGCTATTCTAAACAAGTGGATTTCTCTAAGATGTACTATGTAATAAGTGGGTTTTTCTAGGATGTGTTATGTTGATATTCAACGAAGCTTTAAGAATGGTAGAAAATGTTTATATCAAAAAGTCTTTGGGAACATTAATTAGGACATCCCAAAATATAAAGTATATATGAACATTTATCACGATGAAGGAAGTAATATTATTGAATCTAATAATGTTTCTTATTTTGAGAATGTATTTCCTATGAAAAATAAGGATCCTAGGACTATTCATGAGCATGCTAGTAACTCACATGAACTTGGAAAGAAGCCATTACCAATGAACTAGAATCTAATTTATCATATCATACTTGGGAACTAGATGCATGACTTGACTAATAAAAATAACCTATTGTGCATAAATGGGTGTTTTAAGAAGAAATTAAAAATGGATGCTTCTATTGATAATAAGTACCGTAAAAGGCAAAGGCAAGACTAGTAGCTAAAGGCTACAAGCAAAAACAAATTAAGTGGCGAATGCGTATATAGTACATGTGTTAATAAGATCAATTAACTTATTTGAACTCGTCCCAAGCAAATTAATGTGAATGCAAAATCAATCAGAATTGATTGCCTTAGAGAAAGCATGCACCGAAGGAGAATGGTTAAAAGTTTCCTCGTGGATATTTCTTTGTGGCTAAGCTCGTTTCATCGGTTAATATGATCACGACAGCTAACAAAAAGTACGATTGGAAGAACCGACGTATCCAAATGCGACGCAACATTGTGGGAAAATTAATTGATGCGTGGTGTTGTATGTGTCTACTTTTTGAGGCCGAGAGGAATTCGATCTATCTGTACCCAAGCGATTGCCAAGATGCTTGTGGCGATTCATCGAGGTGGATGGGACTTTTATTGCTTATATGTTGAGATGATGTGATGGACACCAAACCTTTGTGATCGGAGATTTCGTGAATTAGGTTCGAGTGGTAACAACGAAGTCATAAAATCTAGAGGGCCTTATTTCATTCCACTAAGTTGTAGAGGCTCCACCCTTGTTATTGACATTGCCACTCCAATGCGAGGTTGGTCTTATAGGTCTTAATGGTTCCATGGTCCTAGGCATGCTTAACGGTGTATCCGTGATGAATACCAACTCCATGAGAGTAGGGGTTGAGTCGGCCCTAAGAGACTTAGGCATGTCTCTAAAGCACTCATGAGGCGCATGGCCAATTATTTTGGCGTCAACCATTGTGGGAACAACCTTAAATATAGGTTGTATTCTTTCTCATGTGTCTTATCATTTTAACCCTTGGTATGTGTTTTATAATATGTACATGGGGGATTATATATACAAAAGTATTTCAAAACACTCATCTTTTATTTATTTCATATTGGCATTTGATGAACTCTTTTTTCAAGTACTTGGGACTTTATTTAACTACTTGAAATTGATCCAACTAGCCGTTATAACCGAGAGTCAGGATCTCATTCCAAATTGTATTTCATCTCCTATTTCACCATCGATTCTTGTCACGTGTCAATCGTAATAAAACAAAATCAATTATTAAGTTGATTATGTTTCAATAACAATTCAATGTTTTCTTTTGTGAAAAATTCGATTGACACGTGGCAAAATCCAACGGTGGAATGGAGATGAATTACAATTTTGGAATAAATTTGAACTCGTTATCTTCTGAAAAGGAAAGACATCTCTCGGACAACTAGCCGTTATAACCCTTTGAAATATGGAAAGACATGTTTGGACAACTAGCCGTTATAACCCTTTGAAAAATGGAAACACATCTTTGAACAACTAGCCGTTATAACCCTTTGAAAAGTGGAAACATTTTTTGGACAACGTCACATTTTGTCATAACTTTTGAAAAAATGGAAAATCGCCTTTGGAAACTCCGCATGTATTTTATTGATACGCGTAACATCGTATATAAAAGCAAGACACTCCATCCATTCTCTACAACAAGAATTCGTGCTTGTGAGGCATATACTATAGGAAAGCTTGAGAGGATGCAAGCTTGAAGACGTTGCATCGAGTCATCGACTTCGTGGTGAGTGCGATAAGCCTTTAAGGACAAAGTTACGTCTTGATTCTATAGCACCGGTGAGATCTTATTATTTATTTTTATTACATTTAGAATTCCTTTCGAGTAATTTTCAGCCCGATATTTTTCATTACTTTAGTTGTGTTTCTCTCTTATATGCTTGGTTCAACGTACAAATGGTCAATCACAATATAACATGGGTATTACTTTCTTTAATTAAACTTAAAACTAGCATAAATATTGTCAAACACATTGGCTCGTGTAACTTGTGTGTTACTTTCTTTAATTCATTTAACATTAGAACAAATATTAAATTTATTAACGGTAGCAATTAAGGAGAATGGGAGGAAGGTTCACGGTAGGTAGGGAAGAAGTGATTATAGGAAGTTTAGAGAGTTGGGGTGTGTTTAGAGGATGAGGGGTTGAAATAGCCTCCCCCAAACTGAAATATTATACGTGTATATTATGTTAGTTCTTTTGCATTAATGTTTTTCTTCCTGTCCTCTGAGTGCTGATTTTTCCTGCAAAATTTATCTGTTTAACTCGAAGGTGTGAAGATTCAGATTTTTGTCCAGTGATTGCTTTGAGGAATTGCGGCTTGTAATAATGGCTGATAGTGCAAAAACCTCCACCCATGAAACGCTTACAACCCGACAGAAGACTCTACTATGGTTTCGCCTCAACTTGGAGAAGAGATGAGAAACTTCCCCAATGTTAGAAGCGTGGAACATCAACTTGAAGGAAAACCCGGGTTCCAATGATCTTGAAACAAACCCTGAGAAAGAATCGGCGTTGATGATTAAGATGCAACTGCTATTGAAAAACTCGAGAAGTCATATTTCTTTTATGTCTTCTTGAAACAGATTCACACTCCTGTAACTTTCGAACGGTTTCGTAAGGTTTTAGGATCTGAACAAAAGATGCAGATGGTCATTTATGGTATTGGTAGCATTAGTGAAGATCGTGAAGCCCCTCGACAGCAGCTAAGCCTTGCGCTCCTGATGAAAAGATATTTGAGGTGGATTGGAGATATAGAGGTGTTTGATCCAGTCATTTCTTTGACTGAATCTAGGGTTTGGAGAATCTTGGTTGTTTTGTTCTCTCATCAACGAAAAGGCGGAGACAAGCTCTAAAACCAATACTATTTTACATGCTTTGTGGTGAAGACCTATATGAAAATCTCATGGAGCTAATTGGAGTCGGATATGTTGAGTCGAATTGCACTCTTGGGCAACGGTTTTGAAGAGTATCGGGAAACTTGGTTGTGGTTGAAAATCCCAAAAGCTCTTCAAATCGGAAGCATATCATGGCTACTAGGAAATTCACAAAAGAACTCAAGATCGGGACATTGTCGTCGTAGATGCGATTATCACCAAGCTTTTGAGTCTTTGAGGTGGCATTTTTTTAGCGTTGATGCTAATGAAGACTTGCGGTTCACTTGAAGCATGATGGTGGTTGTGATGTTCCTTAAAACATCTTATATATCTTCACAATAAATAGATGATTGGTTTTGATTATATTTTGCCTTTCTTGAGAATTTGTGTGCAAAAGTTTTAAAATATTGGAATCCCATGTTTTTGTTTTTGATTTTGTTTGTTCTACAATCCTTAGCGTCATATATGGAGAAATTCCTAGAAGGGTCTTTACGCATGCATTTTAGGTGCAGTATGATGTATTTCAACTAGAATAGTTCATGAATCATGCTTCCCTAAATGGTAAAAACTTAGGAAAGACGTGATACGTGTATTTTACGTAAAGACGAATCTCCTTGACCCGAACCACCGTGGAGGCGTGAGAGTGTGGAACTCGGTCTTATAAATTAGGATTAAGTAGGCGGTCTCACGGGGACCTATTCTCCCGAATTGGTGCTTCTGCATCAAGACTTGTAAGGAGTTTAGCTCCTTGAATGATGAATCTTGGAACCCTTTACTGCACTTATAAATATTGCCCGTGGCGATCGCATGCATTTGTCTAGGGCTAAAGTGGTCATTTCAAATAAAAAGATTACATGGACCTTTTTTAACCCATCAATTTTTTTATACACTTTTCTTCTCCATCCCCAACCCCCTCTCTCCCATTCCACCAATGTCGCCACCGCCACCACTACCATTGCCCATCGTTTGTCGAACATCGTCCATGTTTTCGAGCTTTCCTCCTTCATCAACCCCTTCCCTTACCTTATCTTACCTCTTCTCCCCCTTCTCAATCTCGTTGTAGCTTCCATTCTCGACTTTGTTTGATAACAATTCAGATTTCCTTTTGTGATTCACATATTCGATTTCTTTACCTTTGTATTTATTCTTGATGGTTGCTCTTTTTGCTTGATTAATTTAGTTTTCTTTATTTGAAATTGATCGAGTTAATCTATTTCTCTTTACCATCGATCAAACATTTGAGATATTCTATTAGCTTTCATTATTTCTTTTTATTTTTGAGATTTAGCTTTCATTATTTCTTTTTATTTTTGAGATTTTTAGCCGCATATTCAATTTATTCGATTATGTGGCACTAAGCTTATGTTCTACATTTTTATATTCCTCTTAAAATATGGTTGATTAATCACAATAAGTTTCTTTGTTGAAACCAATTAGGCAAATTTATGAAATGTACAATTTTTGTACCATATAATTACAATGAATTTATTTTTGAGCAAATCTCAGCATTGCTCTCTTGACTATAGGCTTATCATAGTAACAGTCGTTTAACAATTTTTTGTCAAATTTGAGTCCTACGAGTATTAAATTTTTATAGCAAAAGTCCTTTTGATGGAATTGTTAGAGAAATACCATTAAGTTGCCCATGTGCACGTAGCAATGACTAAAATAAATTTTTTTTCAAACCTAACTTATATTAAATTTTACAATCGAGTCTCTAAAGTTTGAAAAATGAGCATGAGAC
>CM028383.1:92477342-92505150 GCA_013146195.2 Codonopsis lanceolata
CGTCAATTGTCGAGGCCTTACGCTTAATATCCTTTGATCGCCCGCGGTCATTCGTTACTATCAATTGCTTTGGGATACTTGGATTGCACTCTAATGAACTTTAACGAAATGTTGAATGACACATTTAAAGCCAAACGTGACACATTGAAAAGATAAAAAGTGACACATTTTTATTGAAAGTGGCACTATAAAAGAAAATTTATTATAATTCTTATTAAAATACAAAGTAACAATCTTAATACTAAAAAGTGATACATTTAATACTAAAAAGTGACACTTTTAATACTAAAAAGTTACACATTAATACTATAAAGTGACTCTTTAATACTCCCTCCGCCCCTAATAATCGTCTGTTGACCAAGTAGCTTTAAGAAAAGTAATTGACTTGATTATTTATATTGGCTTTAATGTGTAGTTTTCTTTTTAATGTCCATTTATATGTGGCTCATAATTAAAGTAGTATAGTGAAAAGTAAAGGTAAAGTGGTAAAGTGATGTTCTAAAAAGGTAAGTTCAAAGTGACAATTATTTTGGGATTCGGACGAAAAGGAAAAGGAAGATAATTTACAATTTAGGGGATCTGTATTAAATTAAAAGTGTCTTCTAATACTAAAATGCGATTAACATTTAATATTAAAAGTGTCACTCTTAATACTAAAAGTGACATTTAATACTAAAAAGTGACACTCTTAATACTAATAAGTGACACTTTAATACTAAAAAGTGACATTATTAAGTATGTAGGCGTGAAATATAAGAATTTAGCGATAATGAATGAAGTATAGAGACAGGAGGAGCAAATAGAGGACTTCTCATTAATGAGAATTAAAACTAAATTTTAGTAGGTAAGGAGATTCAAACAAACGACCTTGATAGCTACAAAATTCATGCAGTTCCATCCTTGCTAAGACAAACCTATCATTATGAATTTTATTAATATGTTTAATTATTAACCCGTGAATTTTTAAATGGGGCTCCGTCTTACAGATAAGGATCCATAAGACCGTATTACAGGAGACCATCTCTAAGTTACCCATGTGCATTTAGTAAGAGCTAAAATGATTTTTTTTTTTCCAAATTTCACTTATATCAAAATTTACAATAGAATCCCTAAAATTTAAAAAAAATGGCAATAACTACTTCTTCCCCAATTTTTTGGAAACCCATCAAGAACCTATCATTGCACAACCAAATCAGACATTGAAAGTTCAAATTCCACCATCGCAAAATGGACATTAGTTTGCACTCGACCCCTTCCTCTCCGTCGGTGATGAATTCGACGACAATAAGGCCTTCTTCCCCAATTTTGCAATCAAATCACGTTATATTTGACCCAAGAAAACAAATCTGATGCAACACTCCAGATCTGATTGGCTATTGACTGTGCCCTATCTTGATCATTAGCCAAGTCAAAAGCATGGTGAATCCAATGATTTTAGCCTCCGGCGAGTCGACCGTCTCACCCATATGCTCCGGCGATTTCAGGAAAATGTTTTTTCAGTGACAATCCAACGGCTAAACCCCTGAATCCAATTGGTTTGAAAACAAGCCGATCAAGGTGTAGTCCAGCAGCAAAAGTGTCACAGCTCCAGCACATGGCGATAACCGATAGGTAACCAGACAGAGCACATGCTGCCACGAACAGAACAAAGGTCATGGAAACCCTGGCCCTGCGTTGAATTTCGGGGGACAAGGGCCAACCCCCAGAGACAAAAACGAGTCTGAACAGGCCTAGGGAAAGTTCAAAGGGAGAAAATGACATGTTAGAGAGACATGATTGGAGAAGAGGAGGAGCGAGAGCTGGAAGGCGAGGAAGGAGAGGCAGTCGACGAGAATGGGGTGAAAGGACTTCGAGTGAAGGAAAGGAGGAAGGATTTTGAGAGGAGAAAGACGGCGGTGGATTGAATTGATTGCCAAATTAGAAACCCTAGATATTTGTCTTTCATTATCGTCTCTGTACCCCGATTCGTGCGTTTCCAACATTTCTCCATCATCGCCGGCGACGCCCAAAGGCTTATTTCAGAATTCTTGGTGTTTTTTCTTTTTTGCGAAAGTTGTTCAGATCCATGGCCAGATTTTTAAAAAAATTGGTGGGTTTTCCAAAACATTTGGGGAAGAAGTCTCATGCTCATTTTTCAAACTTTAGGGACTCAATTGTAAATTTTAATATAAGTTAAGTTTGAAAAAAAAATCATTTTAGTCATTGCTACGTGCATATGAGCAACTTAATGGTATTTCTCTAACGGTATCCATCAAAAGGACTATCGCTATAAAAATTTAATACTCGTAGGACCCAAATTTAATAAAAAATTGTTAACGACTGTTACTGTGATAAGCCTTAGTCAAGAGAGCAATGCTGAACCAACGAGCTCTAGCTCAACCGTAAATTCCTGTCACTTGTCCTAATTAGGTTGGGTGTTCGAGTCTCACTAGAGACACCCTGGACATTACAACTCTCAATAGAGAGGTCAGGTGTTCAAGCCTCTTCAGAGGCATCGTTGTTGTTCAAACCTTATCCAAAGGCCCCATTTAGCTACTCACTTATCTTAATGAGAGGTTGAGTATTCAAGCCCTACAGTAGGCACCCCTGGACTTAACTACTCTCAACCAAGAGGTCGGGTGTTCAAAGCCTCCCCAGAGGCACCAATTGTTCGAGCCATTCCAAAGGCATCATATACGTATAATTGTAGCCTTTCAAGGCATTAAAAATAATTAAAAAAAATTAAAAAAAAAAAAAGAGAACAATGCTGAGATTTGCTCAAAAATAAATTCATTGTAATTATATGGTACAAAAATTGTACATTTCATAAATTTGCCTAATTGGTTTCAACAAAGAAACTTATTACCATATTTTAAGAGGAATATAAAAAATGTAGAACATAAGCTTAGCTGCCACATAATCGAATAAATTGAATATGCGGCTAAAAATCTCAAAAATAAAAAGAAATAATGAAAGCTAACAGAATATCTCAAATGTTTGATCGATGGTAAAGAGAAATAGATTAACTCGATCAATTTCAAATAAAGGAAACTAAATTAATCAAGCAAAAAGAGCAACCATCAAGAATAAATACAAAGGTAAAGAAATCGAATATGTGAATCACAAAAGGAAATCAGAATTGGAATCAAACAAAGTCGAGAATTGAAGCTACAACGAGATTGAGAAGGGGGGGGGAGAGAAGAGGTAAGATAAGGTAAGGGAAGGGGTTGATGAAGGAGGAAAGCTCGGAAAACATGGACGGTGTTCGACAAACGATGGGCAATGGTAGTGGTGGTGGTGGCGGTGGCGACCATGGTGGAATGGGAGGAGAAAAGTGTATAAAAAAATTGATGGGTTAAAAAAGGTCCATGTAATCTTTTTATTTGAAATGACCACTTTAGCCCATCTTAATCATGTATGACTGCTAAGGATTGTAGAACAAACAGAAATCAAAAACAAAAACATATGGGATTCCAATATTTTAAAACTTTTTGCACACAAATTCTGCGCAAGAAAGGCAAAATATAATCAAAACCAATCATCTATTTATTGTGAAGATATATAAGATGTTTTAAGGAACTCACAACCACCATCATGCTTCAGTAAACTGCAAGTCTTCATTAGCATCAACGCTAAAAAAATGCCACCTCAAAGACTCAAAAGCTTGGTGATAATCAGACGACGACGACAATGTCCCGATCTTGAGTTCTTTTGTGAATTTCCTAGTGGCCATGATATGCTTCCTGGCTTGAAGAACTTTTGGGATTTTCAACCACAACCAAGTTTCCCGATACTCTTCAAAACCGTTGCCCAAGAGTGCAATTCGACTCAACATATCCGCACTCCAATTAGCCTCCATGAGATTTTCATATAGGTCTTCACCACAGCATGGCATGTAAAATAGTATTGGTTTTAGAGCTTGTCTCTGCCTTTTCGTTGACTGAGAGAACAAAACAACCAAGATTCTCCAAAACCCTAGATTCAGTCAAAGAAATGACTGGATCAAACACCTCTATATCTCCAATCCACGTCAAATATCTTTTCATCAGGAGAGCAAGGCTTAGCTGCTGCCGAGGGGCTTCACGATCTTCACTAATGCTACCAATACCATAAATGACCATCTGCATCTTTTGTTCAGATCCTAAAACCTTACGAAACCGTTCGAAAGTTACAGGAGTGTGAATACATTTCAAGAAGACATAAAAGAAATATGACTTCTCGAGTTTTTCAATAGCAAGTTGCATCTTAATCATCAACGCCGATTCTTTCTCGGGTTTGTTTCAAGATCAGTTGGAACCCGGGTTTTCCTTCAGGTTGATGTTCCACGCTTCTAACATTGGGGAAGTTTCTCATCTCTTCTCCAAGTTGAGGCGAAACCATAGTAGAGTCTTCTGTTGGGTTGTTAGCCATTTCATGGGTGGCGTTTTTGCACTATCACCATTATTACAAGCCAGGCAATTCCTCAAAGCAATCACTGGAAATTGTCAAATATAAGTCACAATCTTCACACCTTCTAGTAAAACAGATAAATTTTGCAGGAAAAATCAGCACTTAGAGGACATGAAGAAAAACATTAATGCCAAAGAACTAACGTAATATACACGTTCAGGTAGAATATTTCAGTTTGGTGGGGGGCTATTTAAATTTTCAACCCCTCATCCTCTAAACACACCCCTAGGCCCTAACTCCCTAAACTTCCTATACTACCCTTCCCCATTCACAAACACACGCCGTCCGATCAGGCCTCTTCCCTACCTACCGTGAACCCTCCCCCTCTCATTCTCCTCCTTCATGTCACCCATCTCCCTCCTTTCTTCCTTCTATTTTTTTTATATTTTCTTCCTCCAACCACCACCGGAGCAATCTCTCCCTCCCCCTTGCCTCTATTTTTTCAGTATGGGTTCTTGGTTGGCTCTTCTTTCGCCGTCGCGTCGGTTTGGCGTTAGATCTTTGCCGTTAATAAATTTAATATTTATTCGAATGTTAAATAAATTAAAGAAAGTAACACAAGAGTTACATGAGCCAATGTGTTTGAAAATATTTATGCTAGTTTTAAGTTTAATTAAAGAAAGTAATACACATGTTTTATTGTGATTGACCCTTTATACGCTGAACCAAGCATATAAGCTATTTTCCTACTTCACTCATGCTAAATAGACATCCCTCTAGTTTTTTAAAAGACCATTACTCCTTTCGTCCTTAGATAAGAGTCCTATTTGATTATGAGCTAATATATATATATATATATATATATATATATATATAGAGAGAGAGAGAGAGAGAGAGAGAGAGAGAACTAAAGTAATGAAAAATATAGGGCTGAAAATTACTCGGAAGGAATTCTAAATATAATAAAAATAAGTAATAATAAGATCTCACCGGGTTCTATAGAATCAAGACGAATCTTTGTCCTTAAAGGCTTATCACACTCACCACGAAGTCGATGATTTGATGCAACGTCTTCAAGCATGTATCCTCTCAAGCTTTCCTATAGTATATGCTTCACAAGCACGAATTCTTGTTGTAGAGAATGGATGGAGTGTCTTGCTTTTATACATGATGTTACTCATATCAATAAAATACATGCGGAGTTTCCAAAGGCGACTTTTCATTTTTCAAAAGGTTATAACGGTTAGTTGTCCAAAGATGTGTTTCTACTTTTCAATGGGTTATAACGGCTACATGTTCAAATATGTGTTTCCATTTTTCAAATGGTTATAACGGCTAGTTGTCCAAACATGTCTTTCCATATTTCAAAGGGTTATAACGGCTAGTTGTCCAGAGATGCCTTTCCTTTTCTTTAGAGGGTTATAACGGCTAGTTGGACCAATTTCAAGTGGTTAAATAAAGTCCAAGTACTTGAAAAAATTAAAAGATTTCATCAAATGCCAAAATGAAATAAATAAAAGATGAGTGTTTTGAAATACTTTTGTATAAATAATCCCACATGCACATATTAAAAAACACATGTCAAGGGTTAAAATGATAAGACACATGAGAAAGAATACAACCTATATTTAAGGTTGTTCCCATGGTGGGTTGGCGCCAAAATAATCGGCCATGCGTCCCAAGTATGAGTGCTTTAGAGACATGCCTAAGTCTCTTAGGGCCGACTCAACCCCTACTCTCATGGTGTTGATATTCAATCACGGATACACCATTAAGCACACTTAGGACCATGGAACCATTAAGACCTATAAGCCCAACCTCACATTGGAGTGGCAATATCAATAACACATGGGATGGGGCCTCTATAACTTAGTGGTATGAAATAAGGAGAACGCGACTCTAGACTTTGTGACGTCGTTGTTGCCCATTGAACCTAATTCATGGAATCTCCGATCATAAAACTTTTGTGTCCATCACATCATCTCAACATATAGGCAAAAGTCCTATCCACCTCGACAAAGTGCTCACAAGTCTCTTGGCAATTGGCATGTGTAAAGGATGGTCGACCAAATTCCTCTCGGGCCTCACAAAATTAGTAGACACATACAACACCACTTACTATTAATTAATTGTCCCACAATGTTACGTCGCATTTGGATATGTCGGTTCTTCCCTTTATGAATCTTGCTTTTTGTTAGTTGTCGTGATCATATTAACCAGTGAAACCTACTTAGCCACAAAGGAATATCCACGAGGAAACTTCTTAACCATTCTCTTTCGGTGCATGCTTTCTTTAAGGCAATCAATTCTGATTGATTTTGCAATCACAATTCGCTTGGAAGAGTTCAAATAGGTTAATTGATCTTATTAACACATGTCTATATATGCATTCGTCGACACCACTTAATTTGTTTTTGCTTATAGCCTTTAGCTACCAGTCTTGCCTTTTATGGTACTTATTATTAATAGAACCATCCAATTTTAATTTCTTCTTAAAACACCCATTTATGCCCAATAGGTTTGTTTTATTTGGCAAGTCATGCATCTAGTTCCCAAGTATGATATGATAAAATAGATTCTAGTTCATTGATAATGGTTTCTTTCCAAATTGGAGCATCAACTGAAGTAATAGCATCATGATTTATCAAAGGATTGTTATTAACAACTTAAACAAAACAGTCACCATAATTACTTTCTTTTCTTACTCTATTCATTCTTCTTAATTCATGAGGTTCATCAACAAGTTCATGTGAGTTACTAGCATCCTCGTGAATAGTCCTAGGTTCCATATTTTTCATAGAAAGTACATTCTCAAAGAAAGAAGCATTATTAGATACAATAATAATAATAATAATCCCTCCATCCCGAATAAATGTTAATGCTTTCTATTTTGAAATGTCACGAATAATGATCCTAAATACCTTTTGATGTAATAATTTTCTACCATTCTTAAAGCTTCATTTAATATCAATATATAGCATATCCTAGATAAACCCAATTATTCAAAATAGTGGAGCTGTAGAAACTAGCATGTTTAAGATTTACTTAAAACCATTTAGTTAAAACATCTAGTCTAAATTCATTAGATACTTTAAACCTTTAGATTGTTTTTCTTAGACTTTTAGCAAGTCTAAATAATATGCTGAAACCTTTGCACAGTAGTTGCATTTAAGCATAGTCATCAGCAGTAGAAACTGTTGGTACCTCAGTGTCAGTGTCTACTTTGCATTTAAAAATCTCTATATGCTGAACACCGACTCACTGTTGGAATATTGCTCTAAAAACTAAAGATTTTAAGTTTTCATCTTTTGTTAAAAAGATTTCAAACAGTATCGATGATGTGCGCAAAAACGCAACTTGGGCAAGAATACACGGTCATATCAACTAATAAAGTGTACCTAAGTACGAGTTATCGATCCCACAGAGAATGTACGTAATTCTCATTCCAACTAAGTACCAAAATTAGGCTAACTAATTATATTTGAGCGCAAAGAAAATGAATTAAAATATAGAAATATAAAAAAAAATCTAAGAAAACAATTAAATCTAAACTAACGCGAAGGTGGTTTGGCAACAGCAAATCAAGATTAAAAGATAGGAGTGCATTATTTCTAGTCTAGGCGGTGTTTAATTTAATCCTCTTTCCGCTTTTCTTTAACTCATGTCTTGGTAGTCGGGCGCACTATTTTATTCACTACGGGCTCTCACAACATATAGCAAATCTAGCTACAACTCCTAGGTACGGGCTCTCGCGTCTTATAACATAGGAGAAAATAGCTGCATGTCAAAGTAAGCACCCCAATGACTATCTACGCACGATCTCCTCTCGCTCTCATGTAATGCAAACAATTATTGTGATTTTCGGAATTAATAGGACGGGCTCTGACATCTTATCCTATAATTCTAGTGATCATCTAATGGTTCGCTACGTCATTAAAAGTATGAAGAACACACAATAATAACTAAGCACATGAGTAATACTTCACAAAAAGAAATTCTCTAAATTTTTCTACAAATCATGTTGGTAGCCAAGACAAACAAAATTGGTTAACCACGGGGTCTTGCATCTTATAGTCAACCCTAACCTCCCCGACCTCCTGAATGACTAAGGTGGTTCGATCGCGTGTCAAACCAAGTCTCACGATGGCTATCGGTGTGTCACAAAACACCAATTATTAAATTGATTGGTCTGAAATATACAGGTAGCTCTCATGGATCCTAAATATTTCTAAAATCATTTAATTATTGGCAAAATAATTAAAAACATTAAACTCACAAAATAATAACTCAACATGAATGTGTACTAAATAAAGAGAGAGATTACATTAAAACACTACATTGGACATAGAAAAATAATTGCATTCTATAAATAAATAAAGCATAAACCAATTTGTCATTTACAAAATTAATCACCCTAGAAATCATAACAACTATCATAAAATAAAGATAGGAAGAATTAA
This sequence comes from Codonopsis lanceolata, assembly GCA_013146195.2. Lineage (NCBI taxonomy): Eukaryota > Viridiplantae > Streptophyta > Magnoliopsida > Asterales > Campanulaceae > Codonopsis > Codonopsis lanceolata. The sequence goes on from CM028383.1 coordinate 92,486,171, forward strand.
ACCGAACAAATCACAAATCCAGGGTTGAAATAATTTGTAGATGCATCATTGGCTCTTGATTTGAAGCTCCAAACCTTCAATGGTGATCAATTAATGGAGGAAAGGAGGATTTTTTTGGATAAAATGGGGCTAGTGCCCCATTTTGGGAACAATGTCCCGTAATGGGACTTGATTTTGAAAAATGAGGCTGCCTGGGACGTATTAGGAGAAGGCAACAATAGTGGAGGGTTGCAGGGGGTATTTTAGGTAGTGCAAGGAGGAAAGATGGACTGGAATGGAAGGAAAAAAGGAAATGAGGCAAGGCTGGGGCGATGGGTCAACCAGGGAGGAGACCGTGGGTAAAAAAGGTGAGGCAGTGAGGGGAAAACGGGCTGGAAGAAGGGCTAGCGGAGCAGGATTGGGTCAGATAGGTCGTGGATTACCCGGATCCGGAGAAGGAGGACGCGGGTCAAGGCTTGTGGATAAAGGGCCAAACGGTGACATGTGGCACCACTAGGAAGGCGACAGCGCGCTAAGGTGAATCTAGCAATTGCGCCGACCTCCCCTTATGTTTCTGGATGAGCTCCGGTGCCCCTGGTCTTCTTGGATGAGCTGCCGAAGGCCCTTCCCTGTCCAGATCTTCAAATAAGTCCTCCGTTAGCCTAGTTACTCCTCCGTTAGCCTTTGTTAGCTTTGATTTGCCTTGGAACTCTTAACGGACTTTGACCGAATGATTCAATGTTCAGCTTTAAGGCCCAAAATTGCCTCGAACTTTGTGCTAAACACCATATAATTGCTTGAATATGCATGAAAACCTACATTAAGCACAAATAATAATATTTTCAATGCATAATTAACTCAAAAATAACACAAAATAGAAGGGAATTCCTGGAAAATTTGTGAAAATCTTGGGCTCATCATGTATAGCCGTGGAATGAATCCACAACCCTTATGAAAGAAGCCAACCCGGTCTGCTCCACAAGGAGTTTCGCCTGTGATGGGAGCAACTCATATATCTTATGCAGATTCTCTACACTGGTACGTAGGCGCATCAGGTCCTTGCAAACCTGAAAAGAAAACAATAACAAATATCTATCACAACACACGCACAATAATATTCTTGCACAAATTCTGCTCACACACATTCTTTAATTCCTGCTATTTCTGTACATATTTATTCTTGTATATATGTCATGCATAACATACTTTTTATGTTTTTCGTGTACATACATATGACATCTTGCGCTTCTTATGCCCCATCTAAATACACATGTGATAGATATTCTTTTCATTTTCATACATAAAATTTTATTTGTTTACTTACGATGCATGTTTAAGCATTTTGCTCATCTGTTATATTTGTGTACAAATATTTAATATCTCGTCTATCTGTATATTTAAGCAAAAGCATGCAAATGTTTTATTTTCTAAATAATATTGCATGATGTCGATAAATAATAATAAGAAATAATGATGATAATACATAAATTTTTTTTATTTGAATCTTAAAGTCACCCAGCTTCGTCCGGAGAAACAATGTCACATAAATCATTTTTTTATTGCACATAGCGTTGTTAATATTTTCTTAATTAAATTGCAGGGTCAAATAGTCAAATGTATAGCATATTTTTTAATCAACTTTGACGACAAATTTGTGCACACACAAAGTCACGTAGAGAAATTAATGCATGGGTTTGTCATCCCCGTACATCCCTCTGCGCAATCATATTTTTTTATGCTAGATAAATTTGCATTTTATTGCATTCATATGTACAGTCAAGGAAGGCAACACACAGTCAACATACATGCAATTGATATTTTTTTTTCTTTCGGATAAAATACATATTCTGCTATAATTTGTTCTATTATGTCAATATATATTGCCCCTGCATACTAACATTGCAGGAAATTCAACAAACAACAATACAAAATCACCCGACAAAAAATCAAAATTTCGGACAAAATGGTGTTCGAACAAATTGAAGACTTACAGCGGGTGGGGCCAAAGTAGAAATGTGAGTGCCGAAATCTCTACAAATATTCTCCCAATCGTCTATGCAGAACTCATAGTTCTTGGCATTCCTCGACAACGATTTTTACCTTGATTTCTCCGACCCGATTCGGAGCTTGCCGGAGCTTTTCCTTTGCGGGATCGCGAAGACGAAGCCATTACACACACAAGGCAACTGATTTGAGGACAAATGGTCGAGAAATGAAGAAGATTGAGGATGATGAAGAACAACGAAGATGAGACTATGGAGGAAAGGAAACAGACGAGAGTCTGTTGTTGCTTCTCCTGTTACACGCTTGAGGGGAAGGAATTTCCTTCCCCTCCCTCAAAGTTTTGACCTGCACACTTAAACCCCTCAGATACTCAAGTTTGCAAAGTTATCCCTCCACCAACGGCTACTTAACGGAAGTTAACGCCCTTCAAAGGAAAGTTAACTGCAGTGACCCTCGGCCCAACAAAACAACATTTGTACAAACAGAACATCAACACGTGAACAACAGCAGGTACCTGCATTACATTTTTAATAGCTGCATGCAATATCTCAAACACAATTTTCATGCTCACATCATAAAATGTACACACACATACATGATTCACATACATATGATATTTCCATATACATGCCATTTTCAATATACATGCTTTTCAATTTACATGTCATTTCAATATGCATGTCTCTCAATTCTACATGTCATTTCAATATACATGCTCTCCAATTTACACTGTCTTTCAATATACATGCTCTTCGATTTACATGTCATTTCCATATACATGTCTTTTAATTCCACATGTTTTTTAATATGCACTGTCCTTCAGTTTACATGCTTTTAAATATACATGTCTTTTAATTTATTTGTCATTTTCGATATACATTGTCTTTCAATATACATGTCATCTTCAATATGCATGCCCTTCAATTTACATGTCATTTCGATATGCATGCCATTTCAATACACATGCCATTTCAATTTACACTGCATTTCAATACATATGTCTTTCAATTTACATGTCATTTCAATATATACATGCTCTTCAATTTACATGTTATTTCGATATACGTGTCTTTTAATTCCACATGCTTTTTAATATGCACTGTCCTTCAGTTTACATGCTTTTCAATATGTTTGTTTTTCAATATTCATTGTCATTTCGATATGCAAATCATTTCCATAAGGGGTATAAACCCCGGGTCATGGGAATGGTACAACAATCTCAGTTGGAAATATCTTGTCACAAATCATTTCCATAAGGGGAATACACCCTGGGTCTTGGAAAGTTTATAAAATCATGTTTGAAAAAAAAAATCTTGTTTTGGAAAATCTTTGATCCCAAACCATTTCCAGGAGGGGTATATACCCCGAGTCCTGGGAATGGCATGAAATCTTGTTTGATAGTCTCTCATCCCAAACCATTTCCAGGAGGGGTATATACCCCGAGTCCTAGGAATGGAAAAAAGTCTTTGTTTGATAGTCTTTGATCCCAAACCATTTCCAGGAAGGGTATATACCTCGAGTCCTTGGAATGGTATAAAATCTTTGTTTGAAAATGGTATCTCTGGATGTTGCAATGAATATTACAACGTGACATTTTAGAAAACTGATTGTTGGATGTTGCAATGAATATTGTAGCAGGTTGATTGAGACATTGTAATGAATATTACAATGTGACATTTGAAAAAAAAATTGGGACGTTGCAACAGATATTGCAACGCAATGTGACTTTGAAACCCCGTTTCATGATGTTTTTCATAAAGAAAAGAGAAGAAGGGAAGAAAAATCTTGGCCGATATCTTTGATTTCTAGTCATTTCCCTAAGGGATATAAACCCTGGGTCCTAGAAATGAAGCGAGAAAAGAATCTCGGTCAAAATCTATGATTCCAAACTGATCTCCAGGAGGGGTATATACCCTGAGTCCTAGAAATGTTTCAAAAAAAAAAAGAGGAGGGAAGTGGAATCTTGGTTGATATTTCAGATTTATAGTCATTTCCCTAAGGGGTATAAACCTCGGGTCCTAGAAATGATGCGAGAAAAGAATCTCGGTCAAAATCTCTGATTCCAAACGAATTTCCAGGTCCTGAGTCCTAGAAATGTTTCAAAAAAAGAAAAAAAAAAGAAAAGAGAAGAAGGGAAGAAGAATCTGGGTCGATATCTCTGATTTCTAGTTATTTTCATAAGGGGTATAACACGGGTCCTAGAAATGATATGAGAAAAGAATAATCTTTGATTCCAAACTGATCTCCAGGAGGGGTATATACCCCGAGTGTTGGAAATGTTTCAAAAAAAGAGAGAGAATAAAAAGAAGAAGAGAGGAGGGAGGAAATCGCGATCACTGCCCGACTTGCATCGTAAAAACACCTTCAAATATTCAAAATCTTTCCCAGCGATACAATGTGTCGAAATTGGGAATCTATTTTATCAATGACGTTCATCTGCTTTTGGACTTTGTGTCCACTTACAAACTCCGTCGTTGAGGGGCTCTGTAGACACCCCAATTTCGTACACCCCTCCCCATTTCCTAAAATGTCCAAAATATATTTGCTATATGAAAGGACTAATGGACATTAAAATCTGTTAGCCTTTCGGGGGGGGGGGGCAGAATGATCAAGATGAAAAGATAACTTGACAGGGGAGCAAAGTGAAAAAAGCTCAAAATTGTGCATGATTACAAGTCGGGGTGCGGCGCCCAGAATTGCATGTGTCGCGCCCCATTTAGTTTCTCCTTTGCCTCGTTGCTACCTTCTCCCAGCTACATGGATCAAAAACTTTGCAGAATGTACAATCCCTCCATGCCATGCGCAGCTGGTTTCTTGGCCTGGAATTATCCTATATAAGGAGGCCTCCACTTCCTCATTTCCACACACCGAGAGAAGCCAAGAAGACCCTCTCCTCCAAAGGCTGCCAGCCTCTCTTCCTCCCCTGCCTTGTGTAAACGAGCCTTCTAGCCTTCCAGCCTCCTCACCCAAGCGAGGCTTCGGCCCCCGCGGCAGCCTCCTCCCTTGCCCGAGCAAGTGAGCCCCCTCATTCCTCGCCTCGGCGAGCCGATCTAAAAGTCAAAAGGCGTGGTCATGTTGCTCGAATAACAACAAATGGTGATAGTACAACAATGATGATGATGATAAGATAAAAAAAAAACTTTCTCTTTCGAGAGACGACAGGGAGAGCACACCAGAAACTACGAGCGCCTTGTGGGCTAAAACCTAGGCGTATATATCGAACAAAATTTCACGCTGTGGCGACCCCGACCCCGAACCGGAGATGGGAGCGCGGACCGGAGTGCCAAACAAGACAAGACAAGAAGGACAAGAAAGGAAGAACATGCAAGGACTCAAAATATTTTAAAACTGACGTGACGCAACATTTCAGTCGCAAGAGAACTCGACACAAAAGGTCAGCATTTCAAAATCATTTCACCTGATAAAACAGTTAAGCAATAATCCAAGTCTTTGACGACACTACAGCCGGAACCCAAGCTAAGCAGTTAATACGACAAAGAAAAAAATAAGAGCTAATAGGATGCTCAGCGGAAGTCTATACGTAGTGAACAAAACACGATATACAAGACACGGATAATACAATTGCCGGCATCAAGAGAAGTAAGTACTACAAGAGTTAATACTACAAGTAGCTACAGGAATACACGAGTACAATTCTATAAACATTCCAAAGCGTAGTCTAGTTGACTAGCTTTAACCCAACGATCCTTGCAAAATACAAAGAAGAAAGGACTTCTAAAACCACCTCTTCAACCGCAAAGCGATCAAAGAGAACTAAAGTATAAAACACTGCATGAGCCTCAATGGGAAGGTCTGTCTGCTCGGGATCTAAAAAATCTGAGGGGAGCAGGTAAGTCATAATGACTCGTAAGCTATCAATCATGCATGACATGGCATTATGCAACACGTTAGGCAAGACAATATTTCAATCATGTAGATCAATTATTTAAGATGCACATTATTGCACATAGTTCACATAATATGAGGATATAGAGTTGGGCCGCTTCGTAGACCTGCAAAACAGACACCTTCGATAGCGTGCGATAATCGATGGTTGTGATAATACATCGATCTCCGAGAGATGCTCGAGAAAACAATAGTCATTCTCAATGGTCGCGTATTGGTTGGCCAAGGAGAGCTCTTCCCCATGGTGGCCCGTCGTGGAGGGGTGTGTGCGATAACAAGTATGCCAACTGGACTTATGCAATGCCAAGTAGTATTTACTTAACAATCAATCAATATGGAACGAGTCCGACAAGAGCATCCTCGTTCAAGATTAGTATAATCTCATCAATAAACAATCAAGATTGAGCTCCACAAGAGCGAACTCAATATATCAATTATCAAGTATGCATTTATTATGTCATAAAGATACAAGCATGACAGTCAATCCATTTCAATAGTCTAGAATTAGTTTTCTAGTTGAACGCATGTAATAACGTCCTAGGGATCGATCATTGAGCCGGTATTGTTCAATAGCTCACTAATGTCGACTCCGTTGAGTCATTTCTATAATCAAACCAAATAGAGTTAAAACACTATTTGCATTTCCAACTCTTCTCTAAGTTAACGCATCGATTAACCTAGGTCATTAATCCGATTAATAATCATAGCCAAGAATAATCTCAAGTTCCTAAATCATGGAACCCTAGACACACATTTTCCCCAAATAATGGTCGAAAGTCTATGACCCAAGAATAATAATTATTCCTAATATAGTATAGAACACTTTTACTTCTAGGCTTAGTGTCCAAATCACAACATTTACATTCATGGTCTATAATTCCCAGAAATTCATACTCTCTAAAATGTATCAATATCATGGTAGAACACAAGGAGAGCATGATTTAGTCATGAGAGAAGGGAAGCAAGAGGAGGTAGCATGTTATTTCTAACATGGACCTAAGGGAAATCGATAGCTTACCTCAAGCCAAGCAAAAGGCGAAGCAAGAAAAACTATAAGTTGACAATCGCTCTACCCGACGGCGGCTACGCAACAGCGATCTTGGAATCGCAAGCGGGTCTTGAAATCTCTTGGAATAAAACCCTCACGCACGTATCTCACCGAGACTCTCACGCACAAGTTCGTCCTAGACCAAAGAAGAAGAAGGGAAGAAATAGATCGTAAAATGGAAAGTCTCCTGCTGATGTAGAGCAATCAGCTTGGTTAAGATGTGAGTGGAATACACGTGTCACTTGATGATTGATGGAAATAGGTTTAGCAATCTTAATTAGGCTTAGATTAGGCTAATAAGACTCTAATACAAGTGGTTTAAGTCACTAATGGTAGAGGTTTAGTAAGGGCAAGATCGTAAACAGCCAAAGTTGCAGAAAAATCCCGTTTTGCTGGAAATTTCTTCAGTTCGGTTGTGATGGCCGAACTTCCTTCAATATTTTCGGTTCTCATGGCCGAACAATTCCCAAAATGTTCGGTTGGCATGGTGGAACGATTCCTCAGGCCATACTTTAGGTCAAACAGGTCGGATTTTGCACGTATATACTTGCGTCTGAGGCATATACGACTCAAAGAAGCATTAGAATGTGTATCAAGGGTCCTAATAACAATGATAAAAGTCTCTCAAGGTCTTGGCTAAGTCCAAAAGATCAAAGCCCGAGCAAAAACAATTTAATCTAAAGCATGCAAGGCAATAGGTGTTCGATACGACAATTACGGTTCGATCAAGGAATGCAATCGAGTCAATCATGTTAGGTATACTACTAGCATGTCAAAAACATGTTCTAATCATGTTAAACAAGTATAGGAGACATGTTATACAAGTAGGTTTCGGGTTCTCACATCCTCCCCCACTTAAAGGAATTTAGTCCCTAAATTCATACCAGAATCATCAAATAGGAAAGGATATATCTCTCTCATATCGAGCTCGGTTTCCCAAGTAGCTTCCTCAATGTCATGGTTCTTCCACAAGACTTTTACTAACGGAATCCGCTTCGTTCTCAAGATTTGCTCCTTAGTGTCAAGAATCCTCACTGGTCTTTCATCATAAAAAAGATCGGGTTCGAATGAAATCTCATCGTAAACAAGGACATGCGATTCATCTTTCAAGTACTTGCGTAGCATCGAGACATGGAATACATCGTTGAACATCCAGATACGAAGCGAAGGTGGCAATGCTAACCGATCGCCAAGGATCCAATCCTTTCTAAGATCTCAAATGGTCCAATAAATCTAGGTGAAAGTTTATACACAGCTAACACAACCTTCACCTCATCCGTGCAGTCCAGAACTGCAAAGATCTTCTTCACGTCCTCTAGCCATAACTCGGCCATACTGGCATCCGATTCTCCTTCAAATGATGGAGGCTTCATTTTCAAGAACCTCTCTGAGATAGTATTATTTCGCAACCTTGCTTCAGGTATAACATCATTCCTTGGTGGTGATACTCTCGCATCTGCAGCGGTGGCGTACATTCGACCACGACCTATCTCGAGCCATTTAGGTCATAAACTTCGTCATGTGGCGATACAAATCTGCCATCTCGAGCATTCATGCCCCGGATTCGGTGGTGGAGGTGGCAATTCCGCCTCAGGTTCATCGAGAACTCTCCACACAGGTGCGCTCTACCTCGGCTACACGATCTGCTCTAGGATTCACCATTAAGCACCTATAAGAATCACTCGGCGTTAGAATATCACACAAGAAAACAACCCACCTAGGCCATGGAACCTATCCTGGCCAATAGCTAACGAGAGCTAACCAATAACAACAAAACCTAGGCTCTGATACCAACTGTGGCGACCAGGCCGACCTCAACCGAGATGGGAGCGGACCGGCCAAACAAGACAAGACAAGAAGGACAAGAAAGGAAGAACATACAAGGACTCAAAATATTTTAAAACTGACGTGACGCAACATTTCAGTCGCAAGAGAACTCGACACAAAAGGTCGGCATTTCAAAATCATTTCACCTGATAAAACAGTTAAGCAATAATCCAAGTCTTGACACTACAGGAACCCAAGCTAAGATCGACAAGGAAATAAATAAGAGCTAATAGGATGCTCAGCGAAAGTCTATACGTAGTGAACAAAACACGATATACAAGGCACGACTAATACAATTGCCGGCATCAAGAGAAGTAAGTACTACAAGAGTTAATACTACAAGTAGCTACAGGAATACACGAGTACCATTCTATAAACATTCCCAAGCGTAGTCTAGTTGACTAACTTTAACCCAACGTCCTTGCAAAATAAAAAGAAGAGAAGAGGACTTCTAAAACCACCTCTTCAACTGCAAAAGCGATCAAAAGAGAACTAAAGTATATGAAGCTGCGAGCCTCAATGGGAAGGTCTGTCCGGCCAGGATCTAAAAAAATATACGAGGAGCAGGTAAGTCATAATGACTGTAAGCTATCAATCATGCATGACATGGCATTATGCAACACGTTAGGCAAGACAATATTTCAATCATGTAGATCAATTATTTAAGATGCACATTATTGCACATAGTTCACATAATATGAGGATATAGGCAGCCAGAAGCAGACACCTTCGATAGCGTGCGATAATCGATGGTTGTGATAATACATCGATCTCAGAGATGCTCGGGAAAACAATAGTCATTCTCAATGGTGCTATTGGTTGGCCAAGGAGAGCTCTTCCCCACGGTGGCCCGCCGGTGGAGGGTGTGTGCGATAACAAGTATGTCATTTGGACTTATGCAATGCCAAGTAGTATTTACTTAACAATCAATCAATATGGAGCGAGTCCGACAAGAAGCGTCCTCGTTCAAGATTAGTATATAATCTCATCAATAAACAATCAAGATTGAGCTCGACAAGAGCGAACTCAATATATCAATTATCAAGTATGCATTTATTATGTCATAAAGATACAAGCATGACAGTCAATCCATTTCAATAGTCTAGAATTAGTTTTCTAGTTGAACGCATGTAATAACGTCCTAGGGATCGATCATTGGGCCGGTATTGTTCAATAGCTCACTAATGTCGACTCCGTTGAGTCATTTCTATAATCAAACCAAATAGAGTTAAAACACTATTTGCATTTCCAACTCTTCTCTAAGTTAACACATCGATTAACCTAGGTCATTAATCCGATTAATAATCATAGCCAAGAATAATCTCAAGTTCCTAAATCATGGAACCCTAGACACACATTTTCCACAAATAATGGACGAAAGTCTATGACCCAAGAATAATAATTATTCCTAATATAGTATAGAACACTTTTACTTCTAGGCTTAGTGTCCAAATCACAACATTTACATTCATGGTCTATAATTCCCAGAAATTCATACTCTCTAAAACGTATCAATATCATGGTAGAACACAAGGAGAGCATGATTTAGTCATGAGAGAAGGGCAGCAAGAGGAGGTAGCATGTTATTTCTAACATGGACCTAAGGGAAATCGATAGCTTACCTCAAGCCAAGCAAAAGACGAAGCAAGAAAAACTATGGGGTGACAATCGCTCTACCCGACGGCGGCTACGCAACAGCGATCTTGGAATCGCAAGCGGGTCTTGAAATCTCTTGGAATAAAACCCTCACGCACGTATCTCACCGAGACTCTCACGCACAAGTTCGCCCTAGACCAGAGAAGAAGAAGGGAAGAAATAGATCGTAAAATGGAAAGTCTCCTGCTGATGTAGAGCAATCAGCTTGGTTAAGATGTGAGTGGAATACACGTGTCACTTGATGATTGATGGAAATAGGTTTAGAAATCTTAATTAGGCTTAGATTAGGCTAATAAGACTCTAATACAAGTGGTTTAAGTCACTAATGGTAGAGGTTTAGTAAGGGCAAGATCGTAAACAGCCAAAGTTGCAGAAAAATCCCGTTTTGCTGGAAATTTCTTCAGTTCGGTTGTGATGGCCGAACTTCCTTCAATATTTTCGGTTCTCATGGCCGAACAATTCCCAAAATGTTAGGTTGGCATGATCGATCTCAGACTTTAGGTCAAACAGGTCCAGATTTGCACGTATAACGCGTACAAGGCATATACGACTCAAAGAAGCATTAGAATGTGTATCAAGGGTCCTAATAACAATGATAAAAGTCTCTCAAGGTCTGGGCTAAGTCCAAAAGATCAAAGCCCAAGCAAAAACAATTCAATCTAGAGCATGCAAGGCAATAGGCGTTCGATACGACAATTACGGTTCGATCAAGGAATGCAATCGAGTCAATCATGTTAGGGATACTACTAGCATGTCAAAAACAAACAAGTATAGGAGACATGTTATACAAGTAGGTTTCGGGTTCTCACACACGCTACAAAAGGTAGATACCCCATTATTATTTTGTCCCGTAGCTAAAATAATAATAATAATAGATTAATTATATCACATGTGAATAATGCGATAATTACTAATATATATATATATATATATATATATATATATATATATATATATTTATTTATATTTATATATATATATATCATTTATGTAGCAATAATGTAGATAATCATATTATTATGTTTGTTATGTGTAAATAACATAAATAGATACAATAGCATTTGCATATAGATGCATTTAAAATATTAAAATAGTTAACAACGTGCTTAGATAACTGCTAACATACCTTAAAGTGCTAAAATGACAACATAGCCTTTATTATACCCAAATGACATCCCGCCTTGCCAATATATATATATATATATTTTTATGTGAGTATGTTGTGTTATGAATACGATTTTATTTTGTAGAATAGACCATAAAATAAGTCGTTATTATGCCCTATTATTATCCTCTTTTAAACAAATGAAAAAAAATGAGTTTTCTTTATTTTTCTCTCTCTCTCACTCACTATCTCTCTCTCTCTCTCTCTCTCTCTCTCTCTATATATATATATATATATATATATATATATATATATATATATATATATATATATATATATATATATATACATATATATATATATACATATATATATATATATATATATACATATATATATATATATATATATGTCTTTCTAGACTAAATGTGCATATAATAAACATTTTTCAACAAAACCCCATTTTGAGACCGAAAGGGCGAGTTGTGTGCATAATCTCTTCCCAACTCGTAACTTAGCCCCCGAACTCATATTTTCTGGTATTTTTGGTTTTTCTCTATTTATCATTTAAATAGAGGTGGCGACTCTGTACATTTATTTCTAGAGTCCACAACGAGGCCGAGTGTATTCCACGTGCTTAAAGTTTTAAAACCACTCGTTTTCACGTAACGAGAGGGGTCCGAAATGGGGTTCTCACAGTGACGACTCTACCTGGGAGGTTTTTTTTTAAAAAAGGTTAGACTCATTTTCTTTTGTTGGGGGTTTGCTAATGTGTTTATATGTATATTATTTTTTAGTCTGATATCTCTTTTCCTTTTATATATGTGTGTATGTGTGTGTGTGTGTGTGTGTATATATATATATATATATATATATATATATATATATATATATATACACATACATACATACATGTGTGTATATTAGAATTGTGTGCCTGGTTCACTGTTATTACTAACACCTTGTAGGGACCTAGAGGAATTTATTTTTTATTTATTTCATTCAAAAGTTGGACATGTAATAATTTACTAGCTTACTCGTTTTTATTTTATTTTGGGGGATCAGGACAAATGTGCAATTAATAGGAATACATAGATTCCCTATTTTTATTTATTATTTGCCTTGATTGGAATGCCGTCTTGTGCGATCGATTTGTCCCATTTCTTGGGAATCACTAAAAAGCCGAAAAAAATCAACAACAACAAAAAAACAATTTTTTTACTTTCCTACTTTGTATTACTGCAAAATGTTTTTTTTAGATAACTCACACACATATACTCATGTAGAGATATTTCGAACTGTTACCCTTTTTACCCGGATAAACACACCCAGGAGTCCTACGTTCATAGAGCCTGGATACCTAGGCCGAAATTATCCCACTCTGTGCCCTTTAATGAGGAGCCAATGGGGTGTAAGCCAATCTCGCCCTACATCAGCCATGATAATAGCATGTATATCTTTCTAGGACACTTCTTTGACCAATAAGTTTTTATACCCCAAAGTTAGTGACCAATCTTATGTGCAAAAAGTCAAGAAATCCATTGACCAAGAAAAAAAAGAAAGGTTTAGGTGATCAAGAAAAAATGATCACACGGTCAAAATGCACTTGGATTTATTAAAAACTTTGATGGTATCCCCTAGATCGTTCGAATGGTGGATCCCATAAAGAGTATAGGCCCTTCGCCCGAGATTTATCCGATCTTGGGAGGTCGAAAGGCAGGTGGAATACGAAGGTCTTCTACTCTGGAGAAATAATCCACCGTTCCAGGACTTAATCAGAGCGTCAAAATGAATTATGCTTGTCCGGTCAATTTTAGGGAAAACTGTTTGTTAATAAATGCACATTGTACTTTCCCGAACCAACTCCATGAGCCATACTTTCTCAAACACCACCTTCAACCCTTTTCCTCAAAAACCTAGCCTAGACCTGGAAAGGAAAGGATAGCACTGGACGTTTGATATGAGATTTGAGTACAAGTACGGAGATCGGTTCAGAAAATACAGATATTGGTATAATAGCTGCTGAAGATGAACAGACTTTTATGGGTACCGATACAGACGCTTCAAGATACACTTCAAATCCAGCATTCCGAGAATGGCTGAAGCAATAATTAGATATACATATGGAAAATGTGACAAACTAAATGATCGGGAATCTTTTGAAGGGTTTAGCAGAAATCATCAACCAACTTTCTCTGTGATTCAAAGAATTACAACCCTCGGTTGGTAATCCCCCTTCTCTCCCAAATGCCAATTTTCGTCCCTCAAAAGAAAGTTCTTTCCCTTAAAACACCAACATACTCAATGTTTGTTCCCCTAACCCAAATACCTACCCCTTTACCCAAGAGACCATCATTCAAATCCCAAGCATTAACAGTCCTCCCCCACAAGGTATCCTATTTCCAAACACTGATCTAACACTTTCTTATCCCAGTTGATGTAAAAAAGGTGATCGAGACTTATTTTCCATTAGTTTTCATTATGCACTAGTAGAAATCATTAAACGGTCGGCAAAACTTTAACGGAACATAACTTTTGATCCCGATTGAATTACGGGACCCACCGCATATCAAATCGAAGCTCTTGACGAGATTTACGAAACACAACGGGTGTAACCAATGACGAATTCATTTTAAGCCCAAAAAAATGCTGTTTAAGCACTATTACGGGCCTCAGAAGTTTTACAGGTTTTTTTTTGTCTTTTTTTGTTTATGTATGGCTTGTTTTAGGGCATATAAATACCCTCTTAAACGTTTGTTTAGACAGTTTTGATAAATTTCATAATTTTCTTATTCTCTTTGCTTTGTGCTTGAGAATCCTTAAGTCGTTTCGGCTTGTTTGTTGGAGATTTCTTGTGGTAAGAGTCTCTATAGATTGTTACGTTGCGTCACCAATACATTTCACCGAAGTACATCCTATGTCAATGATCTAAAAAGCTACTTCACCCAAGATCCCGCAACTACCTTTACCCAACATATGACACATGGAGCACCACTAGGAATGACCAATATGGCATCTTTGTACAATGCTTAACAAGTAGGACAAGTACCCTAACTAATGAGCACACACAATATGTCTCTTTCACAATGCTGGTCCAATAAAAAAACAAAAGGATAATGCACGGTCACAATACTCAGGTACCAAGTCCTAGTCAGACATCTTGTCCCACTTAAAAGGAAAGAGAGGAAAACAGAAGAGACAAAGCTATTATGACACTTTACCTGCTTCAAGGTCCGTAGTTTTTCGAGCGCTAAGGGCTCATGGCCAGCTCAAACAGATCGAGGGTTATAAACCCCCAAACCTGCTACCCAACACATGGAATCGCTCACAATATTGTGAAAATCATCGCTGCAATGGACACCTCACTAACAAGTGTTACCTACTCAAACATGCCGTCCAAGATCTTATCAATGAGAAGGTCATCATAATACGGAATGTAGTCAACGACCTATTTCCCCAGATCAATATGATTGAGGCTAATAAACATGTAGAAATCTACCCACCTGCTTAGTTTGAAAGGAATAAAACACCTTTTCCTTACGTTGTTGTTCATCTACATTCAAAGAAGACTAATTTTGATTGCAACATGCTCTCTTGGAACTTCATATTGAACAGTGGTCAAGTCTTCCCTCAAGAAAAAGTGAGCAATCTTGAGAAAGCCACTTGGATAGGCGGAGATGTGAGGCACCTTACTAGATCTGGTCGTGCCTACCAACCAAGCCAAGAGGTTGGCAACCACTCTGGAAAGGATAAGGAGATTGACACTAGGGCTAAAAATATAGAAGATGCTTTGCTAGCCTAAATGAAGAAGACCCAAGCCAATATCTCCATCTGAGGCTTACTGTGTACCTCCAAAACCCATCGAGACAACCTCGCCAAATCTCCAAGCCAGACAGTCATTCCCATTGAAACCTCTGCTGATGAATTGACCCACATGATAGGGAATATTCATTTCGGGAATGTGATCATGTTTACCGATCTTGACCTGCCAAAGGAAGGGACCGATCACATAAATGATCTACATATTACAGTTGGGATCATGGAAAAGAGGGTACCTCAAGTTTTAGTAGACAGCGATTCATCTTTGAATGTTTGTCCTACAAGCACGTTGGTCAAACTAGGATCAAAGATCTCAGAGTTAACCCCCATCATCACAAACGGTGAGAGCTTATGACAATACAAGCCGCTGCGTCCTAGGGGTAGTAACACTAATGATAACGATTGTTCCTCTCACTAAGTTAGTTGAATTCCAAGTCTTAGACATCCCGACCACCTTCAATTTGCTGTTGGGTCGTCCATGGATCCACGGGGTAAAAGAAGTAGCCTCCTGTCTACACCAGCGGGTTAAATTTATCCAGGATGATCACATAGTGATCATTCTTGTAGACAAAGTCATCGAAAACAAGGAAAAGGGACACATCCCAATCCTCGAGATAAAGCATGATGACACTAGCATTTTCTTAAGCGGCTTAGAGGTTATTCCCCAAGCCAGATTCAACGTCATTGAATACATACGAGAAACTGATATCATTGGGAAAAAGACTAGTTTTTGGGGAAATGGTTCCACTAAACATACACCGAAAAATGAACTATATGCCAGACTGGGGCTTAGTAGAAATCAACAGGGGCTGATTCGTCTAGTCCAAGAAGAAATCAAAGAATGCATATCTCTTTTCGGTTTAGGATACAATCCAACGCTAGCTAAATTAGCGGCCTTCATGAAAGAGAAGCGTGAGAGAAGTAAGGCAGAATGCGAATAGCGACCATACAGGACCCTCCTTCGCAGTCATACAGAAAAACTTTGAATGGTTACTTTGTAAAACAAGGCGAAACAATCGCCTACTTCATGTTCCCTGAACCGTGGTTTGATCGTAACGGAAAAAAGCACCCTGGTTGGGAGATATTCGAAGATGTGAGTCTCGCTACAAGCGAGATGGAAAAGGTCAGTCTTGGGCCTCGCAATCCAGCATACAAAACAGTAATAACTGAAAATGCCTGGACCATAGACCAGGATGATCGTGCCTTGGCCTTACTCAGCAATGACGTCGTAGGGGATGGTTTTCTTGGTATGATCAACGGAGGCACCGAATATGAAGAGCTCCCGACTAATTTTATGGCTATCGTGGATAACCCACTATAGAACTGGTACACCACCACTGGGCCCCTCCTAACTGCTGTGGACCTAGAAGATTGCTTCGGATACAACCTACGCCCTACTCTTCCTTTTTCCATGGATTGATCACCTACCTGTAGGGCGACAAATTGGTCGCGTCGTGCCCTTATCGTGCCAACCTAATAGCGACATGACACGATAAACCCTAGCACGAACACGACACAATAAGGTTAACGTGCCTAAATTTTAAACCCAAACACGAAGCAATCTTTAGCCATGAAAACACGGCACGACATGATAAACATGATAAGAAAAAAAATTAAGCTTTTTTAGCCCTGCACGCTAGGCACGTTATGAACTAATGATTTTTTAAAACAATAATACATAATTCTAAATTTCTAAATTCTAATAAATTATCAAATACTTCATTTTCATCAACAAATCAAACCAATAAGAAATCCAAAAGCTTTCCATCAACAGTTCAAACCAACAAAAAATGAGGAATCCAAAATCCCCAAATTACACATGTGACTAGCACCATCTCATCACCCACCCCCATACCATAAGCAGTTTAAAACTCACAAAAGTAGTCTATAGATTACAAAATCAGTTTAAAGAGTACACAAAAAGTATAAAATAGTCGAGGCTTCAACTTCATTTGTTCATCCGATGAATCAATTCATTTCAACGTTCACCAACATATTCATATAAATGTCATAAATCTAGTTAAAATATCCAATAACATTATTTAATAAAGTTTAACAAAGTTTAACAAAGTGCCAATCATGAAAATTTTTACTTACATTTAACCTATTCAACATTTGATGATCTACATGCATTAATAAATATTATAAGTAAGAAACTAAAAAAATATTGTAATGAGTTGATGACTAAAATTGGCAATTCAAGCGTGTAAGAAAATTAAAGAAGTAAGAGATAAACTTACATTTATCTCCAAATAGCCTCTCTCTAGTACATATGATTGCCTCCATGATGTTTGGTTTAAGTGCACTACGGTATTGATCAAGCACTTTTTCTCTAACGTTAAATGTTGCTTTAGATGCAACAGTTGAAATGGGAATGCATAACATATCTCGAGCCATCGATGCAATTTCAGGATACTGATATTGATTTGATTTCCAATAATCAAGAATATCCGTATGGTCTTCACAATTCAATCTTGGCTCCTCCAAATAAAGATCTAATTGAGATTTGTGAACACTAGAACCACCATCATTATTGTATGTCTTGAATTTCTATGGAAAAGAAAAGAACAACCTTGATTATGAATAAATTAAGAATAACACATAAAAATAAGAAAAGATCAAATGAATAGAAAAATTACCATCAACTTCTTTTTTTCATCCCATAGAATGCTAAAAGTTTCCATGGCATTGCCACATGTAGGATTGTTAGATTCACCGGCGGGATTCATCTCATGTCTCTTTTCATATTGAGCAAACAAACTTAACAAAGTCTCTTTGATTTTAAAAAATGCAGGACAACCATTGTAACCATAAATCTCTTCATATGAAAAATCCATAAAATCATGTTTATATCGAGGATCTACAACTACTACCAATGCCAAAACCAAACTAAACCCCCGCCAATACTTCTCAAATTTTGGAAGCATCCTTGACATTATATCCTTGATATACACATCCTCACTTTCAACATTTCTCTTCAAATACTCATAACATGTACTAACACATGGAAAATACATGTTCACAGTTGGATACTTTGTTCCAGAAAAAATTGTTGATATATCATAAAACAAAGCCAAGAAATCACATACTTTCTCCACTTTCTCCCACTCTAATGCATCAAGACAATGCCTATAATTGGAATCAAGTAATGCTAAATGGAATAATGCACGCCGATAAAACAAAGCACTTTCAAGCATATATGATAAGTGGAATTCCATCTAGTTGTCACATCTTGCCTCAAACTTTTTTTAAAATCCAATTTCATTTGATTCACAACCTCCAAAAATTGTACCTTCATTGATTGAGACCCTCATACATACTTGATAGTTTCACGAACTTTATGCACACATGTGTCAATATCTTTTAATCCGTCATGAACCACTAAATTAACAATATGTGCACAACAACGAACATGAAAGAGCTTTCCATTTGAAACAAGTGATCCTTTGAAATGATTCATCAACAAATCAGCACATACATCATTGGCGGAAGCATTATCCAAAGTCAAAGAAAAAATTTGATAGCCAAAGAAAAATTTTGACTGTCAATATTCCACCCACGTAACAATAAAATGATTTTGTCACACATAGCTACACCACTGTGTGGAGGAGGTAAAAAACTAAATTTAAGCACCCC
>CM028383.1:92505250-92553463 GCA_013146195.2 Codonopsis lanceolata
ATTTGAAACAAGTGGATCCTTCAAATGATTCATCAACAAATCAAAGACATACATCATCAAGGAAGCATTATCCAAAGTCAAAGAAAAAATTTGATAGCCAAAGAAAAATTTTGACTGTCAATATTCCACCCACGTAACAATAAAATGATTTTGTCACACATAGCTACACCACTGTGTGGAGGAGATAAAAAAACTAAATTTAAGCACCCCTTTTTACAAACTCCAATTTTTATCAATAAAGTGTGCAGTGAGACTTAGATAACCATCCATAGTGATGCTACTCCAACAATCAAATGTCAAAGAAATCCTACTAGGAGTTGATTCTAACATAGATTGTATCCTAACTTTCTCCCTCGCATGCATCTCAAGAACATATGCCTTAATTGTGTTTCTAGATACGTAATGAATATCAAGACACAAATACTGAAAACATGCTTGAATTCCATCATACTCAACAAAATGAAATGGTAAATCATGCATGACAATTGCAGTAGCCACTAACTTGTGAAAGTGCTCACCATCAAACTTACTTGATTTCAAAGACAATCCATCCCTAGCAAGGATCATCTGACCCACATCACGTACATTTCTTCTTGGACAATTTTTTATGTGACGAATCAATGTGCTAGTCCCGTTCTTGCTAGGGGGACAATTTGAGGCACGACATGATTGACTGACATGAACACGGCACGAATTTATAGGGTTTGGGTCGGGGCTTATCGGGTCCGGGTCGTTATCGGGCCGACCCGATAAGGCACGTTAAGATTCGGGTCGTTATCGGGTTTTTACCGTGCTAGCCCGATAAGCACGATAACTTTAGGTATAAATAGTATAATCAGTAAGTTGTATAACCCTAAAAAGAAACCTATTAACTAAAGTTACTAAACCTATCTCTCTCTCGCCTCTCTTCTCTACAGAGAAAGAGGCAATTGCCATCGGCGGCCGATTTCTCACTCTCCTCTCACCAGCCAGACATTGCCACCTCGCCACGCCCACCCGCCTCGCCTCCGCCCGCCTCCCTCAACGACTCTCACTCACCCCACGCAAGAATCCTCTCCTCTACACCGAAGAACAACTCCCTCCGAAAAGAGAAAAAGGTGCGTGCTGCACTCACAAACGACTGCAAGTGATATACTGGAGGCCTTGGATCTTCATTTTCTTCTTGGTGATTCCATATTTAGCTGATACCCTTCCTCATTCGTTTGCTTGAATTTAAAGCCTCATCTTTTTTACCCGTAGGTAGGTATGATTGTAGCTCTTTAATGTTTTCTTTATTTATTTAATTTCATTGAAATTTATGCCAAATCTGTTGAATTAATGATATTACATTGTTCATTACCGCGTGAAGTTTTGGAAATTAGTCATGGATTTGTACATTCAAAATTTTGGGTATATGCAATTGCAAGGTCTGATTCATACTTTTAGATAAACTACAGGAATTGGATTTGATTTATATATTTTTTTCATTAACCTGTTGACTGTTGTTGTGCAAGAACAGTGATGGGAATGATTGAATGTTGATGAATAATTTATTAGAAATTTATAATTATTTATTTTAAAAATCATGTTTAACGGGCTTATCGTGCCTAACGGACTTATCGTGCCTAACAAAAAAAACCCGACCGTTTTTGTTTATCGTGTCGTGCCGTGTTTTCGAGTTTTTATCGTGTCGTGTTTGGGTTTTGGTTTTAGGTACGATAACCTTAACGTGTCGTGTTCATGCTGAAGCTTATCGTGTCGTGCCCTTATCGTGCTAGCTCGATAAGGGCACGACACGACTGATTTGCCACCCCTAGTTCTTGCTATCAGCTTTATAAACATTTTTGCAGAATTTATACATCGCTATCTGAATGTTGTCTTCTTGTAGTGGCATCCTCTCAAAGATTTTCCATACATTAGATCTTAGCTTCCTTGTTTTTGTTTTTTTTCTTTGGCTCATTTGTGGATGTAGTAAATGTCTTGTAACACCCCGCTCCTTGGATAGCTCGGCTAGCATGCTATGCTCGTAATTCTTCCTTTGTTGATCATATGTTTGGTTTGCGAGAGACTCTAGATGTGTATGAGAGACCACATTAAGACCAAAACACTGTTAAGAGATGCCCTATAGTTGTTGACTTGCTAAAGTCACAAGTCGTAACCCGACAATAGTCGGAACGCGACGCGATTGAGAGTTTGCTTGCATTTTACGTTCGTGACCTCAGTTTGGTCCTAGACCTTTACATGATGGTTGATTATCGTGTTTAGATGTATTATACTTCAGGTTGGAGGTGTTCCTTAAGTCTATCGATGAGTTGGAAGCTTTGGAGATAGCGTTCGTCTCTATCGCGTAGTTCGGGGATTGAGTCGCGTAATCATCTCTTCTTTGGAGTCTTTATTCTCCTAGTTGTTGCTTAACTTCTCAGAAGTATTTGAGCTTCTTCATTAGCCCTTAGACTTTCTTTAAAGTCTCCTTTCATTGCTCGTTCAATTGCTAGTTCATTCGTCGTTTCGGTTGCATGTTGTTACACCTCTTCCCGGTTTCGCTCCAAGTTGTTTCGGGAGTTATTTGTGGGTGTTCTATGGGAGTTCTAGACCTACTTTGGTTGGGGTTTGAACCTTGTTTGATTTGGTTATGTGTTTGAGGTCATTTGGGGTTGAATTCTAAGCTATTGGCTCAGTGGGGAAAGACCTGCCCCGCAAGGTGAAAAAACACCAAGAGGGTAAGAAAACACCAAGAGGGGCTGGAGAGCTTGCGGTCGCATGCTCTAGAACACCTTGCGACCGCAGGGTGCCCCGACTCTGCTTTGCCCTGTTTTGTGATTTTTGATGTTTTACCCATTCCACCCTTACTAAAACCCATCCTAATCCCTCCCTAACCTTCCTAATTAGTCCTAAATGAGTCCTAAGATGTTGGGTTGATTTTATTGAGCATCATTAGCCTAATCTAAGTTGTGATTAACCCTAAGCATTCCCTAAGTTTACCAATGCAATGTCTTTTTTTTTTTGGTTAAAGCAGGGCGGCACCTGCAGGAATTTTATTAATAAAAGGAAAAGATACAAACTTGAGGGGGACAACCAGCCTTCCCCTTATAAGAGGGAGGACGGAGGAGCCTAACCTCGAAAAAACAATACAAATATCGAAAAGAAATACAGAATCAACATCTACGATAATTGTGATATCCATATAAGTCTAACATTAAAGCCTTTTTCACCGGACCTGGGAGCTCCAAGAAATTCGAGAAAACCTTTTGACCACCTGTCTTATGAGCCTCAGCAGCCAACCGATCAGCCACAAAATTCTGCTCTCTAAAAACATGGAATAACTGAAAAGTGGAACATAACTGCCTGCACTCACGAAGAGCATATATATACTGCCAAGGAGCCGAATGATGCTGAACAAGAACCTCTATAGCAACCTGAGAGTCTGACTCAACAATAACCTTAGAGAGACCCAAAGAGCGACACAGACGTAAACCATCTCTTAAGGCAAAAATCTCTGCCTTCATATTAGTACCCAGCTGAAAGTGAGAACAAAAAGCACCAATAAATTCCCCCTTATGGTCCCTGATAACACCACCACCCGTGCGTTAGCCATTAACCGAGGATCCATCAGTGTTGAGTTTCATAAAGCCAAGGTTAGGAGGATGCCAACGAAGCCATAAACCTTTATGCAGAGAAGGAGCCAAAACGGGAATCCCAAAACTTTGTAAAATAGCAGAAGCACGAGGACCACAAGAAGCCTTAGGCTTATATATAAAGAGAATATCCCGAAGATTATGTAGAACGTTTCTAAAAATCTTCTTAGTATTCATAGGATTACCTTCAAACCGGGCTTCACATCGAGCTTTCCAAATTTCCCAGCAGCAGAACATAAAAATACCAATCTGACAAACACCAAGTTGACTTCGAAGGGAACTACACGACCATATGTCAAATAAATGAGAAATATTAGTGTAAATAGCAACTTTGTTGAATATCGAAGCAAACCGAATCCAAAGCCCCGCAGCTACATCAGAGAAAACAAAAAGATGATCCAAAGATTCCTCATGATGTTCAGTATGGCAGCAAATACATTTGGACACTAGCTAAATATGTTTCAAACGAAGATTAACGTCAACAGCAAGAGCGTTGTGGAAAAGCCGCCAAATGAAAGCACTGACTTTGGTTGGCATCCACGGCTGCCAGATTCTGCGAGCCCAACGAAGAACATGATGTTTCTGCCTATAATGATTCCAGAAAGCTGAAGAATTGAAGCTACCATTCGGCCTAAGAGTATAGACAGGCCGATCAGGCTCATCGCTTAAACGAAGCTGCATAATATTCGCATGAAGATGATCAGAAACTATTTGACACAAATCTTCGAGAAGAGGGTAAGCATCCCGAACAGTTAAGTTTCGGTCCATCGGAAGAGGGCCAACCAGACGCCTACCACTCCAATTCGAGTCCCAGAAAGAGATATCGCCTCGACCAACAATCCATTGGCTGCAATCTTTAATGCGGTTCACTTGATTCATAATAGCCTTCCAAGGTTGAGACCTGCTGCTAGATAAAAAGGTTGGCTGATCTATACCATACTTAAGACGGAAAAATTGAGCCCAAAGAGGCTTCCCATAAAGCGCGTTCCAAGCGAGTTTAGCATGTAAATAATTCATCACTTGCTGAAGAGAGCGGATACCCAATCCACCTTCATCCAAGGGGCGACAAACGACATGCCAAGCAACCTAATGAGTTCTATGCTCCCCTTTAGCACTCCACAAAAAATCTGCGATAGCCCTTTCAATTCTCACAATAACCGACTTAGAGACTGAAATAGAGGCCAAAGAGTATATAGGAATACTGCATAGAACAGACTTAACCAGAGTGATTTTGGCTCCAAATGAAAGAAGCTGGGACCGCCAACCATTAATCTTCGAAGTAACTCGAGAGATGAGATCTTCAAAGTAACTACATTTCATGTGACCTTTAAATAAAGGGATTCCAAGATAACACATAGGCCAAAATCTTTTAGAGCAGCCGGACCACTGAGCTAACCGACGAGCAGTTCTGGCACTACAACTTTTACTGACATAAAAGCCGCTTTTCAGGATATTGATAATCTGACCAGAAGAACCCTCATAAGCAGAAAAAATTTTACGCAAACCAAGCACCGAAGATTTAGAGGCATTACAGAACACCAACATATCATCTGCGTACAAAAGATGGGACACCTGCACTCCCCCTCGACCATGGTGATAAGGAAGAACCTGACCTCGATGGATAGCTCTATTAATATTAAAAGATAAAACCTCCTGAGCCATGATGAAAAGCAGTGGGGAAAGCGGGTCTCCTTGACGCACACCTCTAGACGAACTGAAAAAGCCAAATGAGTCACCATTAACGCTAATAGAGTACCAGATGTTAGATAGGAGGCGATACACCAAGGAACAATTCGCAGAATTAAAACCCATAGCCTTCAAGGTACACAGAAGAAAATCCCATTCAAGTCTATCATAGGCTTTGGACATATCGAATTTAAAAACCACATTACCACCATGAACCTTTGATTCAATGCGGTAAACAAGCTCATGAGCAAGCAAAATATTCTCCTGTATTTGACGATTCTTAACAAAACCAGATTGTTCCATGGACACCAATGCAATGTCTATTCTACCCTCTTTAATTGTGGATGTTATAACCACAAACCCCCAACCATTTTCAGCTATTTCTTCCTTCATTTCTCTCCCCCAAACTGTGAGTTAGAGAGAGAGAGAGTCCATGGGAGATTTGAAACCCTAGCCCTTCTCTCTTCGATCCATGAAGATCCAACCGTCGGATTGCCTTCAAACTTCGGATTCGTGAAGCCCTCGACGAGTAGAACAAGTTCACCGATCGGATTTTCGTTCTTTGGAGTTTTCATCCGAGCTAGGTAAGTTACTTTCTTTTGGTTTTGGTTCATTGGCCCTAAGGAAAACAACCTATGTGCTATTTGTGGGCAATGAACACTTGGTATGTCTATTTTGTGAGTTTTTGGAGGTATGAACTTGCTAATGCCATGAGTAGGATGATTTGAATGTTATTATGTGTTGTAAGAAATGGGATGTGATTTATGTTGAGTTTTATGAATTTTAGGGCTTGAGAATCAAGCCCGAATTATTGGAGAAATTGTTATTAATTGAAGTGGGTATAAATGTTGAGATTGATGAAATGTGTAAAGAATGAAACTTAATAGTAAGACTCAACGGAGTCATTAAAAGTTCAATAATGTGTTAGTGAACTTGGGTCGAAATCCTATAATGTTTGGGTTTCGTTTGATTATGATTGTGGTGCCTTAGTTTCTAAATTGCAAATGGGATTATGATTACGATGAGTTCTTGGATTTTTAGGCTTAGGAATCAAGCCCGAATGAATTTTAGGATTTTGTTATATATTTGAATGGAGTGTTAATTTGGGATTTGTGATATATATAAATAATGAAATGTAGTATTAAGACTCAACGGAGTCATTACAAGTTCAATAATATACTAATGAACGTTGGGTTAATACCTACGATGTTCGGGTTTTGGTTGGTTATGATTGTGAGCACCCGAGCATCTCATTTTGTGTCTAATTGTGACACCCATGCTGAGGATACTCATTGGGGAATTTATTTAGAGCGTGCTCGTGAGAGCACGGTATATTAGAGACCAACCTATGGTCTCGAGTATGGTTGAGAGATAATTATTGAGCGAGTTCTCACTTTTAGGGAATTTGGTCGTGTGCACATGAGGGCACATGCGAGGTTATGACTACGGGGTAGTCTTTGGTTTGATTTCGAGTAGAGGACCATTAAAGACCTTATAGTAAGATTCTTGATGAGCTTATATGCTATTCTTGATTTAATTGGTGACTTGAGATCTTTTAAGATTAATTGGCTGTTAGCAATGTATTTGCCTTGACTTGATTTATGGTAGAGAATAATAACCTACTTGGTCGGATGAGTTCGCTCGTGTCGAATTCATTCCTTATTTGTTTATATTGAGTAAATACATACTTGAACATTGGGTCGGACGGGTTCGCTCTTGTCGAATTCGATCCTTATTTGGTCTTGACGAGTAAATATCTACTTGTGCATTGCATTGAGTCCAGATGGCATTATTTGGTATGATTTTTATGTCAGGGTGGGACGATACATCGCCTATACGAATCGTCAGATTCGTATTCGCTATGGATCGCCGTACTTGGGACCTCACACACCCCTCCATTGTTGGCCGCAATGGGGAAGTAGCCCCTTTGCCATATCAATACGTGCGTCACAGGCTGCTATTAGCCGGCGGAGTTCGGTATATCGATGCGAAGACACGAGCATCGTAGTCACGATATTGGGTTAACAGTGTTTTTGTTGCAGGAGCTACGTAGCGGCCGGGCCCATAACATATCCTATTGTGTTGTTTAATACTCGCACTTATGTGAATAACGTGCTAAGTGCAAATTTGTGATCATTGAGGGTTGGACCCATGTTGTGATCATTTGAGGGTTGGACCCATGGTTTTATTATTGAGGGATGGGCCCATATTCTGGTTGTACATGATTATTGTTGGTACATTATTATTATGATGTCACGATTGTATTTATACTGGTGCATTATGTCATGCTATGTCATACAGTTGCATTTAGTAGCTTACTGGGTCATTATGACTCATTTCGTATGTTTGTTTTCCTTAGTTTGTGCAGTGAGCTCGTTAGTACGCGTTGCGGTTGCGGACTAGTGATTTCTAGCAGGTGGTCTTCCCGGCGATAGCTTGGATTTATTGTTGTATTTATTCATCTTGTGAGATGCGGATGTAAAGTTATGTAAACTTTACTTGGGTAGTTATGCTAGTATTTTGTTATCGTTTTATTTTGGGAGCCGACTTGTTTGGTCGAGCTGTTGTATTTATTTAGAAGTTATTTTGTTGTCTTCCCGAGCAAGGTTTTAGCTCACGTATTCTAATATTGTGTTATGGTTATTTCTATCTTCGTCAACTTTAGTCGTGAGATTTTGGTTTAGTTGTCTAGTATTTAATCTCTTATCCTTTTAGTTGATTTGTCCCTTCGGCATGTTATAGCCGTTGATTGGTTGTTTATCAGGTTGGGTTCTTGTTGGTTCGCCGGCCTTTGGTTGCCGATGGTTTGTTGCCCGTGCGCAATGTTGCGTCACGCGCATCGTAGAATTGTCAAGAGATAGTTGTCTCTTAGCCTTGCGTTCCTTAGTCTAGGATTAAAGGCTTGGGTTCCACGTATGATTTGCTTCCGCAGACTTTAGTTTTTGTTGTTTTGTTTTGCCGTTATGGCTTCACATTTCTGTTTAGAGCTTGTTGGTTTAACTTTTCACTCGCACCATTTTGCTTAGCAGGTGCTTGTCTGTCTTTTAGCCTGTCTTGACGGCACGACCTTGAGATTTCGCATTGGAGTCCGGGTCGGGTCGTTACATGTCTCTTCATCCAATTCAATCACATCATCACCATCACTCGAAATATTTTGACTATCCATACTTGATCTGTATTGAAATAAAAAACAATACAATCTAAAAAAAAGATCAAAAGTTGTATACTAAACAAAAACAATTAGCTAAATGCTACATTAAAAAATTCAGCAAACTGATTAAGACAATGCATATATAATCATGCATGGGTTGAGCTAAAAATAACATTAGAATCAATTTAAACATAAACATAGAGAACTCTGGCATGTCGCCTGCGAGGCTACGAATTATAAATATAACAAACCATACAAAACAACAAACACAATCAAGTGGACAAGAAAGTTACTAATGACATGAAAGGAAGCAATGCAAAATAACAAACAAAATCCATATGCATACGACTCTCAAGAAAGTTACAAAGATCCAGAACAATCAACTCTCAAGAAACTAAACATTTAACAAATTACAGCTCCTCCACAGTCCACACCAATTGTAGAACAAATATACAAAATTAGAGCACATAAAACTAATTGAGACCTGAAAACAAGCATAATGCAACTCGAAAACTAAAGCAGTGTGTTCCTCTAACATTCCAAAAACATGCTGGTGATTAATCTAGAAAAAAAATCCTAAATCCATATGCATATGCAAATTTGGAAGTAAATGAAAGAGTCTCTAATTAGAGAGAAAATGTTGCTACAGTGTTACCACATTGTGCAAGAGATTAGAGTGTGAAACGGAAAATAAAAGGTTGAGAAAAAAAGAGGAAAATGACCTTGAAATTAGGAATTTGAACGTTGGAGTCCAGAGATCATGAGGAGCCGTATCGAAGTAAGAGAAAGGGGACGGAGAAGTTTGACATTGGCAAAGAAACGAGTTGAGAGAGAAGTTGTTCACTGTTATTGCAAGAGGAGGAGACACAGAGAGGCGAGAGGTACAAGACAATGTCACAACAGCCTCTGATTCGCTAGACAAATGGGGCGGAGTCGCCAATTGAGAGAAAGAGAAAGAGTTTTTGCGTCGTTTAGATTTAGGGTTTTCAATTTTCAGTTTTCACTTTTCCGATTTTTTGTATTGTACTATTGTGTTTACAACTTCAACTATTTATATCTAGGGTTTTGTTTCTTTATTCATTTATTTTGTTTTTTTTAAGTTATCGGGTTAGCCTAATAAAAACTCAATAGTGACCCGAAATTTGTTGTGCCTTAACGGGCCGGCACGATAACGGCCCGAACCCGTTAAGCCCTGACCCAAACACTATATTTTTGTGTCGTGTTCGTGCCGTGCTATCGTGTCGTGCCTCAAATTGCCACCCCTACCTACCAGCTCGCTTCCCAATATCAAAATTAAAGACCCTACTCCCGAGGACCCCAATAAAATAACCAAATATGTAACCCATGTTGTTAATAAAAGTACCAATGTTTTCGCGTACTCCTTGGTTGCCAATTTGTTAAGAGATCAGTTAACTGAATTTAATAAAAACATGACAATCAAACCAGTTGATAATGAATTACTTAACAAAGTGGACCAAAAAAAATACTTAATTGAACTCGCCAAGTTGGTCAAGTGACAAGGGGAACGCAAATCAACTGCACTGGAAGAAGATTTGTCCACCATCAATCTGGGTTGAATAATGAGATCAAAGAGGTCAGAATTGGCAGTTATCTACAAGGGGGAGAACGAACTACTCTGATCAGTTTATTGAAAGAATTCTCGAATGTCTTTGCATGGTCATATGAGGACGTGCTTGGGTTGGATCCAACAATTGTAGAACATCAGATTCCAACATATCCTGATGCCAAGCCAGTTAAGTAGAAGCTTTGTTGAATTAGGCCAGAATGGTCCTTAAAAGTGAAAAAGAAATCATAAAACAGTTGCACATCAGGTTCATCAGGGTGGTTGACTACCCAATCTGGTTGTCAAAAATAGTGATAGTGTCGAAACATAATGGAAAGGTTCAGATCTGTGTGGAAATCCATGATGTTAACAAAGCATCCCCAAAGGACGACTTCCCTCTGCCAAACATTGACATTGTGGTAGATGTCGTAGCCTCTCACAAAATAAGATTTTTTGTAGATGGCATGCTCGGTTACAATCATATCAAAATGGCAACAGAAGATGAGGAGAAAACTTCCTTCATCACGCCTTGGGGAACTTACTGCTACACAGTCATTCCATTTGGATTGAAAAATGTTAGGGTTATATACCAGGGGGCCGCTACCAGTGGCGGACAGAAGTTTAAGGGTATGGGGGTAGTTGCCCCCACTTGGGGGTAATTTTGTCAAAGGATTTTTTTAAATAATTAGTTATATTATATAATTTGCCCCCACCTGAATACAATATATACAATTTGCCCCCACCTGAATAAAATATTTTTTTACTTGCCTTAAAAGTGAAAATTTGAAACCAAAAGCCAAAACCCTTTTCCCAAAAATTGAAATCTCGTGACTCCAGTGGCGGATAGAAGCTTAAGAGTATGGGGGCAGTTGCCCCCACTTGGGGGTAATTTTGTCAAAGGATTTTTTTTAATAATCAGTTATATTATACAATTTGCCCCCACCTGAATAAAATAATTTTTTTACTTACCTGAAAAGTGAAAATTTGAAACCAAAAGCCAAAAAACCCTTTTCCCAAAAATTGAAATCCCGTGACTCTCCCGTCTCCCTTTCAACTCTCGGCCTCTCCAGTTTGGCAGTCTCCCTCTGTGACTCCGTCTCCCTCTCACTCTTGACCTCTCCGTCAGTCCGTCTCCTTTCCTTGCTCCAGGCCTCCACGGCTCTAGCCTCCAGCCCTCCACTCCAGCAGGCAGCAGCAGACCAACAGACAGCAGTCCAGCCTCCACTCCAGCCGCTAAGGCTCTCCAGCAGTCGGCACGGGCACAACGTCGGCGGCGGCAGTCCTCACTCCTCAATCTCTAATTCAATAATTCTCCATCTACATCTCTACGAGTCAGCCCCTTTACCCTTACTCAGTTACTCCTCTTGTCCTTTTGGAATTTGGATTCTTTGTTAATTGTGATTTGTGAATTGTGATTGTGAATTTATAATTGTGATTTGTGAATATGTGTTTTGTGATTGTGAATTTCTTAATTATAATTGTCTAAATCAAAGTATGATTATATGAATTTCAAAATTATAATTGTGATTTAAATTTAAAAAAATTAAATAACCCTAATTTTAAAATAACCCTAATTTGAAGTAACTCTAATTGAGTATTTAATTTATGTAATTGTTGTGAATTGTGAATTTGTGATAGATGATATTATATAATATTGTTTTATTTACTAAATTTGTGTGTTCAATATCTTGGCAAGAAAAGTTCATTTATTTAATATGAAATTAGGAAATTTTAATTTGGGGGTTGAAGTAGTTGATTTATGAGAATTTTTTTTATTTGTGTAGATTTCCAAATTGTGGTTGATTTGAAGGAATTTGGTTTTCGTGATTATGGAGAAATTTTATAAACGGAAACTAGCAGAAGAATTTGGAACTTGTAGTGCATCTAGTAGTTCATCTGTTGGTATTCAACGGTCTCAGTCTATTCCCGTTATTTCAACTACGAAAGAATTAGTTGATTTGAATAGTCTTCCTTTAGATCCCGCAGAAAGAAAAAAGATATTTGAATACAACCCCAACCAAATTGATGAAATTATGAGAGCTTATTTGTTGAAGGGACCTTGTCAACCCCGTAGCCATGATTTCCCTCAAAAACAAATGGGAACTAAATTGCGTCGTTTTAATTCGGATTGGTTTGATCAATATGCTAATTGGTTATAGTATAGCATGAAAGAAGATAAAGCATAGTCAAAGAATACCTTGCTAGTCCGCCAGTTCTAGCTCCTCCTCATATTTATAAGCCTCTTCTGTTATACCTCACTATCACAGACACTGCGGTTGGAGCCATGCTCGCACAAGAAAAGAAATATTCTTACGCCAAAAATGCCATCTACTTTGTAAGTAGGAAATTACAAGGTAGCGTGCTCAACTACTCAGCCCTAGAAAAGAGTTGCACGGGCCTAGTATGGGCAACACAAAGGCTCAAAATTACATGCAAACTCGGTCGGTCAAAGTGATTTCCATAATGGACCCAGTTAAATACATCTTTGCAAAGCCATCACTCTCTAGTCGGTTGGCTTAGTGGTCGTTCTTGCTCAATGAATTTGATATCACATATGCTACCTGTAAGTCCATCAAGGGAAGCATAATTGCAGACCATTTGGAAAATTTACCATTAGAAACAGAAGATGTCGAGGAACCATATTTTCCAGATGAGGGCATTTTCGAAATCACAGATCACGACATCAAATGGCAATTGTTCTTCGATGGGACTGCCAATAAGCGAGGTTTCAGCATAGGGATACTGATAATCGATCCAAAAAATTCTCACACACCTCTGATTATAAGGTTGGAATTTGAATGTTCTAACAATACCACTGAATACGAAGCATGCATCGCTAGTCTAGAAGAAGCTCTCCAAAGAGGAGCAAATAAGCCAAAACACATTTAGGGCAAAAATCCCCTTCCAAGTATCTCTATCAATCAAACTCAATACCCATGAATAATTCACATAGCCAAGCTTAATAGACCATTTAACACATGAATTTCATATAAATCATGGTCTCACATAGGTTCATCCAAACTATATCCACATTTGAAAACCTAGGGTTCATGGCATCTCTAGCAACCCTAGAAATTGCATCCATTGACCTCACATAGCAAGAATGATTGTTTCCCTAGGGTCAATGGAGCCAAAAGAAGAAGAAATAGGGGTAGAAACTTACCTTTGCTCAGCCCCTAACAAGCTGCCATACCCGAATTCCTAGAGGTGGGGTTGCTCTCCTCAACTCTCCTCTTCAAACTCACGGTGTGGAATGGGGGAAGAAGAACCCTAGCCTTGGCCTCCAAGAACGAGCCCTTCACGAGCCCTAGAAATCGTCCCTTTCTCAGCTCTCTCACGCTCTTGGTCTGATCGCAGAAGACGGGAGGGAGAAGTCGTTCTATGCGGCTGTTATGTTAGAGAATAGATTGGGTTTGGTTTATATAGGTGGGATTATCTCACCTTAATTAACCCACTAATCAACCTCCAAAACTTAAATAAGTGGTTAGGATAAGTCTTAGGTTAAGTAAGAGGGTTTAGATTAAGTTTAAGTTGGGTTTAGGTGGGTAGAAATTGGTCAACAATTCAATTTTTCACAAAAACCCGTAACAGGGCTGCCAGGGACCCTTGCGGTCGCATCAAGGAAGTATGATGCGAGCGCATCACACTATTCCACACTATAAACCCCTTTGTTGATTCCTTGCTCGGTTTCGGTCGCTCCCGCACGCATCCTCGAGCCTTAAAGCTTCAAAATGGCTCACAATTGAACCCTTAAAGTCCTCAAACATTAAACTAATCCATCCAAGTCTCAAACCACTTTTAAAGTAGGTCTAAACTCCCATAAATAACACCTGAAATAACCCGGGGCAAAACCGACGCAAGACGTAACAACTTGCTAACGAAACGTCGAATGAAACCACAAACCGACGGGTAATAACTCATGATTGTAAACACCTATTAGGGCTACAAAATAGGCCTGAATGCCTCCCAGATGATGAACAACAGATAGGGAAAATAAGCTCCCGAAAGACGAGACGATCGCCCGGCTAAATCTCAAACTACGCGAAAAGGAGAATTGCTATTCTCGAGGCGTCAAAACTTCACGAGACTTATGGAATGCATCCAATTAGAAGTCTAACACATCTAAACATGTTATTTAATCATCATGTAAAGATCTGGGACCAAATCGAGGTCAGGAACACAAAACCCGAATAAACTCTCAATCGCGTCGCATTTCGACTATCGTCGGGTCACGACTCTTGACTTTAGCAAGTCAACAACTATATGACATTTCTTAAAAGTGTTTTAGTCTTAATGTGATCTCTCATACACATTTAGACTCTCTCACAAACCAAACGAGCAATCAACCAAAGAAGAAATGCGAGCGTTGCACGCAATTCAAGCTAACCGGAAATCGGGATCTTACAGATGAAAACCAGAATAATGAAATAACATAAAGATAGTAAAATTGTTTTGATATATGATCTAGTCAATGAAGCTTATAATGAAGACTTCATTGAGATATCAATGTTGCGGAATTTAAATAAACAAAACAAGAACGAACGAAACTGAACACAAGAGATACCCTTGATCAATATGTAAAATAAACATATTGATCGAGCCTCGTGACTAAAATTATTCCACTAGTAAAACGGTTTAAGCGTATTACAAAGAATGACTAACAAAGTGGAATTTATGTAAAAACTCTCTCAAAAGTAGATATGGCTTTGTATAATCCTAACACCTCAGACTACTTAGACTGATCTACGCTCAATTGCTTTTAACATAACGTTAGGAGGTATAAACTAGAAAACAGTGCAGGGACAGAATAAGAAGACTCCGATGTAGCTTCATTCAACAATCTGTGTTGTGTATATGCTCAGTCACACTTCTTAATCTTCTCAGCCTTGTGTCCACTTATTTATACTTACATCCTTGACCTAGAAACCTTGTAGAATAAGAAACCCACTTACTATAAAAGATTAGTAGGTTAGTGCAATAAACAAGGATATAAATCTTACCTCTTATTGAGTTACCAAATGTGTAGGATTTCGTACCTTAATTACTTAGGGCAGCCGTGTCTCACATAGCAAGACATACATGACACCAAACTTGTATTCCAAGAATACATAATCCTACTAGAATAAAGATTCATATACAAACCCTAAAACACCAATTAAAATATAATCTCCAAAATAATCTTTCTATAAAAGATGTAACACAATAATAATTAAGTAAAGTAAATACCAAGAAAGGCAAAACAAGTAATTAATTAAAATAAACCAATTAGAAAATATAATAACTCATTAATTAAATATCCAACAATCTCCCCCTTTTTGCCTTTCTGGAAAAAACAAACAAACAAATAATAAACAGTTTAATATAAGCAAATAAACTCGCCCTAAATAAGACAATATAATCAAGCTTAAGCTTTAAAGAAAGAATTAAAGTGTTCTTCATGATCCACAATTTCCCAAGGAAACCGACGTTGAACAACACTGGGAAAAGGATTAGCATTATGATCAACTCCCTCAGAATTACTACTTTGAGATATGTTGAGCATTCCCCAATTTTGAGTAGCTTCCGTCACAGCAACAACATCTTCAGAAGCATCATGTTTGTCATCTTCCTCACCATCAACCTTAGCTTTTCCCTTGAACTTCACACAGTTATGGCATACACTCCCACAAGTGTTACAACACTTAGGTGTTCCCCCTAAATTACTAGGCAGCAACAACACAGCATCTCCCCCTTTGGTTTTGCCAGAAAGAAGCAATTCATTGCACAACTCACGTGTTTTGCGAAGATAACGAAAATTATCGATCAAAGAATCATACTAATTCAAAACGTTGACAATTTGCACATCAATATCTGTCATATGCTCATGAAAGAATGAGGCATTGACACAATATGGGGTGGATAGGACAGAGTCCCTAGTCTTGGGTTTTGGAAAAAATGAAGTCTTGAATGAAGACTTGGATGAAGGGTCACCCAGCCTAGAGGGTCTAGACACATGGACAAAACATCATCCATGTTCGCAATCAATGGGAGGAATACGAGATAGAGGTTCATTCTAGGAAGAATTCACTTAATAGACAGGGTATGAACAACCAGATTTGGAAGACATGATGAGAGACAAAAATACGGTATAAAGAGGAATAAAATGCAAAATATGAGATATGAATAAAACAACTAATAAGAGTTACAATATATATAGGAGATAAACAGAATTATAGGGTTACAAAGAATCATAAAATTGTAAGGATTTTGAATTTTTAAAACCGAAGGAATAAGGTATAGTTAAATTTGGAAACAAGAAGCAACTGTTGTCCTAATAGACTAAGGATTAACAAATTATATAGGTTACGGCAACACCTAGTATACCACATTTCTTACAAACGGATAAACATGCAAAGATTTATCACAAAACTATGAAATTTCTCTAAATTAGCCCACATTCCAAGATTAATCAAATATTGGAATTCTAAGAAAAAAAAATCATACATAAGCAATCACAGATACTTCATCTCAAGGAGCACACATAATTACAAAAAATACATGTCCTATTGGATGATTAGAAGATATGAAAGTGTATAACCAAAAATATATGAGAGAGTGAGATAATTGTTTTACTTCCAATTAATTCATCAATGTCACCACATTGAACGCTACATTCATCAAAACATTTTTAAATATGAAAATTTGTTTTCACAAAGTCATTATTAAGAGATACTATTGATCTCAAAACAAATTAAGATATATCTAGAAGGTAGCTTTCACACTTTTTAAAAACCTTAATTTTTTATCCATGTATGGACTGACTTATTTAATGTAGCTTCAATTTTTTATTCACATGATCTGATTCAATGAGATACTATTGAACATCAAAAACTGATATATTTTTTTATGTGAACCGACCAAGATTTGAAAATTGCAAGGTAGCTCTTTTCTTTATTGGATATAAATAACACCAATTGAGTTATAAACTTTTGTAGGAAACATTGAGATCAAGCATAAGCTTTTTCACCAACGAGCTCTAGCTCAACTGGTACTGCTCACTTCTCCTAACGGAGAGGTTGGGTGTTCGAGTCTCACTAGAGACACCCTGGACTTTACAACTCTCAATAGAGAGGTCGGGTGTTCAAGCCTCTTCAGAGGCATCGTTGTTGTTAAAAGCCTTATCCAAAGGCCCCATTTAGCTACTCGCCTATCTTAACGGAGAGGTTGAGTATTCAAGCCCTACCAGAGGCACCCTGGGACTTAACTACTCTCAACCGAGAGGTCGGGTGTTCAAAAGCCTCCCCAGAGGCACCAATTGTTCGAGCCATACCAAAGGCATCATATATATATAATTGTAGCCTTTCAAGGCATTAAATATAATAAAAAAAATTTAAAAAAAAAAAGCATAAGCTTTTTCATAAAAATCACTTCAATTTGTAGAAAAATGAGATTCTTTGAAGGTGAAATTCATAGAAAAAATTTAGAAGAACAATTGTGCAATGTTGTACAATTATGCCTAAAAATATATAAAAATAAAGAAATAAAAAACCTAATAAATATACAGTGTATACAAATGTAGTCTCAAATGAAACTACATTGACAATTAATATTATAAAATGCAAACACTGAGAGACCCCCGTAGGGTGGAAAATCTCTCATACTCTAAACACTTGGTAAATATATCTGCAAGTTGATTTTCAGTTCTTATGAATTATATATGTATGATATTTTTCTCTAATAGATCTCTAATAAAATGATGTCTAATGTCAATGTGCTTAGTTCGAGAATGTTGCACATGATTCCTTGATATATCAATAGCACTTTTATTATCCACAATATATAAGTAATGAGTCACTATACAAACCATAATCCTCAATCATTTGATTCCTCAAAAGCAACTTAGTACAACAGCTACCAACAGCCACATATTCAGATTCAGTAGTTGAAAGGGAAACATATTTTTGTTTCTTACGATACCAAGACACCAAATTATTTCCAAGGTAAAAACAATCACCAGAATTACGCTTTCTATCATACACAATTACACATCACCAGGACAATCAGAATCACTAAAACCAACCAAATTAGTATTTGTATCTGTAGACACCCCAATTTCGTACCCCTGATATGTAACATGACATAAAATATCAAAATCTGTTAAAGGACTAACGAATGTCAAGTTACAGGGTCGAAAATGCAAAGAAAAAACATGATGCATAAACAGTGAATTGCAGGTGGCCAAAGTGCCAAAAAATCAAAGGAAAAAGAGTCTGGGCGCTACCCCAAGCCCTCCATGGCGCCGCACCACTACCCCCCATGGGCAGCACCCAACAGTTCCAAGTCTCCTGTACAGTTTGCTTTTGATGCAACTCTCTCAACGCATGGTACAAGTCGATGAAGCTCAAAAGGAAAAACTTAATCACAAAGGAATCCTCACTCCTAGCCTAAAAATAGAGGCCCCCGGTTTATGAATTCAGAAGAACAAACACACACAAAAAACACACAGTTACGTAGTGAGTTCACCGTGCAGTTGAGAGAACGCCGAAGGAATTTTTCCTTCTAGCCCCGAAGCTCTGTCAAATCTCCCCCAAATACTAAAGCCCTCCGGCAAAAGTGAAGTTACCCTGCTAGAATTCCGCCCTATTCCACCGGTCCAAAAATCCCAAAAAGAGCAGTTGCCCTGCCCAAATCCAAACGTCAAATCAGTAAAAAGCAAGCAGTTGCTCTGCCTGATTTCCGACGCCAGCCAGCCAGCAAATCCAGTCAAAGAAATAAGTTGTGCCGCCCGGATCTTGAGGCGAAAAGCAACTAAATGGAGCAGTCACACTGCCCAAAATTAGTCAAAAGACTCCCTCTCCCTGAAGGCCAGAGCGAGCACTCCCTAGGGACAGCCTACCAGTAAAAAGTTTGGTACATGATAAAACCCTCACGCTTCAAGAGGTAGGTCTATTAAAGTTTTTTTATGTATAAAAGTGTTATTTAAATAGTCCAATATAAGCGAAATAAGCAATTGTGCTGAAATTCTATAGAAAATTGCACTAAAAAGAGCCATTATTATGGCCAAAATTTTATAAATGTATTTGTAACTCCCGGAAGGAGACTGTTGTAAGTTTGTAATTATTGCCTTACATATATGCAAATATATATTTAAAATGTTTTATTTCAATTGTTAAATAAATGTAAAAAACATATTTTGCCAAAAAACTTGTTTTGAGACTGAAAGGGCGAGCTGGGTGTCTAATTACTTACCACCTCGTAAATTAGCCTCCGAACCCTTTTACAAATATGGTTACTTTTTGGTTTTTCTTTTTTTTTCTTAAAATAAAGATGGCGACTCTGTTGATCACATTTTGAGTCCACAATTTGAGGCCGAGCGTATTCTACGCGCTTTAAAAGGTTTTGAAACCTCCCGCTTTTCACCAAGTGGGGGAAAAGGTTATGAATCGGGGCACTCACAATGGGGACTCCACTGGGGACGTTGTTTTTATTTTAAGTAAAATAAAAACTGAGGGCTAGACTCATAAAAAAAACAAGTTTTTCTTTTATTTTTTGGCTAAATATGCTTATATTCATTTAACAGTTTACATATTACATTTTTATATATCAGCATATATGTGTGTGTGTGTGTGTGTGTGTGTGCAAATAACTATGAAATCTTGTAGCAGCTTCGTTTTGGGTACCATTGCAAAACAAAAATATAAAATTCCGGGTAGTATAACAAAAAAAAATTATCGCTTTATTTTATTTTGCTCTATTTTATTATTATTCCTTGCAAAATATGTAAATATTCTTTTATTTTGTCATTTTATTTTGGGGATTAGGATCAAATGTAATTAATAGGAACATATAGATTCCCCGCTTTTCTTTCTATTTATTGATCTGAATGGCCGTCACGCTCGCTCGCGCCGTCCTTTCGAGGATTCAAACTAATCAGTCAAGAAAATCAACAATGAATAGAAAGACAGACCATTTACTGCTTTATTTACTGCTTTATATCTGGAAAAAAAAAAGACTTTACTGGTTTTTAGATAACTCACACACGTACACGCATGTAGAAATATTATAAACTGCTACCCTTACACCAAAGCCAGCCTACCCCCTGCATCAGCCAACGTTAAAAGCATATAGTTTTTCAGGACACTTCATGGACCGATCGGTTTTTATATCTCTAAATTATTGACCAATCCTTGTTACAAAAAAATATACATAAATGAATAAAGATTTATGCACAAGGGCTGACCAATAATTTTTATGGTATTTGTCCTAGACCATTCAAATGATTGATCCCGGAAAGAGTATAGACCCTTCGTCTGAGATCAGTCTAATCTTGGAAAATCGAAAGGCAGGTGGAATACGAAGGTTCTATACTCTGGAGAAAGAATTCATTATTCTAGGAAGAGTCCCGAGACTATCAAAACAAAGCAGGTGCTTGTCCAATCAATCTTAGGGAAAATGAATAATAATAAAATAATAAAGGCACACTGTACTCAGAACCAAAAAGCCTGGAACCTTCCCTTCTGATACCTTCAACCCCTTTTCCTCATAAACCTGACCCGAGTTTGGAAATGAAGAGATAGCACCGGTCATTTGATGCGGGATACAGGCACAGAGGTCAGATCAGAAAATATCATAATCAGATAAGAGAATACAGATTTAGGCAGAATGGCTACCAAAAATGAACAGTCTACCGTGGATACTGATACAGGGGCTCCAAGGTACGCTCCTACTCCGGCTATGCAACAGTGGTTAGACCAAAGGGGTTGCAGGGAAAATGATTCCCTCAACATTGGGTTTTGGACTTTGCATGAGGTTTGTGATATGGCTCAATAAGCAACTACTTCTCATACTCCTCTAAACCCAAACCCTCAGCCAAACACTAACCTTCCACCAATCACCAGTATCGCTACCAATTCCTTACCAAATGCTTATTACCAGAATTTTAACCCTTTCTTACCAAACCCACCATACCCTTTCCTAAATACCAGTATACCCCAAAATCTAAGTGGTCTTCCATTTCCCATCACCAATCCACTCCAAAATAGCCCACATATGGATCCCAAAAGCTATGCCCAGCCAGGACAAGTAATAACCTATCTACCTTTCAATGATCCTAGTTGTCAGGCAGAAGCTGCAAATATCCTACCTCCTCAAAATCTTTACCAAATACCTCAGTCAATCCCAATAATGAACCCAGTTACCCCCAATCCCTCAAATATATACCATGCTCCAACACCACCTCCCATAAAAATAGAGGCAGATATGGAGAACCTTAAGGGAATGATGCTTAAGGTCTTAAACAAAAGGGAATTTTCTACGCGGGCATTAACGCTACAACCCTCAGCTATGTTGCCCTCAAAATTCAAAATGTCTGACATAGAGAAATTTGATGGGACTGGGTGCCCTATCTCCCACTTAAAATCTTACTCGACCGCTATGCAGTCAAGGGGAGCTAGCTTCGAGGCTATAGCTTCCAATTTCCATCTAACCTTAGTAGTGGCTGCTAAGCAATGGCTCATGTTAGCAGATAACAGTACGGTTGCTACTTGGGATCAAATGGCCTACGAATTCCAAAAGAGATACAAAGACAACAGTAGCTTTGAGAATAAAAGGGAGCTTAAGGCATGCACCCAAAAGGAAAAAGAAACCTTTGCAGACTTTGCATGTAACACCCCGCTCCTTCGTTAGCTCGGTTTGCGTGCTACACTTGCACCTCTTCTTTGTTCGATTCGTATGATTGGTTTAAGTAGAGGGTCTAGATATGTATGAGAGACCACGTTAAGACCAAAACATTATTAAGAGACTCCATATAGTTGTTGACTTGCTAAAGTCACAAGTCGTGACTCGACGATAGTCGGAATGCGACGCGATTGAGGGTTTGCCTGTGTTTTGTGTTCGTGACCTTGGTTTGGTCCTAGACCTTTATAAGATGGTTCATTAACATGTTTAGATGTATTAGACTTCAAGTTGGAGGTGTTCCTTAAGTCTATCGATGATTTGGAAGCTTTGGAGATAGCTGCTCGCTCCTCTATCGCGTAGTTCTGGATTCGAGTCGTAATCGCTCTCCTTTGGGACTCTTATTTCCCTAGTTGTTGTTCAACTTCCTAGAAGTATTTAAGCTTACTTCATTAGCCCTTAGACTTGCCTTAAAAGTCTCCTTTCATTGCTCGCTCGATTGAAGTTCATTCGCTGCTCCGGTTGCGTTGTCGCACCCTTCCCTGCTTTCGCTCCGAGTTGTTTCGGGAGTTGTTCGGGTGTGTTTCCGACTTGTTTTGAGTTGGGTTAGACCTTAGAATGGTTGCCCATAAGTTGGGACCATTTAGGACATGTTTAGACCAAGTTTTGAGGGCATAAAGAGGTTCAGCGCCCGCCTCATCTCAAGCGAGGCGCCCGCCTCAAGTTCCGGGAGTAGTTTTGATTCAGCCCAAGCCTCAGAGGATGAGGCGCCCGCCTGGAGGATGTTGAGGCGCCCGCCTCAACATCAGATACACACTTTCGGGATTTTTCCCCTGCTTTTGATGTTGTACGATTTATACACCCAAACCCCTATCTAAACCTTTTCTAAACCTCACTTAAACCTCCCTAAACCTCCTTACTTATACCTTAACATCTCTAACAAGTTTTATGGGTGGATTAGTGAGAGTTTGAGTGGATTAATTAAGCCAAAAATCAGATTTTAAGGGACCACATTGTGGTGACACTTGTCCCACTCAGATTTTCAACCAATATAAGCCACATCTGATGAGTTTGACCTTCATTTCTCTCCTCCCTTCTCCAAAAACGAGATTAGCTTCCTCCATGGTTCCTCCTTGAGTTCTTGAAGCTTTCTTCTTGGTTCCCATAGCTCCCTTCCTCCATTGTTGAAGCCAAGCCATAGGATTGAAGAGCTTGTTGAGAGGAGCATTTCCAACCGATTAGTTTCCTCATTTGCTTTCTTGGGTGTAGTATACTTGTAAGTTACTTCTTCTCTCTTTGATTTTGTACTCATTGATCCTAAGGAAAACAAACTCTATGCTATTTGAGGTCAATGAGTACACATACTTGCCTTGTGTGATTTTTAATTTGTGATTTGAACATGTGAACTTGTTAAGAGCATATGTAGGATGAATTCTATGATTATTGAAGTATATTGTTACTCTTCATCTTGTGTTTCTAAGATTGTTAGCATGCTAGAAATCATGTTTACCTTTTATTTGGGTTTATTATGATAGTAGGCATAAGTTTGGGAATTTGGATGTGTAATCTCACTAGATAATATGAGTATGACCATTCAATTGAAAGTATGTGATTTCTAAAATGGGTATAAGATTTTGTTGAGTTCTATGGATTTAAATCTTAGGAATCTAGTCCGAATGATTTTTGGGAAAATTGTTATAAATGTGAATGATATGTTGATTTGGGGATTTATGAAATAGGTATTTAATGTTGTGTGATAATTAAGACTCAATGGAGTTGTTTTAGGTTCAATATCATGTTGGTGAGCATTAGGTTAAAACCCTACGATGTTCGGGTTTGGTTGGTTTTGATTATGAGTACCCGAGCATCTTGAATTGTGTCCCAATTGTGACACCCACGATATAGAGGCTTATTGGGGATTTATTTAGAGCGTGCTCGTTAGGGCACGGAGCATTAGAGACCAACCTATGATCTCGTATTACCTTAAGAAATGATTATTTGAATGGGTTCTTTCTTAGGGAATTTGGTCGCGTGCACATGAAAGCACTTGCGAGGATATGACTACGGCTTAGTTTTGGTACCCTTGAGATTGGCTTTAAGGAAGTCGAATATATACGACGGTTGGGACTATGGTTGAGTCCGGTGTACCGTTAAGTGAAGCTAAAATGCTAAGTCTTGATTTATGATTGTTTTTAGACTAAAGTAATAGTCTTTGGTTTGATCTCGAGTAAAGGGCTATAGTAGACCTCACATTGTGATTTCTTGAGCTTATATGCTACGTGTGATTGGGTTGTGACTTGAGGGTTATGAATACCTCAATAGGTGGTTCTTGGACTAAACGGATAAGTTGGTTGGATTTGTTAAGTATGTACAAATATGTGCATTGTTAAATTGGTGTGTAGAACTTTATGTCCTACTTGATTTGATATGTCCGCTATGATCGGTCTTGGTTCTTGTTTGAGCATGTGAGTAAATATCTACTTGTGCATTTCATAAAAGCCCAGCTGGCATTATTTGGTTTTTCTGTCAGGGTAGGACGATACATCGCCTATACGAATCGTAAGATCCGTATTCGCTATGGATCGCCGTACCTGGGACCTCACACACCCCTCCATTGTGGGCCGCGATGGGGAAGTAGCCCCCTTGCCGTAACAATAAGTGCGACATTGGCTGCTAGCTAAATCGAATGATTCTCGATGAAAGTCGATGCATTCACAGAGCATCGATGTTGCACGAACCAGTAACATTGTGTATTGCAGGAGCAACACAACGGAACTAATTCGGTAC
The DNA here is from genome assembly GCA_013146195.2 of Codonopsis lanceolata. Lineage (NCBI taxonomy): Eukaryota > Viridiplantae > Streptophyta > Magnoliopsida > Asterales > Campanulaceae > Codonopsis > Codonopsis lanceolata. The sequence continues at coordinate 92,529,705 of CM028383.1, forward strand.
CTTCTCTATCCCTTATGTGGCTTACTATGAGCACTTATATGAAAGATAACGTGCTATGTGATTTATGAAGTTTATGATACTTGATGACTTAATACAAGTTTATTGTTGGTATACGATTAAGATGCCATGATTTTATATATGCTTGTGCATTATGCCATGCCACGTCATGCTATGCCATACATTGCATTTAGTAACTTACTGGGTCATTATGACTCATTTCGTGTGTTTGTTTTCCTTAGTTTTTGCAGTAAGCTCGTTAGTGCGTGTTGCAGCTTCGGGCGCTTGTTGGATTGCAGGTGGTCTTCCGGGCAATAGCTTGGATTATTATTATTATTGTATTTATTATCTTGTGAGACACGGATGTGAAGTTATGTAAACTTTACTTGGGTAGTTATGTTAGTATTTTATTATCGTTATTTTGGGAGCCGACTTGTTTGGTCGAGCTGTTGTATTTATTTAGAAGTTATTATGTCATCTTCCCGAGCAAGGTTTTAGCTCGCTTATTCTAGTATTGTGTTATGGTTAATTCTATCTCCGACAATTTTAGTCGTGAGTCCTTGGTTTAGTTATTAGTATTGAAATCTCTTATTCTTTAGGTTGATTTATTCCTCCGGCATGTTATAGCCGTAGAGTTGTTGTTTATCAGGTTGGGTTCTTGTTGCTTCGCCGGCCTTAGGTTGCCGATGGTTTGTTGTACGTGCGCAATGTTGCGTCACGCGAGTCGTAGATTTGTCGAGAAATAGTCGTCTCTCAGCCTTGTATTCCTTAGTTATAATTATAGGCTTTGGTCCCATTTATGATTCGCTTCCGCAGGTATTGGTTTTTTCTTATTCCGTATCGCCGTTATGGCTTTACCTTCCTGTCTCGAGCTTGATGGCTCATCTTTTGGACTCGTATCATTATGCTTAGCAGGTGCTTGTCCGTCTTTAGCTTGTCTTGACAGCACGACCTTGGGATTCCGCATTGGAGTCCGGGTCGGGCTGTCACATTGCAGCTAGGTGGAAGAAGAAAGTTGCCCATACTTTAGACAGACCTGATCTATCTGAATCAACCCGATTGTTTATAAAAAACCTCCAACCAATTTATCTTGAACGCATTAGGTATCTTCCCTACAGTGATTTCAATGCCATTGTTGAAATAGGAAATCGTATTGATGAAAAAGTACGTACAGGGTTCCTAGAAATTGATACACCTCCAAGTTCATTCTGCTACTTTGAATCGGAGGAAGCATCTACGGAAGAAATCAACGTTGTTGAAAGAATTCCAACTAATAAGCACAGTAATATACCTTGGTCTTATGGAGCAGATGAATCTATAAATGTTGTTAGAAAGGACATCAATACCAGCAGACATACAAAAGGTCCTCAAAACAAGCGACATTATGATGAACTATATGCTCCAATGTCACTGATACTGCAAGGGTTAATAGCACAATAAGTCCTTAAGCCCCCTGAGAACTACAAACCTCCAAACTCATTACCCGCCAAATGGAACCACAACAAGTACTGTGAATACCACCAATTCAGTGGTCATATCACCGACAAATGCTTCTCACTCAGGAATGTTATCCAAGACCTTATCGATGATAAAATCATTGAGAAGCCGCACCCATTGCCACACAATAAGCAAGTCAACATGATTGATTATGATAAAAAGTGATCAAGCATCGCCCAAGGATCCCATTGAGAAAGAACTTGGATAAGGCAGAACGTCAGTACAAGAAGTTGTTGGTCACTCAGGGAATGACAAGTGAAAATCTTTTGAGACTCATAAAACCCTGGAATACCCTTTTGTATACACCTCCAGAAACCTTTTTACCTTTGAACATCCTCTTGCCTAATAAAATCTTCAAGAAGCAACTTTCCGAGTATTTCTTTTTCTTTTCGATTCAGATCACTTATTTCCGAGTATCCCTGGACAGGTTTTCTTCTAAAGGATGATAAATTGACTCATTTAAAAACACCTAAATCTATACGAGTTGATAATGAGTCATCCAGAAGATATGGACCCGTAAACTATTAAGAACACATGAAATCCAAAGCAGGCAAATCGTCTTGACCGGAATCACCTTCGACCCTTTGCGGCCAAGCTGTTAGTAGCATACTGGGACTTCCTACCATTAATACTAACACCCCTCCAAAAACCTAAAACCCTTTTAAGTCCACCATATGCCAAAATCCCTACTGAAAATAAGACCTTCCAATATCCCCAACCAAAAAACTATCCGCATGATCCAGCTTTCCAAAACCGGGGCTGTGTCGCCTTTTTATATCCACCAAGAATGATTATCATTTGCCCCAAATGGAGAGAGGACATTCCTCAACGGCTATTATAATACTCCGAAAAGAGAAAAAAAGAAAAAAGAAAAGGAAAAAAAGAGAAGAAAAGAAAAAAAAAATATCTTTAGGAACAAGTCCATCATTTGTCCATCTCTCCCTTACACAAACTAATTTGGGGCTTCTCGGGGAAAATCAACAGATACACTTTTTAGATGTGGATTGAATAAAAAAAAGGGCCCACCATACCCAAAGCCCAAGCTATACCCAAAGTCAAAGCCAAAAGGCCTACTATATTCAAAACCAAAAACCAATTGTCCATCTAGAACCTACAGCTTGAAAAGCCAACCAATGATCAAATTATTGATCTTTTTTTTAAACAAAAATCAATTCCATGAAGAGGCCTTCTAACCAGAGGCCAAATAAAAAAAACTTCAAAACCAATCTATCCCCCAAATACTTAAACAGTACACCCTGAACCAGTCGCAATCAACAGCTCTGCTTCAATCGGTTATAACGTGATCTAAGTCAAAGATGAAACTCCTTACTAAAACACACAAAAACATGAAAATATAATTACCAAGTACGGTCCATAAACCACCAATCTAGCAATACTCGGCAATAAAGTGAACTCTGAATTTCGGCTCTCTTTCTTGTTCAGTAGAGTCATCTTCATATCATGTGCCTTTGATTTTCTCTTCAAAAAAAAAAGAAAAAAAAAAGAGAAAAGTCCACCTATGAGCTTTCCCTCCATCCACTTCTGGGGTTATTCTCCATTCATATCCATAAAAACGTATCGATTGAGTATGCTAGAGGCTTTCTATCCCATCTTGAAGAATTTATTGATTGAGTCACCCTGGGGCTTTTCCCACCGAAGTCGTGAGTCTTGTCCATGCAGTCTCCAATCCCATGTTCCCTGAGCTATGAATTGTTGGTCATAACGAAAAATGTTCCGGTTAGAAATCTTTGAATTAGATGACAGGATCACTTCTCATGCCTAATCCTTATTTGAATCCAAGGATATCTATACATATATAAAAGGAGAGGAGCAAGTTTTGGAAAGTTCCCGCCAAAAGTGGCTTTCCAAATTTAGAAACGTTTCTAATTTGTATATAAGCCACTTTTTACATTGGAAATTGAAAATAAAAAAATATCATTATTATGGTTGATTGGATAAATGATTCCAAAACCTCTTCACATTCTTATTTAGTATATTTTGAAAAATATGCATAGTAGAAATATGAGAGATAACAAAACCAAGTTTTTTTTTTTTTTTTGTCAATTTCTTTGCATCGATATCCAGGCTAGGAAAAATAAAGATGGAATAAAACAACGATTTTGAAACTAAATCATATACACACACTTTGAAGTAAAACTAATTCACAGACAATCAATTAATAATAATATCAAGATCTGACAAATTTTTCTCTATTTCATTATAACTAAAGTTATTATTGTAAAAAAAATCTATAAATCGAGATAGGACCGATTTTTTTGAGACAGCTAGCTACATGTAAAAAAAATAAAAACCCGATAATTTCTGATTTTTAGTTACTTATACATGTTTAAAAATTCAGATATAAAAAAAGTACTGATGATGAAAATAATCAACATTTAGATCGAATTTGTTTGTTAGTTAAAATTAATAAATGAGTTTTGAAGTTAAACAGAGTTTTTGAAATATTTTTGGAAATTTGAACATACCAACAACTTTTCGGTAAGTCGGTGCAGCTTCCGTTGTTGGACTTTCTTTAGGTGGTAACCTTTGGATTGACCATCGCTGCAAAAAATGTGTAAACAAAATTGCAACGTGTGGTGAAACTAGGTTAAAAGTATTTTCTTTTCGTTTACATACATCAACTAAAACAACGTGGTTTTATGAGTGTTTACTGGGTCGTGGTCCAAAAGTTATCCAAAGCACGGTTTAAACCAAATTTTCCGATATCTATCCATCGATCGTTTGAATTTTTGGTTCATTTTCTTTGACTCATCTCCTACATTTTATTTTCTATGGTTATATACTATTTTAATTATTTTTTTATGTCTGCTTTTTAAATTGAACCATAATACTTGAATTATTTTGTAAAAATTACCAATTTTGAAAATTGTAGTTTTTAAAGTTTTATGACAAAACATATTAGTATATCACAAACAATTTTCCCTTCGCCTGATATTATATGCGCTATCAAATTTTTTAAAAACATTAATGTAACTTATTATATATATATATATATATATATATATATATATATATATATATATATATATATATATATATATATATATATATATATATATATATATATTAATATCATTTTTTAATACGTGAAACACATCAGTGAATTTAAATTTTGTTGAGACTCCAGAGTAGAGAATGAGAGAAAGTGAACCTCAATCCCATTGTTTAGAATTGGAATTGTGGGCTTCAATGTAAATTTTATTGTTTATATCCAGAAAAAATATTAGAATTTGAATTGAACTGTAATTCTTAATATTTTTATTCTATAAATTGATTTTTTTTTTCTCCAAAGGTAAAACATTTTTAAACCTAAAGACTCTTGATTTCATTATTTTTTTAATTTCTATTAATTTGCTTATACGTTTATATTTTTAATTGAACTCTACATGCGAGCCAAATAAAATAATCTTAATTTTAATGTTACAAAATTATGATATTCAATTCTACACATCGAACTAATAATCTTTATATTGCAATCATTTTTGTATTTTATTAGCACTAAAGTTTTAACTATTGTATTGATATGAATATAGACTTCGTGTATCGCACGAGTGTTTTGATTATAATTTTTTATGATTAACTTCAATTTTTATTGTATAAAGTAAACTGTTTTGGTCAATGACATGTCACTTCGATATCAATTTAAAGATATGTTTAAAAAGTTATTGTTTTTATTAATATAATTTTTTATAATTTGTTTTATATGCATATTGAACTCGTGATTTTTCATATAATTATTCTGTTATATGGTTATCATTAAAATTTTATATTATTTTATTTATATCAATATTGAACCGTGCATTGCACAGTTGTATTGTAGTATATATAAAAACAGAAGTACATAATTTTTAGAAATTTCCTGCCAAAACTTACTTTTCAAAAATGGAATCACTTATGTTCTGTTTATGTCAAAAAAAAAATTGAAATTGAATTTGAGAAATGTCATTTAAGGATGTTAACAGAAACTATTCCAATTGAGTTTACTTTTTTTATTTGGAGAATTAAATTCGAAAATGACATATAAATAGCATATAACTATTAAAAATTACACAAAAATATAGTAGAAATCAAATTTCTAGGCTAGTTATTCATAAGTCAGACAGAGTCCTTGTGCATATAATTAATTACAAACAAAATAATTATATAAAAATAATTCATAAAATGGTATTTATTCAAAAATATTGAATAGCTTAGCATTATTATAAATAAAAAATAGGTAAATAAAAATACTTACGATTGTTTTTAATAGACCTTGCAATACAGTTCTATAATATTTAAAACAAAAAAAAACAAATAAAAAAATACTCATGGGCCTGACTTTGTTTGTTTTTTTAGTTTGGGTTCGTCTTAGTTTAAATTATCACTAGATTTTGTGTCTGTGGCACGGTGTCAGTATGAAACTTATTCAATGTATGAAGCGGACAATTTGCAAATGGATTGATATATGCTTGGGATTTTGTAAATATCAGATGAATGCACACTACACAACTGAAAAGAAGACAAAACTCAATTAACTAAACAAAAAAATACATTTTATGGTGGTCAATTACAAATAAGTAAGAATATCGAGAACTTTATGTCATTTTCAAATTAGAGTGACATTTTCTCTTTTTCTTTTTTGTTAATTCTTTATGTAATTGAAAATTGAAATGTAATATATAAGTTTGAAAGAGATACATGTTTTTTGTTTTGTGGTTTCAATTAAATAGTCATATAAAAATTAAGATGTAATTTTTTTAATTACATCACATCAATGAACAATATATATTCTGAAATCTCAAACTGTGAGTTAAATTTGAACGATACATACTCGTGAATATTTCAATTGAATTACATATTCTTAAATCTCAAACTGTGAGTTAAATTAGAAGGTTGGAACTCAAATAATATTGTTTCGTAACATAGTCTATTCACTTGAGTTATGCAATGACATGAGATTAATTGTTATAAGGCTGAGAAATCATGTTTTAGAGGGTTGAGTTCTTTCAAAGGGCAATTCTGGTGGTACTCTTTTGATTCTAAAAATGTCACTGATATTATTTAATCCTAAAATTTCTTTCAAATTTTAGATAAAACATTTTTTGTTGATTATGTCTTACGCAATGTCTATGAATAAAAACCATGGTAAGTCATTGCCTAATATAAGACTCCATTTAAAAATATGGTTTTTGGTTATCATCAGTTGTATGTAGCTTTGTCTAGAGTTACTATGTGATATTTATAGTTGCAATTGTCGTTTATGTTGAACGAAAATTATTGTATATAAAAAGTATTCCAAAATTTATATTTTTTTTCAAATCTATAGGATTTTCTATATTTAATTTTATTGTTTATTATTTTTTGTTTATTTTGTTCATTTAAAAAATTAATTACATATTATTCAACTTTAATTTAGTATATAATTCTATACACATGTGCAATCCGTGCAACGCACGGGTGCATCACTAGTCACACATAACAAGTTGCAAAGTTGGTACACTACTACAGGGTCCCCCATGATTCCTGCGAGCCGGGTAAATGGTTTCGGATACAGTTTGTCCCTACTTTCCTTTTGATGCTAGACTGGTTGTCTACCAATTTCTGTCCAGAATACCAAAGGTTGGGAACCTCACTTACAAGGTTAGACTCTTTGTTTTGCCTTGGCATCACGTCGGTTTCTCTAAGTTCCATCAGATCTTAATGATTGACCGCCGTGTTATCTCGTCCTATGGGCCCGGTTTTTGAAACCCCTCCTTACTTTTTCTTTGCCAAAAACCATGATATTTTGTTATCAAGTCAAAAGAAAGAAACGGAAGACCTTCATTAAATTTTTTCACAAAGAAACCCCACCAGATACCATAAACCAAACAAACATATATATATATGTCACACCTCCTACGATTGTGGCCAAAGCTTCGAGTGAACCCCAACAAAGCTACAACCTCAGCCTTTTCGGGCACTAGCCAAGAAGTGCAGGTGTTATATATATATATATATATATATATATATATATATATATATATATATATATATATATATATATATATATATATATATATATATATATATATATATATATATGATAATTAGTTTTGCTTAAAAGGTCAAATCATATACATGTACTATTAACTAGTGTTTGCATATAAACTAAATTGAAAAGTAATGGAGTTAATAATTTAGTTTCATGCACATATTATTGATCTCATCATCATCCCTGCATTTTAAAAATAATTGGCAGCATTCCACCACAAGGCTTCATAATATTTGCTGCTCCTATGCTGGGATAAGCACATTTTTAAAAAATCACATCGCTTTTCCTATTATAGGTTAAGCGCATTTTGAAAAGCAGCATCGCTTTTCCTTTGCTAGGAAAAGCCCGTTTTAAAAACACTTCTTTCCCTATTCTGGGGGAAACTCATTTTAAAAAATCACATCGCTTTTCATATTCTGGGTTAAACGCATTTTGAAAAGCAGCATCCCTTTTCCTATGCTGGGAAAAGTCCGTTTTAAAAAACACTTGTTTCCCTGTTATGGGAAAAACTCATTTTAAAAAATCTCATCGCTTTTCCTATTATAGGTTAAGCGCATTTTGAAAAGCAGCATCGCTTTTCCTTTGTTGGGAAAAGCTCGTTTTAAAAACATTTCTTTCCCTATTACGGGGGAAACTCTTTTTTTAAAAAATCGCATCGCTTTTCCTATTCTGGGTTAAACGCATTTTGAAAAGTATCATCGCTTTTCCTTTGCTGGGAAAAGCTCGTTTTAAAAATACTTCTTTCCCTATTCTGGGGGAAGTGCATTTTAAAAATTACATTACTTTCCCTATTCTGGGGGAAGTGCATTTTAAAAATTGCATCGTTTTCCCTATTCTGGGGGAAACGCGTTTTAAAAAATTGCATCACTTTCCTTATTCTAGGGGAAATGCATTTTAAAAAAAATTGTATCACTTTCCCTATGCCGGGGGAAGCGCGTTTTTAAAGTTTCATCACTTTCCCTATTCTGGGGAAATCACTTTTTAATCCCACCAAGTTTTGCATATGCTGGGCGAAACGCATCTGAATCCCACCAGTTTTGCCTATGCTGGGCGAAATGCACCATCCATCCCACCCAGTTCTTGTTGTTTGCTTGTCTGCTAAAGCCGAACTACGTTTGGTCTGATTCATGAGAAAGGGATACGTAGGTAGCCTACCTAGTAGGCACGACCATCAGAGCAATTCATTTGCATATCTGCTCTAAAAACCACGAAGACCAACTATAACCAACTAAAATTGTTTAGGGTATGTGAGATTTGAACTGCATTGTTGGTCCGCAATAAAGCTCGAATAGGCTAGAAGGGGGGTGAATAGCCTATTACACCACATTAAAAACTTTTCTTTTGGATATGCATTAAGTATAGATTTTAGTGGTATAGACGATTAACTTAAGGAGCATGTCTGCTGTTAGTTTAGAATAAAGCAGGACAGACCAGCAGACTTGCTCTCAGTAGAGCTATAAACTCTGCTGGTGAATCGTCTGTAAAACAAAAGCCTATTTAGAAAGAATTTATGCAGCGGAAATGTTTAGGCTTAAGTTTTAAGAAGTCTTAAGTAGATGTACACGAATAAATTATCAGAACAACAACATACTTAATCCTTATTCCAAAATGCAGGTTTTAAGAAATCATTGAGTAGTGCCTTTTCAAAAGATAAAACAGTTTATGAAAAGCACATAGAGAGATAAAGATTGGAAGATGAATAATTGAAAGAGCATCTGAATTTATTCAAAGATAAATTACAGATTACATCAACCTAGACTCTCTATGAAAATTTATGTTCTCATCTTCATCAATCCCCTATTCTTGTACTTAATCGTTTATAGACAAACTCTTAAGTACAAAGGACAATAGGAGACGGATGAGAAGCTTGATGGCGAGAAGACACTAAGGTTATTCGTTCATAATAAATATCTGAACGAATGAGTGCAGAGCACTCAACCTCCTAAGATGATTGATTATTACACAATCAACAACATTTGTATCGAAATACAAATCTGAAGATATGAATGTAATAAATACATACATCTTTTCATTTTCCTTAGGCAACATCTGGGTTGATCTTCAAATTGATCAACGTCTTGACCTTTAGCTTTAGAAATAGGTTTCTGAAGCTTCAGCTAAAGGCTGAGTTCTTCGAAGAAAGATGAAGAACTCAAATCAAGAACTGGGTTCTTGACCAAGACGAGAATCTTGACTGTAGACGATCTCTGATATCTCTACTCTTCTTCATGAAGATTCTTCCTAGCAAATCACAGAGGATGAGATGCTAAGGTCTGGGTAGGGTCACTGCAACTGGGATGTAGATATCTTAGATCCGTTTGTGAAGACGATCTCATTGTAGATCTCTTTTCTTCTTCGAAGCTTTTCATGCAGATACAGAGACTGTGGTTGTCTCTGTTATCGTCGTCATCTTCATCTTGTGGACGTTGTAGACGTTGTGTGTCGACGACCCTCGTTCTCTGACCACGTCACTTTTGAAGAGTAGAAGAGATATTCTTTTATATTGGTTGATCGTTGTCAAGATGATTGTTGAGATTTGAAGATACGTTTTCTATCCGTTAGAGATGTTGAATGTTGAAATCCGCTGGATAGAGATGTGTTGTTCAGCTGGACCTTTAACCGATGGATAAAGTCTTTGTCTTTAAGGTCCTGAACTAGTTACCTGTCAGACCATCATTGATAGGTTCCTGAAAAGTAAGTCTGACTTCTGATGCACTGTCTGAGTGATCTGTCCAATAAAGTGAATTCTTTTTACAAATCTCAGGAGAGAGAAAAGATCTTGCAGTATCAATGATGTCAGGCTTCACGAGGATTTGAATGGCTCTTGAATCCTGAATACTTTTGTCTTTTGTCTTGATCTACTGCAGTCTTGACTTCTCTAAAGCACGTGCAGAATAAAGTCTGCTGGTCTGATGTTCAATGGTGAGTCTATCTTGAGAGAAAGACTGCTGCTTGTTAATGTGAACATTCAAACTGTGACAGAGATGCTGGTGAGTCTTCAAGGTGTCTTCGAGATGCACTTGACAAGTTTGCTGGTGAGGAATCCTTTGAGACTTTCTCATGGTAGCACGTCTGCTGGTGGCAAGTCTTCAGGGTGTCCATTAGTGCATTCAACAAGTCTGCTGGTGACGAGTTTTGTGAAGATCCTTTTGAGACTTCAGCAAGTCTGCTGGTGCTTTGCGCATATGAGGTGCTGTTCTGTTCAATCATCTGTAAGGAGGTTAGGACTAGACTAGGACAACCTAATCTTAGACCTATGTGTTGTCAAACAAGCTGCCACACTAATCAGCACGTAGACCTCTTATGACACACTGTAATAGGAATACGCAAATCAAAATATTAGGGATATGCAACAAGATAATTTGATTATCAAGAAGCATATTCCAATATGCATCCTAAACTGTTGCATCTTATACTGCCACATATTGCATTCCTCCCCATTATAATTTCCACGAAATTTGGGAGTCTATTTCTTATCAACGATGTTCGTTTACTTGGTAAGTTTCGATTTACCCATAAACTCTATCGTTGAGGGGCTCTGTAGACACTCCAATTTCGTACTCCTGGTATGTAACATGGCATAAAATATCAAGACCTGTTAAAGGACTAACGAATGTCAAGTTACAGGGTTGAAAATGCAAAGGAAAAAGTAGGATGCATAAACAGTGAATTGCAGGGGGCCAAAATGCCAAAAATCAAAGGAAAAAGAGCCTGGGCACTACCCCAAGACCTCCCTGGTGCCGCGCCACTACCCCCCATGGGCAGCGCCCAACAGTTCCAAGTCTCCTGTAGCAGTTTGCTTTTGGTACAACTCTCTCAGCGTACCGTACAAGCTGATGAAGCTCAAAAGGAAAAACTTAATCACGAAGGAATCCTCACTCCTAGCCTATAAATATAGGCCCCCGGTTTGTGAATTCAGAAGAACAGGCACACGGTGAAAACACACAGTTACGTAGTGAGTTCACCGCACAATTGAGAGAACGCCGAAGGAATTTTTCCTTCTAGCTCCAAAGCTCTGTCAAATCTCTCCCAAACACTAAAACTCTCTGGCCAAAGTGAAACCTAGTTGCCCTATTAGGATTCCGCCCTATTCCACAGGTCCAAAAATCCCAAAAAGAGCAGTTGCCCTGCCCAAATACAAACGTCAAATCAGCAAAAAGCAAGTAGTTGCTCTGCCCGATTTTTTACGCCAGCCAGCCAACAAATCCAGTCAAAGCAAGCAATTGTGCCACCCGGATCCCAAGGCGAAAAGCAACTAAACAGAGCAATCACGCTGCCCAAAATCAGTCAAAAGACTCCCTCTCCCTAAAGGCCAGAGCGAGCACACTCTAGGGCCTACCAGTAAGGAGTTTGGTACGGGATAAAACCCTCACGCTTCAAGAGGTAGGTCTATTAAAGTTTTTTTATGTATAAAAATGCTATTTAAATAGTCCAATATAAGTGAAATAAGCAGTTGTGCTGTCCGAAATTCTATAGAAAATAGCACTAAAAAAAGCCATTATTATGGCCAAACTTTTATAAATGTATTTGTAACTCCTAGAAGGAGGCTAATGTAAGTTTGTAATTATTTCCTTACATATATGAAAATATATATTTAAAATGCTTTATTTCAATTTTTAAATAAATGTAAAAAGGCATATTTTGCCAAAAAACGTGTTTTGAGACCGAAAAGGCGAGTTGGGTGTCTAACCCCTTCCCACCTTGTAAATTAGCCTCCGAACCCTTTTACAAATCTGGTTACTTTTTTGTTTTTCTTTGTTTTCCTTAAAATAAAGATGGCGACTCTATTGATCACATATTGAGTCCACAATTCGAGGCCGAACGTATTCCACGCGCTTTAAAAGGTTTTGAAACCACCCGCTTTTCACCAAGCGGGGGAAAAGGTTATGAATCGGGGCACTCATAGTATCTTTGGAGTACCAAATCCCTAATTATGTTGTTATTTTAACATATCTCATAATTCTTTTCAAGGCCATAAGGTGAGATTCTTTGGGCTTAGCTTGATATCTAGCACAAACACGTACACAATGCATAAGATCTGGACGACTAGCAGTCAAATATAGTAAACTACCAATCATACTTCTATGTAGAGTATTATCAACATCTTTACCATTATCATTTCTACTTAATTTAACTTTGGAAGACATAGAAGTCTTTTTATAAGTAGCATTTTCTATCTTAAATTTCTTCACCAATTTTTTTTTGCATACTTAGTTTGAGCGAGAAATATACCATCTCTAGATTGTTTAATTTGCATACCCAAAAAGAAATTTAATTCACCAACCATACTCATCTCAAATGTAGAAGTCATTCCTTTTATAAATTGTTTCAACGTAGAATCAAATGTGAAACCAAAAACTATATCATCTACATATATTTGAGCAATAAGAATTTCTCTAGAATCAACCTCTCCTCTCTTAAAGTCATTCTCAAGTAGGTAATCAGTTAACCTACCATACCAAGCTCTAGGAGCTCGTTTCAAACCATAAAGAGATTTCTTAAGTCTATAAACATGATCTGTCTTTAAAGGGCCTTCAAAGCCTTTAGGTTGTTCTACATAGATTTCTCCATTTAACACATAAATAGAGAAAGCACTCTTAACATCCATTTGTTGTAAAGATATACCTAAATAGCATGCAATAGCTAACAACAATCTTATGGATTCAATTCTAGAAACTGGAGCAAAAGTTTCATCAAAGTCAATTCCATCTACTTAAGTGTCACTACAACAAAAAAGGTCTTTCACAACGTTTTTAAAACGTTGTTATAGCCTTTTTACAACGTTTTTCAAAACGTTGTGATATGTAACATTGTAGTAGGTCCTTTTTTAATGCAACGTTTTGGAAATGTTGTAAAAAAACGTTGTGCTATCTCCTACCCCAACAACGTTTCATTCCTGGATTTCTATCACACAACATTTGAAAAACGTTGTGGAAACAAAATGACAACGTTTCAAAATTGTTATAAATAGTTTATCACAACATTTAACGAAAAAACGTTGCAAAAACTATTGCACAACATTTGAAAAACGTTGTGAAAACAAAATGAAAACGTTTCAAAATTGTTGTAAATAGTTTATCACAACATTTAACGAAAAACGTTGTAAAAACTATTACCACAACATTTTAAAAACGTTGTAAAAGTTGTATTACAACTTTTGGAAAACGTTGTAAAAAATTTAACACAACATTTAATGAAAAACATTGAAAAAGAAGTTATCACAACATTTAATTAAAAACGTTGTAAAGGTTGTAGTACAACATTTTAAAAACGTTGTAAAAGTTGTATTACAACATTTGGAAAACGTTGTAAAAAGTTTATCACAACATTTAATGAAAAATGTTGTAAAAAAATTATCGCAATATTTAATTAAAAACGTTGTAAATGTTGTATTACAACATTTTAAAAACGTTGTAAAAGTTGTATTACAACATTTGGCAAACGTTGTAAAAAGTTTATCACAACATTTAATGAAAAACATTGTAAAGGTTGTATTACAACATTTTAAAAATGTTGTAAAAGTTGTATTACAACTTTTGGAAAACGTTGTAAAAAGTTTAACACAACATTTAATGAAAAACTTTGTAAAAACGGTTAATTCTAAATTTAATACCATTTCCAGGTTCAAAATATTACAAAAATTGTCAATTGCTCAATCCTCCATAGACCCATTGACAAATTACAAATTTACAATACATAATTCAATAATTCTAAATTGATATTTATTATTAGTATTTAAAAAATGACCTAAAATAACATTATTTTGGGTCAAAATATTTAAAAATAAATAAAAACAGCAGTTGGACGCCAAGGGCACATAGAGCACCTAACTGAATACAAATCTATAACAGTTGGAGTGTGTTGTATAGCCTCGCCAATTTTTTCCAGAGCAATGTCATATTGACCTCGCCTGTCGTAATGCTGCATTTGAAGATTTGACACAAACAATGAGAAATGGAAATTTAGATAAGAGCACAAACAAGAATAAGTCATCCAAGTCAAGATAACAAACCTAAGCCAAATAAAATAAAATCCACATAAGTGTTGAAGGGGGTTCCTTTTCTGCCCTGTATACAAGATGAATGCAGTCGTTCAATATGGATTTAAGGAGGAAAAGCCACTACTCCCAACTCCAAATACAATAAGACTCCTATAACAATGGTTGCACTCCAAACTCTAAATATGATAATCTAATCTAATCTAATCTAATCTAATCTAACTACTTATAAAAGTGTAGGTTGTCTTTTACAACTTAATGTATGGACAAACCTACCCTTTAACTTAATAAATCACTCACCATTAATTAAGGCCAAAAGAGTAAATTTGTCATAGACTAATTAATTGAATGAATAATTAAATAATAGTTTGATCCCTTAACTTGTATATATTTTAAAGTTATGTCCTACATTATTTAATTCAACTCATTTCGTCATGTATTTTTATTTTCTTATCAATTTCCCCAACCTACCAGGATCGTTACAAATGTCGCCCAATATTTTTTGAAATGACAAAAATGCCCTTACTTGGTTGAGACACTAAAACTTTATTCGAATTTTAAAAAAATAATATGGTTTTACTTTCTTAAATATGTTCGGGAAAGACATTATAAGATTTATATGAAAAATTGTATCTATAGTAATAGAATTGTCGGTTAGTATCGAGATATTAAACAAATTTGTAGCATGTTTAGTTATTACCCATGAATAAAATAAGAGAAATAAGTTAAGAAAATGTGTCATAATGTCAAGAAGATGAAAAAAATGAAGAATCATTTGATGAATTTGTACCTTTTGTTAAGGACAATACACATAAATTTATCATGACAAACAATAATGATTAGAAAAAAAAAAGCCATAAATATTATAAATCACTTGCCATGAATTAAGGCCAAAAGAGTAAATTTATCATAAGCAAATTATTCATGAATAATTAAATAATAAATTGAAATGCCACCCAATATTTTTTGAAATGACAAAAATACCCTTACTCGGTTGAGACACTAAAACTTTATTCGAGACTAAAAAAATAATATGGTTTTACTTTCTTAAATATGTTCGGGAAAGACATTATAAGATTTATATGAAAAATTGTATCTATAGTAATAAAATTATCAGTTAGTATCAATATATTAAGCAAATTTGTAGCATGTTTAGTTACTACACATGAATAAAATAAGAGAAATAAGTTAAGAAAATGTGTCATAATGTCAAGAAGATGAAAAAAATGAAGAATCATTTGATGAATTTTTGCCTTTTGTTAAGGACAATACACATAAATTTATCATGCCAAACAATAATGATTATAAAAAAATTGTCATAAATATTATATGTGATTGACGCAAAGATTGTATACAACCAATATATAACATAGCATATATGTTAATATGTTAAAGTTAGGAATACTATATTGAAATATAAAGCATTATTATGAACAGAAATGTTAGTTATAACTAATTGATAAATATTACTCCCTCCGTCCCTAAATTATCGTCCTCCTTTCCTTTTTTGTCCGTCCCAAAATAATTGTCCACTTTAAAACTTACCTTTTTAGAACATCACTTTTACCACTTTACCCTTACTTTTTCACTCTACTTTAATTACGGGCCACATATACATGGACATTAATGGAAACTACACATTAAACCAATATAAATAATCAAGTCAATTACTTTTTCTTAAACTGTGCGCCGGGTCAAGCAGAACAATTATTTAGGGACGGAGGGAGTAAGATTTACTCTTGCATCATGCAAATTCATGTTGCAAATGATGCAATTGTGAGCAATATGTGTCCGTTGGAGTTAATTTTCTCTTGCTCTTTTTTTTTTTTTGGTTTATTCAGTTATGTGATTTAGATAAATTATTTTTAATCAACATTAACAATAAAAATAATATTTTAATTTAAAATTGATATCAAACATTAAAATATAGCATATTAAATGTAAATTATCATAAATAAAACAATGTGAATTCCAAAATAAACACAATATATATATATATATATATATATATATATATACACACACACACACACATATATATATAACTAATATATATAATAATAATAATAAGTAAATACAAATAAATCAAAAGTCATTCATTACACGATTAAGAGCTTTGTGAGTTAGGTTAGAAACAACATATGGACTAAGGCTCCATTTGTTTCACAGAAAATAACTTCCGGAAAACGTGTTCCTCATTTTCCGGTGTTTGGTAACCTTAGGAAAATGTGGTCAACGTAAAAATAAATACTCACCACATCCTAAAATTAGTGTCCACTATATCATATTATTATTTAAGGACGTCTCAAACATTATTAATTTTATTTTTTAAAACAATTTTTCATATCAATTATCAAAAAAAAAAATTTGTAAGCTTGAAAAAAGATAAACATTATTGATTTGACACCATTAATGCTAAATTGAGGGTTATTAAAAGAAAATTACTTAAATTTCAACACTATTTTATATTCAGTATGCGTATTAATATTAGAATATACTTTTTGTATTTATTCATATATTGTTTTCAGTAACATTTTCCGTGTATTTGTCAAACATCCTAAAATGTTTTCCGACATATTTTCAAAAGATTTACCAAACAAGTGAAAATTAAATCTTTTCAATTTCTAGAAATCATTTTTCCGAAATCATTTTCTGGAAAACATTTTTCGTGAAACAAACGGATTCTAAGCCTCTCTTTCAAAGTCCGAAAGATGATAATCGTTGACGACAATGTAAGTGTTAAATTAGTCAAAATTATATTTTTTTCCACCCAATACGAAATATCTTCATTGTACTGAATATGAGACAATGCTCACACTGACACTCGCACACACATCTCAATCAATTTAGCCTCTCATATAGAAACTACATACAGGAGAAAAGAAGTCATCAAATGTTAGAATAATTATCGGAGCAACAATTGGTGACCAAAAATTAAAATTAAAGTTAACGGTATTAGCATAAATAACCAACATTTTGAAGTCCACTAACCTATTTTAACAGTCAATCACCCCAAGGTAGAGTGACCAAAATATGTACTAAGCCTTGTTTAATTAGTTCCTAATTTAAAAAATTGTAAATTTAAACCCTAGATAATTATTATTAGGCTAAAAATCCAACTCTTCTTATCCCACACAGATATCGCCTACATCAGTCCATTAATTACCTTAACATTGGCCCATTATTACAATTACTAGCCTTAATTGTAAAAATTATTTCCTAGGTAATGGTGGTAGCCGTTTCATACAATGAATGAGGGAAAGCAGTTGGCGCGAGAGAAGGGGACAATTAACGCCAAAGTAACGAACTATAAAAAGGTTGCTAAGTTCTTGGGAATGCTCCTTAGTTCATTTTGCCAGAAAAGTCAGAAATATTTTGGGGAGCACGAGAAAGACGGTGGAGCAGAGGCAACCGACCAAAAACAGAGCAAGGTGTTGAAGTTATGAGGTTAGCTTAGCTTGTTTTTGTAGCCGTTGTCTATCTATTTTTGGTTCTTAAAATACTTGTTGAATTGGTATGGCAGATTGCTTTGAACTTTGTTGATGAATAATGTTGATTTAGGCTTACTTCCACAGTTTTTTAAACTTTGTTTCTGTCATAATACACACTTATCACTATCTACCTTAAAATGATCAACATAAGAGTTTAACAAAGAAGTGACTATCCTTTTGAACTACCCATCCAGTATCTTTTCAATAGTGATAATGTTGTGTATATTTGATGTTTTCAAACCTGTTTCCACATGAAACCCTATGCCACTCAAAATGTATCATCACTGACGATCAGTAGCTAAGAAACTTACAATTAATGTCAAAATCAATTAGTAACCTCAACATGTCTCTCCAATTAGTTTTCTTCTCCGTGCTCTGTGCATTCTCTGTAAATGCAACATTTCTTCTCACATTCCATGAATGGAGCAGCAGGGATCTCAAATGATTAGCTAAAGATGTATGAACTGACTCGGGCTCGTCAATACTTACAAAATAAAATCACTTCTCTGTCAAAACAAATGTAAACATGTCTAACATGTCAGGATACATATAAAGAATAGTCATAATCAAACTTAAGAAACCTTGATCTCCAAAGTCTGGAACAAGAGTGCTGATCTTCTGGCATAGGATTCATCTGAATATATACTAAGACTATCCTCTTTCAACTTATCCATATCTTTCTTAGCACCTACCTTTGGATCTGACACTTGTGAGGAAGATGTAACCTTGCCTTTTCTTTAGGTTTTTCTAAGATTTCGTAGGAAAAGGTCCAAGTGCTCAAGACGAAGCTGGTAATTTTCTATATTATCCCCAAGGATCATACCACAAGAATAAAACAGCAAGTATTTGGATACAATAGAATAAAACTATAATTAAAAGCACATGAATACATCTAGGACAGAAAATAAAGTGTTGTATTTGTGAGAAGAATAAACCACTAGAATGCTGAATATTGCAGATAGTTGTCATCATCCTCATAAATGAAACTTAATCCCAACCTTTTCACAAAGACTCCATCGTCAATATAACTCGAAATAGGTTGACACTATAGATGTATACCACATAAACACTTTGCCTTCATCTTGGTCCTTTTCCACGATTCAAGAAAAAATGGGTACAAGAAAAGGCTCATACGCGCGCTGTTGATGTTTGCTTCAGTTGTACGTAGCAGTCTTGTAGCGGAACTCCCACTATAATTCCTCTCTATCTCTCTCTGGGACCAGCTATTTTGTTTCCCTCTTCTTCCCTTACTTAAAATCGGGCCATTATATTATGGTGAAATTTTCTCTCAACTTGCTACATTTTGAAGTGAAATTTTATTCACATGCCAAGACTGTTACTGTCCAATTTTGGCGAATCAGTAAACATGAAGAAATCGCCACAAAAAAAAATTGTTAACTAATCCATCCAATAACTTAACACCAAAATATTAACTCAAACCATCCAATAACTTAACCGCAAAATATTAACTAATCCATCATGGAAGATT
The DNA here is from genome assembly GCA_013146195.2 of Codonopsis lanceolata. Lineage (NCBI taxonomy): Eukaryota > Viridiplantae > Streptophyta > Magnoliopsida > Asterales > Campanulaceae > Codonopsis > Codonopsis lanceolata. The sequence continues at coordinate 92,549,207 of CM028383.1, forward strand.
ATCATTGACTTATGGAAATATGTCCCCAAATTACATAAACCATATTCGTGCAGAATGTAACTCTATTAACCTGAAAGCCAAGTAATAAGATAACAAAAACCCTTAAGTCTAAGAGAATAGGATTAAAGAAAAAACAACAAGTACTTATTGTGAACCTATTTTGTTTACTGTATGATCAGACATGAAAAACATAATAAACTCGACAATGCAACTTATTATCTAATAGACGAACAATATCAACTAACCCAAACATCGCTCTTCCTTTTTTACAAAACAAACTAACAATAATCCATGTAGCTAGCCTGATTCAGGAGCCTCTTCTCAAAATCAACATGCGGACTGAGGACCTCTTCAGCACATCCACTCATTTTTTAATTGCATTGTGTTGTTTTTGCTTGATTTTAAACACACATCTTACGCTTGATGGGAGAGAGAGATTCACGTTGATGAGCAAAATAGCGATTAAAAAAGAAGGCCGGATGTGTAGTATTATCCAATCAGTTATCTTACCTCATATTTGACTAACTGAGAGAACACCTTACTCATGGAAGCACCTGAAAGATCATCCACACTAGACATTAGTCTCGACGTGGTTGAAATCATTGATCTGTGGAGAGAGCTCGCCTATGACATTAGTGTTGTTTTCATCAGGGTCATTACGAAGAACCGTTGTAGCTGAACAACATACTCAAGATTCCACAACACACATCTCTCATAGAAGGCCTATCCACGCAAAAGTCGACCAAACATTTCTTTGTTATTTCTTCGAACAAACGAAGACAATCCAGCTTTATTTTCCCCATAAGATTAGAGTCAATTATTTGATCCAATGTTCTTTCTTACGCCATTTCATCGCCCATTCAACTAAGTTGACCATTTCCATAGGTAGAGATGGATCTATCAGGTCTCGCACATAAAACTTCAAACAAAACCACTCCAAATGAGTACACATCGATTGATCGTTAGCTCTTGTCATCTCAAGTACTCAGGCTCAAAGTATCCAAAACTCCCTTTGACTGTTGTACTCACATGGCTCAGATAAAGCTCAAGCAAGCCCAAAGTTAGCAACCTTTGCCATCAAATTCTCATCTACCAATATATTGGCAGACTTCACATCACGATGAATCACAACTTTGGAGTATCCAGTGTGAAAGTATATGGTTTGATTAGCTCTTTAACCAATAGTTGAGGACTTTGACACAAACTGATGGCACTTCGTTATCTAATTTTTTCTCGTGAAGAAGACTACTCGGTATGCCCAATGTATTCACATATCTGCTTAGTTTTTTTCTCCTTTATCAAGTATGCCCCAAGTTATTCTGTCGCTTCTTGAGGTGTCTAAAATGGCCAATTCAGCTCTAACAAGATCAAATAAGCCATAACAGTGACGTTATCTATGGAAACAACTTGTTCAAATCAACACTTGAACATTAAATTAATTGGATGAAGATTACATCCTTTTTTTTAATTTCACTTTTATTTACCCTCACTTTTCATTTCGATTTGTATGCAATGTCTCCCTTCTCACCACATTCACAGCTCATTACTAACATGAATAATTTCATAGACCCAAACTAACATGATCGGGGAGTATCTCTCTCACTCTCTCTCTCTCTCTTTGTTTTTTTTTCAATTGCACCGTGCATCAATGCTTCTGTATAGCTTGTTCTCAATATTTTCACGATAATAAACAGTCTCCATTCATCATATTTAGCTTATTTAATGCACCACATAGGCAAATACTATTTCAATCACACGAGTGCCTTTGACAGTAATTAACATTTGTTTTCTAAGTTCTGATCATGCTCAATTTTGTATAAAAGTTACTATGGTCTGGATTCATGTATATCACAGCTCCATGCATGAATTAAAAAAACAACATGGAACAATCACAACAAAAGATCCAGCTGGATTTATGAGGGCATAGGAGTTTCTCCTTCAAGCTCTGACATTACAATTAGCGGGTCTGTCAATTGAAGGGAAAGGCACTGACTTGGGAATTGGATTTTAAATGTGATTTTTATTCCTACATTTTGCTAATACAACTTCCTTAGTTATTTAAAGCTATCATATGACAATGCTCACAATTCTTTAATATGGTTTGGTCATATTTCTTTCAGTTACTATTCCTATGTCCGCTATGTTTCTTTACAATGATTTATTGGCATTCATAACGCAGAACAAACAACACGACAATATGTCGACCAACTCAGCTATTCAAGTAAGGCACCTCCAAATAAATCAAAAGTCCTTCACGACACGATTAAGAGCTTTGCGAGTTGGATTAGAAACAACATGTGGACCAACCCTCTCTTTCAAAATCCGAAAGCTGATAATGATTGACGACGAAGTAAGTGTTAAATTAATCAAAATTATAATTTATTTTTATTTTACTTTTAATATCTCCAAAATCCTAGATTATGTATACACACTTCACCCACCCAATATTAAATATCTTCATTGTACTAAATGTGAGATAATACATTGCAGGGTGTTCAAATTGGTATCATAATTTTCAACGAAGACATCAATCACTTCGCCAAAACTTTTGAAGCCAACAAAACATATCAAATCTCCAACGGTGATGTCAAAAAAATCAATCCAATGTTTCCGAATGTACATCCCGAGAAGGAAATCGTGCGAAAAAATATTCAAACGTCCAAGTTGCATCCCAAGATATCACCGACAACATTAGTAATAATTTCAAGGACATCAAAGCCATTCAAGATCACCATCATTGGGATGATGACATGGGTAATTAAATTGACTTCCACATAACAACTATTCACTTATAAACATGTTGTACAACAATATCTCATTGTTGTTTTATAATTGCAGATTTTTGCGGTATAGTCACCAAAGTGAAAGATTCCCGAACCATTGAGACTCAAGAGGAGCACGGAAAGCTTTAAGAGAAATAACAGTAATAAACAATGAGTAAGAACAATACACAAAAAAACAACGTACTCATGAGCTTCTTATGTTATTTTCCAAAAAAATTGATAAACTATTGTTTTATATATAAAAAAGTAGAAACAAGTATGAAACTCATTCAACAAAGCGGTCATATTGACCTAACTTATAATAAAACAAAACCTTGTATATCATTACTTAATAATCATAGGGAAAAATATTCAGGCACTAACCAATAATTATCGTACTTTGGGAAGATTTAGCGACAAATGAAGGCAGTGAATTGCAAGAAATCGTTACTCAATATCCAATCATTGCCATCACAAGAGTCGCAGCAACAAAATATCTAGGTAATAATTCAATAATAAAAATGTTAATGCCCATCAAAACTCATTTCATAAATTATTATTCTTATTATTAATTTTGCTGGTGAACTACAATTGCAAACAACAGCTGCATCAATTCTACAAATAGCACCAAAAGGCACGTACTTTGAGAATTTACACGAAAGGTATATTCAAAAAAATTACAAAATTACAAAATGAAAAATATTAATTTTTTAATTTTACAAAAACACAAGTTCAACACAATCAACGATGCATTAGAAATATCAGAAAAATCAATGACACAAAGGATCAAAGGCATGATAAATGACGCTTCAAGAAATAATTCATAACACCCAGAATTTATCAGAGGTAAATTGAATATGCAAATATTATTTCTTAAAATAAAATCTATTTTACTTGATGCAACACTATCACAAACAAAAAAGATGTTTTTCTTTTGTATACTAAATTTATTTGATATAAAGAATAATAAACAATGTATTTATTTGACTCAATCTTAATATACAAAAATTAATATTAAATGTGCAGAATAAATATTGTTGTGTGAAAGGAATAATTGATAGAGTAGAGAATAAGTCAACTATTTGGTACGACGCATGCAAGAAATGTGCAACTTCCATTATGAAGAATGGAGGAACCCCAAAGTGCAACAAGTGTGATGAAGAAGACGTTGAAATTGTGCAAAGGTAACAACCAAATTATTCCTCCAAACATTTTAATAATAATTTCTACAATGTTATTAACAAAAATTGTTCCATTATTGCCAGGTATAGAGTCACATTAAATGTGGTGGAAGGTGACCAAAGTGCAATTATAACACTGTTTGAAGAGGCCGCAACCATATTTGTGGGATGCTCAATCCAAGAATATATATCATCAATAGAGGAGGTAAAAATGTGCAATTTAATAGATAATCTAAATTTAATTCATAGACTAAATTATCTACTAATTAATACAGGAGAACATGCTTCTAAATATTACCGAAGATTGAGCACAC
>CM028383.1:92553563-92587704 GCA_013146195.2 Codonopsis lanceolata
CTACCCGTTAGTCTCTGGATCATGAAGCCATTTACTAAACTCTTCCTAGAGTAGTAACTCATTCAATAACACAAAAGTCGATGGTAGTCAAAGACTTAAGCAACACTAGAGCGGTAATAACCCGTAGGTCAAACCATATCGGTGAGTCTTAGATAACAACATGGTCATCCTAGCGACTTATACAAGTAGACTCCATGTATAGAGTACTAAGAAAGCCCCAATCCAAATCTCTCATAGAATAGTCCTCAAATTCATTATTCAACAAGTAGGTGTTTTACTCATTAAAGAATCAAGTAGGAATTCGACAAGAGCGAACAAACTTTGTCAAGTAGATACATCATTCTACAACATGATCTCAATTGTGCATTTGCTTCACACAATCACATAAACCACATAAGAACTCGATTGAGTCTTATAATCACTCATATCAAACATGTCCTTCAATCCATCCCAAAGTCACGTGAAGCTAATATATTAGTCTAGCACTAACGTCATAGGAATTGAATGTGGAGTCGGTATTGTTCAATAACTCCCAAATTTCAACTCCGGTGAGTTTTACTAAAATTCAACCAAATAGAGCATTGATACTATATGCATCACATTGCCCTTTCCTAAGTTCTCCTTTCATTTAGAACTTCGATAACTAGGCCGTTCATGATCTTAAACTAGCCTTAAACACAATCCCGAGTTTCAAACCCTAGTTTCGGTGATTTTGTTAAACCTTGAATTGAACCATTCTTTCACAAGAGTTATTCCCAAGCTCATTATAAACAACATTCATGCTTTATAAAATGTCAAAATCACAACTTCATAGAGAATTCATAAAATCCTACACATGTTTCAAAGGTTGAATTGGAGGATTTGTCTTCAAAAAAGATGTTCATAATCATCAATAGAGCAACTATAATGAAGGGTCATGTCATTTTATTGAACATGAAAATTTCAGGGATTTCTCAACGCACCTTAGTCCTAAGATTAATGGAGGAAAGGTTGATTAAAGAGAGGATTGTTGTAGAAGATCGAGAGCTTCGATTTGGCGGTCTCGGTTGTCGATGGACCACGGATCTCCGGGAAATGGTCCTTCAACCTAGGGTTTCTTCCATGGACGAATTTGGAGCTTGGTCTCTGAATCTCTGGTTTGTTATGATCAGCAATGGCTGATTTTGGCTGGACTTTGTGTTTATATACTTCCCAAGAAGTCCCTAATCCAAGTGATGGTGTTAAGACGCTTCTAATTGGCCAAGGAATGTGAGCCATTGATAAGCAATGATCCAAGGGTTCACAAGGGTCTTAGACAAGTCAACAAAGGTGGCTTTGAGTCACAATGGACGTCCAAGGGCCAAGGGTTCAAGAGTCAATAGCCAAAACACTCAAAAAATGACCAAAGGCTGAAAACTGCCCAATTTCCAGATTGTTGTTACTAGACAGTCGATCTTGTAAAATAGACCATAAATAGATCACACCTCCAAATGAGGTGATTATTGATTTTTGTGAAACTAGACTCTTTAAAATATAGTTTAGCCTTTTAAATTACTCAATTTGGACTTATATTCATCAAAATATGGCTACTACAAGTTCAAGTACAGAAGCTGATTTCCTGAAAACAGAATTCTGGCACAGCCGTAAAATCAAGACCTAAATGAGGTACTTATACACCTTGAAAAATATCATATTATACAGGGAGTATCCTAACATATGTAGGTAAAACATACTAAATTTTTATAAAATTATCTTCAGTAGATTGGTACCAGAATATTCCCGAAGTTTGCCCAAAACCGGACTGAATCTGTGAAGTAATATGTTGGTCATCTAATTTCCAAATGCAACAAGTCTATGAACAATGATTATGCAAGCAGGTGGTAAATACTAGTACACTTGGTTTAGAACTTAAATGAATGAACTTCTGCATCGCAAGTTTAAAGCACAAACAATACAAGCAACGAAGGCAATCCCGAGAAACCCTAAGGCTCAAACGAAGGCAACAATGCTTCTAAACTCTCAACCAAGCATACAACAACTAAGATGAATGTAAATCTTATATGCAAAGAATTACTAAGACTCCAATGAGACTTATTTAGGTGCTATCATGTTAAGATAAACACTCGGCATTAACAACAAAGCATGCAACACGAAAGAAAGTCAAATACACGGGTTTCGGGTCTTATTAAATAATATGTAAAAAGGACCACGATTTGGTGAATTTTTTAATAAATACATGACCGGCTTGGCAAAATAAACAACTTATAAGGAGATAAAGAATGCATCACCTTTTCGTTCAGTAAAATTAAATATAGAAAATCCTATAAATTTGAAAAAATAATATAAATTTATGAATACTTTTTATATACAATAATTTTCGTTCAACATGTACAACTATTCTAACTATAAATATCACATTGTAACTCCAGACAAAACTACATACAACTTATAAAAAGCAAAAACATGTTTTCAAATGGAGTCTTATATTAGGCAATGATTTAAAAATAATATCAATAGTCTTTAGGTTTAAAAATGTTTTACCTTTGGAGGAAAAAAATCTATTTTTAGAATACAAATATTAAGAAATTTCAGTCCCATTCAAATTCTAATATTTTTTCTGGATATAAACAATAAAATTTACATTGAAGCCAACAATTCAAATTCTAAACAATGGAATTAAGGTTTATTTTCTCTCATTCTCTACTCTGGAGTCTCAAAAAAAAATTAAATTCACTTATTGTTTTACATATTAAAAAATGATATTAAAATATATACAAATAAATATATAAAAATAAAAGTTACATTAACGTTAAAAAAATTGATAGCGCATATAATATCAGACAAATTGTAAATTGTTTGTGATATACTAACATGTTTTGTCATAAAACCTTAAAAACTACACTTTTCAAAATTGGTAATTTTTACAAAATAATTCAAGTATTATGGTTCAATTTTAAAAATCATATATAAAGAAAAAATAATTAAAATAGTATATAACCAAGGAAAATAAAATGTAGGAGATGGGTCAAGAAAAATGAACCAAAAATTCAAACGATCGATGGATAGACATTGAAAAATTTGGTTTAAACTGTGTTATGGATAACTTTTGAACCGCGACCCGGTAAACACTTATAAAACTACGTTGTTTTAGTTGATGCATATAAACGGAAAAAAAAAACATTTTTACCCTAGTTTCACCACACATTGCAAAAGAAAAATTTACGCATTTTTTTGCAGCGATGACGAACCTCAAGTTTACCACCTAAAGAAAGTCCGGAAACGGAAGCTATGACCACCGACTTACCGGAAACTTGTTGGTATGTTCATATTTCCAAAAATATTTCAAAAACTATGTTTAACTTCAAAACTCATTTATTAATTTTAATTTGTGATTTAGTTCAACTAACAAACAAATTTGATTTGAATGTTGATTAATTTCATCATCAGCAGTTTTTTTATATTTGAATTTTTAAACCTGTATAAGTAATTAAAAAATCAGAAATTATTGGGTTTCCATTTTTTTTACATGTAGCTAGATGTCTCAAAAAACTGGTCCTATCTTGATTTATAGATTTTTTTAGAATAATAAATTTGGTTATGATGAAATAGAGAAGAAAATATCAGATCTTGGTATTATTATTAATTGATTGTTTGTGAATTAATTTTACTTCAAAGTGTATGTATATGATTTAGTTTCAAAACCGTTGTTTTATTCCATATTTATTTTTCATAACCTGGATATTGATGCAAAGAAATTGAAAAAAAAAAAACTTGGTTTTGTTATCTCTCATGTTTCTACTATGCATATTTTTCTTAATATACTAAATAAGAATATGAAGAGGTTTTGGAATCATTTATCCAATTAACCATAATAATGACATTTTATATTTTCAATTTCCAATGTAAAAAGGAGTTTATATATAAATTAGAAGTGTTTCTAAATTTGGAAAGTCACTTTTGGCCGGAACTTTCTAAATCTTGCTCCTCTCCTTTTATATATGTATATACAATATTATTGTTATAAAAATAATAATAATAGTAATAATAATAATAATAATAATAATTATTATTATTATTATTATTATTATTATTATTATTATTATTATTATTATTATTATTATTATTATTATTATTATTATTATTATTATTATTATTATTATTATTATTATTATAGTAGTAGTAGAGGTAATAGTAATAATAAAAATAATATTACATGATTCTTATCATCATTGTCATAAATGAAAAGAAAAACAAATTTTCGTCTAAATGAAAGCTTTTAACATAACTACGTTAGTAGATACATTAAATTTTGAACTTTTTTATTTTGAGACTTTTAAAATGATTATTAATTTTCTAACAATGTGATATACTTCTTTTCTATTTCGATTGGTAATAAAAGTTTAAGAATTTATCTAAAGACTTTTTAAACAAACATTTCTTGCTAACCATGTGGTATACATAGTTTCTATTAGTAATAATAATATTTTTAAAATTAACACTACTTTCTAACAAATGTGAGATACATTCTTCTATAGTAATAATAATAGTCTTTTATATAAAAACTTTTGAAATCAACATCTCTTTTTAAACAATGTGGGATACATCTCTTCTATTAGTTATAACATAATAATAATAATAATAATAATAATAATAATAATAATAATAATAATAATAATAATAATAATAATAATAATAATAATAATAATAATAATAGTAGTAGTAGTAATAGTAGTAGTAGTAGTAGTGGTAGTAGTAGTAGTGGTAGTAGTAGTAGTAGTAGTAGTAGTGGTGGTGGTGGTGGTGGTGGTGGTAGACTTTTATCTAAAAAGTTTAAGTTTTGAAACCAGCATTTCTTTCTAAACAATGTGTGATACATCTTTTCTATTGATAATAACATAAAAATTCTTTTATCTAAAGACTTTAATAACCAATATCAATTTATAAATAATATGAGATACATCTTTGTAACCAATGTGAGATACATTATCTAAAAATATTTTAAACCAATATCATTTTCCTAACCAATGTGAAATACACATTATCTATTGGTAATAAGTCTTTTATAAAAATATTTTTAATACATACACCACTCTCTAACCAATGTGGAATATATCTCATCATTTGTAATAATAGTATAATTTTTTTATCTAAAAAAATAATCTAAAACCTACATCTCTTTCTATAGAATGAGATATATCTCTTCTATTCTCTTCTATTGATGATAAAAGTAGAAGTTTTTTTTTTATCTAAAGACTTTTAAAATAAACATCATTTTAATTTAACCAATTTAGGATGTATCTTTTTTTGTAATAATAGTAATTTAAAATCAACCTCAATTTATAATAAATGTGTGATATATCTTTTCTATTGCTAATAATAGTAAAAGTATTTATTTAATCTAAACTAATTTAAAATCAACATCATTTTCTAATCAATGTGAGATATACATATTCTATTTGTAATAATGATAGAAGTTTTTTTATCAAAAGACTTTGAAAATCAACATCACTTCTAACCAATGTATGATACATTTCTTATATTCGTAATTAATAATAGTATTTTTTTTAAACCAACATCAATTTCTGACCAATGTGGGATACATCTCTTCTATTGCTAATAATAGCAGAATATTTTGTAACCAGTGTGAGATACATCTCTTGTTATAAGAGTGAAAATCTTTAGTCTAAATACTTTAAAATCTAACTTTTCCTTTTAAACAATGTGAGATACATCTCTTTTATTGGTAATAAGGGTAGATATATTTTATATTAAACTTTTAAAACTAACATGTTTTTCTAAACAATGTAAGATATATCTCGTCTATGGTGATAAGTAGAAGTCTTTTATCAAAATAATTTTAAAATCAACATCAATTTATAACAAATATGAAACATCTATACTAATATATATATATATATATATATATATATAATGATACAGTCATCCTAACACACCAATTTCCCACCTAAAATCATTAGGTAAAAGAAAGCTCTAATCTAAATCCATGCACTTGAAAATGAAATATTTCTTATGTTTCTATGCCTCCAATTTTGACCGATAGATTGGTAATCATGAGACAGAAATGATCATTTGGTTTCCCTTCACATGTATATTTAAGAATCTTAAACAATATAAATTGTGACAACTCATCTTTCATAAACTAACATTGAGCTCCTACAAAACTCACATAAAACAGTTTGTCCTCCAAAACTCACCTATTTTGCAAGAAATTTAGTTAAACACTGATAAATCAACAAGAATTGCAACAAATTAATGTCACCCTCATTTGATTCAGTAATAATTTCAATCAGTATGCAAAGGTAATATCTTATGAGCTACTTCTTCCGTTCTGGGCAAAGAGTCCACTATTCAATTTTGAAATGTTTCACTAAAAAAGTTCAATTTCAAAAATTAAAGCATAAAAGTGTTATTCCCTTCGTCCCAAAATTATCGTTTGGGTTGACTTGGCGCATAGTTTAAGAAAACGCATTTTATTGAATTATTAATATTGGAATAGTGTGGGGTTTCCATTAAAACCCATGAATACGTGGCCCAAAATTAAAGTAAGGAGAAAAAGTAAGGATAAAATGGTAAAAATGATGTACTAAAAAGGAAACTTTCAAAGAAGAAAATTATTTTGGGGTGGACGAAAAAAGAAAGTAAGACAATTATTTTGGGACATAGAGAGTATTTTATTATTAAAAAGCTACTAAAAATGTCATTTTCTTAAAAAGTTTGACTTTCAAACTAAGACTTTTTGCCCGGACCGGAGGAAGTATTTTTTTCCTTTTCCATAATTAATGAAGTTTTTTTTCCTTTCCATTAAGGAATTTACTAGCAAAGCATGTCATGATTGGTCAACAAATAAAACCAAAAATAAGTTAGTAATGTCGTACAAACTCTCAAGTCAGAATATATAAACTATAGCAGTCAACGACTCAACATACAAGTCTGAACCTTTTACATGAATTTAAATTTCTCTCAATATGTTAAAACAAAGCAATTTAAACAATAACAAAAATATCTTGAATAATGAATTAATATTTATAATTTTCACAATATTTGAAACAACAATTGAAAAATTCAACTAAAATTTTCAATTATTTTCTCTAAATTATTATATAAAAATATACATGTTTTATTCTGTAAAATAAAAAAACTTCATTGTCCCCGTCTCATGGTCCACATCCCTCATTAAGACCAGTACTGCCTTCTACCTAGGTTTGGGATTTATAAGCGACAACGAGGAGGTGGTGTACGTACGAAGAGAGAAGAGAAAGGTAAATGTCAAGTAATCTCAATTTGCTAACAAAAGACTCAAAAGCTAGCTTGAAGTCTTGAACAACCTCTTAGTTAGAAAGATCAACCGTTTGTTATGTTGTTGGAATAAATGGTATGCAGACCACACCATTCTCGAAATGTGTATGGGTTATCCAACAATTCTATATTAGGGCCATTGGGTCAAGGACATTGATAAATAAATAAAAAAATTAGTCTTTTAGTGGATTCCAATTAAAACCTAACTTTATTCTTTTCTTCTCTCTTTGGTTTTTGATTTCTTAATTAAAATGTCGTGTATATAAAAAATGTTATGGTCAACATTTTTTTATTTAAGTTTTAGTTTCTTCTTTTGTTTGATTTAATTGTTGGTTCTCAACAATGTATGGTTGAAGGTTCTACAAAAAATGTTAGGTATCGTATTATTTAATAATTAAATTAAATTTTAATAATTTTATCATTTTGCTTGAGCATAATATAATTTAAAAAAATTTGATTTCGTGTGTTAAACACACGGGTGTAAAACTAGTTATCATTAGAAGAGATGTTTCTTGCATCTCTTTTATTGGTAATAAGATTAGAAGTCTTTTATATAAGACTTTTAAAACTAACATATATATTTTTTCTAAACAATGTAAGATATATGCATCTCTTCTATGGTGATAAGTAGAAGTCTTTTATCATTAGAATTTTTTAATTAACATCAATTTATAACCAATATGAAATAGTACATCTCTACTAATATTACCATTAGAAGAGAAGTTTCTTACATTGATTATAAATTGATGTTTATTTTAAAAGTCATTAGATTAATAACATCACCTTTTATTTCAAATAGAAGAGTTGTATGTCGCTTCCACCTTTTATTATTAATAGAAGAGTTTTATCTCATATTGGTTAGAAGCAATGTTAGTTGTAAAAGTTTTTAAATATAAGACTTCTACTATTGAAACTAAAAGAGGTTATATATACTAAGGGTCAAACTAACCACACACAAATATGTGCTCTCTACACCCCAAGTTAAAAAAATTGTAAAAATATCATTGTGTAAAATGACAAAAGACACCTTTCTACTAAATGCACCTCAATAATTTCTTTCTACACCCCACTACCTAATCACAATAATGTCATTATATAAAATGTGAATATATTCTACTTACACCCTAAATATTCTAATTACAGATGTATTAAATTTTATATATGCTAAATCTCTTCTCTTTATTCTCACTTTTCTTTACTTCATCTCCTCTACTAAATTTCCTACAAAAAATCTCTCAAACTCAAACCCTAAACATCACATTGTTGAAAAATATCATATATGAAGCCTAAAGAAGTTATGTAGACAAATAATATAAGTATTCATTCTACATTCCTCCTCTTGTGCACCACATGTTTGTTGTATAGTCCTCCTATTGTGCACCACATGGCTGCCGCACAATCCTCCTATTGTGCATCACATGTCTACCAAACACACATCAACTTCGTTGCACCAAGCCATGGCCGCACACACCTCCTTCTGTGCACCAAGCCTTGGCCACAAACACCTCCTTATGTGCACCAAACCAGGGCCGCACAACCCATTTCAAATTCTCAACATTTTTCAACCAAATTCTCTATTAGAAACCAATTTTTGACTAACTACACATATCCAGTATTTGTTCTGGGTTTGGGGGTGAACATTCTAAGAGAAATGTGTGTAAGCTTAGTTGTGTAATTCTCTCTCTTTTTTCCTCCCGTGCATTCGTCGTCTTCCTCCTTCTATGCATTGGCTCTTCTTCCTCTTTGTGCGCTTTTTCTTCTTTCTTCAGTATGTGTTTGTTGAGTTGGTGAGAATGTTTGGATGTTAATTGGGCGGATGGAGGTTGGTTGGTGAGTTAAATGGGTGGAGTATAGATAAAATTGGGGTGTATTTTTTTTTTTTAAGGTTTGAGAGAACATAGACTGCACCCTAACCCTTAATTTTATATTATTTTAATATCTTGAAAGACTACAATTATATATATATATATATATATATATATATATATATATATATATATTACAATAGAGCTCATTCTCACACAAGTGCAATTGACTAAAACTATTTAGAGGTTGAGATTAAATTATTTAAAAAAAATTAATGGTTGAGATTCACTCTCACGTTTACATGTGTGAGAGTAGTTATCCACTTTTAACTCTTTATTTTCTATCACCATGTTACAAAGTCACCCCCTACAATTAATATTATAAACAGTCACACCCTGAGATTAATTTTTTAAACCATTACCCCTTACAAAACATCAACCTTACATTAATATCTATAATACAATAGAGCTCACTCTCGCACACTTACAATTGACTTGGGATAAAAAGGGGTCAGGATTTACTATTTTACGGTGATCCGACGGCCCTTATTTCTCTCAGCTCTCACATGTGCGAATGACGGTTTACTGTTTTACGGTTTTACAGTTTTACAGTTTTATGTTATCTTAATTAACTCAATCAATTTAATTTTTTTCCGATCCGTAATTTTGTATACAAATTAATTGAAATATATATATATTTTTTATTTTTAACTGTTATCGTAATCTTTTTGTCCGGTCTGTTTTTTCCGACCCGCAATTTCGTATACAAATTAATCAATTTACTGTTTTACCAAGATTCTACGGCTATTGAATAAAAAATTATTTTGCAACACCAATTTCCAAATAAAGTCTCTCAATTTTTTTAAAGAATTTTCATTGTAGTTTTTAAAAAGTTGATGAATGTTAAATTTTTAAACGAAAAATTATGTGCGGGCATTCATTTCAATGTAATATTGATATATAAGAAATATAAAGAATGTCTCTCTATCACGTTTAATCTCACAATCTTGACCGTTTTTATCACTTTTTTTCCATTCCTATTTTATTACTGCGAAAATTATTGAGATATTAGGGTTTACAGTTATTATTTTACATTTAATATTTTACAGTTTTACAGTTATTTTAATTGAAATATTTGTTTTTTTTCTTTTTAACTGTTATCGTAATCTTTTTGTCCAGCCCGTTTTTTCCGACCCGCAATTTCGTATAGAAATTAATCAATTTACTGTTTTACCAATATTCTACTGCTATTGAATAAAAAATTATTTTGCAACACCAATTTCCAAATAATGTCTCTCATTTTTTTTAAAAGAATTTTCATTGTAGTTTTTAAAAAGTTGATGAATGTCAAATTTTTAAACGAAAAATTATGTGCGGGCATTCATTTCAATATAATATTGATATATATGAAATATAAAGAATGTCTCTCTGTCACGTTTAATCTAACAATCTCGACCGTTTTTATCACGTTTTTTTTCCATCCTTATTTTATTACTACGAAAATTATTGAGATATTACGGTTTACAGTTATTATTTTATATTTAATATTTTACAGTTAATATTTTACGGTTTTACAGTTATTTTAATTGAAATATTTGTTTTTTTTTCTTTTTAACTGTTATCCTAATCTTTTTGTCTGACCCACAATTTCGTATACAAATTAATCAATTTACTGTTTTACCAAGATTCTATGACTATTTAATAAAAAATTATTTTGCAACACCAATTTCCAAATAATGTCTCTCAATTTTTTTTAAAGAATTTTCATTGTAGTTTTTAAAAAGTTGATGAATGTCAAATTCTTAAATGAAAAATTATGTGCGGGCATTAATTTCAATGTAATATTGATATATATGAAATATAAAGAATGTCTCTCTGTCACGTTTAATCTCACTATCTCAACCGTTTTTATCATGTTTTTTTTCATCCCTATTTTATTATTACGAAAATTATTGAGATGTTACGATTTACAGTTATTATTTTATATTTAATGTTTTGCAGTTACTATTTTACGGTTTTACAGTTATTTGCGAAAATTAGTTACTCTTTTACTGAGATATTACGATTTTACAGTTAATATTTTACAGTTATTTGTGAAAATCTGTATTTGTATTTTTTTTCTAATTGTTATCGTAATTAACTTAATCAATTTAATTTTTTTCTGACCCGTAATTTCGTATACAAACTTTAAAAAAATTAAAAAAAAAACGTAAGTTTTGTAATTTGAAATAATTTTTTTTTCTTTTTAACTGTTAACGTAATTAACTTAAGCAATTTAATTTTTGTTCGGCCCGTTTTGTCCAGCCCACAATTTCGTATACAAATTATTAATTAATCCCTCCGTTACGGGCAAAGAGACACCGTTTGAAAGTCAATTTTTTTAAGAAAATAATATTTTTAATAATTCATTTCTACAATATCTGCTTTATTTATTGATAAAT
Source organism: Codonopsis lanceolata (assembly GCA_013146195.2). Taxonomy (NCBI): domain Eukaryota; kingdom Viridiplantae; phylum Streptophyta; class Magnoliopsida; order Asterales; family Campanulaceae; genus Codonopsis; species Codonopsis lanceolata. The sequence continues at coordinate 92,565,106 of CM028383.1, forward strand.
TTTCAAACTGGCGTCGTGTCATCGGCACAGACAAGAGTACTAGTATATATATATTTATTGTCTTTCTTCTCACCCTTGCATTCAAAACTCATTTTATTTTCACTTTTCTCCTATATCAACTTCCTCTTTCTCTCTCCGAAATCGTCAAACCGGTTCTTTCCTCTTTTGTACTTTGGATCAAAAGCCGCTCAAGACCCATGGTTATGCAATATTAATCGTGCATCCCAATATCTCCTAAAAATGTTTAATATTGAATGAATGACACCGCAACCCAATACTTTTCGATTGACATACTCCAACATATCATAACTCTAAAATTACTTAACAATCATTTGGCATCGAAAACATGTAAGAGAAAGTCTAATAAACAAATTAAAAGACAATGACAACAAGTGATGCACACTGCAAGTTGAACTGCAGATTGCTCTACAGTGGGAGAAACTAGTCATTGTATAATTGTTTGTCAAAATAGTAATCAAGTTTTTGCTAGCTACGTTGTACAACATAGTAATTACCTTGTACTCCAAGGGACCTAACAATTTGATTTAAATAATACTTTTATTTTATCTCAAGTCATCCCTTTCTGTCATTTCCTTCAAATTTAAAATATTTTTTTATGAAATAATTGTTCCAAAATTTAGTTTTTTTATTTGAGTATTTCTAATATAAAATTAGTTTTTTTTTTCTAATTTAACTAATTAGTAAGCTTTAACCAAAATTATAAAAGAATGAACTATATGTTGTTTCTAATATGCCAAATTACAAATTTCCCCCGAACTACACACTCAATCTTATTACTATCTAACGTAATTTTATCTTAATTTGGTACTAGATGTTGTCATTTATGTCAAATAAATGCCTAGGGTCTAACTTAAGTGTGTCTGAATTAACGTTTTTTCACTAACAAAAGTTGGTCCTAAGTAACTATTTGACACAAATGGTAACATCATGTAGAAAATTAGCATAAACCTTATGTTGACTAATGATTTGAGATTAAGTGCATATTTTGGGAGGAAATTTATAATTTGGCCTTTCTAATATAATGGTCAAAACTAATAAAATTAATTAAATGATAAATTATAGTAGTACTTATGAAAAATAGAAATGACATTGACTTTAATGACCAATAACTTAATCAGCCAATAATAGGGTTGTGCCGACTGCCGACTGTGTAATTTAGCTCATGCTTTTTCGAACTTCTCTATCCATCTCACTTCACTTATCTCTTACTTCCTCCTTTCCCAAAAAAAAAAAAAAAATCGCATTTGAAAATTCGAATAATTAAGAAATATATTAATTTCATTAGAGTTCTTTATAATTGCAGAAAGACTTAAGTCTCATTTGGTGTAACATTTTAAAAATACAACTTAAAAATGAAATATTTTTAAAATGCAGTATTTTCAGAACACATTTTTTTTATAAACAAGTTTGTAAAACTATTACAAAACGCTATTTTTCATAAATAGAGTAATTGTAAACGTAACATATATTGAAAACGCTCCAAATTGGAACGTTTTAAAATGTTGTATATGTTTAAAACATTGCATTGAAACACTTTTACAGAGAAAATGCTGCATTTTTATGCCAACGTTTTGGTCAAAACGTTCCGCCAAACAAACACTTAATCACAAGAAATATACTTACAACATAAGTGGAAGGTAAAACTGAAATGTTGTGTAAGCTCACTCTTTATGTAAACATTCCAAAATAGTACAGTTGACTCTTTGATTAGAATGGAGGGAGTACTATTTATTTCCTTTTTTTCCTTCTTTTCAATTAGGTAATACTAGTATGCGTGCTCGTGCCATAGACACGTTATCGGTATGAGATCAATTCAATAAATAGTCAGGATAAACAAAGTTCATAACTGACGGAATAATTCAAACAAAACCCACAACTAAAGGTTTTATATGTAATTGTAGATGAGTAATTCAAATATAACTCATAACTGAGGGGTTTATTTGTAACTCACATACTTACGAATCAATCTGGACCATAAGTTGTGTTTAGCACAATTCGATCAGGGCCACCAGTTAGACCCTGAGCTCTCTTATAATAAAGGAGTTCAGATCTCCTGTATCACGTGTGTGTACCACTGGTGTACCACTTTTCATCTCCACCATTGCATCCTAATCATTGTATCTCAACCAATGGTTAAGATGAAAAGTGGTACACCAGTGATACACACAAATAACACAGGAGATCTGGACTCATAATAAAGATGATGGGGAGAATATAATGATAACTAAAATATTTACCATAAATAAGCATTGGTGCTAAATATCCCACCAAATTTTTATTCGTTTAAGGCAAATAGTCTATTATACTATTTTGAAATGTTTTACTTTAAAAATCCACTTTGAAAAACTATGTTTATAATTTCAATTACATTTTAACTTTACCCTCCAATGTGTTGTAAGCACATTGCTTATGCTTAAATATTTTTGTAATTATAACAAACTAAAATGATATTAATATATCCTTGTAATAATTAAAAATTTTAAATAAAGACTTTTTGGGTGAAAAGGAGGAGAATTAAATACAACACTTGGACTGAAAAATTATTATGATCTCTCAACTTATATCTGAATTGGATTAGGTCTTACCCTTTTATAACTTTATTCATTTGAACTCTTATGTCAATTTTTTATCTGATTTCCCCAAATGTCATTTAATATTTAAAAATATGACAAAAATACGCTTACTCTCATTGGACTAAGTTTACACTCTAATTAATATAACTATAGCTGTCAAAATGGACCAAGCCTGTTAGTTTGGCCCGCCCCACCACTAAAAAAATATGTCTTGGGTTTTAAAATTAGAATAATTATCGGTCGGTATACTTTTTTAAAATTATAACCGTTCAAGTACCTTGTTTTTTTTCCCACCGCATAAGTCCATTTTCGTTTTTTCCCTTAAATGTCCCTCCTCTAACCGTATTTTCTTCTCTAAAATCTCATAGTCATTCCTGATCTCATTTTCCTTTTGAAGCTCTTTCTTCCTAAAATCAAATATGTCCATCTGTTCATCGGGAAGAGGATTTGGCTAAACATTTGTTTCTATCTTCGTTGTAATTTTGTAATTAAAGTGCTCATTCCATTCCACACTTTTTCATTTCATATGGAGCAGACCCAGAACATTGATTTTCTATCTCAATTGTAATTTTGTAATCAAAGTGCTCGGTTTGTACTAGAATCACAAGAAATGAAATCACATGGAATGAAATGAAATCACAGGTGGGTAGAAGTCGAAGAAATCACTTGCAGGCAAATTCAATTTGGGCATCGTTACTTATGATATGGATGTCGTTGTCTATGATGTGTGTATCCAATTTTACTTCGGTGTTTTTAATTAGGCATCGTATCTTGCAATTCATCGTCGGTATAATTTAATTAGGTAACGATTTTTTTTATTCTGCCTCGATTTAAAAATACACGTGTTTAATGATTTAAATATTAGGCATCAGTTCTTCCAATCATGCCTCGGTATTACTTAATTAAGCATCTTCCTTACAATCAAACATCGGTTTTAGTTTATTAGTCATCGTTATTTGCAATTCTACCTCGGTGTTACTTAATTAAACATCCTTCCTTCAAATCATGTCTAAGTATATAAATAATTAGACATCAATGCTTCCAATCGTGCCTCGGTGTTACTTAATTAGGCATTGTTCCTTACAATCATGTCTCGGTCTTACTAATTAGACGTCGTATCTTTAATATGGTGACAAACTTCAATTTATTTTTCCAATTCTGCCTCAGTATTACTTGATTAGGCATCGTTCCTTCAAATCTTGCCTCAGTGGTACTTAATTAGGCATCATTCCATCAAATCATGCCTCGTCATATAAATAATTAGGCATTTTTTTTAAAATCATGTCTCGATGTTAGTTAATTAGGCATCGTTTCTTAAAATCATGCCCGAAATTGATGAACGTCGCCCAAAAAATTTTGAGCGACGCATAATTTTTCATTGCGACACCCAAATTTTGGGCAGTATCTTTTGCATAGCGACGCCCAAATTTTTGATTGACCCCCAAAAATTTTGAGCGACGTCCAATTTTTTTTACCGACGCACAAATTGGGATAGTGGCTTTGTGTGCACGTCTTTCCTTCATTAAGAGTATTTTCCCCAAAAAGTACACTGTAACAGTTTAAAAAAATAATGAAGGACTTTTACAGTTATAATTCTACTATATGGTACCGACTCGATTATCATCCTTTAAAATTACAACCCCGCTAGGAGGAGGGCTTAATTGGCAAAACCCGACACGGGCGGGTTGGTCCGCTAATTTTTAATTATACTACAAATCACAATTAATTATACTACAAACCCTATCCCTATCCCTTCTTATCTTTTTCTTAGCCGTCACTCTCTCTCCTCTCCGGCCATCACCAATTTGCTCTCTCTATTTCTCTACATCACCGCCTCTTCTCTCTCTCGCACACAAACCTCCATAGGGCCACAACTTCTTCTTCCCTCATCTTCAGACTTCAGCACCAACCCTTGGAGACACGGACCAAGGAAACAAAAGCAAAGATAAGGAGAATAAACTTAGTAAAGAGAGAGTCCCAACCATAGTTTAAGCACTGGAAAACACAGAGTTATCGACGACAGAGGGCGAGGAGGCCATAGCGGAAGGAAGAATCTACAGTCTCGGAGGCAAGACAAGCACAACGGCGACGGGGCCCTCTCATGGTAGCCTGCACTTCTTCTGCCTTGCAAATTTCAGAATTAGGTTTTGCTGCAAAGGATTCACTGTACGTACGACATCTAGGGTTCGTCTATCTCTCCCAGGGGCGGACACAAGGCATAAAGTGTGGGGGCAGTTGCTCCCACTTGGGGTTTTTTCTACAAAGGAATTTTTTTAAAAAAATAAATAATAATATGGTATATTGTACATTTTGCCCTCACCTGAATTAAATTTCTACAATTTGCCCCCACCTAAATAAAAAACAAATTTTAATTGTGATTTAAATTTTAAAAAAATTAATAACCCTCATTTTGAAATAGCCCTAATTTAAAATAATCATAATTTTGAAATATCCCTAATTGAGTATTTAATTTATGTAATTGTTGTGAATTGTGATTTATGAATTTGTGATAGATGATATATTAATATTATGATAATATTGTTTTATTTCCTAAATTTGTGTGTTCAATATCTTAGTAGGAAATGTATATTTATTTAATCTGAAATTAGAACATTTTAATTTGGGGGTTGAAGTAGTTGATTTATGAGATTTTTTTTATTTGTGTATATTTTCAAATTGTGATTGATTTGAAGGAATTTTGTTTTAATGATTATGGAGAAATTTTTTAAACGGAAACCAAATTTGTGATCAATTTATAAATGATTGTCTTGTATGTTTTATTGAAAATATTTGCTTACGAACCTCACAAATGATTATGTAATTAAACATTTTCAAAGTATGAAAACGCGTAGGAGACAATTATGATTTGTAACTTTATTAAACTTGTGCACCCGGTTGGAAAAATTTCTGCGTCCGCCACTGATCTCTCCCAACATGTTGGCGAGTTTGAAAGCGTTTTCGGATGAGAATATCAACTTGGAAACCCGTTCTTGGTCGATTCCGCTGGTTTCTAAGGAAAAACATTTGGCGTTGCCGCATGTTAATGCGCCAGATATTCGGTTTATAGATTGGGTTGCATTGAAGAAACAGGGGTTCAAAGGCGTTGTGTTTGAAAAACGAACTCTTGTCGTTCCTATAAGAGAATATAATATATTTAATGTATATTATATTTATAGTATTAGTGAATATAATATATTTGTAATATATAATATTTAATATATATTATATTTATAGTATTAGTGAATATAATATATTTGTAATATATTCTAATTATCTTTAGATTATACTTTCCTAATTTACTTGTATTTATGTTTCCTAGTTTCTCTTGTATTTAGGTTTCCTAATCCCTCTTGTATTTAGACTCTCTAGGTTAACGTGTGTAGCAAGTATTGTAACCCTATAAATATGTTCACAATATCAATGAAAAGGCCATACCATTATTCCTAAACTTTATCAGTTTCTATATGGTATCAGAGCCTCGCTCTTAAAACCTACAACCACCATCTTCCGCAAACCCAATACTTCCTCAACCCTAAAACTTCCTCCCATCACAGCCGTCGCCAACCCAGATCTGACCACCATACCAACCCAATGTTCAGATCCGACGACACTCCATAGCCAAGCCGTTTCCACCCCCCTCCCTTTGAGCAACCAAAGGACACCTTGGCCAACCAAGCTTTGACAAGCTCGCCTTGGTCGTTCCTCAGCCGCCTCTCCGTTAGCACCTCTTACCACCAACCTTCCGCCTCCTTATACTTTCCTCCCACCAAAGCAGGTGCCAACCCAGATCTGACCACCCAACCCAAAGCTTAGATTTGGCACCCATCACCTTGGTAACGCAAAGGCCCCCCTCCTGAGCAATAACAAGGACACCTCGGCCAACCACGTTCTGACGAGCTCGTCGAGAACCTTCCTCAGCCACCCTCAACCAAATCTTTTGCCGCCATATATCTTCCTTCCACCGAATCCGCTGCCAACCCAGATCTAACCACCAAACCCAAGGTTCAGATTCGGCACCCATCGCCCAGGCAACGCCAAGTTCCCCTCATGAGCAATAACAAGGACACCTCGGCCAACCACGCTCTGACGAGCTCGCCGAGGATCTTCCTCAACCACCCTCAACCAAACCTTCTGCCTTCATATATCTTCCTTCCACCGAATCCGCTGCCAACCCAGATCTGACCACCAAACCCAACGTTCAGATCTGGTACCCATCACCCTGGTAAACGCCAAGTTCCCCCCTGCGCAACAACAAGGACACCTCGGTCAAACCACGCTCTGACGAGCTCGCCAATGATCTTCCTCTGCCATCCTTAACCAGACTTCCGCAACCATAACCCTTCATCCCACCACACCTCACGCCTCTCCTACACCTTGGCACCTCATTGCTTATCACACCACCTGTCAAAACCCTCTTCACGTTACTCGAGCATCCCAAGGCCTCCTCGAAACCCAACCAGAATCACCGCCAACGCCTCCTCCCTAAACCAGCCTGCTCCTTGCGTAACATCCAGATTCCTTGGCAAACCCACCTCGCCCTCCTCGGAAGGCAAGCTCGCCACCTCCTCCCTCAAACAGCTTCCGCCCCTCGAGCAACTCACTTGACTCTTCAAAGAACCCGGCTCTACCAAATTGCCGAAGTTCTCCCTCACCTGCTCGCTCCTCGAGCTACTCCCGGTTTCCTCGGCAAACTTGTCTTTCACCGGCTCGCTGAGGCCCTCCCTCAAATAGCTCGCTCCTCGAGCAACTCACGGACTCCTCGGTAAACCCGGTTCTCACCAGCTAGCTAAAGTCCTCACTCAACAGCTCGCCCCTCGAGCACCTCACGGACTCTTCGGCAAACCCGCTCACCATTCCAAGTTCTCTCACCTGCCGCCTCCCGAGCTACTCATGGTTTCCTCGGCAACCCCGGCTTTCACCAGCTCGCTCCTCAAGCAACTCACGACCTCCTCGGCAAAACCCGGTTCTCACCAGCTAGCTGAAGTCCTCACTCAACAGCTCGCCCCTCGAGCACCTCACGAGCTCTCCCTCACCAGCTCGCTCATCAAGCAAATCATGTCTCCTCGGCAAAACAGGCTCTCACCAGCTCGCCGAAGACCTCTCAACCAGCTCGCTCCTCGAGCAACTCAGGACTCCTCGGCCAACCCAGCTCTCGCCAGCTCGCCGACAACTCTCCCTCAACCAGCTCGCTCCTCGAGCAAACCATGTCTTCAGCCAACCAGGCTCTCACCAGCTTGCCGAAGACCCCTCACTCAACAACTTGTCTTCCTCGGAAGACCCAGCTCGCCGACCTCTCCCTCACCAGCTCGCCGCCGATCACCCTCTCATTTTTCCACTCGCACGTTGTCCGTATATTCTTCACAAGATTTGTCCCTCCTAACGGTGATCCATCTTGCGGGAGCATATAAGAGAATATAATATATTTAATATATATTATATTTATAGTATTAGTGAATATAATATATTTGTAATATATTATAATTATCTTTAGATTATACTTTTCTAATTTACTTGTATTTAGGTTTCCTAGTTCCTCTTGTATTTAGGTTTCCTAATCCCTCTTGTATTTAGGTTTCCTAATCCCTCTTGTATTTAGACTCTCTAGGTTAACTTGTGTAGCAAGTATTGTAACCCTATAAATATGTTCACAATATCAATGGAAAGGCCATGCCATTATTCCTAAACTTTATCAGTTTCTACAGTTCCCTACTCTTTAAACCTATGGGAACCTCTTATTCCATTTATTGAAGCTTGTAAATCTGTCTTTGGCGACAACATTGCTGTTTATAGCAACTTTGAGGGAGTTCACGAGTATGATCCTGATGGAAGCAAAGCAAGAGAGCTTGAGCGAATGATTGATATCACAGTAATTAGACATGGAGTGAAGAAGCCAACTGCCAAGTGCAAAGAAATTGTAACACACTTTGGATGTGACTCTTCAGAACTCATAATGGTGGGCGATCGGCCTTTTATCAACATTGTTTTTGGAAATCGAAATGGCTTTCTTACTGTTTTAACTAAACCATTTACTGCAGAGGAGTTTTGTATCGCTAAGCTGATGAGAATGGCTGAACTCGATTTTGTAAACCAATGTTTGGAGAGTGGAATTACGCCTGCCACTCACAAGCTTTTTCCAGATGGTCTGCAGTGTGTGATAGATCTACCACGTGTGCACAATCATTCTGTTCTACCACCTGAAAGTAAGAAATGTGTGTGACCTGGCGAATGTCAAGTTGTACACTTTGTGCTTGTAATATTGTGATCGTGTAAGATAACTTAAAGCAATCCTGTTTAACCTGTACATTATAATTTTCTTTTTTCGTTGGTTGGTCCGCCTCGTCCCGCAACCATTTTACCAAGTTGGTCAGTCCCGCCCCGCCAAGTGGCAGGATCTGCCATTTTGCAGGTTGGTTAGCCTTGTTGGTCCATTTTGATAGCTCTAAACACCACCCCACACTATTATTCTTCCATTATTAAGACCTCTCTCTCTCTCTCTCTCTCTCTTGCCTCCACATTTTAAACCGGTTAACCTCATTCCCATTTCATTTGTCTTTGTCTTTCTTTTTCATCCATAGTAGAACATAGAACCCCAACTCTAGGAAATTCATCTATCTTTCTCTCTCTCTTTCCTCCACATTTTAAACTGTCTAACCTCATTCCTATTTCCTTTGTCTTTGTCTTTTTTTCATCCATAGCAAAACATAGAACCCCAACTCTAGGAAAATCCAAAAACAAAATGGCATTGATTAATCCCTGTTCATATATAGACTCAACCCACCAATTTACAACACCATATTTCCCCACCTCCACTATCTTCTCATTTGTTCTCTTCTCCCTCTCCTCCCCTTACATCGGTCAACTACTCTTCAATTCCCGCTCCCTCTCTATCACTGCCGTCTTCGACCCTTTTGCCAACAATATCCATCTTCCCTTCTCCATGCTTTTGTTGGCAAATTTTATTGTTTATGAAGCCTTTGTTTTTGAACGTGTATTCACTGTCCTTAAGGAAATTATTGTCCCCACTATATTGTTACTGGGATCAAAGGCAATTTTTGTGTTTATTTATCCTCCAAGGCACTCCAAATCTCTTGCGGCTTATTCATCGAGTGAAATAGATCATATAGCTTGTCTGAAAGAGAGTTCAGAATATGTCCTTTGCAGCGAACTTCATCCTCTTCACGTTTCTTTTGGGATGCCTTTACTTTGTCAGTGTCTTTATCGGTTGGTTATGGAATTGGTGGCAGATTTCCAACCAACAGATATGCAACGCCCAATTCAGCGAGGAAGAAGAATAACTTGTCTTTCCAGCGAGTGAAATTTGTTCCATCAAAGCGTTCCAGTTTCACCATTGCATCAGAACTAAGCATCATACTAGCGACAGACTTTGACCCCGCAGCCTCCATTACAAACAATAATTTCCTTAAGATTGCTGGCATATTTTACTGTTTATGAAGGCTTTGTTGTTGAACGTGTATTCACTGTCCTCAAGGAAATTATTGTCCCCACTATATTGTTGCTGGGATCTAATGAAATTTTCCTCCAGGATATTCAAAAACAAATAACAGAATTGTAGGCAACAATCCTACAATTCTCCCAAGAACAAAGAGAATATATTTAACTACAAGTGTTGTTTAGGAGAAGGGAGAAAACTTGTGTGTAAATCCAAACTGATACATGTATATATATACATATACCTGTCCAAATTTCCCACCAATCAATTTGAATTGGTCTGGTGCATATCTACTTTTAAACCTCAACAAGGTTTTCTATTTTTTTTCATGTGAGACAAAGGGACTTCACTAACTATTTCCAACAGCTCTCCCCTACACCCGACCCATCAAGGACCACTCCCTCACCGCCTCCCTCTCTCCAACCACTCCCATTCCTCGTCGTCTTCTCCACCTCAACTTTCTAGCTCCGCCCAGCAATGGCTTCTCCTAGTCAGACCCAGGGGCGGATCCTGTATTTTGGTACCAAGTTAGCTAGGCATATAAAAAATATTGTAAACAGTAATATAATAATTATGCAAAATAACTTCATTAATCGACAGAAGAAGTTACATATAGTCGGTGACTTAATTAACCTTACCAATTACATACATAATTATAAAATACCTTAAGATTGATAAGGACATTTAACAAATATTTTTTATTTTTATATATTTTTTGGTAAAATTTTAACATGGGCTGGAGCCTCACTTGTCTCCCTCTTAGATCCATCTATGGTCTGACCTTCCACAAAACGCTCACCTTCGTCTACACCCAATGTGAGGCCATCGACGCTAAGTCTATCTTCCGTCACTAAGACACCCTCGCTGCATGTGTTCAATACAATGCCTATTTGAACGTTCACACCATCTTTCCATTCTTATGGTTGTCATACACATTGACCGGCATTCACCGTTCACCGGTGAAGCCAAACCCACCCGTGACAACATGTTGTGGTGTGCGGAAGGGAGGTTTCTGGAGGCTAATGGTAACTATATGAAAATTTCCCATTTTAGATTGTGTAATGGCATTATTGTCATATTCAAATGATTAGAATTCAAAAAAGTATGACATAACTTAAATTTATTTAGGTCTAAGTCGAGGGATCAAATACCATTTAACCTTTTGCATACTAAATGACATATTTAAATTCTTATTATAAAGGAAATACCTTACTAATAATAAGAAAAAAGGAAAACAAATCTTAGCATCTAGGTTAGGTCATCAAACGTTTTTCTAGTCCAAATGGAAAAGCATCTTCCATGAGTAGTTGTTTCTTTAATGCCTTCTAGGAGAAGTAGGGACGGTCCAAAAATAATCCTTATTTGAAATGGTTAATTATTAAGATATTCCGTCTGTGTATAGAAAGAGTTTATTATTTTAGAATCTATTTTCAAAATCATAAAAATCTCATTTTATTATTAATGTACAAATAAAAGTATCATTTTTAAGTTTAGCTTTCAAACGAAATTTTTTTATCTGGAATTGAGGGCGTATATAACTAACATTAAAATTAGTTATAATCACTAAAATATTTTAGCATAATTAATATGTTAATAGTAAATGTGATAGTAAAATTAAAATGTTATAAAGGTAATAAACATAAATTTTTTAAAATAATCTTTTAAAATAAAATATATCAAAATAGTATTTTTAGACTTTTTAATCGAAACGAAAGGAGTAATAGCTTGGGGGTGGGGGAAGAATTGAACTTTCATTCATTCAAAGTAGAGATGTTAATTGGGCCAGTCCTGACGGTTCCAGTCCAGCATAGGTTCGTTTTAGTCTGTTTGTACTATTATCCGGTTAAAAACCTAACGGTTTCGGTCTGGCCCTGACGGTTTCGATTCAAATCTACGGTTTCCAATCAATTATTAAACTTGTATGTTTTTTTCCTAATTTCGAGGTTTGTACATTTATTTCAACGTATTATACACGTCTCGTATATTATACTAACTATATTAAAGAAGTTAATCGGTCCAACCCTAACAGTTTTTGGTATTATATTCATCCTATATATTGCTAACTATACTAAACCGTATGAAAGTCGGCTTTCGGTTCAATCCTAATGACTTTCGGTCCAGTCCTAACGGTTTCGGTCCCTGAACGGTCCGTCTTAAATGGATCATCTAGAATTTCAACCCTAACGGTTTCAATCTAACCGGTCAAAAACCTAATGATTTCATTTCGAAACTGCGGTTTTCGATCCTATTAACATCTCTAATCGAAAGGTATGGAGTAGAGTCTCATTTGGCCTAACATTGGGAAGAAAATTTTGAAGAAAATAAATAGATTCCTATCATTTAGGAATCAAATGATTACCACCTACATTGGTTTGACTATCATTAAATTCATGTGTTGAACCAACCATTTAGCAAAATATTCGTGTTCTGATATGAAACAAAAGTCATGGATGATGAACAGTAGCCTATGGTGTAGGTGTAAGACTTTGCATACCAAACATTCAATGTTTGGCAAATTGTAAGTGTGCTGCTCGGTTATAAATACCGAGCAGTCTGATGTTATCGGACACCACCGATTCCTCTGAATAAATCTCTCTCTCTCTCTCTCTCTATCTCTCATACACTCTTTATTCTACTTTGTAGTTACTTTATAACACGTTATCAGCACGATTTTTCTACTGTTAACAATCTCAATCGATCACAAATATGTCTGAATCCAAAATCCAAGGGGGAGATTTATGTCTTGCAGACAGCGCTACTACGCATACCATACTTAAAAATAAGAAATATTTTTCTTATCTAAAAATTGAAAATGCTAATATCAACACTATATCTGGTAATGTCAAAATAATTGAAGGATTTGGCAAGACAATTTTCCTAATGCCTGGAGGTACGAAATTTATGATAAATAATGCATTGTTCTCTCCTAAGTCTCAAAGAAACTTGTTAAGTTTCAAAGACATTCGTCTGAATGGATATCATATTGAGACTATGAATAAGGGGAATGATGAATATCTTTGCATTACCTCAAACACTTCCGGAAGCAAGTGTATATTGGAAAAATTGTCATCTCTATCATCTGGATTGTATAGTGCAATCATAAGAATATTTGAATCATATTCTACAAGAACCTCCGAAGTTTCTTTGAAACATTTAAAGTTTGGCATGATAGATTGGGGCATCCAGGATCAATAATGATGCGTAGAATTATAGAGAATTCTAGTGGTCATCCATTGAAAAACCAGAAGATTTTTCAATCTAATGAACTCCTTTGTGAGGCTTGTTCTCTAGGAAAGTTGATAATTAGACCATCACCAACTAAAGTTGGGTATGAATCACCATCGTTTTTGGAACGAATTCAGGGTAATATATGTGGACCTATTCATCCACTAAGTGGACCATTCCAATACTTTATGGTATTGATTGATCCTTCTAGCAAATGGTCGCACGTATGTCTATTATCAACTCGTAATACGACATTTGCCAAATTCCTTGCACAAATAATCAAGCTGAGAGCACAATTCCCAGATTATATGATCAAGAAAGTGAGGCTTGATAATGCTGGTGAATTTACATCTCAAGCATTCAATGATTATTGTATGGCAATAGGGGACTGATGTTGAACATCCAGTAGCCCATGTTCATACACAAAATGGTTTGGTTGAATCGTTGATCAAACGTATTCAACTTATTGCCAGACCATTAATGATGAGAACAAAGCTCCCTACTTCTGTATGGGGTCATGCTGTTTTACATGCAGCCGCACTAATTCGCCTCGTGCCAAGTGCATATCATAAATACTCCCCAATACGCTTGGCATTCTAGAGCCAAATCTATCCCATCTAAGAGTTTTTGGTTGTGCGGTATATGTACCAATTGCTCCACCACAACGCACAAAGATGGGACCACAAAGGAGATTGGGAGTATATGTCGGGTATGAATCCCCTTCTATAATAAAATATCTTGAACCAAAAACGGGTGACGTTTTTACGGCACGCTTTGCTGATTGTCATTTTAATGAAGACAAGTTTCCACCTTTAGGTGAAGAGGGGAAACAAGTGGGAAAAGAGATCAAGTAGTGCACATCATCGTTATTGCACCTTAACCCTCCCAGAAAGCAACGTGAACTGGAAGTACAAAAGATCATACATTTACAAAATGTAGCGAATCAGTTGTCATATGCATTTATAGATACAAAGAGAGTGACAAAGTCACATGTAGCTGCTATAAATGCTCCCCGCCCGAATTGAAATACCAAAAGGGCTGCCAAATGATAAAATGGCAATGAATCTAAGACACGCTGAAGCGTGGGCGAACCATTGGTTCAAAGGATAAAAATCTCAAAAGAAAAGTGATTGAAAATCCCCAATCACATGAAAGTGTTCGAGAAGAAACACACGATCGTGAAATTGTTCCGAAAAAACACGATCATGCAAATCTAGTAAGCCTGCAGTAATGATAACCATGAGATTTCCATTAATTACATATGTAATGGAAAAATATGGAACCGAGATGAAATGGAGAATATTGATGATATATTATCTTATTCGGTATCCCAAGAAATTAATGACGGATCGATGATCCCGAACCAAAATCAGATTCGAATGTCAAAAAAGGCATGACAAGATCAAATGGATAGATGCCATGACGACTGAATTAAATTCGTGGAATAAACGAAAAGTATTTGGATCTATCGTTCTCACACCAGAAGCTGTGAAACCCATTGGATACAGATGGATTTTTGTTCGAAAGCGTAATGAGAAAAATGAAATTGTGAGATACAAGGCTCGCCTTGTTGCACAAGGTTTTTCTCAAAGGCTTGGGATTGATTATGAAGAAACGTATTCTCCTGTAATGGATGCTATTACGTTCAAATATCTAATCAGCCTATCGGTTTCGAAAAATCTAGATATGCATCTCATGGATGTTGTAACGGCTTATTTATACGGATCATTAGATGCCGATATTTATATGAGAATTCCTGATGGAATTAAAGTGTCTGAAGCACTGAGCTCAAAGCCTAAAGAATTATGTGCAATTAAACTACAGCGATCACTGTATGGATTGAAGCAATCTGGTCGCATGTGGTATGATTGCTTAAGTGAGCATTTGTTAAAAAACAGATATGTGAATGATCAATTATGTCCGTGTGTCTTTATAAAGAAAACGACAGTTGGATTTGCTATTATCGCTGTCTATGTAGATGATCTGAATATCATTGGAACTCCCAAGGAAATTCAAGAAGCAGTCAAATACCTAAAGGGAGAATTTGAAATGAAAGATCTTGGACAAACCAAATACTGTCTTGGTTTACAAATAGAGCACTTGAATAATGGAATATTGGTGCATCAATCAAATTATACAAAAAGGGTCCTGAAGCGTTTTAATATAGACAAGGCAAATCCTCTCACTAGCCCCATGGTTAATAGATCACTGAATGTTGAACAAGATCCATTTCATCCTTGTGAAGATAATGAAGAGATACTTGGCCCTGAAGTACCATACTTAAGTGCTATTGGAGCTCTTATGTACCTTGCTAATTGTACCAGACCGGATATAGCATTTGCTACAAATCTATTGGCAAGATATAGTTCATCTCCATCACGGAGACACTGGAATGGTATCAAGTACATATTTCGTTATCTTCATGGGACGATCGATTTGAGATTATTTTATCGCAAAGGATCAAAGGATGAATTGATTGGTTTTGCAGATGCAGGTTATTTGTCTGATTCTCATAAAGCCAGATCACAGACCGGTAATGTCTTTACGATGGGTGGTACTACAATTTCCTGGCGTTCTCAAAAGCAAACGCTAGTTGCTACATCATAAAATCATGCTGAGATGATCGCACTTCATGAAGCCAGTCGAGAATGTGTATGGCTTCGATCTATGACTCAGCATATTCAAAATGCAGTGGACTACATCCAAACAAAGACCCGACAAGATTATTTGAAGATAATGCCGCATGTGTCGCCCAAAGTAAAGAGGATACATCAAAGAGGCAGGTCCAAACATATCCCCCCGAAGCTCTTTTTATACACTCAAGAACTTGAAAAAAGAGAGGTCGGCATCCAATATATTCGATCAAGTGATAATCTTTGAGATTTATTTACTGAAGGCACTCCCCACTACAACCTTCAGAAAGCATGTTCACAATATTGAGATGCGAAATCTACGAGATTTACAAAGGTGATTTCTCTTGACCCTTGTCCGTTCTAGGGGGAGCATATATGGCTGTACTCTTTTCCCTTTATCATGGTTTTTTTCCCATTGGGTTTTCCATGAAAATGTTTTTAATGAGACAGCCCATGCACACAATTGGTGGCCTAAGTTATGTACGTTTTTCCTTATGTCTGATTTTTTTCCCTACTGGGTTTTTCGACTTAAAGGTTTTTAACGAGACACACTTAGTCAACTTACAATTCTATGTTCAAGGGGGAGTGATATGAAACAAAAGTCATGGATGATGAACAGTAGCCTATGGTGTAGGTGTAAGACTTTGCATACCAAACATTCAATGTTTGGCAAATTGTAAGTGTGCCGCTCGGTTATAAATACCGAGCAGTCTGATGTTATCGGACACCACCGATTCCTCTGAATAAATCTCTCTCTCTCTCTCTCTATCTCTCATACACTCTTTGTTCTACTTTGTAGTTACTTTATAACATGTTCAACTATGTCTTCCCATCCATCATTTATTGGTCAGTGACAGACTCAATATTGCAAGCGAAGATTGACACAGTGTTTCATCTTCCTGTACGAGTTCAAAGGCTGGTCACCATGTTCAGCCTATCACAGTGGTGTAAATAGGAAAATCGTTCAGTTCGGTTCATTTTTTTGGTATCGAACTAAATTAATCTATATATTTTTATTTATTTATTATATGATATATATTATATAAAGTTTGTTAATTATTCTGAACCTAAGACCCTTGATTTAATTATATCTATATACAATTATATATATATATTAAACCAAACAAAATTTTTATTTTTGGATGACTATTATTTTTTCTATTGTTTGTGTGTATTTTGGAATTTCTATTGTTTTTTTATGATAATTTATTTTTAATAGGATATTTTCTAATTTTGATGTTAATTCTAAATTAAAATATTAAGTTTATCATTATTCTTAATGTTGGTTAAAAAGATTTTATATAAACTACAAAACCGAACCAAATCAAACCAAGTAGTTTGGTTCGATTCCATTTCAAATCTTATTCGGTTCATTTCGGTTTGAGATTTTTGAAACCAATAAGAGGTGGTTCGGTTAGTGGTTTTGATCTAAACCAAACCAAACCAAGTAGTTTGGTTCGATTCCATTCCAAATCTTATTCGGTTCATTTCGGTTTGAGATTTTTGGAACCAATAAGAGATATATTCGGTTAGTAATTTTGGCCTAACCAAACCAAACCACTTGCACCCCTACAGCCTATACTTTGAGAATTAGGGAGTACTTCTCAATTACTCCCTCCATTTCATAAGTGTCCCTATTAATTTTTTATGGGTTTTATGCCTCGATTAGTATACAGAAATGGAATCAATTTCGAGGAATCAATTATTAATAATGAGATTCCATGGAAATAGATAGGAAGATGATTCATAATACGTACTAATATTTGGTAAGATAAAAGAATGTGATAATTAATACAATAAAAATTTCTATTGTATTACAATCAACTTGGAATACAAACACAAAATTAAGACATTGACAACATTACCCCAAATATGACAATTACTTGTTAATGATTTTTAAGATTCGAAACCATTCAAAAAGTCATTATTAACAAACTAAATAAGAAAGGAAGAGTTAAAAAAAAACCTTATGAAGAACTGAAGAACAACGATAAGGAGGAAGAGTAAAAGAAACATCATAAATTAGTTGAGACCAAATGAGATTATAAATATACTTGTTCTTTCACATGGATTCCAACTTTTAGAAATCTAAATCTCACCTTCCACATCAGGATTATGATTTGTTAAAGTTTACGAATCAATTCTAACATTTCAGTAATTCATTTTCTTTCCAAATAAAATTATGTCAACATCAAATGCTATTAATTAATTTGATGAAATCAATTCTTCGAAATTGATTCAATTTTCATATACCAATCGAGACCTTAAAGTAAAATAACGATAACTTCACATTATTTTTTTTAATACTCTCAAATATCTCTTAGTGGTGTGAATAAAAATTTACCACTATTTTTACACTAATGAAAGAATTTTTTTTTCCAGAAATGATGCCATGACTTTTTTAATAAAATGTCTTTGCACAAGATATTCATGATTATGATTATTATTTTTTAAGAAATTATAAACTAGGATCACGATTTTCAAACTAGAATCTTAGGCCTTATCATTCTTCATCTTTTTCTTTTTTCACGAATCTTTTAGTACTATTGTAGTAATTCCTATTATTATGTCGTTGACCAAAAAAAATTGAATGATATATCATATATATATATATATCAAAGAGGTTCGCTAACAAAACAGTAATTACGGATTACCTTTATGCGAACTAGAACCTTTGTGCGGCGGAAGAATTGCGCTTGAGCTACGATCTTCGTATGCCAATATCCACAGACACACAAGTCTCTCGTCGGATTGATATCACGGGGCACGGATATCAATACTGGTTCACACCGCAAATCCAAACCTCTTGATGGTTAGGCTAGAAGGAGTATTTTGGTGAGATAGATTTTCTAGGGAGAGAGGGCGGCCAAAGTTGGGAGACGTATTCTCCAATTTGGTTGTCTTAGGGTTTTAACCCTTTTGTTGCCCTATTTATATTATTACAAGAAACCTATTTCTTGTAGGTTAAGTAATCCTAAACCCAATTGGATTAGGATTCTAATTAACTCAATAAATAATATAAATATATTTTCATAATGAGGCGGGACTAAATAATCGGGCATGGCCCAATTGCCAACATCTCCCACTCGTACACATGGACACACCTCTCTAACCACATCGTATCATCAAAACTTAGTTAAACACTGCCTCTTCATCTTTGGAAGTGAAGCGTGCGACATGGCGAGGAAGATAAAGGGTGGGCGCTATACCAAATCACCATCGACCGGCATAGAACGTCCTCGTTAGGAAACAAAACTCGTCTATACCCCAGACCGTATATATACATCAATTTAAGCATCCTCAATCCCTCAGGCGGTGCTTAAAACTCAATATGTTTGTGTATCAAGATCAACCTTTTTGAACCGTATGTTCAATATGATCGCCATGGCATTGAAACACAAAATAAAGATGCATATCATACTATCTTCCTTAGACACTCATATTAATCACTCTTGGTATTGCTTTCCAATGCTCCATAGGGAATTTGTATGTGCATACGTTGGTCGACATGCCAAAGTAGCATCATCAACGTCGAGTTCATTATATAGTTCTAAGTCACATAGGGTATAATCGTGATGCGGATTTGATCACTAGAACTCACATGTGATGAAGCGAGGGATCATTCAATCACTTTCTAAAAGTCGCATTATAATCATACATATGAAGTGTATGCTATGGAGAACTCCCACACAAAGTAGGCATGTCATGCTCAAAGCGTCATACGAACCATAGTCTAGCCCTTACGGCGTCTAACTGAGTACTTTCAGCGATCACTCTTCTAGTGACTCTCTTTTAAGATATCATATTCGGACTTTTACTTGGGATATGAAGTCGACCTTATAAAAGGTCTCATCTTGGCCGTATGCCAAGGCGATAAATGTAATGTCATTTGCGTACCCCCCTTTGTAGGTAACAAAGACTTTTACTATCTCAACTTGCTCGCCCACGGCGACAAGGTGAATACCGTGTGAGGGCCAATTCAATATCCACGACATCTTTTAATAAAAATATATATGCCACACAATTTCATATCAAAATATCCAATTAATATATAAAAGGAATAAAATGAAACTGCAATTTATTCAAGCGATAATGAATAATAATCAAATGTCAACATAAGTGTTCTCGAGAATAAAAAGTCAAATCCTCTGAAGCCACTAGACCCAACATGTGAGCTGAAAGATCTCTCTAGCTAGAGGTTTAGTCATAGGGTGCTAACATGCTTCTAGTAGGAATATATTCTAGAACAACTTTCTTTTACTGCAACCATGTCTCTAGTGAAATGATATTTGATGTTAATGTGTTTCGTCTTCCCATGGTACTTGGGATCTTTAGTGTAACCTAAAGAAGCCATGCTATCACAAGCAATGACTACAGGACGATCCACATGCGTCGTAACATCAAGATGTTGAAGAAAACTCCTCAACCACACGACTTCTTGAGCCATGAGCAAGCCATGTACTCGACTCCATCGTAGATAGTAGGCGGTGCTAGTGCGTAAAGCTTGCTACTCCGAGATAGCTCCACCACCAAGGAGGAAAGCGTAGCCAAGTAGATTTCTAACCATCTACATCTCGGCCCAATCAGCGTCGGTGAAACCTTTCAAGCTCAAATCACCCCCTTGGTAACACGGGGTTAAATTTGTGGTTCCCACCAAGTAACCTTGAGAACCCTCTTTACTACCATCCGGTGTTGAGGTCGGGATTACTTTGGAATCGACTCAACATCCCAACCGCAGCATAGGTGGTGAGTACACACCATAGCATACATCAAGCTTCCTACCGCATTTGCATATGGAGTTGTAGACATTCTTTTCTTCTCTTCTTCATTCTTAGGGCATTGGTTTGTACTAAGGACACATCCCTTTCCATTGGAGTGACAACGGGTTTGAGTTAGTCATGCCAAATCGTCGATCGATAACTTTCTTAATGTAAGTCTCTTGAGACAAACCAAGAAATCTTTTCGAGCGATCTCTAATGACTTTTACTCCAAGCACATAGCTTGCTTCACCCAAGTACGTCATATCGAAAAGCGCGAGACAAACCACTCTTTAGTGGCATTTATCATCTCCATGTCATTCCGGCTAGTAGGATGTCATCAACATATAATGATAATCAAGATCTTTTCTTGGATGCGTTTAACATACACACAGCAGTGGTCTTCCTCAATCATCACAAAGCCAATTGAGGTTATCGCTTGATGAGCGAATGTACCCTTGTCTAGATGATTGTTTGAGACCATAAATGGAGCGTTTGAGTCGGCACACTGGCGCTCTTGTCCCTTGACTTCAAAACCCTCGGTTGAGTCATATAGATCTCTTCATCTAGTTCTCCATTGAGAAATGCGGTTTAACATCCATCGATAAAGTTCTAGATCCATGTGTGCTACTATCGCTAGGATTAGGCGAGCAGAGGAAAATCTCACCACGAGGGAGAATGTCTCCTCATAGTCTAAACCTACTCTTTGGGTAAAGCCTTTCGCCACAAGGCGTGCCTTATATTTGTCGATTGATCCATCGCCTTTCGCTTGACTTTGAAAACCCATTTGTTTCCAATAGTCTTGCGACCTTGCTTGAAGATCAACTAACTCCCAAACCTCGATTCTTTTTCATAGAGGAAATTTCATCTTCCATTGCAGTCATCCATTCACCTTTGTTTGTAGGTAAAGAAAGAGCTTTGAGCGATGTAGTCTCACTAGAATTGAAAGAAGTAGTTAGGAAAGATTCTCTTCGATCGCGAATCGACGGCGAGGTATATTTCCACGTTACTTCTTCGTTCTAGTATCGGACTCCCCAGAATCCGTATTACTCACTCGGATGAAGATCACCTTGACTCTAATTGGCGACTTCCATAGGTTCAACCTCATGTGCATCGTAGGATTAGGTTGAGGCAATTCCCCACCTTCGCCAAAAGATGTCATGTGTTCTTCTTCCATCTCAAAAGTTCAAAGTCTTTCCTAACTTCACCTATCCGTTGGAAATCATTCTCAATGAAATCAACATTCTTGGCGACTCGATTCGGTCATTCCTTCGTTAGGTTTTCCACCGTACATAACATAACCCTTTGAGGTATCACCGATACCTTATGAAAACACACTTGTTTCCTCTAGGGCCTAGTTTTCCAAACTTATTGGAAATACTTGTGGACATAACTCGCACTTTTAACCCCAAGGATGAAGATGCCCCAATTTAGGCTTCTCCTTTCCAAAGTTCATGGGGGTTGTGGGAGGCCCGACTTACCTAGAAGGCACTCGGTTAAGTATGTAGGCGGCGTCATTAAGCGCATCCCCAAAGAAATTGGGAGGTTGGCATGTGCCATCATCGACCTAACCATTTCCAATCAATGTTCGATTCTTCGCTTCTTGCAACACCGTTTTTTGCGGAGTTCTAGGAATTGTCAGCTCGGCGTATTCCTTTTTCTCACACACTTTAAATTGATCGGGGATAAATATTCACGGCCACGACCGCTTCTAAAAGTTTTAAGCTTTTATCCTTTGATTTCAACCTCCGGCGAGAAAGCGCCAAAACACTCGGTAGAGCTTCATCGCGGTAAGGTAAGGTAAATAACATAGCGTGTATAGTCATCGATAAAAGTGAGAAATAGGAAGCTCCATGGCGTGCCTTAACATTCATTGGTCATGAAATACGAGAATGGACTAACTCTAATGGGTGTGTGGCTCTTTTTGCCTAACAGGCTTC
>CM028383.1:92587804-92632301 GCA_013146195.2 Codonopsis lanceolata
AGCTGCGTTAGTCACCTCACCGATAAATGTTATCGGCTCAAAAATGCTATTCGGGGATCTTATAGATGATAAGGTTATTGAAAACCCACTCCCAGGACCAAATATAATCAATAACCTACACCTCAAATCAACATGATTGAGGTTGATGACTTCACAGGCATGATAGGCGGAGGTGCGATCACGAGCTCCCTGGCTGAGTTTGGGTCTACTTCTAATGAACCCCTGCGAGAACTAGTATATTAAGGCGGCCCACTTTTGACACAGCGGACTGGTGGACTACTTGGGATATATTACCCTTTTCCTTTCCTAGCCTTACGGATTGGTCATCTGCCAGATCCATTGCCTAAAATTGAGGATCTCAAACCCAGGGTCCTCGATAATGTAATAAACCATGCGGTGTGTTTTAATAATAATCTAAATATCTTTGCTTATTTCTTAGTTGCACCTACATTAAAAGACACATTAAATAATTATAATAATGAGTCATTTAATAGGACCAAAAGATAAAAATTATTTTCTTGAGCTTGTAAAGTTCGATGCAGAGCACGAGAACAACATCATCAGCGACAAGCGAAGAAGCCCGATCCACCATCAATACGGGGCTGGACAATGAAATCAAAAAGAAATCCAAAATCGCAGCTCACGCAAGGCTCGAAAAAACACCACTCATGGATCTCCTCAAAGAAGTTCGTGGACATGCTTACCGGTCCTATGAAGATGTCGAGGCGGAGACGACCAACCAAGCACGGATCCCCACATGTCAGGATGCTCGACTAATCAGACAAAAGCTCCATCGCATCAAGCGGGAATGGTCACTACAAGTTGAAACAAAAAAAAAGCATGAAAGCACGTCAACTTCATTCGGGTAAAAAGAAAGAAGAGAAGAAGTAGTAAAAAAAACAGAAAAAAAACAAAAAAGAAAAAGAGTAAAAAAAAGTAAAAAAAAAAAGAAGAAAAATACCCAATATTTGTCAATATAGTGACCATTCCAAAGTCCAACAGTTTTTCTTTATCAACATCTTTGAGCTATAGTCAAATCAAAGGCGACAGGAGACCAAGAAAAAGACCTCATTCACCACCCCTGGGAACCTCTGCTATCATGTCATCTTGTTGGGCTAAAAATCTTTGGGGCTACTTATCGAAAGTGCTACCCCTCTCTTCCACGATGTGTCGTATATTGTCAAAGGATGGGTCGAGGAGATGTCGTACTCCTCACAAGCAGGAAAGAAGACCTTGTTCGACCTCGATCTTAAAGAGCTTCAAGGTATTATGCTCGAACCACCCTATCAGAACAAGTGCTTCCCTCTCGGCCCGCTAAGTGAAAACCGGAGGCGGCCTAAAAAGTTAGGGCATTTAAAAAATGAAAAAATGATGAAAAAATGAAAAAAAAGAAGAAATAAAGGGCTTGCTAATTTGAAAACAGAAAGGCTGACCTAGGCAAGTAGAAACACAAAAAATATTAAAATAAAAATAAAAATAATAGAAGGCTCATTGGGTTGAAAACAGAAAGGCGACCTAGGCAAAAGTTAGAAACCAAATAAAAAATATATATCGAGGAGAATAAGGAGAGGGAAGGCACTCTTTGAAACCTCGACATCTTACCTCGATCTTCGGCATGCTGAGGGGCTCGTCGACGGAAGAAAAAAAGAAAACCACAGAGGCTCACAATAAAAACACTAAAATATAATATTACGGGTCTAAGGTGCAACAGGAATAATTGCTAAAGAAATTTAGGTTATGCATTAATTGCACATTACATATCTATTATGCATCTACCCGCTTTGTTTCCCCAAACCTATCCTTCATTTGCGGCTTAAGCCAGGAGCGATCCATCGGTGCACACGTGGCATCAGACAAACGGTCCCATGTACTTCTTCTGAGGCATAGAAAAGGCTCGATCTCATCGGAATGAAAACACCGTAAGTCCTCGTCCTATTCATCATCTGGCGTTGCCATTGTCTGGCTTGACCGGAACCAACGGATTCAGATCATTCCACCTGCTGTCGATTTCAAAATGAAAGGGGATTATGAAAATAGCCTTATGCCAAGTATAGTACACCCAACAATTATATGGCCAAGAAGCAGTGGCCTTTTTCTTTGCCAGCATATACTAAATAAAATCCGTGTGTCTTAGTGCATGTTTTTTAATTTTGCATCATATAAAATCATCATTATAAATATTTAATGAGGTTTTTGAACAAAAGCACAAAAAAAAACAACACAAAAAAAAAACAACACAAAAAAAAAAAAACAACAACACAAAAAAAACAAAAAAAACAAAAAAACATAAACAAAACAACAAAAAACAAAAAAAAAGTATTGTTTTGCATATAAATAAACGTTTTTGCAATCTAAGCATTATAAATGCATTTTGCATCTTAAAGATATATACTACATTTTGCATTATTACATGCATGATAAAATAGGAAAATATCCATGCATTATGTTAATAGGCATCCTATAATTTTTAGGCATTGCATTTGCATTAAATAAAATAGTACATGCATCCATCATGTGCATTTATTACCCAATAAAATTGCGTGGGGGTGCGCTAAAAGAAAATAAAATACCACCATCCATGAAAATAAATATTCCAATGGCATTCACTATATTCCCGCAGCATAAGCATGTATCATTTAGTCTTATTTGCATTTATAGTATAAATCATGCATAATAAGGTCAAATAATGCCACTAGTTTAATCATGCATCATAAGAATAAAATAAATAAATTTCATGCATCATTACATAATTGCATCATTTAGACATAAATAGGACATGCACATGCACCATTAATAAAGTCAGGAATGCTTCAAAAGTGCCAAACAGTGCCAAAATCTAGCAGATCGGAAATATATCCTGGCGAACAAAAAAAAAGAGGTAATAAGCATGCAAATAAAGAAAAAGTGAGACAGCGAGAATAAAACGACAAAATACAAAAACCAAGAAAAAAAAAAACCAAAAACAAACAAAAAAAAAACAAACCAAAAAAAAAACAAAAACAAAAATCGGAGGGGAAATGCATGTACAAGAAAGGAAAAATTTTCGGTACATGCAACAAAACACAAATCTTATGCTGAGAAGAAGATTTTTAAATTTAAAACTAGAAAAGGAAGCAAAAAAGAAAATAGCGACAAAAGAAAAGATGATATCAAGCGATACCAAAAGATGCTACATCAAGAAAAAGGAAGCTTCGACCAGGTTAGAACAGGCGGAAAGAACAAATCTTGGCGACATCAAGAAAAATTTTCTAGCTAAAGCCGAAAACAAAGTGGGACAGGGAAAAAGATTTTCCAGGAAATTTGGAACAGTGACAAAAAGAAAAATCCCACAAAGTGCAACGAAGAACAACGCAAAAGCGGCAGCGAACAAAAGCAACATCGGCCCGACATTTCTTTGCATGGACACGACAAAGGTAAAGGAAAGGAAGGTATTTTCCTTTTTAACAGTGCATTTGTATGATGTTTGGAAACTTTCCTTTAAGGGGTACACATCCCTGATTGGGGATAGGGAAAGGTTTTGTTCTCCGTTGAAGGCCGAGTTCTCGAGGAGGCAATCGATCCATGCATTTTGGCGCGTGTGGAAACTTTCCTTTAAGAGTGCACCCGAATTTATAGGGAAAGGTCTTGTTCTCCAAGAGGCGAGTTCCTAGGAAACAATTCACTTCGCATGGCCACAAGACGAACTACGTTTGTGCGATTCCTGTTTAAGATTCGTAGGCTTGTTTAAGGATACGGGCGGTCTATCACGGTAGACGCGACCATCACAAAGACATATTTACCCTTGTCGTACTCATTTGATAAAGCTTTGCCACACTTGCTCATTTAGTATTGCCGCACTGCCGCACTTCCACAACACTCCAGCCACATTTAGTCCCTCACTGGTGAGTGAACTACGCCTCGGTGGTCTCGATTCCTTGTTTAAGGATGCGTAGGCACATATTTACCCTTGGCGCGCCCGCCTCCGCACTACGCACTACCGTGGCGCTCTCGATGTGAAATGTACAAGTCTTGATGCCGCACGGTACAAGCCGGCGTCGATGCAGAGGAAGAAACTCACAAATTCCCTGTGTCCTCGGCCTTCACTATAAATAGGGCCTCAGGCCTCTCATTTCGATTTCACATTTTTTCCTCCTCCGCTATTTTTAATCGCAATGAAGCTCACCGAGATAGAAATAGTACGAGAGGTGCGAGATAGGTGAGTGGCAGCCCCTAGAGTCTCCAAACCCCGTCCAAACTCTACCAAAATCAAAACCCATAGATTATAAGTGATCCCTAGCCTAGTTGTTAGGTATCCACCTCACTTCCCCGGTCCAAAAATCCCAAAGTAAGCCGTTACTCTGCCCGAGTAACGAGCTGAAAAATAAAAAAACTAAGCCTAGGTTCCGCCCAACCAAAAAGGCCAAAACCACAAAATTTAAGCCGTTATTCCGCCCAACCAAACAAACCAAAACTACCACATATAAGTCAGCCACTACGCCCAAATCAAAACAACAACCACACAACAACAACAAAAGACTCCTCTCCCTCAAGCGACCAGTAGCGAGCACACCGCCGCTTTAGAAGGTAAAACCTTTAAGGGCGCCGTTTAATTAATTTATTTGCTTTTCTATATTTTATTTATTTTTAAAATTGTTATTTAAATCCGGCACAATGTAGTCAATATAAGTCGTTGTGCTGCCCGGATTAGAATATGAAATATTATGTAAAAGAGCCGTTATAATGGCCAAATATTCTTAAATATGTTTGTAATTTATTGGAAGGAAATGGTACGTAGAGTCCGTCAGTAATAATGTAGCCACGAATGTATTTGTTTAAATTTCTCGTCTTTTTAATACCTTATTTATTTGCGAGATAAATATGACAATAAGCATACTTCCAGACCAAAAAACCATTTTCGAGACCGAAGGGCGAGTTGGGTGCTTGCACCTTCCTAACTCGTAACTTAGCCTCGAACCCGTTTTCTCTCGGTTTATTTTTTTTCTTTTCTTTGGTTTTGATTTATTTGCCTTAAAATAAAGATGGCGACTCTAAAACTTTCGGATTCGGTGGGGCCTGCAACATTCCCCTCTTTTGCACTTTCCCCGCTTCTCCCCAAAAAGGGAGATATGAGAATGGAGAGGTGATGCATTCCCATATCTGGTATCCCCTAAACAAGGGATAACTTGATGTGGAAACCCAAAGCTCCATAGTGTCTGAATGGGCCATAAGGCTATTTTTAATAAATCCATAGTAGAGGCGTCGTAATATCCTTTTTGCACTTTAGTCCGTTTTCCCTAAAAAAGGGAAAATGGGAATGAAAAGGGTAATGCATTCCCATATCCTGGTATCCCTAAACAAGGGATAACTTGATGCGAGAAACCATCGGTTCCATATTGGATACAAAATCCACTCAAGGCAACCGAGGCACATTCCAACGTGCTAATATAGCCACGACTCATCTCGCACTTTTGATTTAGTCTTCCCAAACAAGGGAGGGTGGAGCGAGAACAATGGTGTCCCGCATCCGCTGCGTCGCGCACCATCAAAAGGCGGGCGGGCGCGAACACCGAACCTCACCCGGGTTTTACGGCTCCTATCTTAGCATTGTCTAATGGTTTGGAGAACTTTGTTATTTATAGCGACGCTTCATTAGAAGGCTTGGGTTGCGTGCTTATGCAGAATAGGAGAGTCATTGCCTATGCTTCGAGGAAGTTATCACCTCATGAGCAGAATTATCCGACACATGATCTCGAGTTGGCGCCATCATATTTGCACTTCATAAGTGGAAGCATTATCTTTATGGAGCTAAGTTTGAGATATTCGCGATCACAAAAGTCTAAAGTATCTCTTTTCGCGGAAGGATTTGAACATGCGGCAGAGGCGATGGATGAAAAAGCTTAAAGATCACGCATACTATATCTTGTATCATCGGGGAAGGCTAATGTTGTTGCTTATGCCTTGAGTAGGAAAGTGTACATGTCTTGCTTGATGATGAGAGAGTGGAAGATGCTCGAGGATGTCCGCGAATGGAGTCTAGTTGTGAATGAGCATAGTGTTATCTTTGCTAGTATACGTGCTACGCCTGCTTTGTTTGGGTTGATTAAGGAAGCTCGAGGCTCTCGATCTGAGGCGAAGAAGATTATTGATGGTTTGGGTGATGGTAAGACAGGAGTTCTCTATGAACAGATGAGATTTTAACTTTTCGAGGTAGAGTTTGCGTTCACGTTCACCGAGATGGGGTTAAGCGTATGGTTCTTGATGAGGCTCACAAGGCCAAGTACACTATACATCCGGGGAGTACTAAAATGTATAGGGATTTGAAGAGACAGTTTTGGTGGAATGGAATGAAAAGAGAGATGAGTATGTATCTAGATGCTTGACATGTCAACATGTGAAAATTGAACACGAGACCTGCGGTTTATTGCAACCACTTGAGATCTTAGGAATGGAAATGGGAGCATATCACCATGGATTTCGTGACGGGATTGCCACGTCTCGTCGAGTTTTAATGCGGTATGGGTTGTTGTGGATAGATTGACTAAATCTTCACATTTTATTCTATTGCGATGACTTATAGTTTGAGTCGGTTAAGCGACATTGTATGTCCAGGGATATCGTGTGACTACATGGTGTCGTGAGCATTATGTCGAGATATAGAGATCCCGGGTTTACTTCTAGATTTTGGCATGCTTCTACAAGAGGCTTTGGGGCGAAGTTGAATTTGATCGATTTTTCACCACATCGGATGGTCGATCAGAGATTGATCCAAGTACTAGAGGATTTGCTACGTGCTTGTGCCATGGATTTCAAAGGTAGTTGGGATTCTCATTTGCCATTAGCTGAATTTGCTTATAACAACAGTTACCAGTCCAGTATTGAAATGGCGCCGTATGAAGCTTTATATGGGCGTAAGTGTCGTTCACCGATTTGCTGGGATGAAGTTGGTGAAGCTAAGCTATGGGGTTCAGAGATGGTGCTACAGTCAGCTGAGAGTGTAAAGCTGATTAGAGATAGATTGCTTACAACTCAGAGTAGACAGAAAAGCTATCTGAACAACCCAGGAGGCGTGATTTAGAGTTTCAGTTGGTGATCATGTATTCTTGAAAGTATCGCCCGACGCGGTACTACTAAGCGATTTGGGAAGAAAGGTAAACTTTCACCTAGATTTATTGGACCATTTGAGATCTTAGAAAGGATTGGATCTTTGGCGTATCAGTTAGCATTGCCACCTTCGTTATCAGATGTTCATGATGTATTCCATGTCTCGATGCTACGCAAGTACTTGAAAGATGAATCGCATGTCCTTGTTTACGATGAGATTTCATTCGAACCTGACCTTTCTTATGATGAAAGACCAGTGAGGATTCTTGACACTAAGGAGCAAATCTTGAGAACGAAGCGGATTCCGTTAGTCAAAGTTTTATGGAAGAACCATGACATTGAGGAAGCTACTTGGGAAACCGAGCTCGATATGAGAGAAAGATATCCTTTCCTATTTGATGATTCTGGTATGAATTTAGGGACTAAATTCCTTTAAGTGGGGGAGGATGTGAGAACCCGAAACCTACATGTATAACATGTCTCCTATACTTGTTTGACATGATTAGAATATGCTTTTAACATGCCAGTAGTATCCCTAACATGTTTGACTTGATTGCATTCCTTGATCGAACCGTAATTGTCGTATCGAACGCCTATTGCCTTGCATGCTCTAGATTGACTTGTTTTTGCTCGGGCTTTGATCTTTTAGACTTATCCAAGACCTTGAGAGACTTTTATCATTGTTATAAGGACCCTTGATACTCGTTCTAATGCTTCTTTGAGTTGTTTTGCCTTATGCAGCCGTTATACGTGCAAATCGGACTGTTTGACCTAACGTATGGCCCGAGGAATCGTTCCACCATGCCAACCGAACATTTTGGGCATTGTTCGACCGCAAGAACCGAACATATTGAAGGAAGTTCGGCCATCACAACAGAACTGAAGAAATTTCCAGCAAAACGGGATTTTTCTGCAACATTGGCTGTTTACGATCTTACCCTTACTAAACCTCTATCATTAGTGACTTAAACCACTTGTATTAGAGTCTTATTATCCTAATCTAGGCCTAATAAAGATTGCTAAACATATTTCTACCATTCATCATGTAAGATCCCGATTCCCGGTTAGCTTGAATTGCGTGCAATGCTCGCATCTCTTCTTCGGTTGATCGCTTGTTTGGTTGTGAGAGAGTCTAAATGTGTATGAGAGACCACATTAAGACTAAAACACTTTTAGGAGATGTCATTTAGTGGTTGACTTGTTAAAGTCAAAGTCGTAACTTTCCCGACGATAGTCGAAATGCGACGCGATTGAGAGTTTATGCGGGTTTTGTGTTTCTGACCTCGATTTGGTCCCAGATCTTTACATGATGATTAAATAACATGTTTAGATGTGTTAGAATTCTAACTGGATGTATTCCATAAGTCTCGTGAAGTTTTGACGCCTCGAGAATAGCAATTCTCCTTATCGCGTAGTTTGAGATGGGCCGGGCGGCGATCTCGCCTGGCTCTTTCGAGCCTATTTCCCTATCTGCTGAGCATCATCCGAGAGGCATTCAGGCCTATTTTGTAGCCCTAATAAGTGTTTACAATCATGGGTTATTACCCGTGGCTGGGTTTGTGGTTTCATTCGACGCTTAGATAGCAAGTAGTTACGCTCTTCGCGCCGATTTTGCCCCGGTTGTTTTCGGTGTTGTTTATGAGAGTCTAGACCCACTTTAAATTGGTTTGAGACTTGGATGGACTAGTTTAATGTTTGAGGACTTTAAGGGTTCAATGGTGAGCCATTTCAAGCATTTAGACTCGAACGCACGCGGGACCGGGATCGAGCAAGAATTGTACAAAACCCTAATTGCCGAAAAGGGGTTTCGATGCGGTCGCATCCTTCTAGTGCCAAGCGACCGCAAGGGTCTTATTCCAGAATTACGGGATTTTTAATCCCTCTTCTTTCTGTCCGAAAATTTAACCCATTAAACCTATTCTAAACCTATCCTAAACCCACTTACTTAACCTAATACTAATCCTAAACACCTATTAAGAGATTAGGGTTAATTAGTGATTGATTAGAAGATTTAATCCCTCATTTAAAAGCCAAAAACCTGCCGATGAGCTCTTCTTCTATTCGCCAAGATGTAAATCGCTCTCGCTTCTTTTTGCTCTTCTACAAGCACTTCAACCCAACCAAAGAGGAAACTTGAGAAGGTGATTCTGGGTTTTTGGGGCTGAGCTTGGAGGCCATTGCTAGGAGTCTTCTTCCCCATTCAACCCACAAGTAAGTTGAAGAGAGAGAGTGAGTGAGAGAAGACTTCATTTTTGGGGTTTCAAATCAAATTTCAGGGAGGCCGAAATTGGTAAGTTTCAACCTTCCTTCCTTCTTTTTAGGCTCCATTGACCTGAGTGGGAATCAACCATGTGTGCATGTGGGTCAATGGAAGCCATTGTTAGGTTTCTAGAAATGTATGAACCCTAGGATTTCAAGTTTATGTTAGAGCTTGATTGGCCTATGTGAGACCATGTCTATGTGAAATTCATGTTCTAAATTGCCTATTGAACTTGATTATGTTGATTTTTCATGAAGATTGATGTTGGTTTGGTTGAGATTCTTGGAGGGTGTCTTGCCCTAATTTTGTTTTAGCTTGCAAATTGATGATGTAAGCTTGATTAATGTGTTTTATATGCTTAATAGAGTATATTAAACTTTGCTATATGAATTGATTATGGGTATTGAGCTTGGATGACAAAGATGCTTGAAGGATTTTCCCCAAATTGTATTTGGCTTGTTAAAGATGATGGTAAGCCTAATTAGCATGTTATACATGTTTAGTGGAGTTTATTGAACTTAGTTGTGTTGATTAGCCATGAGTATTGAAATTGGTTTGGTTGAGATGCTTGGAGGGTGATTTGCCCTAATTTGGTTTTAGCTTGCAATCTAATGATGTTAGCTTGATTAATATGTTTTACAAGCTTAATAGAACATATTGAACCATGTGGTGAATTTTAAATCATGAATTGAACGTTATGATTGGTATGATGACTTGGATGATATTATGCACAAGATGGCTAAATTATTCTAAGTTGCATTGTTAATTAGTTTGTTGGGTTTATATGAGTATATTGAACATTGGGATTGTGGTTTTGGGCGATAGTTATGAACATAGGGGGTTGATGAAGCCTAAGCTTCTATCCTTGAATTTTCGGAAAACTTAGATTGAACTCAACGGAGTTAACCTTTGGGTTAGTATGAATCCTAGGAACTATAATTTTAAGTCCTACGGAATTTTGGGTAGAATTCATGGAGGTCGAGCCTCCAAGAAGTTTTGAAGTGTGTGAAGCACACTTGATTATGAGAACTTATATGATTCTCGGTTGTGATGTTTATGCTAGTTGTGGATGAATTGCATGACTAGTTTGATAGTAGAGTGTTTACCTACTTGTTTTGAGCATATGAGTATATATTACTTGTGCTTGGGTTTTGAGTCCATGAGTCGGTTTGGTTGAGTTTTGGTGGGACGATACATCGTCTTCACGAATTGTGAGATTCGTGATCGCGATGGATCGCCGTGCCGGGTTTGCACACACCCCTCCATCGATGGCCACGGTGGGGAAGTAGTTTATCTTAGTTGTAGTAATACACATGACTTTGATAACTATGGAACTCGAGCGGAGATCGTCTCGGGACGTCGATATCTACGAGAGGATATCGAGGGCACATAAAGGTTTTGCACGTGTTTTTGCAGGAGCGACACGCGCGGAGGAATTTGGGTAATGGTATCATATCTCTTATACATGAATTGTTTCACAAGTGCTTAAGTGAATAACGTGCTTGGTGAATTGGATATGATATGATGGTTGTTTTGGGTTCTTACATGTTATACTTAATAGATAACATATTGATTAATGTTGTTAAGCATGTATGCTATCACATGAGTATTATTGGAATGTGGTTTTATGCCAAAGGTATTAATCAGTATTGTTAAGTTTGTACGCCTTGACATGAATAGTATGGGAAGGCAATGTTATAACGATGACATGAATTACCGTTGTTATGTTATTATGCTTTATCATGAATATTATTCGGATATGGCATTATGTTAAAAGCAGGAATTATTGTTGTTAAGTTTATATGCCTTGACATGTAAATCATCGGAAGGCTATGTTATATCAATAACAAGAATTATGATCGTTAAGCATATAATTGTCTTGACATGGATTTTAATGAAATGTTATACTACAATGATAACATGTTTTATTTATGTTGAGCATGGATGCCATAACATGATTTTTATATAAGGTTATTTCATGACGATAGCATGATGTGATTTATGATTGAGTATTATGCCATGATAGGAAGTTACGGTTAGTAACTTACTAAGTCATTGTGACTTACTTTTATTTGTTGGTTGTGATTCCCTAGATCCGAGTCGCTCGAGCGGATCCAAGTAAATCCAGAAGGTTACGTTTGCAAGGAATTCTTTTGGAAAGGTTGCTACTTAGTTGTTGGCTTTGTTTTTGGTGAGGTCGTTGGGAAGATGAAGTTATGTAAACTTCATGATTGGGTAGCAAACCTTGATGTATTTGTAATGTTGTAATTATGTGGTTAGCCTATTCTTTTGGTAGCCAACCGGTGGTGGTTGTGCTTGTTATATGTTAGTAGTTAAACTTTCATATATTTTCTGGTTGTTAGTACATATAACTGTTAGTACTTATTCTGTTGGCAGCCGACTGGTTTTAGTCGTGCGTGGTTAATTGGTGTTATGTTTAGCATGTTAAATTGCTAGTTTAATATGATGTTTGTTCTCCGGCATGTTTTAGCCGTCGAGTTGTTAGACTAGAGTCTTAGACTTAGTTTAATGTTGGGTTCCGGCCGTAGTTTCGCCGATGACTTGGTTTATTCTATGCTTATTATTGAATTGCATAACAGGGAGTTTGTTCTACGTGCCCAATGTTGCGGCACGCGAGTCGAATTTTTGGACCGAGAGATTTACTATCTCTTTGGTTGTTTTAGTTTGAGCTTGTTAGCTCGGGCGCCACTGTTATGTTATATTTTGCTTCCGCGTATGTTTTGAGTTGTCGGTGTATCGCCGTTATGGCCCTACCCATTATTTGCTACTTGTTGTTGTTAATTGTTTCCTTGGCGGCACGACCTTGGGATTTCGTCTTGGGATCCGGGTCGGGTCGTCACACATCAAGTGACATGTATTCCACTCACGCCTTAATCGAGCTGATCTATACTACATCAGTTGGAGACTTCCCATTTTACGATCTATTTCTTCCCTTCTTCTTCTCTGGTCTGGAGAGAGTTCTTGCGTGAGAGTATCGGTGAGATTAGTGTGTGAGGGTTTGATTCCAAGAGATTTCGAGACCCGCTAACGATTCCGAGATCGTCGCTGCGAAGCCGCCGTCGGGTAGAGCGAT
Source organism: Codonopsis lanceolata (assembly GCA_013146195.2). NCBI lineage: Eukaryota > Viridiplantae > Streptophyta > Magnoliopsida > Asterales > Campanulaceae > Codonopsis > Codonopsis lanceolata. The sequence goes on from CM028383.1 coordinate 92,600,239, forward strand.
TGTCACCGCATAGTCTTTCTTGCTTCGTCTTTGCTTGGCTTGAGGTAAGCTATCGATTTCCCTTAGGTCCATGGTAGAGATAACATGCTACCCCCTCTTTCTTCCCTTCTCTCATGTCTAAACCATGCTCTCCTTGTTTTCTACCATGATAATGATACATTTTAGAGAGTATAAATTTCTGGGAATTATAGACCATGAATGTAAATGTCGTGATTTGGACACTAAGCCTAGAAGTAAAGGTGTTCTTCTCTACGTTAGAAATGATTATTATTCTTGGGTCATAGACTTTCGACCATTATTTGGGAAAACGTGATCTAGGGTTCCATAATTTAGGAACTTGAGTTTATTGTTAGCTATGGTTGTCATTGGATTAATGACCTAGATTAATCGATGTGATAACTTAGAAAAGAGTTTGAAATGAAAATAGTATTTTAACTCTACAAGCTTGGATTTATAGTAATGACTCAACGGAGTCGACATTAGTGAGCTATTGAACAATACCTGCTCAATGATCAATCCCTACGACGTTATTACATGCGTTCTACTAGAAAACTAAATCTAGAGTCTTGAAATGGATTGACTATCATGCTTGTATCTTTATGACATAATAAATGCATACTTGATATATTGACTTTGCTCTTGTCGAGCTCAATCCTGCTTGTTTATTGATGAGATTATATACTAATCTTGAACGAGGACGCAGTTGTCGGACTCGTTCCATACTGATTGATTGTTGAGTAAATACTACTTGGCATTGCATGAGTTCAGCTGGCGTACTTGATCATGTCACACACCCTCCACCGCTAGCCACAGTGGGGAAGAGCTCTCTCTGGCCAACCAATACGCGACCATTGAGATTGACTTCATGTTTATCCCAAGAATATCCTCGGAAGATCGATGTATTATCATACCCATCGATTCATGCACGTCATGAAGGTGTATGTTTTGCAGGTCTACGTAGCGGCCCAGCTCTATATCCTCACATTATGTGAACTATGTGCAATAATGTGCATCTTAAATACTTGATCTACATGCTTGTAATATTGTCTTGTCTAACGTGTTGCATATTGTCATCTCATGCATGATTGATAGCTTACGAGTCTTTATGACTTACCCGTTCCCCTGTACTTTTTTTAGATCCTAGCAGGACAGGACCTTCTCGTTGAGGCCCGTGGTGCTCGTATACTTTAGTTCTCTTTTGATCAGGCTTTTGCAGTTGAAGAGGTGGTTTTAGAAGTCCTCTTCTCTTCTTTTGTATTTTGCAAGGACGATGGGTTGAAGCAAGTCAACTAGACTACGCTTGGGAATGTGTTTAGACTTGTATTAGTGTTATCCTTGTTAGCTACTTGTAGCATTAACTCTTGTAGAACTTGTTCTCCCTTTGATTCCGGCAATTGTATTAGTTGTGCCTTGTATATCGTGTGTTGTTCACTACGTATAGACTTCCGCTGAGCATCATATTAGCTCTTATTTATTTCCTTGTCGTATTTACTGCTTAGTTTGGGTTCCGGCTGTAGTGTCGCCGAAGACTTGGATTATTGCTTAAATGTTTTATCAGGTGAAATGATTTTTAAAATACCGACCTTTATTGTCGAGTCTTGTTGCGACTGAAATGTTGCGTCACGTCAGTTTTAAAGTTATTTGAGCCCTTGCATGTTCCTTCTTTCTTCTCCCTCTTGTCTTGCCTTGTCTTGGGCGCTCCGGTCCACGTTCCCATCCCGGGTTTGGGGTCGGGTTCGCGACAGGATGTGAGTCCTTAGTTGTGGATTCTAAAAAGTTTGTTCAGTTTCTTTGTCATCAAATCTGATTGATAACCTTTTTAAATATGAATGGCTTCTTGTGTGATGTTTTGTGGTTGGCTATGTAATGTTCACATTATTAATTACCTACTTGCTACTGTATTCCATGTATGCTTTGGCACTATATTTCATATCTAAACACAAATGCATGCATGAGGAGAGATGCATCTCTGCGTTAAAGGGGTAGGTCAATTTGCATTAGAATTTTGATCTTCTCCTTTTCTGGCTTGGAATTGATCTGAATCTGCACAATTAGTAATTCTCACACCACAGGGTCTTTGAGAGCACTCATGATTATGGTATGTGGTTATGTGGTAGCTAACAGCTGTTGTGGCCTTCTATAATGACTTTCGACAAAATCAGCCAATTTCATTTTCTTTAACTTGTTTATCTTGAAAGCATGCAGTTTCACATTGGACGTTACTCTGACATTGTTCTTACAGATCAGTTTGTTGTTTAGAAAATCTTTTAGGCTCATTATCCTTGTACAGTTCCAATTATAAGTAGATAATGTTGAATAAATTTTGGGCCTTGGTTCCTAGGCAAATTCTTTGTTTTAGATACTTGCAGTGTCACATGTTTGTATTGCCTCTGCAATGTGAAGATGCACTTTGAACTTGACCAACCCCTTGTTATTGGAATATTATCATATTTAGAGTTTGGAGTGCAACCATTGTTATAGGAGTCTTATTGTATGCATGGAGTTAGGAGTAGTGGCTTTTCCTCCTTAAATCCACACTGAACGACTGCATTCATCTTGTATATATACAGGGCAGAAAAGGAACCCCCTTCAATACTTATGTGGTTTTTGTTTTATTTGGCTCAGGTTTGTTATCATGACTTGGATGACTTATTCTTTCTTGTGCTCTTATCTAAATTTCCATTTCTCATTGTTTGTGTCAAATCTTCAAATGCATCATTACGACAGGCGAGGTCAATATGACATTGCTTTGGCAAAAATTGGCGAGGCTATACAACACACTCCAACTGTTATATATTTGTATTTAGTTAGGTGCTCTATGTGCCCTTGGCATCCAACTGCTGTTTTTATTTATTTATAAATATTTTGACCCAAAATAATGTCATTTTAGGTCTTTTTATAAATAATAATAATAGTAAATATCAATTTAGAATTATTGAATTATGTATTGTAAATTTGTAATTTGTCAATGGGTCTATGGAGGATTGAGCAATTGACAATTTTTGTAATATTTTGAACTTGGAAATGGTATTAAATTTAGAATTAACCGTTTTTACAACGTTTTTCATTAAATGTTGTGTTAAACTTTTTACAACGTTTTCCAAAAGTTGTAATATAACTTTTACAATGTTTTAAAAATGTTGTAATACAACCTTTACAATGTTTTTCATTAAATGTTGTGATAAACTTTTTACAACGTTTTCCAAATGTTGTAATACAACTTTTACAACGTTTTTAAAATGTTGTAATACAACCTTTACAACGTTTTTAATTAAATGTTGTGATAACATTTTTACAACGTTTTTAATTAAATGTTGTGATAAACTTTTTACAATATTTTCCAAATGTTGTAATACAACTTTTACAACATTTTTAAAATGTTGTACTACAACTTTTACAACGTTTTTAATTAAATGTTGTGATAACTTCTTTTACAACGTTTTTCATTAAATGTTGTGTTAAACTTTTTACAACGTTTTCCAAAAGTTGTAATACAACTTTTACAATGTTTTTAAAAAGTTGTAATACAACTTTTACAAGGTTTTTAAAATGTTGTGGTAATAATTTTTACAACGTTTTTCGTTAAATGTTGTGATAAACTATTTACAACAATTTTGAAACGTTGTCATTTTGTTTCCACAACATTTTTCAAATGTTGTGCAATAGTTTTTACAACGTTTTTTTGTTAAATGTTGTGATAAACTATTTACAACAATTTTGAAATGTTGTCATTTTGTTTCCACAACGTTTTTCAAATGTGGTGTGATAGAAATCCAAGAATGAAACGTTGTTGGGGTAGGAGATAGCACAACGTTTTTTACAACATTTCCAAAACGTTACATTAAAAAAGGACCTACTACAACGTTACATATTACAACATTTTGAAAGAAGCTGTAAAAAGGCTATAACAACGTTTTAATAACGTTGTGAAAGACCTTTTTTGTTGTAGTGACACTAAAGTGGATGGAATTGACTTTGATGAAACTTTTGCTCCAGTTGCTAGAATTGAATCCATAAGATTGTTGTTAGCTATTGCATGCTATTTAGGTATATCTTTACAACAAATGAATGTTAAGAGTGCTTTCTTGATTTATGTGTTAAATGAAGAAATCTATGTAGAACAACCTAAAGGCTTTGAAGACCCTTTTAAGCCAGATCATGTTTATAGACTTAAGAAATCTCTTTATGGTTTGAAACAAGATCCTAGAGCTTGGTATGGTAGGTTAACTGATTACCTACTTGAGAATGACTTTAAGAGAGAAGAGGTTGATTCTAGAGAAATTCTTATTGCTCAAATATATGTAGATGATATAGTTTTTGGTTCCACATTTGAATCTACGTTAAAACAATTTATAAAAGGAATGACTTCTACATTTGAGATGAGTATGGTTGGTGAATTAAATTTCTTTATGGGTATGCAAATTAAACAAACTAGAGATGGTATATTTCTCTCTCAAACTAAGTATGCAAAAAATTTAGTGAAGAAATTTAAGATAGAAAATGCTACTTATAAAAAGACTTCTATGTCTTCCAAAGTTAAATTAAGTAGAGATGATAATGGTAAAGATGTTGACAATACTCTACATAGAAGTATGATTGGTAGTTTACTATATTTGACTGCTAGTCGTCCAGATCTTATGCATTGTGTATGTGTTTGTGCTAGATATCAAGCTAAGCCCAAAGAATCTCACCTTATGGCCTTGAAAAGAATTATGAGATATGTTAAAGGAACAACATAATTAGGGATTTGGTACTCCAAAGATATTGCGAGTGCCCCGATACATAACCTTTTCCCCCGCTTGGTGAAAAACGGGTGGTTTCAAAACCTTTTAAAGCGCGTGGAATACGCTTGGCCTCAAATTGTGGACTCAAAATATGATCAATAGAGTCTCCATCTTTATTTTAAGGAAAAAAAAGAAAAACCAAAAAGTAACCAGATTTGTAAAAGGGTTCGGAGGCTAATTTACAAGGTGAGAAGGGGTTAGACACCTAACTCGCCCTTTTGGTCTCAAAACTAGTTTTTTTTTTGGCAAAATATGCCTTTTTACATTTATTTAACAATTGAAATAAAACATTTTAAATATATATTTTCATATATGTAAGGAAATAATTACAAACTTACATCAGCCTCATTTCGGGAGTTACAAATACATTTATAAAATTTTGGCCATAATAATGGCTCTTTTTAGTGCTATTTTCTATAGAATTTCGGGCAGCACAACTGCTTATTTCGCTTATATTGGACTATTTAAATATCACTTTTATACATAAAAAACTTTAATAGACCTACCTCTTGAAGCGTGGAGGTTTTATCCCGTACCAAATTCCTTACTGGTAGGCCCTAAGGTGTGCTCGCTCTGGCCTTCAGGGAGAGGGAGTCTTTTGACTGATTTTGGGCAGCATGATTGCTTTGTTTAGTTGCTTTTCGCCTCGGGATCCAGGCGGCACAACTGCTTGCTTTGACTTGATTTGCTGGCTGGTGGGCGTCAGAAATCGGGCAGAGCAACTGCTTGTTTTTTGCTGATTTGACGTTTGTATTCGGGCAGGGCAACTGCTCTTTTTGAGATTTTTGGACCGGTGGAATAAGGCGGAATCCTAGCAGGGTAACTAGGTTTCACTTTGGCCAGAGAGTTTTAGTGTTAGGGAGAGATTTGACAGAGTTTCGGGGCTAGAAGGAAAAATTCCTTCGGCGTTCTCTCAAATGTGCGGTGAACTCACTGAGTAACTGTGTGTTTTCATTGTGTGTCTGTTCTTCTGAATTCATAAACCGGGGGCCTCTATTTATAGGCTAGGAGTGAGGATTCCTTCGTGATTAAGTTTTTCCTTTTGAGCTTCATCAGCTTCTACCGTACGCTGAGAGAGTTGTACCAAAAGCAAACTGCTACAAGAGACTTGGAACTGTTGGGCGCTGCCCATGGGGGGGGGGGGTAGTGGCGCGGCGCCATAGAGGTCTTGGGGTAGCGCCCATGCTCTTTTTCCTTTGATTTTTGGCACTTTTGCCCCCTACAATTCACTGTTTATGCATCCTACTTTTTTCTTTGCATTTTCAACCCTGCAACTTGACATTCGTTAGTCCTTCAACAGGTCTTGATATTTTATGCCATGTTACATACCAGGAGTACGAAATTGGGGTGTCTACAGAGCCCCTCAACGATGGAGTTTACAGGTAAACAGAAACTTACCAAGTAAACGAACATCGTTGATAAGAAATAGACTCCCAAATTTCGTGGAAATTATAATGGGGAGGAATGCAATATGCGGTAGTATAAGCTGCAACAGTTTAGGATGTAGTTCAAATCTCACATACCCTGAACAATTTTAGTTGGTTATAGTTGGTCTTCGTGGTTTTTAGAGCAGATATGCAAATGAAATTCTCTGATGGTCATGCCTACTAGACAGGCTGCCTACGTATCCCTTTCTCAAGAATCAGACCAAACGTAGTTTGGCTTTAGCGGACAAGCAAACAACAAGCACTGGGTGGGATGGATGGTGCGTTTCACCCAGCATAGGCAAAACTGGTGGAATTCAGATGCGTTTCGCCCAACATAGGCAAAGTGACGAGACTTTAAAAAAGCACTTCCCCCACCATAGGGAAAGTGATGCAATTTTTTTTAAAACGCGTTTCCCCCAGAATAGGGAAAGTGATGCAATTTTTTAAAACGTGTTTCCCCCAGAATAGGGAAAACGATGCAATTTTTAAAATGCAGTTCCCCCAAAATAGGGAAAGCAATGAAATTTTTAAAATGCACTTCCCCCAGAATAGGGAAAGAAGTATTTTTAAAATGGGCTTTTCCCAGCAAAGGAAAAGCGATGCTGCTTTTCAAAATGTGCTTAACCCAGAATAGGAAAAGCGATGCAATTTTTTAAAAAAGAGTTTCCCCCGGAATAGGGAAAGAAGTGTTTTTAAAATGAGCTTTTCCCAACAAAGGAAAAGCGATGCTGCGTTTCAAAATGCGCTTAACCCAGAATAGGAAAAGAGATGCGATTTTTTAAAATGAGTTTTCCCCATAATAGGGAAACAAGTGTTTTTTAAAACGGGCTTTTCCCAACAAAGAAAAAGGGATGCTGCTTTTCAAAATGCGTTTAACTTAGAATAGGAAAAGCGATGCGATTTTTTAAAATGAGTTTCCTCCCAGAATAGGGAAAAAAGTGTTTTTAAAACGGGCTTTTCCCAACAAAGTAAAAGCGATGCTACTTTTCAAAATGCGCTTAACCCAGAATAGGAAAATCGATGCGATTTTTTTAAAATGTTCTTATCCCAGCATAGGAGCAGCAAAGATTATGAAGCCTTGTGGTGGAATGCTGCCAATTGTTTCTAAAATGCAGGGATGATGATGAGATCAATAATATGTGCAGGAAAAGTTTCGAGTTTAGCTATGATGGCGCGAAAATAATGTCGCTAAATTATTAACTCGATTACTTTTCAATTCAGTTTATATGTAAACACTAGTTAATAATACCTGTATATGATTTGACCTTTTAAGCAAAACTAATTATCATATATATATATATATATATATATATATATATATATATATATATAAACACACTGTACTTCTTAGCTAGTGCTTGAAAAGGCTGAGGTTGTAGCTTTGTTGGGGTTCACTTGAAGCTTTGGCCACTATCGTAGGAGGTGTGAACTATATATGTTTGTTTGATTTATGATATCTGGTGGGGTTTCTCTGTGAAGAAATTTAATGGAGGTCTTCCGTTTCTTTCTTTTGACTTGATAACAAAATATCATGGTTTTTGGCAAAGAAAGTAAGAAGGAGTTTCAAAAACCGGGCCCATAGGACGAGATATCACGACGGTTAATCAGTAAGATCTGATGAAACTTAGAGAAACGGCATGCTGCCAAGGCGAAACAAAGAGTCCAACCTTGTAAGTGAGGTTACCAACCTTTAATATTCTGGATAGAAATTGGTAGACAACCAGTCTAGCATCAAAAGGAAAGTAGGGGCAAAGTGTATCCGAAACCATTTACCCGGCTCGTAGGAATCATGGGGGACCCTGTAGTAGTGTACCAACTTTGCAACATGTTATGTGTGACTAGTGATGCACCCGTGCGTTGCACGGATTGTACATATGTATAAAATTATATACTAAATTAAAGTTGAATAATATGTAATTAATTTTTTTAAATGAACAAAATAAACAAAAAATAATAAACAGTAAAATTAAATATAGAAAATCCTATAAATTTGAAAAAATAAATAAATTTTGGAATACTTTTTATATACAATAATTTTCGTTCAACATGTACGACAATTGCAACTATAAATATCACATAGTAACTCTAGACAAAACTACATACAACTGATGATAACCAAAAACATATTTTTAAATGGAGTCTTATATTAGGTAATGACTTACCATGGTTTTTATTCATAGACATTGCGTAAGACATAATCAACAAAAAATGTTTTATCTGAAATTTGAAAGAAATTTAATGATCAAATAATATCAGTGACATTCTTGGAATCAAAAGAGTACCACCAGAATTGCCCTCTGAAAGAACTCAACCTTTTAAAACATGGTTTCTCAGCCTTATAACAATTAATCTCATGTCATTGCATAACTCAACTGAATAGACTATGTTACGAAACAACATTATTTGAGTTCTAACCTTCTAATTTAACTTATAGTATCGTTCAAATTTAACTCACAGTTTGAGATTTCAGAATATGTATTGTTCATTGATGTGATGTAATTAAAAAAATTACATCTTAATTTTTATATGACTATTTAATTGAAACCACAAAACAAAAAACGTGTATCTCTTTCAAACTTATATATTACATTTCAATTTTCAATTACATAAAGAATTAACAAAAAAAAAGAAGAGAAAATGTCACTCTAATTTGAACATGACATAAAGTTCTCGATATTCTTACTTATTTGTAATAGACCATCATAAAATGTATATATTTTTTTGTTTAGTTGATTGAGTTTTGTCTTCTTTTTAGTTGTATAGTGTGTATTCATATGATATTTACAAAATCCCAAGCATATATAAATTCATTTGCATATTGTCCGCTTCATACATGGAATAAATTTCACACTGACATCGTGCCACAGACACAAAATCTAGTGATAATTTAAACTAAGACCAACCCAAACTAAAAAAACAAACAAAGTCAGACCCATTAGTATTTGTTACCTGTTTTTTGTTTTAAATATTATAGAACTGTATTTCAAGATCTATTAAAAACAATCATAAGTATTTTTATTTACCTATTTTTTATTTATAATAATGCTAATTTATTCAATATTTTTGAATAAATACCATTTTTACGAATTATTTTTATATAATTAGTTTGTTTGTAATTAATTATATGCACATGGACTCTGTCTGACTTATGAATAACTTGCCTAGAAATTTGATTTCTACTATATTTTTGTGTAATATTTAATAGTTATATGCTATTTATATGTCATTTTCGAAATTTAATTCTCCAAATAAAAAAAGTAAACTCAATTGGAATAGCTTCTGTCAACATCATTAAATGACATTTCTCAAATTCAAATTCAAAATTTTGTTTTTTGACATAAACAGAACTTAAGTAATTCTATTTTTGAAAAGTGAGTTTTGGCAGGAAATTTCTAAAAATTATGTACTTCTGTTTTTATATATACTACAATACAACTGTGTAATGCACGGTTCAATATTGATATAAATAAAATAATATAAAATTTTAATGATAACCATATAACCGAATAATTATATGAAAAATCACGAGTTCAATATGCATATAAAACAAATTATAGAACATTATGTTAATAAAAACACTTACATTTTTAACATATCTTTTACTTGATATCGAAGTGACATGTCATTGACAAAAACAGTTTACTTTGTACAATAAAAATTGAAGTTAATCATAAAAAATTATAATTAAAGCACTCGTGCGAGACACGAAGCCTATATTCATATCAATACAATAGGTAAAACTTTAGTGCTAATAAAATACACAAATGATTGCAATATAAAGATTATGAGTTCGATGTGTAGAATTGAATATCGTAATTTTGTAACATTAAAATTAAGATTATTTTGTTTGGCTCGCATGTAGAGTTCAATTAAAAATCTAAACGTATAAGAAAATTAATAGAAATTAAAAAAATTAATGATATCAAGAGTCTTTAGGTTTAAAAATGTTTTACCTTTGGAGAAAAAAAATTAATTTATAGAATAAAAATATTAAGAATTTCAGTTCAATTCAAATTCTAATATTTTTTTCTGGATACAAATAAATATATATAAATAAAAGTTACATTAATGTTTTTTTAAAAAATTGACAGCGCATATAATATCAGGCAAAGGGAAAATTGTTTGTAATGTACTAATATGTTTTGTCATAAAACCTTAAAAACTACACTTTTCAAAATTGGTATTTTTTACAAAATAATTCAAGTATTATGGTTCAATTTAAAAATCAGACATAAAAAAAATTAAAATTGTATATAACCATGGAAAATAAAATGTAGGAGATGGGTCAAGGAAAATAAACCAAAAATTCAAACGATCGATGGATAGACATCGGAAAATTTGGTTTAAACCGTGCTATGAATAACTTTTGGACCGCGACCCAGTAAACACTCATAAAACCACGTTGTTTTAGTTGATGTATATAAATGAAAAGAAACTACTTTTACCCTAGTTTCACCACACGTTGCAATTTTTTTTTACACATTTTTTGCAGCGATGGCCAATCCAAAGGTTACCACCTAAAGAAAGTCCAGCAACGGAAGCTGCACCGACTTACCGAAAACTTGTTGGTATGTTCATGTTTCCAAAAATATTTAAAAAACTCTGTTTAACTTCAAAACTCGTTTATTAATTTTAACTAACAAACAAATTCGATCTAAATGTTGATTAATTTCATCACCAATACTTTTTTTATATCTGAATTTTTTAAACATGTATAAGTAACTAAAAATCATAAATTATTGGGTTTCTATTTTTTTTACATGTAGCTAGTTGTCTCAAAAAATTGGTCCTATCTCGATTTATATATTTTTTTTACAATAATAACTTTAGTTATAATGAAATAGAGAAAAAATTGTCAGATCTTGGTATTATTATTAATTGATTGTCTGTGAATTAGTTTTACTTCAAAGTGTGTGTTTATGATTTAGTTTCAAAATCGTTGTTTTATTTCATCTTTATTTTTCCTAGCTTGGATATCGATGCAAAGAAATTGACAAAAAAAACTTGGTTTTGTTATCTCTCATATTTCTACTATGCATATTTTTCTTAATATACTAAATAAGAATGTGAAGAGGTTTTGGAATCATTTATCCAATCAACCATAATAATGATATTTTTTATTTTCAATTTTCAATGTAAAAAGTGGCTTATATACAAATTATAAATATTTCTAAATTTGGAAAGCCACTTTTGGCGGGAACCTTTCAAAACTTGTTCCTCTCCTTTTATATATGTATAGATATCCTTGGATTCAGATGAGGATTAGGCATAAGAAGTGATTCTATCATATAATCCTAAGAAGTCCTTGCCCAATAAGGCCAAGTCAGAAACTTTATCGGTTGATAGAGTATATGTTTCCAAAATGCATTCTCTTTATACTAAGTCCAAGAATAACTTTTCTTATCTTCCTTGTAGTGAGGCTTAGATTTTCAAAGATTTCCTAACCGGAGCATCTTTCGTTATGACCAACAATTCACAGTTCAGGGAACATGGGATAGGAGATTGCATAGACAAGACTCACGACTTTGGTGGGAAAAGCCTCAGGGTGACTCAATCAATAAATTCTTCAAGATGGGATAGAAAGCCCCTAGCATACTCAATTGATACATTTTTATGAATATGAATGGAGAATAACCCCAGAAGTTGATGGAGGGAAAGCCCCTAGGTGGACTTTTCTCTCTTTTTTTTCTTTTTTTTTTTGAAGAGAAAATCAAAGGCACATGATATGCAGATGACTCTAATGAACAAGAAAGAGAGCTGAAATTCAGAGTTCACTTTATTGCCGAGTATTGCTAGATTGGTGGTTTATGGACCCTACTTGGTAATTATCTTTTGATGTTTTTGTGTGTTTTAGCAAGGAGTTTCATCTTTGACTCAGATCACGTTATAACCGATTGAAGCAGAGCTGTTGATTGCAACTGGTTCATGGTGTACTGTTTAAGTTTTTACGGATAGATTGGTTTTGAAGTTTTTTTTTATTTGGCCTCTGGTTAGAAGGTCTCTTCATGGAATTGATTTTTGTTTTAAAAAAAGATCAATAGCTTGATCATTGGTTAGCTTTTCAGGCTGTGGGTTCTAGATGGACAATTGGTTTTTGGTTTTGAATATAGTAGGCCTTTTGGCTTTGACTTTGGGTATAGCTTGGGCTTTGGGTATGGTGGGCCCTTTTTTTTTCTTCAATCCAAATCTAAAAAGTGTATGTGTTGATTTTCCCCGGGAAACCCCAACTTAGTTTGTGTAAGGGAGAGATGGACAAATGATGGACTTGTTCCTAGAGAGATTTTTTTTTTCTTTTCTTCTCCTTTTTTCCTTTTCTTTTTTATTTTTTTCTCTTTTCCGAGTATTATAATAGCCGTTGAGGAATGTCCTCTCTCCCTTTGGGGCAAAGGATAATCATTCTTGTTTGGCTGGGGATATTGGAAGGTCTTATTTTCAGTAGGGATTTTGGCATATGGTGGACTTAAAAGGGTTTTAGGTTTTTGGAGGGGTGTTAGTGTTAATGGTAGGAAGCCCCAGTATGCTACTAACAACTCGGCCGCAAAGGGTCGAAGGTGATTCCGGTCAAGACGATTTGTCTGCTTTGGATTTTATGTGTTCTTAATAGTATGCGGGTCCATATCTTCTGGATGACTCATTATCAACTCATGTGATTTAGGTGTTTTTAAGTGAGTCAATTTATCATCCTTTAGAAGAAAACCTGTCTAAGGATACTCAGAAATAAGTGATCTGAATCGAAACGAAAAAGAAATGCATGGAAAAATCTACGAAAACTGACGTTGAGTTGAAAAAAGTTGCTTCTTGAAGATTTTTGGCAAAACGCACCTTTGGGCCATTGTACTTTTCAAAACATTGCAATTAGGCCACTGAGACGTCAAAATTTTCGATGCGGCCACTGTACCAGACTTATCTTAAATGTTAACCCAATTTTTGGATGGACGTTAAGTTTGGACGTTAACTTAGCTTAAATACCTATTTTGCCCTCATCATCAGCTTCCACGGTGATCATCTTCATCATCATCCAGTCAAAAAATCAAAGAATTGCGGATGGGTGATCATCTTCATCATCATCCATTCAAAAAATCAAAGAATTGCAGATGACAAAGGCAAACTCAAATTAAACCCAGATCTAAAACGAAAATAAAAAATGAACCAGATACAGTCAACACTCCCAATTTCTCAATCTCCCACTCTCTTTGAACCGATCCAACAATGGGCGTTTCGCCGACATTGTCGAACCAGACGATGAGTTCACCATATCGGTGGGAATGGACCGGCCACTACACTATGTCCCTCACCTCTACTACTTATGGCCTCTTGACCCTCGACCCACCTCCTTCGAACCGCTCCCCGACCATTCCCCCCACCCCACCTCCTAGATTCACCCTCGGCTCTTGTGACGACCCGCACCCGGGTCTTCGGGTTTCCATAAAATTTAATATAAAAATAACTCCAATTATAAATACACGACTTGCAGCGGAAGATGTAAATAAATAATACTTCTCAAATAAGAAATTATAATACCTTTTCTAAATAAAACATTTTATAACTCGCAGCGGAGGGAACAAATAAATAATATTTAACCCAAAATATAAAATATGATTTCTTTACAAACGTATCTTCATTACAATTTTAACGATGTCCAAAAGTAATACATAAATATTTTACTATCAAGTTGAACACTCCAATCTTCTCTTTGCTTCATACGTCGAACTTCTTGGTCTAGCTGAAATCTACGGGGCATGCAAACAGGAAGGGGTGAGTTTAAGACTCAGTAAGGTTCTATCGATATCATGTATGCTATGCATGTATGCAACAGTTCAAGACATTTTAATATGGAGCAGTTTTAAAGGCAATAACACCAAGTTAGTCAATCAAGTCTCATTACTACGTAGCTGGATCAAGTATTCACCGTCCCATACCGGTAAATACAGTGACCTACCATGGGTAATAAGATCTCATGCTCATATAAATGCGATAAAGAAACACATAGAATTTACCAGTTGTTCATGGGGTTGAGATACATCTCCGACCAATCACTTCCGACCTTGTCACCCCCACTATTGTTGTTGAAGCTTGTATATCTTGATCAATCTCTTGTTCGGTTACCAATTATTCACAACCCGGTACAAGTCATCACGAGGCTAGGTCCCTACAACCCCTGCACACGCCGTGATACTTAACATATTATTCAATGGTACTTTCCCCACTTGACCAAAGTGGAGAATTCGCTCCGGTCCGAGTAGGGTGCCGCCGCTAACTAGCATCCGCCTCCGTCCCCGTGACCTAGTCGAGGTACCCCTACTCTCCCCATAAAAACTGTTCAATTGCGCAATTGAAGACTGTTCACACAAGCACTTCATGTTCGAAACTAGTGCTCAATAAGGAATTAACAAATATAGAAATCTAATGAGTTATAAAATTAACTCATTGTATTCTCAAAGCAGCAAGTTTCAACTAATAAATATTGTTCTCATACTCGTATGTATCAAACCACAACTTCAGTATGTTAACGAGTCCATAAAATTACTTCCAACTACATAGATCAAGTAATTAGTCACGTTCACGAGCATGCATATGTTAATAACAATAATAAACAATTAAACATATACAAGGAGTATTCCCCTTATCTTAAAGAAGATAATATTTTCCGGTAAAAATATATTAAAAACCTTCAATTATAACTCTCGAATCAAACCCGCAGCTCACAATGGTACCGATTAATTATCGTGGCTTAAAATTACTTAACCCGTAACATCTACGGAGTCGGAATATTTTACGAACTGAAAAGTGACGAGAGAGCACACACACGGCTCTCTCTCTCTCTTCTTCTGTTCTCTCTGCTCACGGCTGAGGAAATAATGAAACGAAGGAGAAGTTGTTTATATACCAAGCCAATGGATGATGGATCCCACTCACAATTGGTAAATAAATCATAATTACACCCACCCCCACCGAAGGGTGATTCCTCCCAAGTTGTTTTGTCTTAGACGGCTACCTGATAAGTTAGGATGAAATAAAGTATTAACAAGGGACCCACTATAAAACTTAACAAATAAGTATTTCAAATATAACCCAACCGTCCATGCATGAAGATAAGAATTACCAATTTCTTTCTCTTTGTAATATAAATATTATTATAATATATGATCTAGTACTTCAATTTAGTATTAGGAGTGTGTATATAATATATATATATATATATATATATATATATATATATATATATATATATATATATATATATATATATATATATATATATATATATATATATATATATTAAAGTGAGTCAACAAATATCATTTAGTCAAGTATTTTCAAAAATAGTGTCAACTTCATTTATTTATAAAGATCAAAGTAGATAAAATATCAGAGTTTTTTTATATTAAATTTTATGGAAACCTGAAGACCCGAGTGCGGGTCGTCACAGCTCTTTTTTTTTCCGATCCCCCTCTCCGAATCCTGATCCCTCTGTCCCGAGCCACCGGAAGTAATCAACTCATGGGAGCTCATGGCTGGTCTTGACTACACAATCTCCCACTCTCTTTGAACCGATCCAACAATGGGATGTGTTTCATCGACATTACTGAACCAGGATGATGAGTTCAGTCATATCGCTGGGAATGGACTGGGCCACCACATTGTGTCTCTCACCTCTACCACTTATTATCTCTTGACCCTCGACCCACCTCCTTCGGACCGCTCCCCGACCGTTGCCCTCACCCCACCTCTTCGATTCATCCTCGGCTCTCTTTTTCCGATCCCCCTCTCCGAATCCATATCCCTCCGTCCCGAGCCACCGGAAGTAATCAACTATGGGAGCTCATGGCCGGTCTTGACTACACCAATGAAAGCTTTCGTTTCTCTTCCCGCCCTCCTCCGCAACCCTCAAAGTCCTTCCCCTTTAGAGACAACTTTGATAAAGAAAATTCAAGCCTTAACAAGCCGTCGATTGTCCGTAGGGCGTCAAACGATGTAGTTGTACAGAGTTTATCTCCCCTTGATGGGTTTGAAAAATTATGCCCACCAAAGGGAGAAAACAGAGTGGTGATCAAAAAACATTTAAACCGAGATCTAAAGCAGAGGTTTTTTTAATTTTCGTTTTAGATCTGAGTTTAATTTGAGTTTGCCATTGTCATCTGCAATTCTTTGATTTTTTGACTGGATGATGATGAAGATGATCACCGTGGAAGCTGATGATGAGGTCAAAATAGGTATTTAACCTAAGTTAATGTCCAAACTTAACGTCCATCCAAAAATTGGATTAACATATAAGATAATTCTGGTACAGTGGCCGCATCGAAAATTTTGACGTCTTAGTGGCCTAATTGCAATGTTATGAAAAGTACAGTGACCCAAAGGTGCGTTTTGCCAAGATTTTATTTGGCAAGAGGATGTTCAAAGGTAAAAAAGTTTCTAGAGGTGTATACAAAAGGGTATTCCAGGGTTTTATGAGGCTCAAAAGGTTTTCACTTGTCCTTCCCTAAGTGACCAACAACTTCTTGTACTGACGTTCTGCCTTATCCAAGTTCTTTCTCAATGTTGATCCTTGGGCGATGCTTGATCACTTTTTATCATAATCAATCATGTTGACTTGCTCATTGTGTGGCAATGGGTGCGGCTTCTCAATGATTTTATCATCGATAAGGTCTTGGATAGCATTCCTGAGTGAGAAGCATTTGTTGCTGATATGACCACTGAATTGGTGGTATTCACAGTACTTGTTATGACTCCATTTGGCGGGTAATGAGTTTGGAGGCTTGTAGTTCTCAAGGGGCTTAAGGACTTATTGTGCTATTAACCCTTGCAGTATCAGTGACATTGGAGCATGTAGTTCATCATAATGTTGCATGTTGTCAGGACCTTTTGTATGTCTACTGGTATTGATGTCCTCTCTAACAAAATTTATAGATTCATCTGCTCCATAAAACCAAGGTACATTACTGTACTTATTAGTTGGAATTCTTTAAAAAATGTTGATTTCTTCCGTAGATGCTTCCTCCGATTCAGAGTAGCAGAATGAACTTGGAGGTGTATCAATTTCTAGGAACCATGTACGTACATCTTCATTAATACGATTTCCTATTTCAACAATGACATTGAAATCACTGTAGGGAAAATACCTCATGCGTTCAAAATAAATTGGCTGGAGGTTTTTTATAAACAACCGAGCTGATTCAGATGGATCAGGTCTGTCTAAAGTCTGGGCAACTTTCTTCTTTCGCCTAGCTGCAAAGTCTGCAAAGGTTTCTTTTTTCCTTTTGGGTGCATGCCTTAAGCTCCCTTTTATTCTCAAAGCTACTTTTGTCTTTGTATCTCTTTTGGAATTCTTCGGCCATTTGATCCCAAGTAGTAACCGTACTGTTATCTGCTAACATGAGCCATTACTTAGCAGCCCCTACCAAGGTCAGATGGAAATTGGAAGTTATAGCCTCGAAGCTAGCTCCCTTTGACTGCATAGCGATAAAGTAAGATTTTAAGTGGGAGATAGGGCATCCAGTCCCATCAAATTTCTTTATGTCAGGCATTTTGAATTTTGAGGGTAACATAGTTGAGGGTTGTAGCGTTAATGCCCGCGTAGAAAATTCCCCTTTGTTCAAGACCTTGAGCATCATTCCCTTAAGGTTCTCCATATCTGCCTCTATTTTTATGGGAGGTGGTGCTGGAGCATGGTATATATTTGAGGGATTGGGGGTAACTGGGTTCATTCCTGGGATTGACTGAGGTATTTGGTAAGGATTTTGAGGAGGTAGGATATTTGCAACTTTTGCCTTACAACTAGGATCATTGAAAGGTAGATAGGTTATTACTTGTCCTGGCTGGGCATAGCTTATGAGATCCATATGTGGGCTATTTTGGAGTGGATTCGTGATGTGAAATGGAAGACCATTTAGATTTTGGGGTATACTGGTATTTGGGAAAGGGTATAGTGGGTTTAGTAAGAAATGGTTAAAATTCTGGTAATAAGCCTTTGGTGGGGAATTGGTAACGATACTGGTTATTGGTGGAATGTTAGTGTTTGGCTGAGGGTTTGGGTTTAGAGGAGTATGAGAAGTAGTTGCTTTTTGAGGGGTTGCAGGGAAAGTGATTCCCTCAACATTGGGTTTTGGACTTTGCATGAGGTTTGTGATATGGCTCAATAAGCGATCAGCATGTGCACCCAAATTTTGGTCTAACCACTGTTGCATAGCCAGAGTAGGAGCGTACCCTGGAGCCCCTTTATCAGTATCCATGGTAGATTGTTCATTTTCGGTAGCCATTCGACCTAAATCAGTATTCTCTAATCTGATTATGATATTTTCTGATCTGACCTCTGTGTTTGTATCCCGCATCAAACGACTTGTGCTATCTCTTCCTTTCCAAACTCGGGTCAGGTTTCTGAGGAAAAGGAGTTGAAGGTATCAGAATGGAAGGTTCCAGCCTTTTTGGTTCTGAATACAATGTGCCTTTATTATTTTATTATTATTCATTTTCCCTAAGATTGATCGGACAAGCACTTGATTTGTTTTGACAATCTCGGGACTTCCTGGAATAATGGATTCTTTCTCCAGAGTATAGAACCTTCATATTCCACATGCCTTTCGACTTCCCAAAATTAGACTGATCTCAGACGAAGGGTCTATACTCTTTCCGGGATCCATCATTTGAATGGTCTAGGACAAATACCATAAAAATTATTGGTCAGCCCTTGTGTATAAATCTTTATTCTTTTATGTATATTTTTTTTGTAACAAGGATTGGTCAATAATTTAGAAATATAAAAACCGATCGGTCCATGAAGTGTCCTGGAAAACTATATGCTTTTAACGTTGGCTGATGCAGGGGGTAGGCTGGCTTTGGTGTAAGGGTAGCAGTTCGAAATATTTCTACATGTGCGTACGTGTGTGAGTTATCTAAAAACCAGTAAAGTCTTTTTTCCCAGATATAAAGCAGTAAATAAAGTAGTAAATGGTCTGTCTTTCTGTTCATTGTTGATTTTCTCGGCTGATTAGTTTGAATCCTTGAAAGGACGGCGTAAGCGAGCGTGACGGCCATTCAGATCAATAAATAGAAAGAAAAGCGGGGAATCTATCTGTTCCTATTAATTACATTTGGTCCTAATCCCCAAAATGAAATGACATAATAAAATAATATTTACATATTTTGAGAGGAATAATAATAAAGCAGAGCAAAATAAAATAAAACGATAATTTTTTTTTGTTATACTGCCCGAAATTTTATATTATTGTTTCGCAAATGTACCCAGAACGAAGCTGCTACAAGATTTCATAGTTATTTGCACATATATATATGCTGATATATAAAAATGCAATATTTAAACTGTTAAATGAATATAAACATATTTAGCCAAAAAATAAAAGAAAAAACTTGTTTTTTTAATGAGTCTAGCCCTCAGTTTTTATTTTATTTAAAATAAAAACAACGTTGTAGACACCTCAAATTCGTACCCCTATTTTATACTGTCCAATAAATATTGCAAAATGGACTACCCTGACTTTAGAATAATTTCCTTTTTAGGAAAATTTGTTTTATTTTCAAATAAAAGAAAAACTCTTTTTCAAATTGAGTTTTGATTTCAAAAACACAAAAAAAAAAAGAGGAATATTTCAAAAACACAAAAAAAAGAGGAATATTTCAAAAAACAAAAAAAGAGGAATATTTCAAAAAAACAAAAAAAAGAGGAATATTTCAAAAAAAAAAGAGAGGAATATTTCAAAAAACAAAAAAAGAGAAGAATATTTCAAAAACACAAAAAAGAGGAATATTTGAAAAAAAAAACAAAAAAAAAAAAAACAGGGAGAAGAAGAAAGAGGAAGGAAAAGAATATTTTCCACTTCACAATTTTCGAAAATACTTGAAGAATGATCAATTCGTTGTGCTCGGCGACGGATCTTTAGTCAAGCACAATTTTCTGGATATCTGAAAGTTTTCGGGCTATGTCTGGAAACAAGACAGCGATCAAGGCCCAGACATACTTAGAAAATTCTTCTTAACACATTTCAACTACAAGGTATTGACCGGTTGAAATTGTGGTAACAGAAAAGCAATTCACAGTGCTCGACGACAGATCTTTAGTCAAGCACAATTTTCTGGATATTTGAAAGTTTTCGGTTATGTCCGAAACAAGACAGCGATCCAGCCCGCACATAATTAGAAAATTCTTCTTAACACGTTTCAACTACAAGGTATTGACCGGTTGAAAGGTGGTAACAGAAAAACATTCAAATCTTCATACCGTATTTGACAACGGTTTCGGACCTGAAGAATACGACTTTTTCGAAAACACAAAAATCTTTTTCCGTTGTGTTCTCGATCGGGTTTGGCCCGAAGAACATGACATCCTCACTTTACTTGTAGTTTAGGGTTTTGGCCTGAACTACGCTTGGTCTGATTTCCTTTAATAAGGAATACGTAGGCAGCCTATTTCAGTAGGTCCGATCATTGCAACATATAAATATTCGCATATCTGATATACATCTTCCCTAGAATTTCTTATCTCGAATTTGGAAGTCTATCTTTTCAACGATGTTCGTTTACTTGGTAAGCTTTGGGTTACCCGTAAACTCCATCGTTGAGGGGCTCTGTAGACACCCCAAATTCGTACCCCTATTTTATACTGTCCAATAAATATTGCAAAATGGACTATTAATTATTTCTTATATGTTTCAGGAGCGAAGGTACAAAAAAAATCAAGAAAATGAATAAAATAAACAAAAACAAAAAAGAATAGAAAACAAAACAAAAAAAAAACAAAACAAAAAGAAAACAAAAAAAAAAGAAAATCAAAAAAGCAAAAGAAAAGAACAAAAAAGAGAAAAAAAAAACGAAAAGGATGAAGAAAATCAAAAAGAAATAGGAACAAAAAAAAAAGAATAGAAAAAGAAACAGGAAAGAAAACGAAAAGAGAAATAAAAAAGGCAAACAAAGAAAAAAAAAAGAAAAAAGAAAAAAGGAAAGGGAATGGGTCAGCCGCCGGTTTCCCCCCTTTCTTAACCACTAAACAATTCTCCTCCTATATAAATACTCCCTCACTGCCAACAGCTCGAAGCAATCTCACTCCCTCAAATTTTTGCCTCACAATTACTCTCCCTCTAACACACTAACTCTCCAGCGAACTCTCCCTCTCTCAATTTACCCAGCGGCCCACCCTCACAATCTCTCTCTCTCTCTCTCTCTCTCTCTCTCTCAATTTTCACTCCCAGCCGTCCCTCTCTCCCTCAATTCCCCCTCACAAACACAATCTCTCACATTTTTCACTCCCTCCAGGCGGCCCACACACTCACATATACTCCCTCTCTCACTCACGGCACGCACAACCCGCACACACACACAAATACATAAACACACACACGCGCATAAATACACATAAACACATACCTTGTTGCCGCCTCGATTTCGACAACAAAATCAACAAATAGCCACGCCGCCTAAATTCGCAAACAACAACAAAAAAGACTCTCTCCCCGAAGAGGACAGGCGAAGACACCACCGCCTAAAAGGTAATACCTTTAAGAGCGTATTTTTATTTCATTTGTATTTTTTCCTTTTATTTATTTTCAAAAAGTTGTATTTTATATCCGGCACAATGTAGCCAATATAAACCGTTGTGCTGCCCGGATTAGATTAGAAAATATTATGTAAAAGAGCCGTTATAATGACCAAATATTCTTAAATGTGTTTGTAATTATTGGAATGAGACGGCTGCGAGTCCGTAAATAATGTAGCCACAAATGTATCTGTTTAATTTTCCCTTGTCAAAATAAGACCTTATTTATTTGCTAGATTAATATAACAATGAGCATACTTCACCAAAAACGCTTTGAGATCGAAAGGCGAGTTGGGTGCCTAGACCTTCCCAACTCGTAACTTAGCCCCGAACCCGCTTTTTAAAATCTCTGGTTTTTTTTACGGTTTTCCTTTATTTTTGCCTTAAAATAAAGGTGGCGACTCTAAAAACTTTCGATCCAAGGGGCCTCGCAACATTCCCTCTTTACACTTTCTGTTTCTCCCTAAAAAAGGGAGATACTGAATGGAGGGTGATGTATTCCCATATCCTAATATCCCCTAAACAAGGGATAACTTGATGCGGGAAACCCATAGCTCCCATAGTGATCTGATTGTGCCATAAGGCTATTTTAATAAATCCATAAGTGGGGGCGTCGCAATATCTTTTCTTGCACTTCTCTATTTTCCCCTGAAAAAATAAAAGGGGAGAATGAGAATGGAAAGGTAATGCATTCCCATATCCTGTTATCCCCGAAATAAGGGATAACCTGACATGAGGAAACTTTTAGTTCCCATTTTGGATACAAAATCCACTCAAGGCAACCGAGGCACATTCCAACGTGCTAACATAGACAGCACTCCTCTCGCATTTTGGATTTCGTCTTCCCCTAAACAAGGGAGGGTGGAACGAGAGCAGTGGTGTCCCTCATCCGCACGTACGCGCACCCCTATCCACGCGCACCCCCTCCACAAACGTCCCCAGCGGAGTTGCCACTGTGAGTGCCCCGATTCATAACATTTTCCCCCGTTTGGTGAAAAGCGGGAGGTTTCAAAACCTTTTAAAGCGCGTGGAATACGCTCGGCCTCAAATTGTGGACTCAAAATGTGATCAACAGAGTCGCCATCTTTATTTTAAGGAAAAAAAAGAAAAACAAAAAAGTAACCATATTTGTAAAAAGGTTCAGAGGCTAATTTACGAGGTAAGAAGGAGTTAGACACCCAACTCGCCCTTTCGGTCTCAAAACACGTTTTTTTTTGGCAAAGTATGATTTTTTACATTTATTTAACAATTGAAATAAAACATTTTAAATATATATTTGCATATATGTAAGGCAATAATTACAAACTTACAACAGCCTCCTTTCGGGAGTTACAAATACATTTATAAAATTTTGGTCATAATAATGATTCTTTTTAGTGCTATTTTCTATAGAATTTCGGACAGCACAACTGCTTATTTTGCTTATATTGGACTATTTAAATAACACTTTTATACATAAAAAACTTTAATAGACCTACCTCTTGAAGCGTGAGGGTTTTATCTCGTACCAAACTCTTTACTGGTAGGCCCTAGGGTGTGCTCGCTTTGGCCTTTAGGGAGAGGGAGTATTTTGACTGATTTTGGGCAGCGTGACTTCTCCGTTTAGTTGTTTTTCGCCTCAGGATCCGGGCGACACAACTGCTTGCTTTGACTGGATTTGTTGGCTGGCTGACGTCGAAAATCGGGCAGAGCAACTGCTTGCTTTTTACTGATTTGACGTTTGGATTTGGGCAGGACAACTGCTCTTCTTGGGATATTTGGACCGGTGGAATAGGGCGGAATCCTAGCAGGGTAACTAGGTTTCACTTTGTCCAGAGGGCTTTAGTGTTTGAGGGAGATTTGACAGAGCTTCGGGGCTAGAAGGAAAAATTCCTTCGACGTTCTCTCAACTTCACGGTGAACTCACTGCGTAACTGTGTGTTTGTTCTTCTGAATTCACAAACCGGGGGCCTCTATTTATAGGCTATAAGTGAGGATTCCTTTGTGATTAAGTTTTTCCTTTTGAGCTTCATCGACTTGTACCGTGCGTTGAGAGAGTTGCACCAAAAGCAAGCTGCTACAGGAGACTTGGAATTGTTGGGCGTTGCCCATGTGGGGTAGTGGTACGGCGCCATGGAGGGCTTGGGGTAGCGCCCAAGCTCTTTTTCTTTTGATTTTTGGCACTTTGGCCCCCTGCAATTCACTGTTTATGCATCCTGTTTTTCCTTTGCATTTTCAACCCTGTAACTTGACATTCGTTAGTCCTTTAGCAGATCTTGATATTTTATGTCATGTTACATACCAGGGGTACGAAATTGGGGTGTTTATAGATACAAATATTAATTTAGTTGGTTTTAGTGATTCTGATTGGGCTGGTGATGTGTAATTGTGTATGATAGAAAGCATACTTCTGGTGATTGTTTTTACCTTGGAAATAATTTGGTGTCTTGGTATCGTAAGAAAAATGTGTTTCCCTTTCAACTGTTGAATCTGAATATGTGGCTGTTGGTAGCTGTTGTACTCAGTTGCTTTTGAGGAATCAAATGATTGAGTATTATGGTTTGTATAGTGACTCATTACTTATATATTGTGGATAATAAAAGTGCTATTGATAAATCAAGGAATCATGTGCAACATTCTCGAACTAAGCACATTGACATTAGACATCATTTTATTAGTGATCTATTAGAGAAAAATATCATACATATATATTTCATAAGAACTGAAAATCAACTTGCAGATATATTTACCAAGTCTTTAGAGTATGATAGATTTTCCACCCTACGGGGGTCTCTCAGTGTTTGCATTTTATAATATTAATTGTCAATGTAGTTTCATTTAAGATTACATTTGTATACAATGTACATTTATTAGGTTTTTTTCTATGAATTTCACCTTTCAAAGAATCTCATTTTTCTACAAATTGAAATAATTTTTATGAAAAAGCTTATGCTTGATCTTAATGTTTCATACAAAAAGTTTATAACTCAATTGGCGTTGTTTATATCCAATAAAGGAAAGAGCTACCTTGCAATTTTCAAATCTTGATCGGTTCACATAAAAAAATATATCAGTCTTTGATGTTCAATAGTATCTCATTGAATCAGATCATGTGAATAAAAAATTGAGGCTACATTAAATAAGTCGGTCCATACATGGATAAAAAATTAAGGCTTTTAAAAAATGTGAAAGCTATCTTCTAGATATATCCTAATTTGTTTTGAGAACAATAGTATCTCTTAATAATGACTTTGTGAAAACAAATTTTCATATTTCAAAATGTTTGGATGAATGTAGTGTTCAATGTGGTGACATTGATGAATTAATTGGAAAGTAAAACAGTTATCTCACTCTCTCATATATTTTTAGTTATACACTTTCATATCTTCTAATCATCCAATAGGACATGTATTCTTTGTAATTATGTGTGCTCCTTGAGATGAAGTATCTGGGATTGCTTATGTATGAATTTTTTTTTCTTAGAATTCCAATATTTGATTAATCTTGGAATGTGGCCTAATTTAGAGAAATTTCATAGTTTTGTGATAAATCTTTGCATGCTTATTCGTGTGTAAGAAATGTGGTATACTAGGTGTTGTCGTAACCTATATAATTTGTCAATCCCTAGTCTATTAAGACAACAGTTGCTTCTTGTTTCCAAATTTAATTATACCCTATTCCTTCGGTTTTAAAAATTCAAAATCCTTACAGTTTTATGATTCTTTTTAACCCTATAATTCTGTTTATCTCCTATATATATATATATATATATATATATATATATATATATATAGTAACTCTTATTAGTTATTTTATTCATATCTCCTATTTTGCATTTTATTCCTCTCTATACCGTATTTTTGTCTCTCATCATGTCTTCCAAATCTGGCTGTTCATACCCTGTCTATTCAGTGAATTCTTCTTAGAATGAACCTTCATCTCGTATTCCTCCCATTGATTGCGAACATGGATGCTGTTCTATCCATGTGTCTGGACCCTCTAGGCTGGATGACCCTTCATTCAAGTCTTCATTCAAGACTTCATTTTTTCCAAAACCTGAGACTAGGGACTGTGTCCTATCCACCCCATATTGTGTCAATGCCTCATTCTTTCATGAGCATATGACATATATTGATGTGCAAATTGTCAACGTTTTGAATCAGTATGATTCTTTGATCGATAATTTTCATTATCTTCGCAAAACACGTGAGCTGTGCAATGAATTGCTTCTTTCTGACAAAACCAAAGGGGGAGATGTTGTGTTGTTGCTGCCTAGTAATTTAGGGGGAACACCTAAGTGTTGTAACACTTGTGGGAGTGTATGCCATAATTGTGTGAAGTTCAAGGGAAAAGCCAAGGTTGATGGTGAGGAAGATGACAAACATGATGCTTCTGAAGATGTTGTTGCTATGACTGAAGTTACTCAAAATTGGGGAATGCTCAACAAATCTCAGAGTAGTAATTCTGAGGGAGTTGATCATATTGCTAATCCTTGTCCCAGTGTTGTTCAACGTCAGTTTCCTTGGGAAATTGTGGATCATGAAGAACGCTTTAATTCTTTCTTTAAAGCTTGATTAGATTGTCTTATTTAGGAGGAGTTTATTTGCTTATATTAAACTGTTTATTATTTGTTTGTTTGTTTTTTCCAGAAAGGCAAAAAGGGGGAGATTGTTGGATATTTAATTAATGAGTCATTATATTTTCTAATTGGTTTATTTTAATTAATTACTTGTTTTGCCTTTCTTGGTATTTACTTTACTTAATTATTATTGTTACATCTTTTATAGAAAGATTATTTTGGAGATTATACTTTAATTGATGTTTTAGGGTTTGTATATGAATCTTTATTCTAATAGGATTATGTATTCTTGGAATACAAGTTTGGTGTTGTGTATGTCTTGCTATGTGAGACACGGTTGCCCTAAGTAATTAAGGTACGGAATCCTACACATTTGGTAACTCAATAAGAGGAAAGATTTATATTCTTGTTTATTGCACTAACCTACTAATCTTTTATGGTAAGTGGGTTTCTTATTCTACAAGGTTTCTAGGTCAAGGATGCAGGTATAAATAAGTGGACACAAGGCTGAGAAGATTAAGAAGTGTGATTGAGCATATACACAACACAGATTGTTGAATGAAGCTACATCGGAGTCTTCTTATTCTGTCCCTGCACTGTTTTCTAGTTTACACCTCCTAGCGTTATGTTAAAAACAATTGAGCGTAGATCAATCTAAGTAGTCTGAGGTGTTAGGATTATACAAAGCCATATCTACTTTTGATAGAGTTTTTATATAAATTCCACTTTGTTAGTCATTCTTTGTAATACGCTTAAACCATTTTACTAGTGGAATATTTTTACCCACGAGGCTCAATCAATATGTTTATTTTACATATTGATCAAGGGTATCTCTTGTGTTCAGTTTCATTCGTTCCTGTTTTGTTTATTTAAATTCCGCAACATTGATATCTCAATGAAGTCTTCAATGAACTCTTCATATATCAAAACAGTTTTACTATCTTTATGTTACTTATGTCATTATTCTGGTTTTCGTCTTTGATTTAATCCCATTTCTTTCAATTTCTTTCGTACATATGCGGTCGTACCCAAAGGCTGCCTACGTTCCTCAAAGCGAGGCTCAGGTCTTCGTAGTTCTGCTCTACTGGAAATCTTCCCTTTTCTATCTCTATCTCTTATTATTTTCCTATTTTTGTTTTACCTTCTCTTTTTTTTTTGAATGCTCTAACTTTTTCCTAGGTCGCCCTTTCAGATTTTCAACCTAGCGAGCTGAAGAGAGAGAAAAAAGGCCTTGATCACATGGGCGTGCTACATTAGCACACCGTGGCTC
Organism: Codonopsis lanceolata; assembly: GCA_013146195.2. Classification (NCBI taxonomy): domain Eukaryota; kingdom Viridiplantae; phylum Streptophyta; class Magnoliopsida; order Asterales; family Campanulaceae; genus Codonopsis; species Codonopsis lanceolata. Next base: position 92,627,825 of record CM028383.1, read on the forward strand.
ATGCATAGCACTTATTGAGCTTGTCCTTGTTGAAGGACTGAACGAGATCTTCTCCATCTTTGTTTGTAAGGAAAACGACACCTCAAAACTGTATGTGCCTTACTATGTAAGGTCCCATCCACCGAGATTTCCATTTTCCCATATTGTCAACATAACTAGGGGGCATTTCTCAGAGTACCAAATCGCACACTTGAATATTTTGGTCTATGACCTTTTTATTAAATGCTTGAGCGATCCTTCTCTGATACGCTTGCGTGTGCTCTAAAGCCAGTAGTCTCTGCTCATCTAGGAGTGCCAGCTCATCGTAATGCTGCTTAAGTCAGTCAACTTGTGTGTTTTATTAGCAGCTTCTACTGCTCCATTGACATGTGGACGATAAGGAGATGACTTGTGTTGCTGCACTTTGAACTCATCAAGCAGTTGATTTACTTCCCCTTCAAAGTGTGTACCATTGTCAAAGATCATTTCAAAAGGTACTCCATACCGATATATGATGTTTACTCTGATGAACTTGACCACTTTCTTGGCATTTAATACTTTGTAGGAGACAACTTCTACCCACTTTCTGAAGTAGACGTTGGCTACTAAGACATATTCATGACCATTTGACCCTTTTAGGTGAACAAGTCCTATGACATCGATTCCTCAAGTTGAAAAGGGCCATGGAGCTATGGAGTTGTATAGTATATGCGGAAGAACATGATGTAGGTTGGCAAAGCGTTGGCATTTGTCACAGTGATGCACCTACCGAATGTAGTCAGTTTCAAGAGTGCTCCAATAGTATCCTTGTCGAATTGCTTTACTTGAAAGCATATGCCCATTCATATATGGCCCACAAGGGCCACTATGCAACTAGTCCATGACCTGTTCTGCTTTGGCTTGATCTATACACAAAAGATTCAAACCTTGATAATGCCTTTTATAAAGGTTATCTCCACTGATCACAAATTTTGCTGCCCAATCTTCGCAGAACAATTCTTTCTATCTTTTTTTATTATTATCTATATTAGCCAGGTATTCGCCTTTCTTGAGCAAATTCCATATGTCCAAATACCACAGCTCATTGTTTTTCTCGGGAGCCGTATCAATTGCAGAGCAGTAAGCAGGAGTAACTTTCTTTCCTACCACGAAAGGTTGGACTTTTATTTCTCATGGAATTTTGACCAATGAGGCCAAAGTTGCCAATACATTTGCGAAGCGATTTCTATCTCGCGGCAAATAGTGGAATGATATGTCATCAAACCCTTTTGCTAGAGTTGTCAACTGGGTATGATGTAATTGTAACCAGGGATCCTACGTTTTCCATCTCCCTTCTATTTGATTTATAATCAAAGCGGAATCACCAAAGACTTCCAATTCTTTTGCTCCTCTTCGGAGAGCTTCTTCTAGACTAGCGATGCATGCTTCATATTCAGTGGTATTGTTAGAACATTCAAATTCCAACTTTATAGTCAAAGGTGTGTGAGAATCTTTTGGATCGATTATCAATATCCCTATGCCGAAACCTCGCTTATTGGCAGTCCCATCGAAGAACAATTGCCATTTGATGTCGTGATCTGTGATTTCGAAAATGCCTTCATCTGGAAAATCTGGTTCCTCGACATCTTTTGTTTCTAATGGTAAATTTGCCAGATGGTCTGCAATTATCGACCAAGATTCTTCTTCCCTCCTTTTTTTTTGAAACATTTCCAGGACTCAGGGTATATACCCCTCCTGGAGATCAGTTTGGAATCATAGATTTTGACCGAGATTCTTTTCTGTCATCATTTCCAGGACCCGGGGTTTATATCCCTTAGGGAAATGACTAGAAATCAAAGATATCGACCAAGATTCTTCTTCCATTCTTCTCTTTTCTTTTCGAAAAACATCATGAAACGGGGTTTCAAACAAAGACTTTTTTCCATTCCCAGGACTCGGGGTATATACCCCTCCTGGAAATGGTTTGGGACCAAAGATTTTCCAAAACAAGATTTTTTTTTCAAACATGATTTTATAAACTTTCCAAGACCCGGGGTGTATACCCCTTATGGAAATGATTTGTGACAAGATATTTCCAACTGAGATTGTTGTACCATTCCCAAGACCCAGGGTTTATACCCCTTATGGAAATGATTTGCATATTGAAATGACAGTGAATATTGAAAAATAAGCATATTGAAAATGACATGTAAATTCAAAGACAATGCATATTGAAAAGCATGTAAACAGAAGGACAGTGCATATTAAAAAGCATGTGGAATTAAAAGACATGTATATGGAAATGACATGTAAATTGAAGAGCATGTATATATTGAAATGACATGTAAACTGAAAGACATATGTATTGAAATGCAATGTAAATTGAAATGGCATGTGTATTAAAATGACATGTAAATTGAAAGGCATGCATATTGAAGATGACATGTATATTGAAAGACAATGTATATCGAAAATGACAAATAAATTAAAAGGCATGTATATTTAAAAGCATGTAAACTGAAGGACAGTGCATATTAAAAAAACATGTGGAATTAAAAGACATGTATATGGAAATGACATGTAAATCGAAGAGCATGTATATTGAAATGACATGTAGAATTGAAAGATATGTATATTGAAAGACAATGTAAATTGGAGAGCATGTATATTGAAATGACATGTAGAATTGAGAGACATGCTTATTGAAATGACATGTAAATTGAAAAGCATGTATATTGAAAATGGCATGTATATGGAAATGGCATGTATATGGAAATATCATGTGTATGTGAATCATGTATGTATGTGTATATTTTATGATGTGAGCATGAAAATTGTGTGTGAGATATTGCATGCAGATATTAAAAATGTAATGCAGGTACCTGCTATTGTTCACGTGTTGATGTTCTGTCTGTACAAATGTTGTGTTGTTGGGCCAAGGGTCGCTGCAGTTAACTTTCCTTTGAAGGGCGTTAACTTCCGTTAAGTAGCCGTTGGTGGAGGGCTAACTTTGCAAACTTGAGTATCTGAGGGGTTTAAGTGAGCAGGTCAAAACTTTGAGGAAGGGGAAGGAAATTCCTTCCCCTTAAGCGTGTAACAGGAGAAGCAGCAACAGACTCTCGTCTGTTTCCTTTCCTCCATAGCCGTCATCTTCGTTGTTCTTCATCATCCTCAATCTTCTTCATTTCTTGACCATTTGTCCTCAAATCAGTTGCCTTGTGTGTTGTCGAGGAATGCCAAGCACTATGAGTTCTTCACAGACGATTGGGAGAATATTTGTAGAGATTCCGACACTCACATTTCTACTTTGGCTCCACCCGCTGTAAGTCTTCAATTTGTTCGAACACCATTTTGTCCGAAATTTTGAATTTTTTTCGGGTGATTTTGTATTGTTGTTTGTTGAATTTCGTGCAATGTTAGTACACAGGGGCAATATATATTGACATAGTAGAACAAATTATAGCAAAATTTGTATTTTATCCGAAAGAAAAAAATATCAATTGCATGTGTGTTGACTGTGTGTTGCCTACCTTGACTGTACATATGAATGCAATAAAATGCAAATTTATCTAGCATAAAAAAATATGATTGCGCAGAGGGATGTACGGGGATGACAAACCCATGCATTAATTTCACTACGTGACTTTGTGTGTGCACAAATTTGTGGTCAAAGTTGATTAAAAAAAACATGATATACATTTGACTATTTGACCTTGCAATTTAATTAAGAAAATATTAATAATGATATGTGCAATAAAAAAATGATGTATGTGACATTGTTTCTCCGGACGGAGCCGGGTGACTTTAAGATTCAAATAAACAAATTTATTTATTATTATCATTATTTGTTATTATTATGTATCGACATCATGCAATATTATTTAGAAAGTAAAACATTTTCATGCTTTTGCTTAAATATACAGATAGACGAGACATTAAATATATTTGTACACAAATATAACAGATGAGAAAAATGCTTAAACATGCATCATAAGTAAACAAATAAAATTTTATGTATGAAAATGAAAAGAATATCTATCACATGTGTATTTAGATGAGGCATAAGAAGTGCAAGATGTCATATGTATGTACACGAAAAACATAAAAAGTATGTTATGCATGACATATATACAAGAATAAATATACACAAATAGCGTGAATTAAAGAATGTGTGTGAGCGCACTTGTGCAAGAATATTATTGTGCGTGTGTTGTGATAGATGTTTGTTATTGTTTTTCGTGTTCTGCGCGACCGATGCCGCGGCAGTGCAGAATCTCGCGATAAGATATATGAGTTGCTCCCATTATAGGCGAACTCCTTGTGGAGGCCTGGCCGGTTCTTTCATAAGGGTTGTGGATTCATTCCACGCCTATCTGCCTATACATGATGAGCCCAAGATTTCCACAAACTTTCCCATGAATTTCTCTTCTATTTTGTGTTATTTTGGAGTTAATTATGCCTTGGAAATGTTATTATTTGTGCTTAAAGTAGGTTTTGCATAATCAACAATTATATGGTC
>CM028383.1:92632401-92687926 GCA_013146195.2 Codonopsis lanceolata
TTATTTGAGACGACTAAAAAAAGAGGAGGAATAATTTAGGGACGGAGGAAGTAAGTAGATTCCCATCATTTAGGAATCAAATGATTACCACCTACATTAGCAAAATATTCGTGTTCAAATATGTCTTCCCATCCATCATTTATTGGTCAGTGACAGACTCAATATTGCAAGCGAAGATTGACACAGTGTTTCATCTTCCTGTACGAGTTCAAAGGCTGGTCACCATGACACCATGTTCATCCTATCACAACGGTGTAAATAAGAAAATCGTTCGGTTCGGTTCATTTTTTTTATATTGAACCAAACTTATATATTTTTATTTATTTATTATATAATATATATTATATAAAGTTTGTTAATTATTCTGAACTTTTAAGGCTCTTGATTTAATTATATCTATCTACAATTATATATACACATTAAACCAAATAAAATTTTGATTTTTGAAGGATTTTTTTTATTGTTTATGTGTATTTTGGAATTTCTATTGTTTTCCTTATGATAATTTATTTTTAATAGGTTATTTTTTTAATTTTGATGTTAATTCTAAATTACAATATTAAGTTTATCGTTATTCTTAATGTTGGTTAAAAAGATTTTATATAAAGTACAAAACCGAACCAAACCAAACCATGTAGTTTCGTTCGATTCCATTCCAAATCTTATTCGGTTCATTTATGTTTGAGATTTTTGGAACCAATAAGAGGTAATTCGATTAGTGAATTTGCCTAAACCAAACCAAATCAAACCACTTGCACTCCTACGGCCTATACTTTGAGAATTAGGGAGTACTTCTCAATTACTCCCTCCATTTCATAAATGTCCCTATTAATTTTTTATGAGTTTTAGGCCTCGATTGGTATATAGAAATTGAATCAATTTCGAGAAATCGATTATTAATAATGAGATTCCTGGAAATAGATAGGAAGATGATTCATAAAACGTATTTGGTAAGATAAAAGAATGTGATCATTAATACAATACAAATTTCTATTGTATTACAAACAACTTGAAATACAAACACAAAATTAAGACATTGACAACATTACTCCAAACACGACAATTACTTGTTAATGATTTTTAAGATTCGAAACCATTCAAAAAGTCATTATTAGCAAACTAAATAAGAAGGGAAGAGTTAAAAAACAAAAAAACTTATGAAGAACCAAAGAACAACGATAAGGAGGAAGAGTAAAAGGAACGTCGTAAATTAGTTGAGACTAAATGAGATTATAAATATACTTGTCCTTAACATGGATTCCAACTTTTAGAAATCTAAGTCTCACCTTCCACATCAGGATTGTGATTCGTTAAAGTTTACGAATCAATTCTAACATTTCAGTAATTCATTTTCTTTCCAAATAAAATTATGTCAACACCAAACGCTATTAATTAATTCGATGAAATCAATTCTTCGAAATTGATTCAATTTTCATATACTAATCGAGACCTTAAAGTAAAGTAACGATAAATTCACATTATTAATTTTAATACTCTCAAATATTACTCCGGACCTATATATAAGCAAAACTAACCGATTTCACACAGATTAAGAAAGTAAGTTAAATTGTCTTGATTTTATATAAAACAAAAGTATACTTACAAAAATACCCTTAAGTATCCCACTCAAAACTGATAATAATTAATGCAATATTAACTTATTGTCATCAATTCATTATAGCTCTTTTTATAATTAGTGGCTCTTTGTGTATAGGGAATATATACACATCTTGAAATACAAAAAAATTAAAAAGAGATATTTTTGGTACCAAACTTTTTGGAAGTTGTGAGTAGAGTTTACTATGGTGATTTTTGTTTATATTTAAATCCATTAAAATTTGATATTTTTTGCTTATATATAGATCCGAAAGGAGTATCAAATAGTGGTGTAAATAAAGATTTACCACTATTTTTACACTAATAAAAGAATTTCTTTCATATTCGTTTTCAGAAATGATGCCATGGTTTTTTTAATAAAATATTTTTGCACAGGATATTCATGATTATGATTATTATTTTTTAAGAAATTATAAACTAGGATCACGATTTTCAAACTAGAATCTTAGGCCTTATCATTCTTCATCTTTTTCTTTTTTTCACGAATCTTTTAGTACTATTGTAGTAATTCCTATTATTATGTCGTTGACCACAAAAAATTAACCTCTTTTTGTTTTTAAATTATTGTATCCAATCTATACATTATTTAAAAATAATAATTAATTATATTATAAATAATGATAAAATGTATATTTTTTATACCATTGAGCAAGTGGTTATAATTAAAATATGTAGCAAAATTATGAATAAAATAGTAAAATAGTAAAAGTGTTTTTTCTATAAAGAATTTTTTTGAAAAAAGATCAATTATTTTACAACAGATAAAAAAGAAAAAGAAGGCGACAATTAAAAAACGGAGGGATGATACCGTAAAGGACAATGTTAGGGTCACTCTCATTTTACACCAAAATATAGATACTCTATGATGTGACATACTTTCATTGATTGGATATTTTGTAGGTCCCAACACTCTAACCAATAAGAATACTCATATTTTAATATAAAATAAGAATGACCCAAGTATTACCCAATCGTAAAAGACTAAAAGTCCAACTCGATTAAAGTGTTTGAAACAATATATTCAAACGATCATTACGTCAACATGCTTGTCACGCCACCACTCTTCCCTTTCTCTCTCATATTCTATATATACTTTTTATAGTTTCAAAATATTTTCCAAATCATTTTTAAAAAATTTACTAAATATTTTCATTCTCAAAAACCGTTTTCAAAGAAATTATTTTCCAGAAGTTGTTAACCAAATAACAAATGGAGCATAATTCCCATATTTCACTATTCTAAAATCCAACCCACAAATTATTTGTTCAATTCCCGTAGTCCAAGTGAGTATTTTAAATTACTCTGTATAAAGATTAGTAGTTTAAACGATCAAGTGAGTTGTTATAACGACTAAATGAGTATTTTAAATTACTCAATATAAAGATGAGTATTTTAAACGATTAAGTGAGTCATTTAAACGATAAAGTGAATAGATTAAACTACACATGTATATAGATTAATAATTTAAACGATCAAAGTGAATAATTAAAACGACCAAGTGAATAATTTAAGGACAAATAGTACTTCCTCCGTCCCTAAATTATCGTCCTCCTTTTTTTTCATCCGTCCCAAAATAATTGTTCAATTAGAAACTTACTTTTTTAGAACATCACTTTTACCACTTTACCCTTACTTTTTCACTCTACTTTAATTATGGGCCACATACACATGGATTTTAAAGAAAACTACATATTAAACTAATATAAATAATCAAATCAATTATTATTTTTTAAACTGTGCACCGGATCAATCAGGACGATTATTAAGAGACGGAGGGAGTAACTCATATGATCCTAACCGACGCTATCTATCACGGTTCTTACACACAGTCAATTCCCGTAGAGTAGGATTTTTCAACTTGGTCAATTCCCATAAAGTACGATTTTTCAACTTTGTCCCATTCTGTTAACGGAAACAATAGGCAAAAGCCCATAGGATCCGGTTGGATGCATTCAATAAATATTAAAATTTATAAAATTTAAATAACGTATAATTTATTTTTAAAATTATAGCAATTATATAGTTTGGATAATATGCAGAATTTAATTGTAATTCTTTATTATATTTAAAATAAGATTTCAATAATATATTAAGTATCCAGTATAATCTAGTAGTATATGGTTATTAGTTATTATTAATGACAAAGATTCAAACCTTGCTAATAATAAAATTATAAAAATTTTACATTTTTTGAAAATTGATGCGTCCAAGAAATCTGGATGCACTGAATAAGCCCAATCTGAACACCTGGCTTTCAACGTGTTCGTTGATCCTCAAAGCCCAACTCTGCAATGTAAATGAATAAACGTGAACTGGGCAGGGGCACTCTCTGCAAAGGCTCTCCGGCGTGTGAATCAGTATACAGATTGACAAAAGAGTAAGCAATTTGACAGAGTTTTGGCTAGGGAATTAGATTGCGCATACCTTTCTCCATCCTTTTCCAAAGCTTTTATACGCTTGCAGGAAGGCATAACGCCAATAACCATAGATAACTACCCATTATGGACATTAACTGCCCATGATCGCCATTAACTACCCATGATCTCCGTTAAGCGCCCATAAATATCATTAACTCCCTCACAAACGGTCATGGCCTTTAATGGGAGACACATTAATGAGCCCACTAATGACAACGGTTTAACTAGAGAATTTCCGTCATTATTGTCGGCCGGAACTCTTGCTCGGATGTGACCACCCTCGACTAACACGCTTCGATCTTTCCGGACATGAATGTCCTCAAGCGATGGTGACTCTTATTGGCGAGCACAGTAACCATGCGTGTATCGGTTTTGCTTTCGTTAACGAACCCCGTCTCGCTAGTAACTTACGATAGGAACCAAAGTTTTGCCCAGCTTGCTGTATGCATGAAACAACTTTTTTGCTCACTTGCTCGGAGGAATCCCATATGCTTGACGCGTGACTCATGGCTTGGGCCTATTGGGCGGCCGAGTTGATCAACCCTTCTCCTTGTTTCCGCAGAGCATTCATGCTCGTGGCGAAGGCCCAAAATCGAAGACCGGCGTTTTCTAAAATATTCAAATCTTTCAAATGTGCAACCCAAATAATCTTGGAGCTAAAAACTTGAATTGGTGGCAAACCACATGACACTTAAAGAAGCGTTTTTCTAAAAAATGTAAATCGTCAGCCGCCAGCCGTCAGTGCAGAAAAGACAGGGCCCAATTTTCCATGCGACATTAAATGCAACCTCGTTCCCTGCGCAACTCGAGCCCAATGGTCCGTACTCCCCAATCGACAGTTTTGTTAGATATAAAAACCCAATTCTATCCTCTTTCACAACTTTTCCACTCGCCACTTCCTGAAGAAACATAAGAGCAAACGAATCAATTTGAGCGCTCTACCATCTCCAACCGAAATCAAAGTTCACGGTTCAATCTTCTCAGGCGACGCCTTCAAAATTGAGATTAAAGCCCCCTGAAACTACTAGGTATTTCTTTCTTTCCTCTTCAATCTTCAATTGTATTTTCTCTTCCCAACTTTTGCATTAGGGTTTATATTGTTTAAACCCTTTTTACTTTTCTACGAATTGTTTAACCATCTGATATGATAAACCAACATCCAATTCCCTTTGCTCTTCACTATCTACCAGCCGTTTTAATCCAAACCGAGGGAATCGAGAAGTATGTGATCAGTACCCTGTTTACTGATCTCACAACCTGTTTACCACAGTCAATTTCACTTTTATCGTACCTTGCCCAATCAATGTCTAACCTGCACTTCTCGATTCCTCTTCCTGTAGGATGTCTAGCGAAGAAACTGTTTCCGAAATCGAAGGCCAGAGCTATGACCACGGAGCTCTAGAAGAAATGCCTCTATCCTCGACCTCATCCTCTCCAAGAGAATAACAAGAAGTAGTTCCTAATTACCGACCTAAAACCCGTAAAAACCCAGACAATCAAGCGAGCAACAAGTGAACAGTAGCCCCCAAATCTCTTGTGAAAACGTGCGAGCAGATAATCCTCCTCGTTTAAACGATCAACCACCCGGGCCAAGCCAAACTTTGTTCGCTCTCGCCTTCATTTTCCCCTTCAATCAGTGGGAAGATTTGAATTCGAGAAAGAGGTCAAGACTGTTCTACTAGATACCGAAGTTCTACTCTTTGACTTAGACTTAGACATAGACACCGAAGGCCACAATTTTCAAGGGGACAGATGGTGTTCTACTTTGACTTCTTTCAAGTCGGCTTCGTCTCTCTCGAATGCTTATTGTCGAATTATCAATGCCTCCAACACTCTCCCCTGCGACCTAACCTTAACCACAGTTAGATTCTTAATATCATTCACTATTGCCTGCCGGTCACTCGGGTTTGAACCCGACATGACTTTATTTCGAAAATTCTTCCTTCTTTCCCTCGACAAGAAATCCGGTCGCATCAGTAGTCGCTCAAACCACGGTTTCTTCAAACTTCTTAACGATGGTCCCAATAAAGTCGATGGTTGGGACTCGAAGGCTTTGCTCGTTGAATCAAGCATTGGATGGCCCTTTGCACCCTACATCAGCGACTATGGACTTCCTGAGCACGACAAATACGCCTACCGAGCTGGGGAACCTCGAATAGTTAAAGCTTTCAGGACTCTACTGGGAGCAAGAGAAGGGGCGAAATGATGTGATTTTGTGCTTGACCGGTGAATTCTTACTTCGACCTCGGGTTCTTACGATTAGTCGATTTCCTACCTACCCATTGAAGGAGTTGAACCTCGAATTATTCTTGATCCGGAAACTCCTCATCCATATTGGGGCTCTTGCCATGGGAAAAAATTCCCTAGTGAGTGCGAGGAATGTGCTCGCACCGGAGCTCTCTGCAGACCTTCCTTCTCGCTGACTGGTTTACACTTCAACTGCATCTTACTTTGTCACCCTTTTTCAATAACTTTACAAATCTGTGCTTTTCCCTGGTTAATATTCACTTTATCTTATGTAGACATAAGATAATTAACAGATGTTAGCAAGTTCATGCAAGCTGCAAAGAAGAGCTCCAACAAGCGAGCTAAGCATCTGTCAACCCAGCCCGCTGTCAATCTTCCAACCATCCCTGCCAATACTACTAGCCGGGGAACAAAACGCAATCAACCCGAACCCGCCACCAGCGGCTTCTATCCCGATACTCAGACGAGAAGTGGTAAACGTCTCCCCTCCTATCATTAATGTCGAGCCAAGTGAAAGCCTGAGGAGGACAAGACGCCGGGCAGACAAGGCCATAATCGAGGACAGTACTTCCCAACTCCCCTCTTGGCAGAGGGAAGATTTCGTCATGCCCGACGACCAGCCAAAAGCTGCTGCCCTCATTAGGGAACTTACCAATGTACCGGATCTCCACAACATCGGTATACACAAACGAAGTGGTTTCCAGGCCACTGCTGGACTTGGGTTGATGAAACGGCTGCATCACAGTGGAGTCCAAAAAAAGTATGCCGACCAAGCGAGCTCTGTCTTGATCGGGGAGATGGGAATGTGCATGACCGAGGTAACGCTTTCTTCTTACCACTTACTTTCCTTCCCTTTTTCTCTCTTTTAAGCTGCAACTTTTCTGACAGATTGCCAATAAGTCAATTTTGATGTATGAATGCCTAATCACCAACCTCAACAAAAACAACATTCTCACTACCAAGAAAGATGCTCTGACCACTGAGAAGAATGCCTTAGAGGAAAAAATCAACTCCATTCGAGCTGACCTCAAGAGCACTGAAGAATCCTTAACAAGCAAAGTAACCGAGCTCTCCCAAGTTGAAGCTGAGAAAAAGTCTCTGGAATCCCAACTAAGCCTTTCCAAGAAATCCGAAGAAGCAACCTTAAACAACATAGCTGGGGTGCGCCGAGAACTGCGCGCTTGCCAAAATGACCTGGAAGCTGCTAATGCCACGATCACCGATCTTGAACAAAAGTTGATGGAAACCGGCTCTTTGACAAGTGAAGAACAAAAGCGACAAATCATCGAAGATTACAAGAGCTCGAACGACTTTTCTACCAGTGTTGAAAATGAGGCTTATCCATTCTTCCTACAGGGCATGAACCACATCTTGAGGCGATTGCGGCTGGCTAGAAATCCGCCCGAGCAACTAGTCGAATGGGGGGCCAATCCATTGTTTAGCTCGTCTGCCCGCCCCGGTCACGCTCTCGTGCCTTTCAACGAAGACGAGCTGGAATCGCTGGCCGAAACCGATATCGAGAAAGGCTTATCCCCTTGGAACCCACCTCCTGTCACCAGCCCCACTGTCATCGAATTAATGACCGAAATCTAGGCATCTCAAGCTCCCCCATCCACAACTGAAAATGCTTCAAATCAGGCTGATGATGAAGTTACAATCCTCGAGACAGCAACCGAAGGAACCGAGGAACCTGCCCCTGCAACAAACGACAACAATGCTGCCCCATGTGCCTGAAATCACAACTATGGCCTGCGTGCCTTTCTGGCCTCCGTGCCTTGTACCACAAACAATTTACTTTTTATGTCTGTAATATTTCTACTACTCGCTTTTCGTTTTTGAATGATAAGTTTTTCCCGAGCAAAAATATCTTTTACTCAAACGAAAGCGATCACTATCAGCCAAACTATCCCGCTCGAACACCAACTCATTTTACGAGCATAAAGCTCTCTATGCTCGTAAAAAAGAGAATAATCAAGAACCGGGAAAACCACACCCCTCAAACCAACTCTCTTCTCGAGCACAAAGCCCTTTATGCTCGAAGAAGAAAAATGATTCGAGGAAATACTTAACTCGAACACCAACTCATTAAACGAGCAAAATTCACTTCTTGCTCGATAAAGAGAATAATCGAGATAAAATTGAGAAAGCACAACTTAGCCATACTCATTTTTCACAAGATAAAGAATCAAAGGATTACATACTGTCAATGCCAATTACCAGTAATATTTCTTTAAATGATCGGCATGCCATGGATGTTTCAACTCGTCACCATTCTCTGTTCGCAACATGTAAGTGCTTCCTTGATGATCCTTGAAATCTGAAAAGGACCTTCCCAATTTGGTGACAGCTTTCCCCACTCAGCTCGATGACCTGTTGCCTCAATTTTACGAAGGACCCAATCCCCCACAGCAAACGATCGACCACGAACCCTTTTATCGTGGTGGGCTTTTGCTCGTTGCTTATAATTTGCCATTCTCATCTTGGCTTCCATCCGAAGGAACCGAGGAACCTGCCCCCGCAACAAACGACAACAATGCTGCCCCATGTGCCTGAAATCACAACTATGGCCTGCGTGCCTTTCTGGCCTCCGTGCCTTGTACCACAAACAATTTACTTTTTATGTTTGTAATATTTCTACTACTCGCTTTTCGTTTTTGAATGATAAGTTTTTCCCGAGCAAAAATATCTTTTACTCAAACGAAAGCGATCACTATCAGCCAGACTATCCCGCTCGAATACCAACTCATTTTACGAGCATAAAGCTCTCTATGCTCGTAAAAAAGAGAATAATCAAGAACCGGGAAAACCACACCCCTCAAACCAACTCTCTTCTCGCTCAACTTGCTCCACTGGCCGCAATGTTGGCAAAGGTGGACTAGTCTCAACATCAGCCTGGCTCACAGTTATTGCCATATCTGCTTCATTCTGACTCTGCTCCCCCGACTTCAATGTCGGCATAGAGCTTGCAACCATCTCTAACTCCTCTTGTACCATCGTAACTACTGATGGTCCTACAGTCACATGTGAAGTTTCCTTAGTACTAACAGTAATCTTCTGCTCGCCATCTTCTAGGGTCAATTTCTGCTTCTTCCTTTGAGTATCACGCACGTATTCGAGCACTGCTCTCGGCTGGCTTCGCAGCGTTCCAACTCCTTGGTCGGTATAGAACTTAGCTCGCTGATGTGGGATCGATGCCACCATTTGAAATTTGGCCATACTTGGTACACCCAAGATTATGTTGTAAGGAGACTTCAGGTCGATTACCATGAAGGTAATCTTTTTCACTGGTCTTGCTTCCCTCACCGATGAACACTTCTAGCTCGACGGTGCCTTTAACTGGGACCTTATGATTTGTAAAGCCCTCTAATGCCCCTGCATACGGCTTCAACCGGTCATCACTTAACTCGAGCCCTTGAAAGCAAGAATAATACATTACATCTCGGCATGCTCCTGTGTCCACCAAAATTCTATGCACGACCCAGCCATCCACTAACGCCGATACTACCAAGGATCGCCGTCGCCACACTACTCGCTAGCTCACGCTGTAAACTGTATGGCTTGTTCCCCATCTTGTAAAGTAACAGGCTGTTCAACCACTTTGGACAGAGAATATATTTGTTTACCGAGCTGCGTCGGTGTAAGCTCTTTGTCCATTATCACATTGATCACCCCCCTGATCGACGGGGCTTCTCGCCTAGGAGCATTTCCCCTGTTGCCTCCATCTCGCTTGAAACGATCTAGCCGCCCTTCATTGATCAACTTCTGAATGGCCTTCTTCAATGGCCAGCATTCCTCTGTAGTGTGCCCATAATCATCATGATAAGCACACCGCTTCGTTTGATCCCTTTCACCGGCAGTCGCTGGATTCATGCGAGGTGGGTTAGGAAGCTCTCCTTTATCTCGTACATAATATCTTCACGCAGCGTGTTTAGTGGAGTCAAGTCCGATTCACGAAGAAATTCTTTCGGCCGGTCATACCGGGACTTGCTCTTATTGTAACCTTCGCTGCCCGCCTGACTGTTTCCCTTAGAAATTCCCCGCAGCCTTCACCATTTTCTTTTTTCTTCTCCTTTTTGCCGCTCTCCCAAGCACCACTTTGTGCTCGCATGAGCATTTCGCTATGCCTTTGGTTCACGCGATGCTTCACTCGACCGTAAACCACCTTCACCCTCAAGCAATCCAGCCAAAACATAAGGTCACCTCCCGCTTCGGCCAACCCCTGAACCTCGCTCTAACACCTTAGTGAACCGCTCGAGATAGCTCGTAGATTCATGCACCCCTTGCTTAACCTTGGACAAGTCAGCCCTTGTTTTTGCCAATGTACCGGCCGTCCCAAAATCTGCCAAGAACTTTGCTCGTAGGTCAGCCCAATTGTTGATCGAGCGTCGTGGCAATGCCCCCATCCAAGCTAGAGCTTTGCCTTGCAGCGCGCCCACGAAAGCCCTAATCTTCAATGCCTCATCTGAAGTCACCAAACCTATTTGCGACTCAAAAGACATTAACCAATCCCTGGCCTTGGTCTTGCCCGTATACTCTTTAATGTTTGGAAATATCAGCCCCTGTGCTGGTGGAGCATTCTTAATCCATGGAGCTAACGGGCTGGCAGATGTACCCAAGATATTTCCATCTAAAGCCTTGCCTTGCTCCCAGGCTTCCATCCGGCGCTTCAACTCCTCAAAATCATGCATGTTTATGGTTGCAGTGCAAACCACCCCAGCATAGGAGCCGAGGGTACTCACGTGGGGTCCCATAACCGCAGCAGGAACCCCCACGAACCCCCTGCGCCACCCGAGCCCGAGGCGCCCCGCCCGAGCAACTTGTGCAACCGATGCGCCCAAGAAGAAATCGATGAACCGAATAAGCCCAATTCAACACTGCTTTCAACGTGTCCGTTGATCCTCAAAGCCCAACTCTGCAATGTAAATGAATAAACGTGAACTGGGCAGGGGCACTCCCTGCAAAGGCCCTTCGGCGTGTGAATCAGTATACAGATTGACAAAAGAGTAAGCAATTTGGCAGAGTTTTGGCTAGGGAATTAGATTGCGCATACCTTTCTCCATCCTTTTCCAAAGCTTTTATACGCACCGGAAGGCATAACCGCCAATAACCATAGATAACTACCCATTATGGACATTAACTGCCCATGATCGCCATTAACTGCCCATGATCTCCGTTAAGCGCCCATAAATGTCATTAACTCCCTCACAAACGGTCATGACCTTTAATGGGAGACACATTAATGAGCCCACTAATGACAACGGTTTAACTAGAGAATTTCCCGGTCATTATTGTCGGCCAGAACTCTTGCTCGGATGTGACCACCCTCAACTAACACTTCGATCTTTCCCGGACATGAATGTCCTCAACTGATGGTGACTCTTATTGGCGAGCACGAGTAACCATGCTCGTGTATCGGTTTTGCTTGTTAACTGAACCCCCATCTCGCTAGTAACTTACCTGATAGGAACCAAATTTTTGCCCGCTTGCTCGCATGAAACCTTTGCTCGCTTGCTCGGAGGAATCCCATATGCTGGACACGTGACTCATGGCTTGGGCCTATTGGGCCGAACAGTTCAAAAATAAATACTCCATTAGTTTTAAATTATCGTCCTCTTTACAATGTTTAAGAAAAACTAATTGATTGTATTATAAATATTGGTGAAATATGTGATTTTGTTTAATGTCCTTCAGCATATGATCGTAATTAAAGTAGATAGAAAAAATAAGGGTAAAGTGGTAAAAGTGTTTTCCTAAAAAGAAAAGTTTTAGAAAAAATAATTATTTTAGAACGAACGAAAAAAGAAAAGACGACGATAATTTAAAAACGGAGGCAGTAGCATATAGTGGTGGTGGTTAACGACGGAATTGGATGCCAAAGTTGGTAGCCACCGGTTGAGGTTGTCTGTGGCAACGGTGGCCGGCGGTGGTGGTAGAAAGTTGTGGTGATGGTAGTAAAATGAAGATGAGTTGTTATTATGGAAGCAATTGGCTAAAATTTTAAATTTAAATTATTAGGATTTACCATATAATTAGTTTTATAGAATTGACGTATTTATAATTCCAACTCAATTTCAATATCAAATTTTAAATGTGTTTCCAAATAACCTAAGTAGATTTAAAGACTTCGATTCTAATTCAAAACTATGAAATTAGGATATGTGAACATAACTTTTAAAAAAAATATTAGTTTTTTTTTAATATGTTTTTTTAAGTGGGGATGTAATGCTAATTGTAAAATTATTGAAGTTTTGCTTTTACAACTTTCATGATGCGACCTATGAGGCTATGAGTATTTGGTACAAAAGCAATTTGAGAAGGTCTAATCAAATGCGATTGCATTGTCCTAACTTTGTAATCAATAATTTTAGCCACTTTCTAAAGGACATCACATAAGCTTATTTGCATGATGCAATCTCCAAATGGTGATTCTTGCCGACTTCATTTTTGCGTAAGAATCGTCCAACCACTAAGAGCAATATTTATTTAATTATTAAATCTAAAAAAATTTAGAAAAACATTTTTGTATAAACCAAAATAAGAATTTTTGGTCGAAAAACAAGAGAGAGCTGTAAGTGAAGAGAGTGAGGCGCATCGCAACCTTACAATTGATGCTTGTGTTTCACTTTCCAGCAAAGCGAGTGAACGGGGCTGCACCAGTGGGTCCCATGTCGGCCACTCACAAATTAACTTGATTTTTTTTTTGTTTATTTTTAAATGACCGTTGTTGGCTTGGCCGAAGAAAAAAAGGTTTTTTAAAAAAATTCTTTTAGTTACCATGTTGCACCAAAATTTTTATTTTGGTTTTAAAAAAATTTCTTTTGTTTTTTAAAATGTTTTTAATATTATAATTATAATTATAAACTACTTTATTTATAAATAATATTTAAAATTACAATATATTCATTAAAATTAAAAACAAATTAATTTATTTATAAAGCAATATACAAATTAATTAAATTGTTTGAAAAGTATAAAAATAAAAAAAAAGTAGTGTAAATAAAGTTGATGATTTGGTAGTGGAACCCATGTAAAAATTAAGAAATAGTGAAAATCATTGTAAATATAAATTGTTAGAGAAGAAATGTTTTAAAATATGTAGGTAGCAGTGGGATCCAGCTAAGAATTGAGTTAAAAATTTGCACCACTGGATATGCTCTAAGAATCGTGCTAATTGGTCAGAATTCTGGCTAGTCAAAGTTGTTACCACTTTGTCATTAAACTATTCATTTGATCATTTAAATTACTCATATGGCCGTTTAAACTACCTATTTATACATGTGTAATCTAAGATACTCATTTGATCGTTTAAACTACTCACTTGATCGTTGATACTACTCATTTTTATACATGAGTAATGTAAATTGTTCATTAAGGATATATTAAACATTTTCACCAAGATAAATATAAAAAATCACTGTCTAATATCTTTTTACCCTTATAAAATGGTACCCTAAAATAAAAAAGAAGGGAGGAAGTCAAATAGTACACACTTAATTTGGTTAGAAGTAATGAAGTATATTGAGAAACTAGTTTAAAGTTATACATTGGAAGTTGGAACTAACGAGAGTAAAGAGGGTAACAACAAACAAGGGTAAAATGTTTTAATACATCACATGTTAAATATTTAAAACAACACTTTTTTGCTGTAAAAATATTATATTACCCTTAACAAAAAAATGTTTTTTTTCTTCAGGTATTGGGATCGGTTTGGGACCAGTCCTAAAAAAAATTAGGCATTGGGACTGGTTTGAGACCAGTCCTAAAAAAAAAAAAATTAGGCATTGGGACTGGTTTGGGACCAATCGTTAAAAAAAAAAAAAAAAAACATTGGGACTACTTTGAGACCAGTCCTAAAAAAAATTCATTCACCTAAAAATGGTAAAGGGCAATTTTGTCCACTTTTTTAAAAAATGTTGTATTAAGTATTTCATAGGTGTTGTATTAAGTATCAATGATTCTTAATGATGCAGCTAGGAGCAAAAGAACATTCCATTATGGTTAGAAATTTATTTTGGGAGATGTTATTTCTACTACAATTTTTGCTTATCGACTACATCCTTAACTATTTCATTAAATAAATACATGTTTGGACAAAACTACCCCTTAAGTATTTATCTGTTTTAAATTGACTAATCAATTTACTTTTCTAATTGCATTTTAACATTATTTTTTAATCAAACATCAAAGAAAAATATAGTTATTATAATTTTTTTTCACTTTTTTTAATGGTTTTATTAATTAATCTTATAACTAAAGTTATAGCGTATAATAAAAAATATCATACGACATTTTTCGCCTACCAAACTTTGAATAAATATGTGTTCTTTGGTTATGAAAAAAAAATACTAAAAGTGAAATTTAAAGGATGTAATTGTAAAAATTTGATCCAATAATAAAATCATAGTATAACATAGTATCGTAAAATTTTAAATCTTTTGCCTACCTTTAAAATAGATTCAAAATTTTAACTTTTGAGTTGATTGAAACCAATATTCAGGTTAATACCTATCATATTATTATTATTATTGAATTGATATTTTGAAATAATATTTTTTAAATAAATTAAATTATTTTAGTTTGATAATAAAATATTCAATTTTTTTCTAAAATTTTGGTAGAAAGTGTATTAATTGTATTATTTTTATGATAATGGAATATGAGACATGAGTGATTAGAAGAATTGACTAAACATATTTATTACGAAAAAATGGAATAAATACCTTATTTTTTGAATATTAAAATATAAAAATAAAAATAGAATAATTATGTCGTTTATTGATATTTCAACAAAAAAATTATAAGGTAATAGGAAAGTAATTACCCTGATTAGTCAACTTAAAATGAGTAAGCATTTAAGGGGTAGCTTTGTCTAAATATGTAATTATTTAATGCAGTAATTGAGGATATAGTAGATAAGCAAACATTGTCATGGAAATAGTCTTTCCCTTTATTTTTTCTTTTTATTATTATAGATTTATAACCAATATTTGATGAATTTAGATCATTTTTAAGTCATTAATTGTTCTTTTAAATTTATTTACTGCAATATGAAATGATCAATTTTTTGTAGGTTTCATTATGTTTTACATGTATATGGTTGGGATCAATACCAATTAATGAGATGATTCTTTACTTGTGTTTCCTTTGATGAGGCATAGAAATGAACACAAGCGTAGTGTTAAGACCGATCACCATAGATACTGGTTTGAGTGGTTTCTAATAACTTCCCTTCACGTAATAGATCCGACCCGTTTTAACATAACCCAATACAGATATTGGTTTCTAATAACTTCCTTTCGCGTAACAGATCCAACCCGCTTTAACACAACCCAACACGTTAATATTATTGAGTCGAAACGGATTATTCGCTTTAACCCAAAAATATTAATAGATTAAGTTAAGTAATTAGTAGGTTAAATTGGATAGATTAATGTGTAATACGTTACAATTATCGGGCCTAGTTGAAACCAATATCCATTAAGCGTTCTCACATCATCTACCATTAAGAATCTCCTGACTTCTCTAAAACTTTAAAAGACGTGATTGAAATTAATATTGTTAAGAGTTCAATAAAAATTAGAGATTAGTAAAATTGTAACCCGCTTCAAAACTACCATGATTTTTACCCAAAAAAGAATGGCAAAATTTGAAGACAACTTAAACTATAATGGGAATATGGACTGTTTTTCTTGATTAAACTAAAAAGTGAAAAAGGAATAGAGAAAAAGAAATAATAAGAGCAACGATAGAGGGAAAAAGAAACAACCGCAAACACATAAATTTAAAAAAGAGTGGGGCTAACCATACCACAATTCTTTATTTCTACACCTCACTTAAAAGTATTACATAAATGTCATTGCGTGAAATGACCTAATAAACTCTTCTAAGCACTACAACACATAAATTAATCTCTATATCGCATTCAAATGACAATAATACCATTATACTAAAAGACAAATAATACTTCCTACACCCCATTGTATTATATTTACACCATAACCCCAAAAAAAATATACGTACACAGCAGGAACATTATGGGCCTTCACTCACTTTTTTTCAAAACTCTCCCAAAACCAACCCTAAACATAATCACATTGTGAAAACAAAAACCTTAAAAGAAGCTTCAAGAAGTCACGATGACGAATAATGTAAGTATTTCTTGAACTTTATTAGATTAAAAGTTGGTTTTTTCAAAAAAAATAAAATTGAGTTAGGTTTATCGATTGTTCGGCTTTGGTGTAATGAACACCCTTAGGGTTGTTCGTCTAACATTGGCGGAACAGCTCATAGGGTGTTCATCACACCTTGGTCGAACACCAACAGACATGTTCATCCCATGCTAGCTGCACACCAGCACAACCGTTCATCTCAGCCTGGCCGAACAGTGGTGCATCTGTTCATCACACACTGGTCGAACAGTGCATAATCAACAATTTAACATGTTTTTTTGCTTATTTTCAGGAAGCAAACACGTTTCCTACTAAGTAAAGTGTTGTTGGTCTTGTAAATGATGGGATCATCGTCTTCAATACGCGATTGTTATGGATTACAGCTGTAACTCCCAGGAACTTTACTTGTTTGTCTAGACAGCATGGTAGACTTATCGTGGGAGACTTCAGTTGTTAGGGTAGGCTAAGAGGGGGCCAATACCCTTAAGATATTCGATTTACGTTCGTTAGCGTGTTAGAATTTCAATTGCGCGACTTAGCATTGTTGCATGCTCAACTTCATCAAAGGTTATTGATTAGTTGGTGTGCGACCTTGATAGGATACATCTTGGCTTGCTAGACATGTTAAACATGTCTTGGATCGATGTTCGGCAGCTCAGTTTATAGATTGACCTTGCTTGGTTTGTGTTCGACACTTGTTGTCGTTGTTCGGGTTCGTGTGCGTTGTACCGGTGACCGTTTGGGTCCCTTCCAACTTCGTTTTGATCGTGGGATCATCCCCGATTGTTGTGGGAACCTTTAGGGGTCTTTTAGGACTTCTTTTAGAGAGTTTTTGGTTCTGGAGACCTTGCGACCGCATGGGTTTTGGGGCTTGCGACCGCAAGGGTTATAGTTTGTTCAGGAAGAAGGGAAGCTGAGGGGATGCAACTGCATGCTTGGAGGGCCATGCGACCGCATGGTCCCGATGACAACAAAGTTCAATTTTTGATTTTGTTGAGAATTGTCTATCCTACCCCCCACCCCACCCCAAATAACCCCTCTCCTTCACCTTTGGCAAACCATTGGAGGGAATTTTGGTCCCAACCTCCCCATATATAAATCAAAAATCCCCCCCCTTGTCCTCATTTTTGCATCCACCAGTCAATTTAGAGAGAGAGATGGAGAGAGAGACAGAGAGAGAGGTGAGCTTCCATGGAGGATTCCGGTGATTCCCGGTGATCCGATCGTCTGATCGTCAAGCAGAGACCGCCATTGCGAATCCCTCGATGAATAGAGACTTTCCCTCCAGTTTGTTTTCATTTTCCTTGTTGTTTGAGACTCAATTGAGGTACGTTACTAAACTCTAGCCCATTTTGATGTTAGGATGTTATAGATGTATTTCCCTTGATTTAATGTGTTGATACATGTCTAAATGATATGTTTATGTGGGGTTTTGATTAGTGAATATGTGGGGTTGGATTGGAATGAGTTTGTTAAAGTAATTTGAAAACAAATTACTTGTTGTGGGTTTAGAAACCCATATGAACTTAGAAATCCCGAAATTATACTTTGCCCTGGAATTTGGGAATTTGTATTTTGACTCAACAGAGTCAATTATGTATTTAAGATGTTATTTTGAACCCAAGGATGAATTCCTATGACTTTTCATGTTTTTCGGGTCTCAATATCGAGATCTCGAGAATTGGTCAGGTGAGACTGAATTGGTGTTTTGTAATAAGAGATGGTTTAGGACTCCAATTGAAGTCCTTAGATGACGTTAGCGAGAATTTATCACAGGTCATCGGGTTTTATACGATTTGGGTACTTAATTTTGAATGGTGACTCGTTTAAGTCTTTGGTTGAGCACGTTAGTGCGTTATCTTGATAGAGGGTTGAATGATAACCTTGCGTGTTTGTGGAAGGCTTGGGAGTGTAGTTTGACGATCGTACCATGGTATGTATTGAGAATGTGACTTGTTAGAGTCTTTATTAAAGCACGGTAGTGCATTGTTGTGTTTGAGAGTCGAGTTACGATCTTGGGATGATTATGAGAGATTTGGGAATGTGGTTAGATAACCATTCCATTGGAATTGTCGGGAGTGTACCCCTTGGACACTCGGTGATTAAAGACTAAATATTAGTCTCAAACTCTAAGTTAATACCATTAATGGAATAAGCTTAAATTGGTTGGGTTGGACGCCTTCTCAATTGTATTATGAAGGTATTATGGGACTTAGGTCGGGAACGACTCGAGTATGAATTATTGAGTTTAGACTCAAAAGAGACGATTAAGGATTTGTTTAAAACGTGAGTAAGAAGTGTTGAATCCTACAGAATTTGAGACATGTTGGTCTCGGTTATGTTGAGCCGTGAGGTCATGTTGTGTGTGTGTCCAAATGACACCTAAACTTGATAAGTCTATGAGAATGAATATGTTTTGAACTATGGGAGTTCGGAATTATGTTGACTTAGAGTAAGCAACTCATGAGAATTATATGGTGGTGTGCATGTTAGGGAACGGATTATTAGTAGACTATTTTGGAGTCTTTATGAAAGGGTATGAAGGTGAATCGACGGATGGACAACCATTCCAATCGAGATGTTATTAAGTGTACTTAGTGGGCACTTGTGAGAGTGGACTAGTGATAGTTATATTATGCTTTGAGCGTGGGTTTGAGTGTATAGATGTATACATTATGAGAGAAGGACTAATAGAAGTCCGACATGAAATGAATTGGGAGACTACGTGTATAGTCTTGTTTTGGGAGTTGTCATGGGGCTAACTTAGTATTCTTGATGGGTTTGTGTTGAGGATCTTTAAAGACCTCAAGAGGTAATTATTTTAGACTAAATATATAGTTTGGTAAGTGGTTTCGGGTCAAGTGTAAATACATCCTCGGTAGGATTTTTCCATGGGGATTCATGAGGACATCATCGATAAGTGTTGTTAGACTCGTGGTAGTCTTGGTTTATGGTTTGAGGTTAAGTAATTACGACCTTGATATGTTTATGTTTGGGGATCATTGTAGACCTCAATGAATAAGGATTGTTTTTAGACTAAATAACTAGTCTTGACATATGGATTGAGGTAAGAACTAATTAATCGTCTCGGTATATGTGAGTATTTATTCATGTCAAAGATATGCATGATTGTGATATAGAGGTAGAGTGTGAAAACCTAATTGGCTTGGATTGATTGGGAACTCAATCTGGAATTGTGAAGTGTGTGTTTCGGAATCTTTAGGAGCTCAATATGTATATGGTTGATAGACTAAATAACTAGTCTTGTTATGTGTGTTATACTTGCAAATATATGCATGTATGTGATATTAATTACCTTCCTGTATGTGTAAGGTAATATGTTTAAGTAGGAATACTTACCTGCTTGGTTTAGATAGGGTGATCGGATAGTGGAGCCTTGTTGAGTTTTGGTTTTGATAAGGTAACCATATGTATAGGCCTTATCGGGTTTTGTAGTGCGGTTAGTCAATAATGGGACGACATATCGTCTTCACGAATTATGAGTTTCGTGATTGCTATGGGTCGTCGTATCGGAGGCTAAGGGTCCCACATGCCTCCACTGCGACCGCGATGGGGAAGTAGTTGTCATTTGTTTATATCAATAAATCATGACCTTGGAAGCTATGGTACTTGAGAGATGTCTCAGGGCCGACAATACCAGATAATCGATATTGGGAACACATGCTGTTGTGCATGTGATTTGCAGGAGCAGCACGACAGAAGCGGATCAAGGAAGCATGTCCTGATTTAATGGGTTTGTTAAAAATCAGAGAAGTAAACTTTGATTTATATTGTGATTTATATGCATGTTTATGAATATCATATTATGCATGAATGATTTGAAAAAGGAAAGAAAAGGATATATTGTTGTTTTATGCATCTACGTGAATATCATTGTATTGCATAAAGGTTTTGGAAAAATGGTTTTTTTTTTGTGAAGTATCGATAGTATTATGATACATGTTCACGGTTTTATTGTAGTAACATGATGCCATGATTATTTAATAATTGTGTATATTATCATGTTATTTGTTGTAGCGTACTGAGTCATTATGACTCACTCCGTACTTTGTTTTAGTGTGCAGCTGCTCGTTAGCCACGTAGAGGCCGAGTAGATCGTGACTGTAGCAGTGCACAGCTCGTCGATAGATCGAGTTGAGATCGTGTATTCATGTTGGTAGCAGCCGACTCTTTCAAGTAGTAGCTCGTGGAGTCTCATTTCTTTATAGCATTGTTATCAATAATATAAAAGAGATCGGTCAGTTATAAAAAGCTAACTACTCGTTAGGATTGGTTTTTACCAAAGACAATTACTGGCCATGATTAACTCTCACAAATCTAAACCGTTTGTAAGCACGTTTTATTTCACTTATTCCCTCTTTTATTTCTACAATTTGTTTTCTCTTTCTATCTCTTCTTCTCACACTGTTGAAACAATCCTCCGTCTCTCTCTCAACCTCCTCTTCCTCTCTCTTCTTCTCTCTTCCCAAATCAGCCTATTCCTATTCCTCAACATATTCCTATTGCTCTCCCTTTCTTCCATCTCGGTCGGTTTCTTCATCCTCGCTCTCGGTTGATCTCTCTCTTTGTAAGTTCTTCCTTCGTTTGGGTTTGTGATTTTTTCTCTTTGGTTTTTGAAAATTTGTTTTTGAAGATCTCGATTTGGCTTAAGTTTTAGTCAGATCTGTCACCGCCATGGCTGCAACCCGTTCTTCGTTCGTTTGGGTTTTTTATTTTTATTTTTCTTTTTGTTTTTCCTTTTTGGTTTTTTAGGATCTGTCACAGCCATTGCTGCAACCCGTTCTTCCTTCGTTTGAGTTGTCACCACCATGGTTGCAAGAGAAACATAAAGAAAGAGTGAAATTCAATCTCCTCCATCCCCTCTTTCACATACCCGTCCGGTGGTTGCCCAATTTGCCTTCTTTGGAGCAAAGTTCTTTTTTTCTAGAAAGAACATTTGGGGATCAAAGGAATCAGGCATAAAGTATTCCACTAGGGGGAGTTAACCTAAGCCTGATTAGCAGCTTTGATAAGATATATATAAGACTGGTTGGGGTGGAAGGAGTGAACCCAAGTCTGACCCACAGTTCTTTTCTCTGCCAAAATTCTTTACTTCTTTTCCCTTTCCTTCCACTTCTTCTGCAATTTGAGCCAAAATAAATCAGAGATCTGTTGACAATTAATTCTGTAATTTGGGTTGTTGTTGTTGTTATACTGCTGCTACATTCAGGGACCTAAAATAAAACCCACAAAACTGAACATGGTGGTTATGTTGCTGCTACTCTCTTTCGATTTTTCCTTCCCTAATTGTTGTTTGTTGGAAAAGATAAATTATATGATATTCTGGAACTGATGCTGTCCGGTTAAAAGTATGAACCTAGGAAGATAGTTGTGTTAAGAAATGTTGTTGGTTTAGAAAAGTGAGAATTGTGATTGAATGTGATGTAATATTTGTTGTTTGGTTAAAAATAAATTTTTATTTGGAGTTGATATGCTTGCCAAATGAGATTCTACTGTGCAAGAACATGTGGGCATAAACCAAGTACAAATTTTTATGCTTTTTATTTATTGCGAACCAAGTACAAATACAGTTTTATGCTTTTTATTTATTGTGACCCAAATTAATTACAGGCTGTATTCACTCTTTTATTGAAATCCTACAACTTTAATTTATTTGGAAATCCAAGCGTGCGAAAATTAGTTACTATTTTATTGAGATATTACGGTTTTACAGTTATTATTTTACAGTTTTATAGTTATTGTTTTATGGTTTCATAGTTTTATCGTTATTGTTTTACTGAGATTTTGTTTTACAATTATTGTTTTACTGATATATTATGACAGTAATTATCCAGTAATTAACTTAATCAATGTAATTTTTGCCAGATCCATTTTTTTTGTCCGGCTCATTTTTTTAATTAATCCCTCGGTTTCGGGCAAAGAGACCCCGTTTGAAAGTCAATTTTTTAAGAAATAATACTTTTAGTAGTTCATTAATAATAAAATGATATTTACTGTTTTACAAATATTTAGTCGTAGTTTCTTAATTGATAACTATCGTAATCAATTAAATCCCAATTTAATTTATGTCTGGCTTAGATTTATATATATATATATATATATATATATATATATATATATATATATATATATATATATATATAATTGTTCGTAAGTTTTGTAATTAATTTTTGTAATTTTAAATATTTGTATTTTAATTTTTTTCTTTTTGATTGTTATCGTAATTAACTGAATCAGTTTAATTTTTGTCAAAAAAAATTTGCTTGTAAGTTTTGTAATCAACTTTTGTAATTTTGAATATTTGTATTTTAATTTCTTTATTTTTTAAAAAGTTGTGTTTAGTTTCCCTTATTGGTCTGAAATCTTTGTAATTTCGATTTCGAAATAGTGTTTTATTAGTTCACTCTATCTTATTCAATTTATTTTGTGGTTTTTGTTTGCAGAAATTTTCATTTTTAAGTTTATTTTAATTAACAAGTGTTTGGTCGGTGTGTGTCTGTGAGAGAGAGAGAGAGAGAGAATGCTTTTAGATGTTTAATTATACTCTTTTAATATGAGTTATAAATTTTCTTTTAAGATGAGTTATAAATGTTTACAGCCAATAAAATGTGTTATTTCTTTAGTTTTCGGAATGTTGTTGTGTAATTTACATTAATACGACCCCTAAAAAATCTAAAGGATATATTAATTTATTTTCATAATGCTCGGTTCATATATTGATCACGCTCATACTAGCGCCGTGCCATCAACACGGGCACGAGTTTATTTTAATAGAATGCTGCACCTCTTCTCATTGTTGTGGTTTCGTTTGTTGGGGCATGTGTATTTGTTTCCATTGATTTAATTGCCATTTTTTTAGCTTTTATGGTTGATTAATTTTGATCAAATGCATCTTCGTTCGCCTGTTAGATTTTGTATAATAATATGTGGGAGGATTCGAGTTTTGTAGATGAAGCATAAAATTTGGTTAACTTGATGTGTTTGAATTTTCTTTGTCTCATGTGTAGGTGAAAATAATGGACAAAGTTATTGTATCTCCTGTTTTCAAACCAACCATTGCTGTTAAGAAAGAACCCCCAGTAGAAGAAGACTGATTTTACGTTATTGACAAAATAATAAAATTTTCTTTTCGTATTTTAACAGTAGTTACAATTAAAATATTTATTTCTTGGTTTTCTTATGAAATAAATATCGAAGTTAAATGTTTTATTTTGTTAGGTATTTGGAGTTTCACCCTTTTCGTTGTATAGTGTATATATATCAAACTCATACAAATTATAAGTAAATATTAATTTATTTCCATATTATCTACTTTATTTATTGATAAATTCTCAAACTGGCGTCGTGTCATCGGCACGAGCAAGAGTACTAGTTTATATTATGTACGTTGTTATTCTTGTGAGGTCGGCTTTATGTAAAGTTATATAAACTTTACGGCAGATAGAACACTTGGGTAATTCTTGTTGGTTGTATTTTTTTAGCCGACATGTATCGTCGAGCTTATGTACTTTAGTTTATAGTATTTATTCAGTTGTCTCACGGGCACGCAGTAGCCACGGGGCTTTTGGTTTAGTTGTTGTTGTTGTTGGTTTTGTTGTTGTCGTCTCCGGCATGTATAGCCGTTGAGGTTTTTGTTATCAGGTTGGGTTCTTGTTGTTTCGCCGACCTTGTTTAGCCGAGAGTTGTTACCCGTGCGCAATGTTGCATCACGTGGATCAAATTTTTTTGGGCGAAAGATTTACTATTTCTTTGGTCGTGCTTAGCTTGGAGCTTGATAGCTCGTGTGAGAACCCAAACCCATTACTTGTATATCATCGTTATAACATGCTCATTATGTGCCTTAACATGTTAACTAGTTCATATTGTTAAAATCATGCTTGCATTAGGTTGACTACGGTCATAGTCGCTTGTATGCCTTCCTTACTTTGCATGTCTTGTTGTACTTGCTTCGATCGATGCCTTAGCACTTAACTAAGTCATAATAGAGCCTTAGTACCTTCCTTACAAGTTTTATAACTTCAATCTTGGCCATTGTATGCTTGGTTGAAAGTTCGGAAACATTGTTGCTTCATTTGACCTTTTGACTCTTGGGGTCTCTCGATTTGTGTTTCCTTTTGCCTTGTTTCGTGTCTTTGAGACTCGTGAGATGTTAACTTGAATCCTAAACCTTGTTTACTAGTCCTTAACATGTTTAAGAATGTTCATTCATACTTGTAGTACCTCTGTCTAACTCGTTGTTGAATCGTTTGATGTTTGTTACGAGTTTCGCCCTTTATTCATTTTTGTTTCGGGTGATGTTCGAACCTGTTTCGGACATGTTTTGAGTGTGTTTAACATCCCTTATGGTTTGGGGTTGAATTGGACACCATTGGGACTTGTTTTCAAGTCATTTTGGCCACCTAGACCACTGAGCGCTCGCTCAACCATGTGACTGAGCGACCGCGCAAAATCCAGTACACCCAGACTTGAGAAAGAAACTGAGCGCTCGCTCAGTCATATGACTGGGCAACCGCCCATCCCTTTTTGCAGCAATAGGTGATTTTTGATATTTTGAATTTTGGCTTGAACCCTTGAACCATAACCGACCCAATTCAAACCCCAACCTCAATTGTGACCCTTTTAAGTCTAATTTCAACCCTTTGATGAGTTTTAATCAAGGGCACTCATGAATCCACCAATTAGAAGCCTAATAACTCTTACCTTGGATTGACCCTTTTGTGACTTCAACCTTCCCTAACCTCTAACTTGACAACCATTTTCTTCCTTCCACCATTGTTGAGCTGGGTTCTTAGTGAGAGAAAGAAAGCTTGGAGGCCCTCACCTTGGTTGCATGATTGCCGGAGATCCGCCATCCGATTTTCAATTCAAGACCACCAAATCGAAGCTCTTGTTCTCTAGTTTAATAATCTTTGCTTTGTTTTATCATCCAACCATTTGATTTCGAACAAGGTAAGCTCCCAATCCCCTATTTTTGTATGCTCAATATCAAGCATGCTCCCTTCATGATAGTTTCTAGATACATGCTCAAGAAGACATGCACCATGTTAATAACTTGAAATTCCTCAAGATAAATTTCTGTAAATTTTGGGTTAATGACTTGTAATTGGTAATTTGGACTTATGTCTAGAATTAAATGTGTTCTAAAATGGATTTGGAATAACTATTGTTCTTGGACTTGTTGTAAATTAGAACTTCAAAATGATGATCATTCTAGGGTTCACAAATTGGGAACTTGATCCTTATGGACTAAAGTCATGAATGACTTAGTAGTCTAATTATAAATAAATCGAGAACATAGAAAAGAGCAATGAAATGCATATAGCATTCATCCTCTACTTGGTGATAATTTAGCGATAACTCATCGGAGTTGCACTTAGAGAGTCATTGAACAATACCGACTCTACAATCAATCCCTACGACGTTTAGAGTTCGATTGAATTGTAATATAGCTTTCTAGAATTCTTAATGTAATTGATCTCGTGCTTGAATTGTATATCGTAGAGTAACATGCCTACTTGATTGGACGAGTTCGCTCTTGTCGAGCTCGCTCCCCTACTTGATTTATTACGTGAGTAAACATCTACTTGACTCGGATGAGTTCGCTCTTTGCCAAACTCGCTCCTTACTTGATTTTGTGTGACAAGTAAATATATACTTGGCATACCATTAGTCCAGCTGGCATATGTGAATTGTCTCGATGGTCAACGATGGATCGTCGTCATGAATTGCGAGATTCATGGTAGTGATGGGTCGCCACACCATAACCTTGGTCACGGTGGAGAAAAATACCTCATCGTAATCAAAGGGCGCTTGGAACAATACTATCGTGGTCGATGTATCATACACGTACATCCGACAAATACATTCAAGATAACCTTGTCTATTTCATGTTCTAGGAAGTGGCATCGGTTCCATAACATATCCTTATCCTATGTGATTTACTATAGCACTTATGTGAAAACAACGTGCATCGCTACATGAGAACTACATGCTAGTATGATCTTGTTTGATAATCAAATGTGATAATGTGTTATATGCCTTGCATTATATCATGTCATGTATATTAGTGGCTTACAAAGTCTTTATGACTTAACCCCTCCCTTTTACTGTTTTAGATCCTAATCATCCAGGCCCGTGTCATTGAGGTTTCTCGTCCGCTCTTGTCCGTGATCGCTCTCCTAGAGGAGGTAGCGTTGGCTCTTTTGGTTTCTTTTTTGCAAGGACGTTTGGATTAAAGCAAGTCATTTAGACTTCGCTTGGGAATGTGTAATTGTAGTAACTTGTACTTGTTGTAGACTTATAGTACTACTTATGCTTCTAGTTGTTTGCCGGCACTTGTAGGCCGAGCCTTGCTTTCATGTATTGTTTCACTTGTTAAGACTTCCGCCGAGCATCCCATTAGCTCTTATTTACTTTTGTTGTTTCTTCGGCGTGTTTAGCCGTCGAGGTGTATATATATATTAGCATGAATTGTTTAGTTGTTGGGCTCTGGTTGTAAAGTCGCCGAATAATTGTTTACTTGCTTTTAATTGTTATATCAGGTTCCAAAGTTTTAAATTATTCCGGCTTTTTAGTGTCGAGTTGTACTACGTATCTAATGTTGCGCCACGTCAGTTTTGTTAATTGAGTCCTTGCTTGCCTATCTTGTCCTTATTTGGATGGCACGACTCGCGATTCCCTCCTCGGGGTCGGGGTCGGGTCGTCACAGCTCAAGCTTGTTATTATTATTTTGCTTTCGTAGTTTTGAAATTTGTTGTTTTGTATTGCTTTTACGGCTTTACTTCCTTCTTAGAGCTCGTGTAGCTCGATTATTTGACTTGTACCATCATGCTTAGCGGGCACTCGTTGGTTTTTTAGCTTCTTTTGGCGGCACGACCTTGGGATTCAGTATTGGGTTATGGGTTGGGTCTCTACAACATTAATGTGTTCATAATCACACCCATTTTTCATCTCGGGAAGATTTGTATGATTGGGTGCGTGTGACCGGAAGGGAGAATGGTCTTATGATGTTTGTATTATATTAAAGACATGTATTTTAATTCAAGGCTCAATTACGTATTTTAACTTTCAATTTCAGACATGTGCGGTTAATAAGGCTTGTTATCTCTTTTTAATGATGATTTGGTTATGTTACTTTAAATTATGTATAACCAC
The DNA here is from genome assembly GCA_013146195.2 of Codonopsis lanceolata. Classification (NCBI taxonomy): domain Eukaryota; kingdom Viridiplantae; phylum Streptophyta; class Magnoliopsida; order Asterales; family Campanulaceae; genus Codonopsis; species Codonopsis lanceolata. The sequence continues at coordinate 92,660,027 of CM028383.1, forward strand.
AAATACAAATTATTTTACAAGTCATAACCACAAATACAAATTATTTTACAAGTCATAACCTCATAAGAAAAATGCTCTTGCTCCTACTAAAAATACTATTGATCCTACTGAAAATGCTCATGCTTGCCCTACTGATATTCCTGCCTCTGCTCGTGTTCTTGCCCCCCCTGCAACATCTTATGCGGTTGTTCTAGTTCAATTTTTGGTTCTTGTTGACTTTGTTGTTCCATTTATTTTCTAGATGATGCCATCGACCTTCTCCTTGTCCTTGTATAAATATTTTTTAACATTTTTCTTGTAAACATCAAATAAAATAAATCATACTAAGGTTCTAGTTCCAAAACAACAAAATCATGCAAGAAAAGTGTGCTCAGACTGAGTTTCGACCAGTGTGTGATGAACAACTTCAGAGCTATTCGGCTAGAATAACATGAACAAACATGGCTCGTTCAGTCAGTGTGAGATGAACAGACAAGGGCTTGTTCGGCCAGTGTAGGATGAACAGACAGGGGCTCATTCGGCCAGGCTGAGATGAACAAAGCTATTGGTGTTCGTCCACTCGGCCAGGGTGTGGTGAACACCCTTTGAGCTATTCGGCCAGTGTTGGACGAACACCACTAAGGGTGTTCATCAAACCAGGTCCGAACCGAGCCTTATATTCAAAATTTCAATTTTGTTTCTATTTTTTAACAAATGCAACCCAAAATTATGAATGACATAATCATACATTGTTATTGATACTTAAATTTGACCTAAAACTAGTATTCAAGTGTAAGAGGATAATGAAAATTCACACCTTTTGTTGAGCTTGAAGACATTAATTGTAGTATGAGTTTTAAAATAGAGAGAGAGAATATTGTTGTTCTTGTTGTTTTGTTGTTATTGTTCTTGATGTTGAAGATTGTTGTTGTAGTTCGCTTGATCCACGACGAACAAGAGGGAGTTTGCGTTGTTATAAAACGAAGAAGAAGTAGTTTGCGTTGTGTTGTATCTGTTTCAAACGTGGTTGGGAAAGGGTGGTGGGTTTGTAAATTGTTTGGTAAGAATGGGTAGGTTAGTAATTAATTTGGTTGGTGGGTTATTAATTATGAATGCCGCACCAACATATAAGACATAATTTGTAAATTTCTAATCTATTATCTACTTAAACAATTTTTAGACTATATGATTTTGAAAAGAAATTGTGGATAAAAAAAAATTAATTTACGAGCCCTAAAAACCTTAAACCAAAAGAAATATGGGTTTGAACTTTGATGGGTATGTCCGATTTCGAGAAGGCCTAAAGAGGGGAAAATTTTTGAAATTTGAAATTGAAATAAGGAAAATTGGTACCGCATCATCGTCCTTAGTTCGTGGATGATGATGTGAGTGAAGTGAGTGAGAGATTGGAGCCTTTTAAATCGAACGAAACAGAGCTTTGAAGGTGGAGTGGAAATTAATATGGCGGTCATAGATGCATAGGGAAGACTGAAGAGTGAATCTCGAGGTCGAGGGCCGCCATTGATCGTTCCATCTCCTTGATCCTTATGTCCGACTGTCCCGCTATCCGCCCTTCCATCTAATCAACCTTTCGTCTGCCGGTATCACCGCATCAAACTTCTACTTCCGTTTCTTGTTTCCAAAACTATATTTTCTATTTATATTTATTATTCCCTATTATATTTATATATTATATATATACTATTATATTTATATATTATATATAAATAAATTAATTTTGGGCCCCTATTTTTTGGGCCCTCGGCATGGGCCTCGAGTACAATTAACCCTTAAGGAATTCATAGGAAGTGTTTGGTACAGTGGTTTTAAGGTTGATTTTTGGGTTTTAAATTTGGGTAAATTACCCAAATGGTCTCTGTACTTTGCCACCTTAACATTTTCGTCCTCACTGCTTCAACATCCCCCGTACTAAAACTTTTGACTCATTTGGTCCTTCTGTCCATGTCCATTAATGATCTTCCAGTGCATCTTATTAATGTTCATGGATCATTTGGGCAATTAATAAAATTTTAATCAAAACTAACTATAGCTTTGAAGAGACATAATACATAAAATAAAATAAAATTAATTAAACATAAGCAACACAACATCACAAATATGAACTTAAATCTTTCAAGGCCAAACCCAGTAACCCACCATCCCATTGGCTCCTCCTCCCTATGGTGCTAATGTTCTGCCACCACAAACATATTGGAGAAGTAGCTCTGGCCGTCGTCCTCTTCAGATTGGTCAACCGGGGCTACATACTTGAGATGGTCATCGTTTGGGAAGTATGAATCATCACCGTTTCCAATCAAACACCTTGCATGTAGACACCCCAAATTCGTACCCCTTATTTACAATGTCCTAAAATATATAATTTACAAATTAATTGGACTGACGACATTTGCTTCCGTTAAGTTAGAGGGCAACCAGGACTTAACTGGCCTAACAGGAAATTAACGGAAGAACGAAAGTGAAAAAATCAGAAAAAGAGAAACAAGCTGAAGGCGCCGCGCCCAAGACCAAGAGCCGCGTGTACTGCCCTCTTGCAGCTGATGGTGCTGCGTCCACCTCCAAGGAGTCGTGCCTTCTTCTAGCTGTGGTCTCCAGTTTGTGTACACTACACAGCCCACTCTCTCTGCGCAAGGTACAAGACTTCATTCACAGCCGCCGCCAGTCATCTTGTTCCCTCTTGGCCTATAAAAGAAGACACTCGGCAGCCTCATTCCACACCAGAGCCCTCTCAGCTCTCTCTCTTTCTCCCTCAAAGGCAGCAACCTCCTCTCTTCCCTTGCTTGAGCAAGCGAGCCTCCTAGTCTCCTCGCCTAAGCGAGCCTTTCCTTGCTCTGAGCAAGCCTCCTCTCCTCGCCCGAGCGAGCGTTCCTTGCTCCGCAAGCCTTCATCGGAGCCTTAGTCATCGCCCCGGCGAGCCGATCAAAAAGCCAAATACTATCGGTGTGCTGCCCAAATTCAGAAGACAACAACATCATCAACAAAAACAACAAAAACTAAAGTTACTCTATTGAAACTCTAACAAAACATCTTCCAACGCCTTTACCTATTCTGGGTATAGCGTCACACACCGCCTACCACAACGAAAACAACAACAACAACAACAACAACAACAAAGACTTTCTCTCTCGAGAAGACATGAGAAGCACACTCAAAAACGCCTAGAGATTTTAAGTTTAGGCGTATACCGGGTTCAGATACTCATGTTTCAAGAGGTAGGTACCAACCTACTATTTTGTTCCCGTTATTATAGATAAAATGTAGAAAATTAGTGTTATGCATGCTTTTGTAAATATTAATTATAAATAATGTTATAAATATTTAAATGTTACTATACATTTATTAATGTAATAAATAATAAAGTGTAGATATGATAATAATGCATGTATAGAAATAATATGTGTACATAAAATCTTAACTTTATGTAGTTAAATTATAATATGTCCTTGCATCATTAATTTGTAAATAATAAAAAAATCATGTTCATATATTGACAAAAATAGTCATTATTATAATGTTTAAAATAAATATCATTCATTTTCCAATATATATATATATATATATATATATATATATATATAAGTAGTTTTTAAAAAATTAAACATACACAAACTAAGCATGTTTTTTATAGCAAAACCCCAACCTACATTTTCTAGTATTTTCGAGTTTTCTCTATTTAACCTTAAAATAGAGGTGACGACTCTGTACACACAATTTTATAGTCCACAACAAGCCAAGCATATTTCCCTGTGCTTTAACGTTTTGAAATTACTCATTTTTCAATAGCAAGGTTAAGGTGCAAAACGAGGTTCTCACATTGCCCAAAAATTTAACCCACAGACACGGTACGAACCACTCACATATACAATTTGTTTTCTCTTTCTCCAAATCTCAAATTACACAGTGAGTTGGGTATCTCGACGGAAATTGTCACCCCGTCCATCTCCAGAGGTTGCAGCTTCTCAGTCAAGGAAATATACTCCGTCCGTCCCCAATTTATTATCATGCTTTCCTTTTTTGTCAGTCTCAAAATAATTGTCTTGTTTAAAAATTTCTTTTTTAGTACAATACTTTTACCACTTTACTCTTAATTTTTCATCTTACTTTAATTATGGATCATATACACATGAGCTTTAAAGTAAACTACACATCAAACTAATATTAATAATCAAGTTAAAAGTGTTTTCTTAAACCGTGTGCTAAGTCCACCAAAACGATAATTTAAGGTCGGAGGGAGTATTGGGTTAGTTTATTTGTTACATTCCAGTTACATTCTCAGTCAAGAAGATTGGAGGCCATTGTAGAGAGATAATGGATAGGATGAAAGTGAGGAGAGAGAAATTAAGATATGAAGAAATACATGATTTCAAATTTGTTTGTTAATGGTGGGAGATAAAGAATTTTAGGGAATATGAATTGGTTAGATTTTAGAGTCTAAGATTGTTGGAAATTTAGGGATTTAAAGGGAGATGGGTTGAAATTGGGGTAGAGAGAGAAAGATGTCAGCCGCCATTGTTGGAGTGGATTAGATAAGTTTACTTGGTTGGGTTGGGGATGAGTGAAGGAAAAAAAGAGAAATTAATGAAGGGAAGAATTGCAATTTGAATGGAGCTAGTTCACGGATGCATGCAAGAATTTTTGGGAAACTGGTGGAACTTCATTAGAATTGAGGAGGTGGAAGCAGCGGCGGACGTAGAGATTTACTCAGGTGGGAGAAACTTATACAAATTTGACAAAAGTGGGAGTAAATTGTAAAATTTACAGGTTATTATTTTTTAAAAAAAAAAATCTTGTTCATTAAAAAAGCCAAGTGAAGGAAACTGCCCCCAGACCCTAAAGGGTGTGTCCGTCACTAGGTGGAAGGACCATCCAAAAAGCTTATCTTGCTCAACCAACGGGAAGGGTTGGAAACTATTACATTACCCAGAGAAGATGGAAAGGAAGAATTGCAATTTGCAATTTAGATTAATTTGTTTGGTCCCTGTACTTTTTTTAAAGTGTGGATAAAATGACTATTTTACTTTTTTGCATAAGCATGTACTTTGCACGTGATCAGATGTGACGATGGAAAGCTAATGGGAGGATCAGTTGAGTCAATATTTTTAGTACATGGACCATTTTGGTATTTTTTTTTCTTCATAATACTGAAGTGGGAACATTGGAAAAACCATAGGGACCATTTGGGTAATTTACCCTTTAAATTTTGGCTTTTTAATGATTTAAAAATATATATAATAACGATAAAGGGAAGCTACTAGAGTCAAAAAGAAAAGAAAATGAAAATCAAAGTTCTAAAACTTTGAAAGAAGATAACCTAGGATTCGATTGGTACACGAAAATGAAATTAATTTTGTAGATGCGAGTACAAGTAATGAGATTCCATGGAACTAAATGAGAAGATAATTCGTAAATAGTGTTTGGTAAGATAATGAATGTGATTATTAATATAGTACAAATTTATATTCTATAGTTTGGTTAGAAACAAAATAACTTAAAATGCAATAACAAAATTAGGACAATTGACAATATTACCTCAAAGCTTACAAGTATTTGTTAATTATTTTCAAAATTAGATATTAACATTATTACTGCTCCACAAAATATAAAGTTATTTCATTATTTTTCAATTTTGGCGAAATTTTTAAACTATCCAACATCAATAAAACAAGAAAATTTTATTAAATTATTTATTAAAAAAAACATTAAGATGGGTAGAGTTAGCAACTAGGGAATGCTCTAAGTATCGTCAAACGCCTAAATCAGTTGTTAGGGACTATTCTACTAAACTGCTCCTTCCGTCCCAAAATTATTGTCTTATTTTTTTTCACCTGTCTCAAAATAATTGTCTTATTGAAAGTTTCCTTATTAGAACATTTTTTTTACCAATTTTCCCTTCCTTTTTTTCTAATTTTAACTTTGCGTCGCATCCACATGGGCTTTAAAGAAACCCAATATATTAATATTAATAATTAAGTGGATTATTTTTTTTAATCCGTGTATCGAGTCAAATATGATTAATTTTGGGACATAAGAAGTATAAGTTTGGGGTAAGACCAGTCCACTATGATAAGTTTTCAATCGCTACAGTACCTTATATATATTTTTATAGAAAAAAGTCACATTTAAGAGCAAAAAAATTACGATAACCTTAATGAGTCTGAGACGCGCTATGGATCATTTAATCAAATGCGTCGTGCTTCATCAATTTAAAATGCATAATTTTTTTACCGCAATGCATCAATTTAATTTACATAACTCAATTGCATCGCACTGTATCAATTTTTGCATCGCGATGCATCAATTTTAATTATCTAATCAAATTTTGCATTGCGCTACAAAATTATAATGAATCAGACTTTCATGTACTCTGCTTTTTTCTTCCTTCTCCTCCGTCGCAAGCCTTCTTTTTCTTCCTCCTCCTCATCCACCTTCGTCCCTACAAAAAATTTCTCCAATCCAGCACACGTCCATCACAGTTTCGTTAGTCGTTACTAATAAATTGGAAATATTGTTTACCTATCGGAGGCGTTCCTTGAACCCCCGTTATAGGGCGCTACCCACTCAACTCTTGCGACACACAACAATCGTGATTTTTAAACTGTAAAGTATTGGTCGAAACTGTGAAAAAAGATAATATGATTATTTATAAAACAATATTTCAAAAATAAACTTTAACAGTTGAAAAAATAAAACAAAGGATTGTTATAAAAAAAATTTGAAAAAACGTATTTTCTCTTCCACCTTCCAACCCGGATATTAAAAAATAAAAAAAACACCTCTGACACACGGACATGATATATTGATATAAATAGCATCCATTTTTGGTTCATACAATACATACTCAAGGTCGTGTTCAATGTATGTAATTTTACAATCTGTCAAGCCACTAACACACCAAAAAGCCTCTTTTTTTCCCCTTGGTGGACCAATTTACAAATTGATACTATAACTTTATATCCTCCAACTCCCCCTCCCTCCCTCTATTTCATAAAATCTCAATGCTTTAAACTTTCTAATAATTGATTCCGAAGATATTCGGTGGTTGATCTGTCGTTGGTCACAGGGTTGAATCTTATTAGGGGTCTTTGAGGATTTAGTTCGATTTATGAAATAAAAAAAATGATCCAAAAAGTACTTTTAATATCATTTGTATTCTTTCTTGAATAGCTCTCCGATCATATGTAGGTCAGGACAAAGAGATTTATAAATCCGTTAACAACATCGGATTAACTTTTTGTTTGGACGAAATTACCATAAAAAGACCTATCATTTATAATAACAAAATGAATTGCCCAAATTAGCCTTCAATTTTTTTTTTTTTTCTTATTTGTTATTGAGTATAATTGTTATGGTTCTTATTTTTTATTTTTGTTGTACTAAATTAGGAAGAAAAAAGAGATGTGACACAAAAGAAATTATATAAAGCAAACAAGTCAATCACTCTCAATAATAAATAAATAATAAAATCTATTGCGTATAGCGGAAACAAACAGCAAACAATCACATAATATAGTTAGATCAATCAAAAAATTTATTATAACCCGAATTAAACAAAGAAAAAATTATTTGTTTTACCGCACGAACACGACTTTCCTCTAGACTTATCATAATGCAGTCACTTTGTCTCCCGGGCATAACCGAGTGGTAAAAGGAGGGGGACATAAGATTTTGGAGGCATGCAGCGCGGATTCGATACTTGGTGGAAACAATTTGTTTTCTTCTGAGGTTGGACCTTGTATGTGTTATTAGTTGACATGTTCTCAAATCATGTATCATTCGGATACATCCCGCGATTTTCCTGATAGTAGCAACAAAGGACCGGAACTACTACATCAGGATTCAACCTGGTTAAAAAAATAATAATACAGTCATGGACATGTTCTCAAACCATGTATCATTCGAATACATCCCACGATTTTCCTGATAATAACAATAAGAAACCAAAACTACTGCCCTAAATTTCAACCTCGTTAAAAAATAATAGAGTAATGCTAGGGCCACTCTAATAGCACTTAATTTTGGGTACCAAATGATGTGGTATCTTATGTGTCATATTGTTAACATAACTTTTTAACTTATAGTGGAACCCATAAAATGCCAAATAAGATGACACATTGAAAACCACATCATTTGGTGCACAAATTTGAGTGTTCATTAAGTGGCTCTAGCATTACTCAAAATAATAATACAGTAACTTTCTTTTACTGATGGCTTCATCTTCTAAAACACAATACAATAAATTCAAATGTAAATACGGATCTTTTATTTATACTTCAGATATATATATATATATATATATATCAAGTCAAACCAACATCAGTCACATCCGAAATCTCTAAACAAGATCAACAAACCCTACCATAGACTATTATCCGCAGACTCAATTCGAACACAACGACAGTCCCGACTCATTAATTAACCCGAAATCTGAATGCGTTTAACAACAGGCTTGTTAACCTTCCCCTTTGGCACAGTGACAGTTAGCACACCATTCTCCATCGCCGCTTTCACCTTATCCACATTAGCGTCCTCCGGCAGCCTAAACCGACGGAGAAACTTGCCGCTGCTACGCTCCACACTGTGCCACGTATCTCCCTTATCCTCCTTCTCCTGGCTCCTCTCTCCGCTGATCTGCAGAATCCTGTCCTCCTCCAACTCCACCTTTACCTCCTCCTTTCTCAGCCCGGGAACATCCGCCTTGAACACGTGCGCCTCCGGTGTCTCCTTCCAGTCTATGTTGGCATGCGCAAATGATGCAATCTCAGTGTGGAAACCCGATCGGACCTGATCAGAGAGTGAGTGGACATTGCTGATGAAAGGAAAGCCTTCGAAGGGATCCCAAACGTCGAGAGAGAAGGGATCGAAGACGTTAGATCGGCGGCCGAAGAAGCTTGGAATGATCGACATTTTTCAGGTTGTTTAGGAAGCAAGAACACTAGGAGCAATTGCTGAGAAAATTTGGGAACGGCTATATAAAAATGGTTACATATAGTATCCTGATTGTTCCCGAGGATTCTTATTAATTAGCAATCACGTTCTCGAACATTCTTAATCTTACATTTATTTTTTTATTACCATTACCCCTAATTCATATACTCCATGAATGTAAAGATCTTTTTTGTATGGTGCGTGCCCCACTAATAACGGTAAAGATGCGATATTTAATTCAATCCAAAAAAATCATGCATAATTCAAATATGATTAAGGCTCGTTTGTTTCATGAAAAATGATTTTTGGAAAACGTTTTTCTCATTTTTCAGTATTTGATAACGTTAGGAAAATATAATCAACGTAAAAGCTTTTCCGAGTCAATGGAAAATAAAACTTTTTTTCCCGAAAAATAACTTACTGATTTATTTTCCGTAAGTTATTTTCTAAAAATTCGAGTACCTTTCCGCCTCTTCCACAAGTATACATGCACTCAACAAATAAATATATTTAGAAATATAAATGAAGTTTGTGCACACTATTTATAAATTATAATTTTAATAAATATTCACTACGTCCTAAAATTAGTATCAACTACATTATTTAGGGACGTCTCAAATATTGTTCATTTTATTTTTTAAAAACGTTTTTTTCATATCAATTGTCAATTTTTTTTATTTGTATTTTTTAGATTGAAAAAAGATGAATCTTATTGATTTGACACGATTAATGATAAATTGAGGTTACTAATGAAAAATTACTTAAATCTCAACACTATCTTATATTCAATATGAGCATTAATATTAGAATATATTTTTGTATTTGTTCATATATTGTTTTCCGTAGCATTTTCCGTATGTTTGTCAAACACCCGAAAATGTTTTCCGACATATTTTCAAAAGATTTACCAAACACCTAAAAAGGAAATCTTTTCATTTTCCGAAAATCATTTTTTGAAAATCATTTTCCATGAAACAAACAGAGCCTAAGATCTTAAAAACAATACCAATTATTCTAAAAAACTAAGTTTTAAATTTTTAAAAATGGCCAAAATATAATTACCCTACAAGTATCTACTCAATCCCAAAGTGTACCTCAACATAAGGTTTGTCCCAGAATGCTATTTGACGTTACCATTTGTCTTAGTTTGCGCCCTATTCGTGACCGTCGTTAGAAAAATAATGAAAAGTTAACGAAAAGATAACGAAGATTTACCTTTTAGACTTTATAATAGTAGAAATTATATGGCAGAAAAAGAACATTTAGTAGATAGCATAATTAACATAATTACCTTGCTTTGAATATTTTTTTAATATAACATAATTAACAAGTATTAAAATTTCAAATTTATTAATAGAAAATATCACTAAATATTTAAAAATAATGATTACAATATAAGGTTAAATTTTAAAAGTAAATCAGCAATTTAATATCATTCCATGGTTCAAAATAAATTATATGACAAAAAAAATTTAATAGATAGCATAATTAACATAACTACCCTGTTTTGAATATTTTTCTTAATATGACATAATTAACAAGTATTAAAATTTCAAATTTAGTAATAATAAATATCACCAAATTATTTAAAAATAATGATTACTATATAAGGTTAAATTTTAAAATTGTAAACCCAACAATTTAATATCATACCACGGTTCAAAAGAACAAAAAAAAAATTAATAGATGAATAATACTTCATATGCCCATTAACAAATTACAAATTTACAATACATAATTCAATAATTCATAGGTCTATTAACAAATTACAACATTGCTTATTATACATGCTAGCACAACCTTTTGATTAAATAAAATGTCAATTACCCATTCATATTTGACTTTTTTTTTGTGCGCTTATTTTTATTTTTGGGGTTTCTTTTTATTTTTTTTCAAATTTATTATTTGTATACATTAGTTCGGTCTATTTTTTTTCTGTTGTATAATCTCTATCATTATAAAGTTTAAAATGTAACTTTTCGTTATCTTTCTAACAGATGTCACAGTTATGGTGCAAATTGGGATAAATGGTAACGTCAGATGGCATTCTGGGATAAATCTTAGGTTGGGGTGCACTTTGGGATTGAGTAGATACTTTGGGGGGATAATTATATTTTGGCCTTAAAAAAAAAAAAAAAAAAGAACCAACAATCATGTTTTTATGGTTGTTGATAATTGGGCCTAACCAAAGGGTAGTTTTGGAAATAGTAAAATGTTACATGGACTATTTCAAATGCAAATGATAGATTTGTCTATTTATACTAAACGTAGTGGATAATCAAAAGACGCAGTGATAATAGTTTCTCCCCTAATAGTATTGGAAATCAACAATGAACAAGGAAATCAAGTAAACGATTAAGTGCTTGTTTGATACCACGTTTTGAGCTAAAGCACGCCAAGACGTGCTATAAAATGCAAAGAATTGTGTTTGAGTGTTGCGTTATGAAATTCTTCGTTTTGAAAACGAAAGCCTTTTCACAACACTCATGCCCAGCTTTGTATAAACGCTCAAAACAAAACGCTCGCCCTCCCAGTGCTGGACCAAAGTATCCCCTGTAATTTCCTTTATTTTCTTTCGTTTCTTTCGTTTCTTTCGTTTCTTTCCTCCCTCTACCTTCTCCATGCACCTCTAACAACTCATCGAAGATTTGACCTCATTCAAAATCACAAAAAAATAAATTAGATGTGAAAATTATTTTCGGATGTGGAAACAAAACACAAAATAATTGGGTTAAAAAAAATTCAACTAAATTTGAGAAAGATATATAAGAATTGAAATGTCAGAGAGAGAAAAAGAGATGAAATTGAAGTATGGAAAGAGGATGGTCCCAAATTGATACCTGATAAATGTGCGGGAAAGAAAGAGAGAAACTTGACTTTATGTTTTGCTTTGTCATAGACTCATAGTGTCATATTGAGGAGGGAGGAGAAAATTGACCAAATAGATGTTACTGTACATTGTTTGTCATTATCTGAAGATTTTCAAGTTTTATAATTTCAAAAAAAAAATTATTTCTCAAAGGAAATAAAAAAGAGGGAATGTTCATTTTACTAGTTAGTTTTGAAAATTTTGGTCTCTAAAATTTAAAAATAATAGAAAGTGAGGATATTTTTAACAAAAAAAATGGTTAAGAAAAATAGAACAAATACTTCTATTACTATATATTTATAGTCATATGTATTAAATTAGAAGCAAGATTTATTGTTTTTAAAAGGGTATATTTTCATTTTTTTCAACTACTCAGTTTATAGAAATAGTGTTTTAAAATCGTATCTCAAACGTGTTTATTAGCAAAAAGCTACGTTTTGAAAAACGCAACGGTTTAAAATCACTGTAAATTTTGAAAATGTTGCGTTTTGAAAACGAGTCCTAATTTGTAGAGAGGCCAACCCTATAGGGTCAACCATATCACTCCCTAAATCATCCCTACATAGGACCCAATTTAGGACATGAACTACCTGTTGTTAACCTACTCTTATCACATGTGACTATTGACTAATTAATAACCAATGACCAACTCGATGCAATAATACAACTATATACAATAAGTCTATGAAAGAGGCTTCTAAACGTTTTCAAACCTTCAACTGTTAATACTACAACAAAACAAGACTACATGTCTTCAAGTACAACCCCCAACCACTATATATATATAGCTACAATCAAAATATATTGTGCTTACAACCAAAGTACATATTAAGGGCTCGTTTGTCGCGGCTGATGTCTTATAGCTAATAGTTTAGGTTATTGGTTGATTTGAAGATAGACTGTTTGTTGCAACTAATGAAAAACGATTTATGAGTATATTTTAAATAGATGTATATTTATTAATAACCTTTTTCAAACCTACCAAACTTAAAACTAACTTAACCATCAAAAATGTTTTTTAATAGCCTCTTTTGTAAGAAATTGTCCATAAAACTCTTTTAGCTTTCAAAACTAATATAGTGTGCTCAAGGTCGATCAAAGTCGATCAACTCAACCTTTGGGTTGATCAAAGGTCCATCAACTCAACCTTTGGGTCGATAAATGGTCGATCAAAGGTTGTCGAGTTCATCGGCCTTGATCAACCTTAAAATCTTAAAGGTATTTTTGTCCGTTCGTTTTTTTTACGTTTTTTGGCTGGTCAAAGGCCATAAAAGAATATTGCATGGGTCAAAAGGTTATACTTGATGAATTCCTCTTTTTTAAAATAAGCTATAAATTATTTATTTACTACAAATTGATCATAAACCCTAAATTTTCAAATCAACTAGTCACTTATTAAGGAAAAAATGTCTCACATTTATCTTTAAAAACTCAACATGAGATAATATTAAATTAATATTTATATACTTATTCTTACTTAAAACAATAAATAAAAAGAAAGGTAGACTTTTGAGGTTACAAACTTTGAAAAAGTGAGCGATCAGAATTTTACAAAAAAAAATAGAAAATATAAAGTGATAACCGGGCCAGTACCATGCGGTGCAATTATAACCGCAAAAATTCATCACAATTTTTTTAAACCGCAACAGTGCACTTTTAGGGGAAAAACAACGAAAATACACTTAATAAAGGAAATGTGCGCTCACAAAGCTATTGTCCCAATCTGTGCGTCCATAACAAAAATTGGGTGTTGCTCAAAAATTTTGGGGTGTCAGTAAAAATTTTGGACGTCAGTCAAAAATTTTGGGCATCGTTCCAATTTTGCCTCAGTGTTTTTAATTAGACATCGTATCTTGCAATTCAGTGTCGATGTAATTTAATTAGGCAACAAATTTTTCTATTATACATCGGTTTAAAAATACACAAGTTTAATAATTTAAAAGTTAGGCATCGGTTCTTTCAAGCATGCCTCGGTGTTACTTAATTAGGTATCGTTCTTTATAATCATGCATCGGTTTTAGTTTATTAGTCATCATTATTTGCAATTCTGTTTCGGTGTTACTTAATTAATCATCATTACTTCAAATCATGTCTCAGTGTTACTTAATTAGGCATCGTTCCTTATAAGCATGTCTCGGTCTAACTAATTAGGTGACGTTTCTTTAATATGGTGACAGACTTCAATTTACTTTTCCAATCCTACCTCAGTGTTACTTGATTAGGCATCGTTCCTTCAAATACAACCTCGATATTACTTAATCAGACATCGTTCCATCAAATCATGCATCGGTGTTACATTATTTGACGTTGTTTCCAATCCTACCTCAAAGGCAATGGTGCTCACATCGGAGGCAATGACGCGCACATTTGATGGATCATGGATGCCATTGCAAGTTGCGATGAATCAAAATATTGATATATAAGTCAAGCAATGAATCACCTTCATTTCCTTTTGATATCTCATCTCATTCACTAGATTACCAGTCAAAACAAAGTACTACAACAATTGAAAAACTAAAACGATAAAGTGATGATTCGCACAAAGAAGGAAACCTGTTCCGAGTTCGAATGAGTTTGTTGGGAAAATTCAATCTAAAAGTGCAGTAGAATCAAAGAGTGGCATTATTTCAAGTGCAACTGTCTTAAATTTTTTGAATTAGTTCGTGCTGACACTGTCTTAAATTTTTAGAGCTCGGTCAGAAAGATTGAATGGAAAGAAGACGAGGGAGACCGAGAGGAGGAAGACGAGTATTAGTGGAAATTTTTTTATAAAAGTGACTTTAGCGGTTAAATAAAAAAATACAAAAAAATTGCGGGCCGACCCACTTTTTGAAGTTTTTAATCGCTACAGTACCCTCTATTTTTTTCAACAGGAAAAAGTCACTTTTGGAGGTAAAACGACTACGATACCCTTAATGAACTATATGCGCGCTACGGAGGTCATTATTTTTGCACCGCGATACAAAAATTAATGCAATGAAATTTATGAATCGCGGTTCATAATTAGACTAAGAAATTAAACTTTGAACCGTTATGCAAATATTAATACCATGAAATTTATTAATCGCGGTGCAAAAATAGAATAGGAAATTAAACTTTGAATCGCAGTGCAAAATTAATGTAATGAAGTTTATGAATCGAGGTGCAAAAATAGATTAGGAAATTAAACTTTGAACCGCGGTTTAAAAATAATACAATGAAATTTATGAATCGTGGTGCAAAAATAGACTAGGAAATAAAACTTTGAACCGTGGTGTAGAAATATTATCTAATTCATTTTTATACCGTGATACAATAGCATAAAAAACAAGTTTACGTCATCCACGTTTTTCTTCAATCTCTTCTGTCGTAAACTTTTTTCTTCCTCATCCTTCTATGTCTTTGTCTCAACTGGAAAATCCTTCAACTCAATACAGATCAATTATACTTTCGTATTTAATGACTCAAAAAACTTGTTTACCTTTCGGGGGCGTTTCCCCCGAACCCCCACAAAGGGCGTTGCCCCCTCGACCTGACCAGACATGTCGATCCCCGTTTCGTTGCGTACAACCATGATTTTTAAATCCAAAGTGTGTTGCCGAAGTTGTTAAAAAAAACGGTTAAAGACATAGAAAAATTGACCGACCAGAATTTTTCCTAAAAAAATAGGAGAGTGAAGTGATTACAATTTCATAAAAATATATCAACCCGCCATTATTTCAAATATATATCATATTCGGGCAAACCACTTTGAGCATCATTCTAGCCCAAAGTGAAGGTTAAAACGATGGCTGTGTTGGGTGGGACTATTTCCAACCCATATTGGCCCACATTAAGGGTTAACATGGCTAGAAAATGAGCCCTGGTTTTTTTAATTTTGTATGTGCTTAATTTTGGAAAAATTGAGTCGTGATCCCCTTGGAAAGTTTCTAACCGTTTTAGTGTTCTATATTTTTTTCTTTGAAATAATTGCTAGCCAATACCTTTTGTAAAACTTTTAACCGTTCTGATCAACTTTTTTTTAACTGCTAAAGGGCAGGATATTGTTTCGGAAATGCCCCGTTGACCAGAAACTAAAAATCTCTCTTGTTGGGGCAACAAAAATGAAATGATCTGCCCAGTTAGGTTGTGGAGGTCGAGGCCATTCGAGGGCAATGCCCATGAAAGGTAAACAATTTTTAAGAAAGAAAGAAAGCGGAGAAGGAAGAAAAAAGCTTAAAAGATGGAAATGAAACTAAATTACTCGCGATGCATCGATTTAGATTCGCAATGCATTGGGAATTGCAATGCAATGATTTGGATTCACAAATGCATCGCTAAGAAATTGAAATAGACCAGTTTTAATTGTGATGCATCAATTTATAATTGTGATGTAAAGTTATTACCTTGTAATGGTGTGAAAGAAATCCTAGCCTCCTCAATTATTATTATTATTTTGTTTATGTGTGTGATTTTAAATGGAGTCACTTTGTACGTGTGTGTGTTGCTATACATGAAAATTGTTCGATGAAATGTCAAAATATAAACTTGTTGGTTCTTGGACACCTTTTTGAATCGTGATGCATCAAGTTTAAATCGTGATGCATTGATTTAGAATTACGATGTGTCACTATGAAATGGAAATAGCAATTACACAATTTGAAATCATGCATTGTGATTTAAAATTATGCATTGCGATTCAAAATCATGTATCGCGATGCACAAATCATGCATTGTGATGCACATAATCATGCAACAAAATGATGCTTCGTAATTCAAAAGTGTGCATCATGATTAAATTTCAGGCATGACAATGTATAAATTGATGTTTTGCTTGCGCATGTTCAATATATTAAGGGTATACTCGTCCTTTTGCCATAAAAATGCATTTTTCCAGTTAAAAAAAAGTATTGAAGCGTAAAGAAGTTAAAATTTATGGAGAGGTGACCGGCCTGCCTTCGACCCCTTCATTTATGGGTGAAATTTGGTACCTTTTCCCAAATTTATAACCCATACAATCCCCCCTTTTTCAACCGCTAAAATCCATTTTGAAATATTGTTCCTAAAATGCCTAGATTATTTCATTCTACAGTTTTGGCCAACAATTTGGAGTTCGAAAATCACAATTGTTGCGGTAACGAAATGGGGATCGACCTGAGATGGGTTGGAGGAATTTTCTAATTCATTAAGTACAATACTTGAACGGACCTCTGCTGGGTTGAAGAATTTTTTGGAAAGGACGGAAGCGGAGGGAAAAGAAATAAGAAAATTGAGGAGATGCATTCAAAACAGTTTCCATCACGATGAATCGAATTTCAATTTTGATGCATCGATTTGGATCCCCGATGCATCAATTAGGAGTCTAGATGAAACGTTATGATTTTGATGCATGATTGTGTCCATCGTCCTGATTAGTGCATCGTGATACAGATAAGCATTCATCAAAATCATGCATCGCAATCGAATTTCGTGCGTCGCGATGCACAAATTGATGCAACGCAATGTACTAAGTAAGTGATCCGTAGTGCACCTTCGATTCATTAAGGGTATCGTAGTCTTTTTGCATCCGAAGGTGCCTTTTTCCAATTAAAAACAACATAAGGTACTATGGTGGTTAAAAACGTCAAAAAGTAGATCGACCCGCAATTTCTCCTTCATTTATTGATTACAATTTAAAATGAGGGCTCACTTAAAAATTTAATTAGGTGAATTACAAATAATTCCCCTCAATTATGGGTTAGTTTTGATTTTTTCCCATCAACTATCAATTAAGCAAGACGCACCCTCAACTATAACATTTTCTTTAATTGTACCTTCTGTTTAAGCAATATTGTTTGAGTTGATGAAAAATACCCACATGACCCTCACGTGACCCTTTTTAGGTATTTTCTTATTATAATGTCATTTTGGTGTTTCAATTGACTATCTTACTCTTATTGCTCTAAGACCCTTTTTTAAAATGTCTAAAAATGATCACGTGAGTCTCAGGTGGGTATTTTTCATCAATTCAAACGACAGTGCCTAAAGAGAATATATGATCAAAAAAAAACATTATAGTTAATTTGATCACAATGCTTTAAATAGTAATTGAGACAATTTGAACCCAACTCATAGTCGAGGTTGTTATGACTAATTTACCCAACTATTGCTTCAACCATTTTTTTCTCTCTATCTCTCTTACTTTTTCACACAATCATTACAAAAACCCACAAATCATGAAAAAATTGTGAGTCCAAACAGGTTAGTTTGGCTTATGTGCGCTTCAAAGTACGCGTTACTATCTCATCATTCATCCTTGGCAAGCGTATGTTGTCATTTGTCCCGTCTCGAAAATTGACCTACTAATAGGTTGTAACACTTGTAACCTCGTGATCGTTCTGCATAGCAAATAAAATAGTTGCTAATAGTTTTGGGGTCTAATTTTCTTTCATGAGGCTTATAGGGCCTCGCTTCAGCAGGACATCCCCAAACTCATAAGTGCTTTAGACTAGGTTTTCGTCCAGTCCAAAGCTCATATGGCGTTTTTGCAGTTGCTTTTGTTGGCACCCGATTTAGGATATAAGTTGTTGTCTTTAGAGGCTCACCCCAAAGTAACTCTGGTAAAGTAGAATGATTAATAATACTTCTTACCATGTCCTTCAAAGTCTTGTTTCATCTTTCATCTACACCATTCATGCTAGGAAACCCTGACATAGTGTACTGTGGGACGATTCCACATTCCTCTAGGTATTTGGCAAACGTTTCTGGATGTTGTTCATCAGCCGTCATATCTGTTGTAGTATTCCCCACCATGATCAGATCTCACGCTCTTTATCTGTTAGTTGAGTTGTAACTCAACTTCGGCCTTAAATGTTTTGAACACAGCCAAAGACTGCGATTTTTCATGTATAAGAAATAGGTAACCATATCTAGAATAATCGTCTATGAATGTTATAAAATATCGTTGACCAATCCCAGAAGCTATAGGGAATGGACCACAAATATCTCTATGTATTAATTCTAATACGTCTATAGATCTATTGGAACCTATTTTCTTCATTTTGCTTTGTTTTCCCTTGATACACTGAATACATACATCAAAGTCTTAAAAATCAAGAGAGTCCAAAATCCTATCAGACACATGACACTCAACTCTAGATTTAGAGATATGATCGAGACGTTTGTGCCACAATGAGGATGAATTATCCTTATCCAATTTACACTTTGAACCACGTGATTCTACATACAAGGTTTCATTATAAGATGAAATAGTTTCTAGCAAATATAGATTATCGAAAACACTAAGTACACCGGTACCAATGATATTTGAATTTAGAGATAAAGTAAATTGAGAATTTCTAAATGAACAAGAATATCCATATTTGTCCAAAGCAGAAATTGAAATTAAATTCCGTCTAAATGACGATACTGTAGATACCCCAATTTCGTACTCCTACGATATAATGTCATATAATAATGATAACATATATTTTATAAATTTTTTGGACTTACAAATGTTACTTTCCGTTAGTGTTTCAGTTAACTGGACTTAACGGGAGTTAAATCATACTTATAAAACATATCAGGGTTTAAACTGAAATGGAGCCGCTCCCCATGCATGGGAGTCGTTCCATCCCCTTCTCTCTTCCAGGCACACTGAAACATTGTCGTTTCCCCAGTCGCCTTGTGCTTTCATGCGCTATTTCGTTCTCAGGCTTCCACCTGGCACGCCATGCACTGAATTGAGAGAACAATGTCGTTTAATCGACCATTCTTCTCATATAAATAGAGGCTTCGAGATCTCAGTCTCAACACACAACATTCTTACACAATACGATCAATACACACATTTCATCTCACTTTGCCTTCCTGAAGCCTCCTCTACCGAAAAAGATGAATAAGAAGAAGAAAGCCTCCTCGCTTTGCACCCCGCAGTGAGCCATCTGAAGATTCAGTCTTTGCCCCCCGGCAAGCCGATCACATACTCATACTCATATCCATACTCATAACCATACTCATACTCATACTCATAAAAAAGACTCCCACTCTTGGAAGGACAGAGGAAGCACACTTAAAATCTTCGAGCGCCTAGTGGGCTAAAGCCTACGCGTATATATCGGGTCAAATATTCACACTACAAGGAGTAAGTACCAATTTACCGTCTTTCTCGTTAATATAAATAATGTAGAGTATTATATTATGTATGCTATGTAAATAATAATATATAATTATGCATGCCATATATATATATATATATATATATATATATATATATATATATATATATATATATATGTTGTTAATATTTAGGCATAAACAAACATATATAGACGTTACTATGTCCATACACCAAAGCCAGCCTACCCCCTGCATCAGCCACGTTAGATTGCATATATATGTCTTAAGACACTTCATTAACCGGTCGGTTTTTATACCCCAAAGTTAATGACCAGTCTCACTGGCAAGAAGATATCTTCTTGATTAAAATACAATGTGGCTGATCAATAAATTTGACGGTATCTCATTAGAACGATTCGAATGGTGGATCTTGGAAAGAGTATAGGCCCTTCGCCCATGATTTGTCCGATCTTGAAAAGCCAAAAGGCAGTTGGAATACAGATGTCTTATATTCTGGAGAAAGAATCTACTGTTACATGACCTAATAAAGAGAGTCAAAACAAAGCTATGCTTGTCCGACCAACTCTAAGACAAACAAAAAAATTGTCCATTTAATAAAAATGCACATTGTGCCTTTCAACCCCAAGCCTTTGAGCCATACCTTCTTCGACCCTCTTTCCCAGAAACCTAGCCCGTACCTGGAAGGGAAGAGACCGTTCTAATCGTTAGATAAGAGAGTAAGGCTCGAATATAGAAATCAGTTCAGATAGTACAGATTTGTGTTTGAATACAGAAGACACTTCAGACAGTTCATATTTGATTTGAATACAGAGGTCAGTTCAACACAGACAGATTTGGGTAAAATGGCTGCCGAAAACAAACAGACTGCTATCAGTCCTAAAATAGATGCTTCCGGATATGCCACACATCCTGAATTCCAGGATTGAGTGAAGCGAGAATTGGACACCCACATAGAAAGGGTGACAAACCATTCGGTCGGGAATCTGTTGGAAGGTTTAGTAGAAATCTTCACCCGATTTTCTCAGCAAATCAAGAATTTACAACCCTCATTTGACAATCCATTTGCTCTCCCAAAAGCCAAAATTCTCACAGAAAATGCCTTCCCTCAAAACACCAATACAATTTTTGTTTGCTCACCTGACCCAAATATCAATCCTTCCACCCAAGACACCATCATCCCAAGCCAAAACACTTACAACTCTCCTTCACAAAATACCATACCTCCAAACACCGACCTAACACTCTCTTACCTTGGCACCTGCCACCAAAGGACATCTCCCACCAATGACCCCAAAAGTTACTTTGCTCATGACCTTACAACAACTTTCACCCAACAAATGTTCCCCCAAACCCCAACTAGAATGGTCAATGTACCCTCTTTACACAAAGCTTACTAGAATGCATCAGAACCCCTAAATAAAAACACATGCCATGTGTCTCCTGAACAATATTGTTCCAATGAAAGACAAAAGAGGGAAACACAATTGTATTACTCAGCTATCAAATCCCAGTCAACCACTTCTTCCCATCTGAAAGAGAAGAAGGAACAGAAAAAGGGAAGGCATTATGATGCTCTACCTGCTCTACGGTTTGTCGTTTTTAGAACACTGTGGGCCCACGGCCAGCTCAAACCGCCCAAGCCCATTACCCGGGAAATAGAACTCCGCTCAGTATTATGAATATCATCGTTGTCATGGACACCTCACTGACAATTGCTACCACCAATGTAAAATCGAGGCTCGACAAAAGGGTTGCTGCCAATGGTTCGAGAATGAGCGTCTATTCGCGACTAAGGTCCCCCCCCCGAGATGGAAAATCAATCGGCTCACGGCGAGCAAAGAGAGTTTCAGCCATGGGCACAGGCCTCGACCAATAAAGGTCTTTCTAAATAGCCTCACCATTCCCACCAACTCGCGAAGGAGCCCTGCCAGGAATCCCCAGTAAAAGAGCCAGCTAAGGAAGAGTTCGATGAAGCTCAAGTCACCGTACGGGCAAACGGGACACCTTCACCAGTAATAGGCTCGTCACTAGTTGATAAACCCATGAAGGACGTCAAGATAAGGGCATGGATGGAAAAACTTGAAGCTCGACAAAGCACTCGAACAAATACGACAATAAAAAGATCGGATGACCTTTCATAAAGAAAATCAGGGAGGTAACAGTACCTTCAAAAGTAAAAATCTCATACTTTGGTGATCACTTTGGAAAAGACAAAGAGACCAACATTGGGGCTAGAGAGATGGAAGATATCCTACTAGCCCAAATGAAAAAGACTCAAGCCAACTTATCAATCTGGGGCTTGCTATGTGCCTCCAAAACCCATCGTGACACTTTGGCTAAATCTTTGAGTCAAACAGTTATCCTCATTGAAACCTCTCCTGATGAGTTAACCCAAATGATAGGGAACATCCACTTTGGAAATGTGATCAGGTTTACTGACCTTAACCTACCAAAAGAATGAACCGACCACATTGATGCTCTACACATCACCGTTGGAATCATAAAAAAAAAAAAAAAAAAAAAAAGGGTACCACAAGTCCCAGTAGACAATGACTCATATATGAATGTCTGCCCTGCAAGTACATTAGCTAAACTGGGGACAAAAATCTCAGAATTAACCCCCTCATCACATACAGTGAAAGCTTATGATAACACCAGCCGCTGCGTCTTAGGGGTGGTAGCACTAGCAATGATAATTGGACCTCTCACCATGCCAATAGAGTTTCAAGTCTTGGATATTCCAGCTACTTTCAGTTTACTGTTGGGATGTCCATGGATTCACGAAGTAAAAGGGGTAGCCTCGTCTCTCCAACAAAGGGTTAAGTTTATCCACTATAATCACATAGTGATTATCCTTGCTGATAAGGTCATAGAAAACAAAGAAAAGGGAGACATCACTATCCTCGACATAGAGCATGATGACACCGGTATTTCCTTAGTGGTTTTGAAGTCATTCCTCAAGATAGAATAAACACCATCGAGTATACACGAGAAATAGATATCACAAGGAAAAGGACCACAATGGTTGGTGAAATAGTCCCACTCAACATGTTAAGAAAAATGAAATACATGCCAGGACCGGGGCTTGGCAGAAACCAACAGGGGCTGATCAACTTAGTCCAAAAGGGGATTAAAGAATGCATCCCACCTTTCGTTCTAGGATATAATCCTACGCTAGCAGAATTAGCTAGTGTCATAAAAGAGAAACGTGAGCAGAGTAAGGTAGAACGCGAAAAGCGACCTTACCAAGACCATCCCTTACAACCATATAGAAAAAATCTAAATAATTATTTTGTCAAGAAAGGTGAAACAATTACCTACCTCATGTTTCCAGAGCTATGGGTTGACCATAGCGGCAAGAACTAGCCTGGTTAGGAAATGTTCAAAGATGTGAGTCTCACTACAAGTGAGATGGAAGAAATATTCCTTGAACCTCGTGATCCTGCATACAGAACAGTGACAGTTGAAAATACTTGGACCATAGATCAGGATGATTATGCTTTAGCATTTCTTGGTAGTGACTTCATAGGAGATAGCTTCTTGGGAATGATCTACGGAAGTACTGACTATGTCGAACCACCAGCGAAAATTGTGGCTATCATAGATAGTCCACTACAGAATTGGTACACCATCACAGGGCATTTCTTGACTACTGCGGACCTGATTGATCGATTTGGATACACCATACCCTCTCATATCCCTTATGTCACAAACTTGTCACCTACCAGCCAGTTTCCTGCTACCAATATCAAGGATCTTACCCCCGAAGACCTTGATGAAATAGCCAAGGATGTAACCTCCCCTTATAATGAAAGTCTCAGTGTTTTCATGTACTCCTTGGTTGCCAATTTGTTAAAAGATGAATTAACTAAACATAATAAAAACATAATTGAACTAGTTAATAACGAATTACTTAACAAAGTAGACCAAAAAGACAAAAGAATATTTAATCAAGCTCACCCAGTTGGTCAAATGACAAGGAAAGCACAGATCAGCACCAACAGAAGAAGACTTGTCTATCATAAATCTTGGGCTGAACAATGAGATTAGAGAAGTACGAATAGGCAGCTATCTGCAAGAGCCTGACATAACAACTTTAATCAGTTTGCTGACAAAGTTTACAGATGTGTTTGCTTGGCCATATGAAGACATGCTTGGTTTGTATCCAGCAGTGGTTGAACACAAAATTCCAACATACCTTGAAATTAAGCCAGTGAAATAGAAACTACGCAAAATCAAGTTTGAATGGTCTCTCCAAGTGAAAGAAGAGATCATGAAACAGCTACGTGTCGAGTTTAGCAGGGTGGTTGTATACCCAATCTGGTTATCAAATATTATGACATTACTGAAACCGAATGGAAAGGTTCGGATCTGTGTCGACTTTCTCGACCAGTCAAAGTTATCTCCAGAATGGACCCGATAAAATACATCTTTAGGAAACCATCACTATCCAGCATGCTAGCCAAATAGTCTATCAAGCTCAATGAATTTGACATCACATATGTTACCCTTAAGTCTATTAAAGGGAGCATAATTGCAGATCACATGGCAGATTTTCCATTAGAGACAGAAAAGGCCGAGGAACCATATTTTTCAGATGAAGGCATTTTTTGAAATTACAGATCATAACACCAAGTGGCAACTATTCTTTGATGGGGCTACCAACAAATGAGGCTTCGGTATAGGGATACTGCTCATTGATCCAGCAGACCCTCGTACACCTTTAGCCATCAGATTAGAGTTTGAATGCTCTAACAACACCACTAAATATGAGGCATGCATCACCGGTTTAGAAAAAGCCCTTCAAAGAGGGGCGAAAGAGTTAGAAATTTTTGGTGACTCAGCTATAATCATAAATCAGATCGAAGAGAAATGGAAAACCCAATACCCCCACCTACAGCTATATCATGCCCGTCTGATCACTTTGGCCCAAGGGTTTGATGACATATCATTTTACTATCTGCCACGAGACAGAAACAGATTTGCAGATGCATTAGCAACTTTGGCTTCATTGGTCGAAATTCCATCAGACGTAATAGTACAACCTTTTGTAGTAGGGGAAAAGGTCACACCTACCTACTATTTTACAGTTAGTACAGCATCAGAAATAGATACTAAGTCGTGGTATTTGGACATTTGGAATTTTCTTAAAGATGGCAAATATCCAGACAACTTAGACAAGAAAGGAAGAATTGCTCTTCGACGATGGGTTGCACAGTTTGTCATCAGCGAAGACAGCCTTTACAAAAGACACTACCAGGGTCAAAACCTTTTGTGTATGAACCAAACAAAAGCAGAAAGAGTCATGGATCAGTTGCATGGTGGAACTTGTGGACCACACATGAACGGACATATGCTTTCCAAGAAAGTAATCAGACAAGGATACTCTTGAAACACTCTCGAAACTGATTGCATTCGATGGGTACGCGATTGCGACAAATGCCAATGTTTCGCCAACCTACAACATGTGCCTCCACATATAATTTACAGCTCTATCTCTCCTAGACCCTTTTCAACCTGGGGAATCGACGTCATAGGACAAGTCCACCCTAAAGGATCAAACAGTCATGAATATGTTTTAGTGGCCATCGACTACTTCACCAAATAGGTAGAAGCAACCTCCTACAGAATATCGAACGCCAAGAAAGTGGCACAGTTCATCAGAACCAACATCATATACAGATATGGGGTACCGTTTGAAATGATATCAGATCATGGTACACACTTTGAAGGAGAAGTTAATCGCTTGCTAGATGAATTCAAAATACAGCGACACAAATCTTCACCCTATCGGCCACAAGCCAATGGGGCAATCGAAGCAGTCAACAAAACACTCGAAAACATTATCAGAAAAATGGCTGAAACCGGAAGGGACTGGCCTAATAAATTACCGTTAGCCCTTAGGGGATAGCGCACATCGGTTCGCACACCTACTGGGGAAACACTATATTCCCTAGCCTACGGCATGAAAGGCGTATTGCCGATTAAGTTTGAAATTCCTTCATTAAGAGTAATGATGGAAGCAGACATAGCCGAAATTGATTGGCTCAGACAACAACATGATGACTTGGCTCTCCTAGATGAACGCCGACTATTGGCTTTAGAACACACTCGAGCATATCAAAGAAAAATAACTCGAGCATTCAAAAAAAATGTCGAAGGCCGAAACATTCAAGTGGGTGATCTTGTACTTCGAGAAAAACCCCCAAGTTACATCGACAGTAGGGGAAAGTGGAAATCTCCATGGATGGGTCCCTACCTAGTGATACATATAACGTCAGGAGGCGCAGTATTCCTCAGAAACCAAGATGGGGAAGATCTTGTTCAGCCCTTAAACATGGATGAACTCTAACAATACTATGCATAAGCCAGGATAGTGCTAATATAGCATGCTATAATGGCTCAGATATTTTATCTCTCTTCAGCTCGCTAGGTTGAAAACACGAAAGGGCTGCCTAGGCAAAAGTTAGAGCAAACCAAAAAAGAATAAAAATAAGGAGAAATAAGGGCTCGGTAGGTCGAAAACCCGAAAGGGAGGCCAAGGCAAAAGTTAGAGCACATAAAAAAAGAAAAAAAAAAACAGGAGAAAAGAAGAGAGAGAAAAGTCTCCCGAATAGTCTCCAACATACAACATACAGTATATAATGTACAGTGCACAACGTACAACATATAGCATACAGTATACATCACGTAGTCTCCAACATATAGCATACAGTCTTCAACATACAATCTGCAACATACAGTCTCCAACAAGAACATTTTTGACAAAACGGGTCTTCAGCAAACGGGTCCCCAAATAGGGCCAGAACTACGTAGACCTGAGCATCGCAATGAGGAACGTAGGCAGCCCAAAGGTGTGGTCTAATATACATAGAAGGCTCCTCCTTCACCACATAAATATCATAGTATCACTGCGAGAGTTTGAGATTTGGAACCATTGACAACAATAGACATATGGTGCGGTCTTACATACATAGAAGGCTCCTCCTACACAACGGAGATATATTATAAGTGCTACAACATTACAATAGTGTCCTTGACCAACGGGAAGAAAAACCACTACATAACATAATAAAACATAAAATATAAATATAATACAAGGTCCACCTCAGGAAACCATTGAGTACATGCTTAAAACACTAGGGATAGTCATTAAACATCCCCTAAACACTTAACCAATACACTTAACACCCTGTGGTAGTCATTAACATCCCCGATGATCAAATGTCCCTCTGTCATCGATGCCTCAGTCGAGACCAAACACTCTTCCGAGAAACCCTCAATGCTTCTGCATCACCCTCTGGAAAAGGCACCAAGCTACCTTCATGGCTTCCAGCATATCCATTATCAGGTCCGACATCATTACTAGGTCTCGCGTCATCATTTGGTCTGGCCACGTTACTTCGCCACGCAGCATTACTGAGTCTCCCGACATTACTGGGACTAGCACCAGCATCACCATATCCTTCCTGGAAATTTCGGGATCGCCGACGTGATACTACAGAGACAGGGGGGACCCAAGCTCCCCGGATCTTCACCAATCTCTAACAGACGAGCATCCAACCCGTTTGTGAATCTGCACTCCAACATGACCCAAAGATTACGTATGACTATGCGAGAATGATATTCCATCACTACAACAACCTAATCAAGATAAACACACGACAATAATATGTTCTCTGGGAACACATAGGCAGTGGCACGTTTGGATTCGCTTAGACCCCACAGATCACATATTTAACTCTGGAATATCATCTTCGCATCCTTGCAATGCCATCAGGGGATGATCCCGGTGTGGTACAACCTGCTCCCGACCAAATTGTCGTAGAATTATGTACGGCAGATAGAAAGTCATTATGCAAAGACCTGCCAAGATGACCTGTGCATACACACTAGTATACATGTGGAATCGCTTGATTTTCCAATGAGTGATTACCCTCATAATATCCAGGGAATTAACATGAGCAAAATGTTCAACCCGTGATAGAGTCGCACTCTCCTTCCAGAGCCGCATCATTTCGAATTTCTTTTGG
>CM028383.1:92688026-92712830 GCA_013146195.2 Codonopsis lanceolata
ATCCTACTTAAGCATGCTTGTGTTATTGTCTATTTGGGCTGCACTTCAGGATCTCGCATTGGGGTGGGTCGGGTCGTCATGATCTTTCTCGAGCTATAGGTTAGGCTGTCGGCGAGATAGGTTCCATGGCCTAGTTGGGTTGGTTATTTGTGTGTTGATTTTAACGTCGAGTGAATTCTTGTAGAGATCAGATGGATAATCCCGAGGAGAGGTAGACCCGGGAGAGTTCGGTTGAACACGAGTAGAATGCCCATGCCGAGGATCAGGTGGTTCGGGATATGGTTGAGTTACATCGAGCTTTTGGGCGGAGCCGGGGAGGTCGGCCGGGAGGACGGTACCACCACCACCTCCACCAGAGACCAGGAGACCACCACTACTCTTAGAGAGATTTCTTAAGTTAAAGCCTAGTTAGGTTTCTTGGAGAAAGCAAAGAAGGCGAGTTATGGATGGAGGAAATGATCAAAGTATTGTCCATGTTGGGGTGTCCGGCGAAGAAAGAGTTATGCTAGCAACCTTTCAAATTTAAGGGAGCCGAACATTGGTGGACCATGTTGAAGGAGGAGTTGGGAGATGCTGACAAGTTCCCGTGCGTGGGCTAATTTCCAAAGAGAATTTAAGAATGAATATGTCTTGGGATGTAGTGCTTGTGACCAAAGAGAAGAGTTCTATGATCTTGAACAAGGTAGCATGGTGGCGAGTACGCAAAGTTCCGCAATTGAGCCGATGTTATGTATACGATTCCCGGAGGCACGGAGAACACACAAGTTTGTGAAGGGGTTAGGCGAGTTTAGAAGCGATTCTAGCGCTTAAGCTCACCGATTATCGGTTGCGATTGTTGATAGAGCTTATGAGGTTGAGCAAGATATTGAGAACAGAGTCAAGAATAATGCTAGTAGTGCAGAGGCTACTCGAGGCGATGTCGGAAACAATTCGGGTAATAGAAGGGGATATCAAGGAAGCAGTGATAGGAGAAGTAGGCCAAGGTAGTGCAGGAAACAAGGTAACAATACTTCTTCATCTAAGAGAGCAAGGTCGTAGTGAGGCTATGATTTGTTCGTTACTGAGGAAGTGCAGGCCTGCCGGTGATAGGTCTTTGGGAAAAATGGGAAGTGTTTCTATTGCGGAGATGGAACTCACATGAAGAAGGATGTCAGAAGTTTAAGGCTAGTCGATCGGTGGCGGCGGACAACAATCTGGGGCTAAGAGAGATGGGGACGGTAAACCCGGGTTCAGGCGTGTGTTTGCGCTTGATCGGCGAGGTTCGAGGTCTGGCGGTGATAGGAGGTACTCTTTCTATATTCGATCATAAGGCTCGAGTTCTCATAGATCAGAGGTCTTAGCATTCTTATGTTGCCCGCTTTATTGAGAATCTTTGCGTATTGCCTCAACCATTGCCATATTTGCTTGAAGTGTCTACAGCTCGGGGAATATATGCTCGCGTCGAAGTATTTAAATCTTGTGATGTTTTGGTGGGTGACCACACTTTGCATGCGGACTTGGTAGTTCTCCTATCGTGATTTTGATGTGATTCTTGGCATGGGTGGTTATGTGCTTATCATGCTATAGTTATTTGCCATAGAAAAGGGTTACCTTTATATCTTAGGGTGTGCTGAGTTTACTTTTGTGGGTGATCATGCTTGATGTGGCATTTTATTTCGCTCTAGGGCTAGAAATTACTATCTCAAGGGTGTACGGGTTATCTTGCATGCGTAGTTGATAAGAGGAAGTCTTCGCCTAACTTAGAAGAGGTTAGGTAGTGTGTGAATTTCCCGGCGTGTTTTCTCTAGATCCATGCTATGCCACCAGATAGAGAACTAGAATTACAGTATTGAGAGCTTATTAAGGGGACTTCACCGATTTCTAAGGCACCGTATAGGATGGCGCCGCGGAGGCTTAGGGAGTTGAAAACTTCGGTTGCAAGAACTCCTAGAGATTGGTTTTGTTAAACCAGTGGTGTCGCCTTAGGCGCAGGTCTTATTTGTGAGGAAGAAAGAAGATGGGAGTTTGCGGTTATGCATAGACTAGAGAATTGAATAAGGTGACCATTAAGAATAAGTATCCTACTACCCACATTGATGATCTTTTGACCGGTTGCTGAGGTACATCGTCTACTCTAAGCTTGATTTGAGATGGGGTTACTACCAATTGAAGGTTAGAGAGGAAGGCGTTCGAAGCGACTTTCGCACTAGGTATGGGCATTTTGAATTAGTAGTGATGCCGTTTGGGTTAGCAGATGCACGGCCGGTGTTCATGGACTTGATGAGCCGTGTCTTTCCGCAGTTATCTTGATTGCTTTGTTGTAGTCTTCATTGATGATATCTAGTGTATTGAAATCTCGGGAGGAGCATGAAACACTTGAGGATTGTCTTATCCATTCTTCGAGAAGGCTTTATGTTTGCCAAATGTGCCTTTTGGCTCGAGGAAGAAATATCTTTCTAGGGCATTCGTTTTAAGCGCGGGATAGCGTTGATCCTTCTAAGATGAAGCGGTGGCGAATTGGAAGAGCTAGTTCGATTACGGGTTCGAGTTTCTTGGGGTTAGCCGGGATACGAGAAGTTTATTTTTCTAGGATTGATCGACTCCTATGGCGAGGTTGGCCTGAAAGAATGTGCCGTTTGTTTGGAGGCGACCTAGTTCGATGTACCGAGGTCTAGTTTCTTAGGGAGCTTAAGAGCGGTTGACATCGGCACCTAGGTTTTTGGCTTTGCCTAGTGGAGGAGACAATTTTGTGATCTACGGTGATGCTTGGCCTTGAAGGAAGGTTTGGGTTGTGTTTTGATGCGAGAATGGAAGGGTGATCGCCTATGCATCGAGGAGTTGTCTATTCACGAGCGATTACCCGAGCGGTTGACACGATATGGAGTTGGCTGCGATTATTTTCGCGTTGCATAAGTGGAAACATTACTTGTATGGGTCTAAGTTTGAGATCTTCACCGACCATAAAAGTTTGAAATACTTGTTTTCAAAAAGAATTAAACATGAGGGAAGATGGATGGAGAAACCAGGACCACGATTGTACTATCTTGTATCATCCGGGAAGGCAAATGTAGTAGCGGATGCCTTGAGTAGGAAGGTTCATATGTGGGTGTATGATGGTTAAGGAGTGGATGGAAGATGTTGGAGGACTTGCGAGATTGGGGTCCTAGTGTTTTTGATAGAGGTGTGATTTTCGCAAATGTTAGTGCTACGCCAGTCTTATTTGGGAAAATTAGAGAAGCGCAAGGAAATGATCCGGAGTTGAAGAAAATTTTGATGGGTTGGTTGAGAATGTATCGCGATTTCGTGGTTAATAGTGAGGTACTTTGACATTTCGAGGTAGGATTTGTGTTCCTTGTATCTTGAATTGAAGAGGTTGGTTCTTGATGAGGCTCATAAAGCGAAGTATACCATTCACCAGGGAGCACGAAAATGTACTTAGATTTGAAAAGACGGTTTTGGTGGAAGGGTATGAAGAGAGAAATTCGGGAGTATGCGTGTCAAAGTGTTTGACTTGTCGGCGGGTTAAGGCGAGCATCGAGGCTGCATGGATTTCTACAACCATTGGAGATTCTGAATGGAAATGGGAGTTCATTACCATGGATTTTGTGACGAGGTTACAGCGCCGCAGAGGTTTTAATGCGGTTTGGGTTATAGTCGACGGTTGACTAAGTGCGCACACTTTATTCGATAGCTATCACTTATTCGTTGACTCAGTTACCAGCTTTGTATATTCAGGAGATCGTGAGACTTCATGGCGTACCTGTTAGTATTGTGTCCGATAGAGATCCGAGGTTCACATCTAGATTTTGGAAGTCATTGCAGGAAGCTTTGGGGACTAGATTGGACTTGATCTGACTTTTCATCCCATAACGGATGGTCGGTCAGCGATTGATTCGGATTTTGGAGGATATCTTTGAGCTTGTGCCGAGTGGATTTCAAGGAAGCTGGGATTCTCACTTACCTTTAGCCGAAGTTTGCGTATAATAACACTACCGGTGAGTATCAAGATGGCGCCGTATGAAGCTTTGTATGGGCGTAAGTGTAGATCACCAATTTGTTGGGATGAAGTTGGAGAGGCGAAACTTTGGGGTTCGAGTTAGTGCAACATCGGTTGAGGCGTGAAGTTGATTAGAGATCGTTTGCGCACCGCTCAAAGTCGACAAAAGAGTTATGCGGACAATCGAAGACGGGATCTTGAGTTCCAAGTGGGTGACTACGTGTTCTTGAAGGTAACACCAAGGAGAGGTACGAAGAGATTCGGAAAGAAAGGGAAGCTTACACCGAGGTACATTGGTCCATTCGAGGTTTTGGAGAGAGTTGGGTCTTTGGCGTATCGTATTGCATTGCCACCTTCACTTTCGGAGACTCATAACGTATTCCATGTTTCCATGTTGCGAAAGTATTCGAAGAGCGAGTCCCATGTACTCGAGTATGAGGAGATAACGTTTGAGCCGGATATGTCATACGTTGAAAAGCCCGTGAAGATTTTGGATACCAAGGAGCAAGTTCTACGAACCAAGAGAATTCCCTTAGTCAAAGTTCTTTGGAGGAACCACAACATTGAAGAAGCGACTTGGGAAACGGAAGCGGAGATGCGCGAGAAGCATCCACATTTGTTTGACGAACTTGGTAAGAATTTAGGGACTAAATTCCTAAAGGAGGGGAGAGTGTAACGCCCCGTATTCTTGCATGTGCATTCTATGCTTGTCTTTATACTTTCTTGGTTGATTGTGAGCTTGTTTACTTGATATATAAACGTCTTAGAATCATTCATAGATCATTCTAGAAGTCCATAACATGTTTAGAATCATATAAACTTGTTTGTTGAATCGCCGGTTTAATCGCGTTGAATTTGGCCTTAGCGATTCCTCTCGTTGCTCGTATTTGCTTCTATTTCGACGTACGAAGTGTTCGTTGAGTTCTTGGCTTTATATTCAGGTCTTAATCATGTTGAAACAAACCTTTTTCATGTCCAAGATATCCTAGTTTGATTGGTGTTTGATTGTAGTTTGATTCGTTGTTCATTCGTCGCGTGGTTTGAGCCTTGTTCCATCTTGTTCCGGGGGTTGTTCGGGTGCGTTTCCGACTTGTTTTGAGTAGGGTTAGACCTTAGAATGGTTGCCCAAAAGTTTGGGACCATTTAGATCAAGTTTTAGAGGTTCTGGAGCCGAGGCGGCCGCATGGCTGGTGGCGCCCGCCTCAAATGCGAGGGAGCAATTGCAGAGTGGTCTGAACTTGGGGATAGCCTCAGTAGTTGAGGCGGCCGCATGGGCTTGGGTGAGGCGCCCGCCTCACCTGCTGGTCTGTTACGGGATTTTTTTCCCCTGTTTCGGAATTGGACGATTTGTACCCCTTGAACCCATATCTAAACCTATCCTAAACCTCCCTAACCCTTCCCACTTAAGCCTTAACATCCCTAACTAGTTTTTAATGATGAGTTAAGAGTTCATTAGTGACCAATTAAGCCACAAATCAGATTTAAAAAGGGACCACAAGTTGTTGACACTTGTCCCACTCAACCTTTGACCTCTTATAAGCCACAATTTCGCTCCTTGACTCCTCTCATTTCTCACCCTCACTCTTCCAAAAACGAATTTCATCTTCTCTCTAGCTCTTCCATGGCTTCTTGGAGCTAATCCCTTGGTCTTCAATCATCCATTCATCATTTGCCCAAGAGTCCTTCATTAAAGGTGTAGAGCTCAAGAAGAGGAGCATTTCTATCCGATTAGTTTCTTCCATTGCTTTCTTTGGTGTAGTATAGCAAGTAAGTTACTTTCTTCTTCTTCTTCCTTTAGTTCTCATTGACCCTAAGGAAACAAAGCCTATGGTGGTTGAGGTCAATGAGGACACATGTATGCTTCCTATGCTATCTTCTTGTATGTTGAAATTGTGAGCTTGCTAGGAGCATGATTAGGATGATTTCTCACATATGAATGTTTATAATACTCTTCCATCTTGTCTATTTAAGGTTTTGAACATGTTAAAGCCATGTATTATATTTGTGATGGAAGTATTGATATATGTGAATGCCCTAGTTTATGCCTTCTTGAAATGTTGTGAAAGTGTTATGTGTTCTATCCTAAATTTTGGACTCTATGATATACATGAATCACTTTGCATTGCCTTGGTGAATTTAATACCTTGTTGAACCTAGAAATGACCTAGGTTGGGTTATGAAGCACATAGCTTCAATTTCTCCAAATTTGGGAATTTAGAGCAAAGACTCAACGGAGTCGACTCTAGGGAATATTTGAACGTGTTGAACTCTAGTTTCAATCCCTACGAAGTTTGGACACCGTTTGATTTGGTTTACTCAAGTATGAGCTTGGTTTGATTGTTTATAACAAGTTTTTATGAAAGGTTGGTTTTGTGCAATTTAATTGCCTTGATATGATTTTATAGTAGAGATTAATACCCTACTTGGTTGGTCGAGTTCGCTCTTGTCGAATTCGGTCTTTGAATGGTTTAGTCAAGTAAATACCTACTTGTGCATCACATTGAGTCCAGCTGGCATTATTTGGTTTGTTTATCTAAGTCAGGGTGGGACGATGCATCGCCTTCACGAATTATGGGATTCGTGCTCGCTATGGATCGCCGCTCACGGGACTTCACACACACCTTCTTTGTGGCCGCAATGGGGAAGTAGCCCTTTGCCGTATCGGTTAAGTGCCGCATTGGCTTGCTATCTAGATCGAGAGGATTCTCGGTATAAGTCGATGAATTCACATAACATCGATGGCACGAACCGCAAGATAAAGTGTTTTGCGGGAGCTACTAAGCCCGGTGACTATATCATATCCTACTTGTATGATTTAAATTCCGCACTTATGTGAACAATGTGCTACGTGCTATATGATGATCATGTATTATAAGCGAGATAAATGTCATGCTATAACATGAACATGCATTGTAGTAACTTACTAAGTCTTCGACTTACCCTATTTGTTTGCTTTGTCTTTCCTTAGATCTGAGCCGAGGAGGCGTTACGAGATAGACTCGCTTATTCCACGTTTGGTTGTTTGTATTCTAAAGGTTGATCTTTTGGACTTGTTGATTAGCCCTTTTATTTTGGAAAGGACGTTGGGAAGCAAGTCATGTAGACTTGGCTTGGGGTTTTTGATGTTGTTGTAACTTAACTATTTAACACTTGTAATCTTTTGGTATGCCGACTTATATGTCGAGCCTGTTTATATGTGTATGGTTCACTACGGTTTTCTTCCGCTAAAGCTCGTTTAATTGTTGTTGTTGTTGTCTCCGGCATGTTGTGGCCGTTGAGGTTATTATAAGCATGTGTTAATAATTGTAGGAGTAGTTGTTGGGTTCATTATGCGTCGCTGATGACTTGTTTATTTTATGTTGTTTTTCCGGCCAAGTGTAGCCGAGTTGTTGTTTGTATGCGATGTTGCGCCACATGAATTTTATAATCCTACTTAAGCATGCTTGTGTTATTGTCTATTTGGACGGCACGACTCGGGATCTCGCATTGGGGTCCGGGTCGGGTCGTCACATAAAAAGCCTACCCAGAAAGATGGCTCTCCTTCTTCCTTAATCATCCCAAAAAATCGGTTTTAACTTCTTCTTTTTGTGAAAAGTATAAAGCTGGCTCAGAAAGATGATGATCATCTTTAAAATCCTACCTAGAAATATGGCTCTCCCCCTTCCATAATCATCCAAGAAAACTGGCTTTATTCTTTTTTTTTTTTAAAGTATAGAGTCGGCTCAGAAAGATGATGAGCAATCTCTAAAATGCCACGTTATATGTTGAACAAATGGAAATATCTTGGTATCAAGGATTGCTGGGTGCCAAGTGCAAGCATGTTAAGAAATTTCAAAACTCATAAATGCACAAATACGACGAAGCTTATAGATACTTTAAGACTGCTCCTAAACATCTCGAAGTTTATGGATAGTTTAAGATAGTTATATGTGTATTCATCTCAAAATTGTTTGGGAATAGTAAATGGCCCTACTAGAACAAATGTGATAAGTTCAAATTATGGTGTCGTTATGTTAAATAGCCCTCTATTTTGCTCCCTAAAAGTAAAGCTGCCATGCTTGTTTACACATAATTGCTAACTACACTCCTTGGTTGCCAGTAGTAGATAGAAAAAAAATTGTCTATATATTGGGACTATTACAAGTGTTACTGTTTAGGAGTTTTAGCCTCGCTGAACTGCTTCACTCCCTCGTCAAATGTTTGGACAATAATGACTTGAAATACATGAAATGCGTTACAAGGATGCTTTAATACAAATTTCATTATGATTTTATCATGTGTTTTGCATTTCAGATGAAAGCATAACCGAGACAGACCACTGAGACTCAGACTCAAGGCTCTACGTGGATTAACTTAGAAGGTTGGGGTGAATATGGTGGAAATTTAGAGATTGAGGCCAATATATTTGGGCAACTCAATGAGGAAAAAACTAGACTTACCTCAGATTTAGGTGTTTTTTTTCCATGAATGAGATATTGACCCCTTTTAATTATGTCAATTGGAGGCTCCTCCTTAAAAAGTAAACGAAGACAACCTTTTGAAGGCAATCAGGGTATAAAGTAAAATTGTTAGTTTCTAATCATAGTATATTTATGATATATGTTTAATAAGGCCGTCGGTAGTTAGCCTGAGACCTGAAACACTTTTTGTCTCTTGTTGTCTTCTTGAGATTCATTCAATCGTTGCGAGATTTGCAATATTGGATTACATGTGTGAAGGAATACCGTTTGCAATAGTATTTTTGTTTATTCGGTATGTTGACATGGTAGTTAGCTTGGTTCTTTATTTATTCAAATCCATTTAGCAAAAAAAATATTTTTTCAAGCTTTAGTTGTCGAACAAGATTTGAGTATAGATTTTGTATAAATCTTTTGTACAATTTTTCTAATAATTAAGCTAACACATTATCAAAACGTTATCAATGTTGATGTTAGCAGCTAGAGATTGTTAATGTACTTAAAAGCACCCATTAAATTTTAGATATTAATGTGTAAATAGTACTCTTTAGGAAAAATTCTTGAGTTAAGATGGGAAAATTTATCCCTATCTTCTTAAGTATCCATAAGGTGTTGCGAGAGCATTGGTGGGACACCACCCATAATTTTCATTTTGCTTGGGGAGAGGCGACCATGATGCCAGCTGATTTCGCTGATATTACTGGTGTTCTTATTGGGCAAGGCATATGTTTGGCACCTGATTTGGAACTCAGGCTCCGTAGCGACGAGGTTCATGACTTGTTGGGCTATGAACCCGTGTATAAGAGTAGTGATGAGATACACACTCCTAGCGTAAGGGATTGGCTCCGAGTGAATGCCCGTTATGTTAATGATGCCGATGTTGTGGTCTTGGAGCGAGTCGCCCGAACATTTCTGCTCTTCTTTATGGGCTATACTCTATTCGCAAATGCTTCTTATGTTTTACGCATATCTTTGCTGAGTTGTCTTCGGGACTTGTATAAGGTCTCAAAGTATGATTGGGGACAGGCTGGCCTGGTCGAGTTATATTTTTGTATGGATCAGGCTTGTCGTAATGAGATGACTAACCTGATTGGTTTTGCTATCGCTTGGGAGGTAAATACCTTCACTGTATTTTGTTAACTATGTATGTGTATTTGTATGTATTCCTTTCAAGCATTTTGCTAAGGGAAATTTTGTTTGCAGGTGTGGTTTTATTATGTGTTCGGGCGGATGCCTTTCCGGTGCGAAGTGCTACCTCGGGCTCCTCTTTATCTGTTATGGTATAATGACACAAATAGGATTCCTCTTCAGCGGGAAACCCCTTTTGATATGGGTGTCCTTCGGACTTTCTTGGCTTGAGTCCGCATAGAGTCGGTGAATTTTTATCCTTGGAGCGGGCACACTGGGGTATATCAGGCTACCGTGGAAGCTAGCTATTGTGGCATTTTTAATGCGATCTGTGATGTATGATTCCATGTATTTAGGGGATCGAATGCATAGACAACATTCGTTTCTCCGATCACCACTTGAGGCACCTCCACCTCCTCCACCAAGGATGCTTACCCCGAAGAGTATGTCTCATCAATATGAGTACATGGCACGGTATATTGTTCCTATTAGTGCTTATCCCTCCATGTCATATGATGACTTTGTTAGGATGATATTGCATCATGTGCCCTCTAAACGGGCTTCTGATGCAGCCGTGCCTTTGTATTTTACAGCGACAGACTCGCTAGATTTCTATACTCTGCGTGCCATTCCGACGAGCGTGATTCATGTCCGTGGCGGACAGCCTGTTGAAGAACCTCTATTAGATGAAGAGATCCCTGCACCTTATCGGCTCCCGGAGGGTGTGCGCTCGGTATAAACTATGCTTTTTATCTTGTATTTATCATTGTATTTGTTTTTGTATCGTATCTGAAATATATTTTGTTTGGCGCGGTTTTAGGTGAATGCGCAATCATATCTTCAGTTACTGAAGAGTTTCTTTAATGTATCTCGACGGTACCGCAAAGCAAAGGCAACACTCTTGTGTTGGGGCAATGATGCAGTTGGCAATGTACGTCGCCAAGATGATGATGATCCAACTGGTAATCTTGGCCAAAAAAGCCCTCAGGTTATGGGTTCTGGGACCAACAATCCTGGTCCGCGAGCTGCAGAAGTGCAGAGGAGCGTGTCGGCATGCACACACGGACATTGTTGTATTTGTAGTTTGTGTTAAATTGCATTAATTATTCTATGTAAATGTAATTTTAAATATTTTAGCAATGCATAATTATATGCGATGCACTATTATTGGAAAGGGCTAAATGTTTTGCGATACGCAATTAATTCGAAAGAATCTAAACATTAGCAATGCGTGATTAACTCAAAAGAATAAAAAATGTGTGAGTGATGCATAATCAATTCAAAAGGATCAAAATGTTAACGACGCATAACTAATTCAAAAGAAATCAAACGTTAGCAATGCATGATCATGTCAAAAGGAATAAAGATAAAAGATGCATTATTTAACTCAAAAGAATTAAAATGCTGCATAAATCATGTTGTCAGAGATAAATTTCAGAGATGTGTAATTTAACTTAAAAGAATTAAATGTTGCAGATGTATAAATCATGTTTAAAGGGTTAAAATCTCAACGATGCATAATTTAACTCAAAAGAATTAAATGTTTGCACAAATCATGTTAAAAGATTTTAATTATCAGAGATGCATAATTTTTCTCAAAAGAATTAAATGTCTGTAAGAAATCATGTTATGATATACATCAAAGATGTATAATTTAACTCAAAAGAATTATATGTTTGCAAGAGATTATGTCAAAAGAATTTAACTATCATAGATGCATAATTTAACTCAAAATTTTGAATTAAATGTGCTTTTATTTTTATTTTTAATTATGTAATGTTTTTAAGTAAGAAATCATGTCAAAAGAATTTAACTATCAATATATTAATAAAATTATAAAGAATTAATTTATTTATATGCATAATTTAAATTCAAAGTATAAAAATAAAAAGTAGTGTAAATAAAGTGAAAAGAATTAAATGCCTGCAAGAAATCATGTCAGAAGAGATGCATAATTTAACTCAAAAGAATTAAATATTTGCAAGAAATCAATGTCAAAAGAATTTAATTATCAGTGATGCATAATTTAACTCAAAAGAATTAAATGTCTGCAAATGATGTATATACAATGAATTTGACCGACACCGGACCAAACAATTTATACACAAGTATATGTAAAAAGACCCATTTTTGTTTTGTTCTGTTTGGAAAAAAATTGATTTTTGTCATTTGTTATGCATACTGTATTTTGGGGAAGCAGGGGCTCATGGGCGGCTGCTTTGGCTTCTGAGTGGATGGGAGACAGGAGTTATTTTGGCCGGTAAGGGGCTTATCGACAGGTTCAAATATGTGAGCTACGAGCGTAACATGTGGATAGGTTCTGCTTTTGTCAAACCTGTCGTAATGGCCGAAAAGCCGGACCAAAAGGTCAAATGATGCGGCTCCTGGAAGGAGAGTGCGACTCCTATCTGGGTTGAACATTTTGCTCATGTTAATTCCCTGGATATTATGTGGGTAATCACTCATTGGCAAATCGAGCGATTCCACATGTATACTAGTGTGTATGCACAGGTCATCTTGGCAGGTCTTTGCAGGTTGACTTTCTATTTGCCGTATAGAATTCTACGACAATTTGGTCGAGAGCATGTTGTACCACATCGGGATCGTCCCCTGATGGAATTGCAAGGATATGAAAATGATATTCCAGAGTTAAATATGTGATCTGTGGGGTCTAAGAGAATCCAGACGTGCCACTGCCCATGTGTTCCCAGAGAACATACTGTTGTCGCGTGTTTATCTTGATTAGGTTGTTGTAATGATGGAATATCATTCTCGCATAGTCAGACGTAAATTTTGGGTCATGTTGGAGTGCAGATTCACAAACGGGTTGGACGCTCGTCTGTTAGAGATTGGTGAAGATCCGGGGAGCTTGGATCCCCCCGTTTCTGTAGTATCACGTCGGCGATCACGACGTTTCCAGGAACGATATGGTGATGCTGGTGCTGGTCCCAGTAATGCCGGGAGACTCAGTAATGCTGCATGGTGAAGTAACGTGGCCAGACCAAATGATGGCACGGGACCTAGTAATGCTGTCAGACCTGATAATGGATATACTAGGAGCCATGAAGGCAGCTTGGTGCCTTTTCCAGAGGGTGATGCAAAAATATTAAGGGTTTATTGGAGGAATGATTGGTCTCGACTGAGGCATCGGTGACAGAGGGATATTTGATCATCGGGGATGTTAATGACTACCACGGGGTGTTCAGTGTATTGGTTAAGTGTTCAGGGGATGTTTAATGACTATCCCTAGTGTTTTAAGCATGTACTCAATGGTTTCCTGAGGTGGACCTTGTATTATATTTATATTTTATGTTTTATTTTGTTATGTAGTGGTTTTTCTTCCCGTTGGTCAAGGACCCTGTTGTAATGTTGTAGCACTTATAATATATCTTCGTTGTGTAGGAGAAGCCTTCTGTGTATGTAAGACCACACCCTATGTCTATTGTTGTCAATGGTTCTAAATCTCAAACTCTCGAAGTGATACTATGATATTTCTGTGGTGAAGGAGGAGCCTTCTATGTATATTAGACCACACCTTTGGGCTGCCTACGTTCCTCATTGCGATGCTCAGGTCTACGTAGTTCTGGCCCTATTTGGGGACCCATTTGCTGAAGATCCGTTCTGTCAAAAATGTTCTTGTTGGAGACTGTTTGTTGTAGACCGTTTGTTGAAAACTGTATGCTATATGTTGGAGACTATGTGATGTATACTGTACGCATGTTGTACGTTGTACACTGTACATTGTATATTGTATGCTGTATGTTGGAGACTATGCGGGAGACTTTTCTCTCTCTTCTTTTCTCTTGGTTGTTTTCTTTTTTTGTGTGCTCTAACTTTTGCCTTGGCCTCCCTTTCGGGTTTTCGATCTACCGAGCCCTTATTTCTCCTTATTTGATTCTTTTTTGGTTTGCTCTAATTTTTGCCTAGGACGCCCTTTCGTGTTTTCAACCTAGCGAGCTGAATACAGAGATAAAGTATCCGAGCCATTATAGCATGCTATATTAGCACTATCCTGGTTTATGCATAGCATTGTTAGAGTTTATCCATGTTTAAGGGCTGAACAAGATCTTCCCCATCTTGGTTTCTGAGGAATACTGCGCCTCCTAACGTTATATGTATCACTAGGTAGGGACCCATCCATGGAGATTTCCACTTTCCCCTACTGTCGATGTAACTTAGGGGTTTTTCTCGAAGTACAAGATCACCCACTTGATAGTTTCGGCCTTTGACATTTTTGTTGAATGCTCGAGTGATTCTTCTCTGATATGCTCGAGTGTGTTCTAAAGCCAATAGTCGGCATTCATCTAGGAGAGCCAACTCATCATGTTGTTGTCTGCGCCAATCAATTTCGGCTATGTCTGCTTCCATCATTACTCTTAATGAAGGAATTTCAATCCCAATCGACAATACGAATTCCATGCCGTAGGCTAGGGAATATAGTGTTTCCCTAGTAGGTGTGCAAACCGATGTGCGATATCCCCAAAGGGCTAACGGTAATTTATCAGTCCTGTCCCTTCTGGTTTCAGCCATTTTTCTGATAATGTTTTCGAGTGTTTTGTTGACTGCTTCGATTGCCCTATTGGCTTGTGGCCGATAAGGTGAAGATTTGTGTCGCTGAATTTTGAATTCATCTAGCAAGCGATTAACTTCTCCTTCAAAGTGTGTACCATTATCTGATATCATCTCAAACAGTACCCCATATCTGTATATGATGTTGGTTCTGATGAGCTGTGCCATTTTCTTGGCGTTCAATATTCTGTAGGACGCTGCTTCTACCTATTTGGTGAAGTAGTCGATGGCCACTAAAACATGTTCATGACCGTTTGATCGTTTGGGGTGGACTTGTCCTATGACGTCGATTCCCCAGGTTGAAAAGGGCCTAGGAGAGATAGAGTTGTAAAATATATGTGGAGGCACATGTTATAGGTTAGCAAAACACTGGCATTTGTCGTAATCGCGTACCCATCGAATGCAATCGGTTTCGAGAGTGCTCCAATAGTATCCTTGTCTGACTACTTTCTTGGAAAGCATATGTCCGTTCATCTGTAGTCCACAAGTGCCACCATGCAACTGATCCATGACTCTTTCTGCTTTTGTTTGGTTTATACACAAAAGGTTTTGACCCTGGTAGTGTCTTTTGTAAAGGCTGTCTCCGCTGATGACAAACTGTGTAGCCCATCGTCGAAGAGCAATTCTTCCTTTCTTGTTTAAGTTGTCTGGATATTTGCCATCTTTAAGCAAATTCCAAATGTCCAAATACCACAGCTTAGTATTTGTTTCTGAAGTTGTACTGACTGTAAAACATTAGGCATGTGTGACCTTTTCCACTAC
Source organism: Codonopsis lanceolata (assembly GCA_013146195.2). Lineage (NCBI taxonomy): Eukaryota > Viridiplantae > Streptophyta > Magnoliopsida > Asterales > Campanulaceae > Codonopsis > Codonopsis lanceolata. The sequence continues at coordinate 92,702,919 of CM028383.1, forward strand.
TACAAAAAGTTGTACTGTTACGTCTGATGGAACTTCGACCAATGAAGCCAAAGTTGCTAATGAATCTGCAAATATGTTTCTGTCTCGTGGCAGATAGTGAAATGATACGTCATCGAACCCTTGGGTCAAAGTGATCAGACGGGCATGATATAGCTGTAGGTGGGGGTCTTGGGTTTTCCATTTCCTTTCGACCTGATTTATGATTATAGTTAAGTCACCAAAAACTTCTAACTCTTTCGCCCAACTTCGAAGGGCTTCTTCTAAACCGGTGATGCATGCCTCATATTCAGTGGTGTTGCTAGAGCATTCAAACTCTAATCTGATGGCTAAATGTGTATAAGAGTCTGCTGGATCAATGAGCAGTATCCCTATACCGAAGCCTCGTTTGTTGGCAGCCCCATCAAGGAATAGTTGCCACTTGGTGTTATGATCTGTAATTTCAAAAATGCCTTCATCTGAAAAATCTGGTTCCTCGGCCTTTTCTGTCTCTAATGGAAAATCTGCCATGTGATCTGCAATTATGCTCCCTTTGATAGACTTAAGGGTAACATATGTGATGTCAAATTCATTGAGCATGATAGACCATTTGGCTAGCATGCTGGATAGTGATGGTTTCCTAAAGATGTATTTTATCGGGTCCATTCTGGAGATAACTTTGACTGGTCGAGAAAGTCGACACAGATCCGAACCTTTCCATTCGGTTTCGGTAATGTCATAATATGTGATAACCAGATTGCGTATACAACCACCCTGCTAAACTCGAAACGTAGCTGTTTCATGATTTTTTCTTTCACTTGGAGAGACCATTCAGACTTGATTATGCGTAGTTTCTATTTCACTGGCTTAATATCAAGGTATGCTGGAATTTTGTGTTCAACCACGGCTGGATACAATCCAAGCATGTCTTCATATGGCCATGCAAACAAATTTGTAAACTTTGTTAGCAAACTGATTAAAGCAGTTCTGTCAGGCCTTTGCGGATAGCTGCCTATTCGTACTTCTCTAATCTCATTGTTCAGCCCAAGATTTATGACAGACAAGTCTTCTTCTGTTGGTGCTGATATGTGCTTTCCTTGTCATTTGACCAACTGGGCGAGCTCGATTAAATATTCTTTGTCTTTTTGGTCCACTTTGTTAAGTAATTCGTTAATAATTGGTTCAATTATGTTTTTATTATGTTCAGTTAATTCATCTTTTAACAAATTGGCAACCAAGGAGTACATGAAAACACTTAGACTTTTATTAAAAAGGGAGGTTACATCGTTGGCTATTTCATCAAGGTCTTCGGGGGTAAGATCCTTGATATTGGTATTAGGAAACGGGATAGTAGGTGACCAGTCTGTGGCATAAGGGATATAGGGGGTATGGTGTATCCAAATCGATCAATTAGGTCTGCAGTAGTCAAAAGATGCCCTGTGGTGGTGTACCAATTCTACAGTAGACTATCTATGATAGCCACAAATTCCGGTGGTGGTTCAACATAGTCAGTACTTCCGTAGATCATTCCCAAGAAGCTATCTCCTATGAAGTCACTACCAAGAAATGCTAAAGCATAATCATCCTGATCTATGGTCCAAGTATTTTCAACTGTCATTGTTCTGTATGCAGGATCACGAGGTTCAAGGAATATTTCTTCCATCTCACTTGTAGCGAGACTCACATCTTTGAACATTTCCTAACTAGGCTGTTTCTTGTCGCTATGGTCAACCTATAGCTCTGGAAACATGAGGTAGGTGATTGCTTCACCTTTCTTGACAAAATAATTATTTAGAGTTTTTCTATATGGTTGTAAGGGAGGGTCTTGGTAAGGTCACTTTTCACGTTCTGCCTTACTCTGCTCACGTTTCTCTTTCATGACACTAGCTAATTCTACAGGCGTAGGATTATATTCTAGAACGAAAGGTGGGATGCATTCTTTAATCTCATTTTGGACTAAGTTGATCAGCCCCTGTTGGTTTCTGCCAAGCCCCGGTCCTGGCATGTATTTCATCTTTCTTAACATGTTGAGTGAGACTATTTCACCAACCACTGTGGTCCTTTACTCTGTGATATCTATTTCTCGTGTATACTTGATGGTGTTTATTCTATCTTGAGGAATGAATTCAAAACCACTAAGGAAATACCAGTGTCATCATTCTCTATGTCGAGGATAGGGATGTCTCCCTTTTCTTTGTTTTCCATGACCTTATCAGCAAGGATAATCACTATGTGATTATAGTGGATAAACTTAACCCTTTCTTTGAGAGACGAGGCTACCCCTTTTACTCCGTGAATCCATGGACATCCCAACAGTAAACTGAAAGTAGCTGGAATATCCAAGACTTGGAACTCTGCTGGCATGGTTGTGAGGTTCCCGAGTTGTGACCCGCGCCTCGCGCGCCCTTGGTTAGGGGTGCGCGTACGTGCAGATGCGGGACACCACTGCTCTCGTTCCACCCTCCCTTGTTTAGGGGAAGACGAAATCAAAAGTACGAAAGGAGTGCTGTCTATGTTAGCGCGTTGGAATGCGCCTTGGTTGCCTTTAGTGGATTTTTTTATCCAATTATGGGAACTAATGGTTTCCCGCATCAAGTTATCCCTTTTTTAGGGAATACCAGGATATGTGAATGCATTACCCTTTCATTCTCATTTTCCCTTTTTTAGGAGAAAACAGAAAAATACAAAAAAAGATATTGCGACGCCCCTACTATGGATTTTATTAAAAATAGCCTTATGGCCCGTTTCAGATCACTATGGGAGCTTTGGGTTTCCCACATCAAGTTATCCCTTTTTGAGGGGATATCAGGATATGGGAATACATCACCCTTTCATTCCCATTCTCCTTTTTTTAGGGGAGAACGGAAAAGTGCAAAGAAGGAGTGTTGCGAGGCCCCACTGGATCTGAAAGTTTTAGAGTCGCCATCTTTATTTTAAGGCAAAAATAAAGCAAAACCAGAAAAAGAAAAATAAACCAGAGAAAAAGAAACGGGTTCGGAGGCTAAGTTACGAGTTGGGAAGGTGCTAGGCACCCAACTCGCCCTTTCGGTCTCAAAAGTGGTTTTTGGCTGAAGTATGCTTATTGTTATATTTATTTAGCAAACAAATAAAGCATTAAAAGACAGGAAATTAAAACAAATACATCCATGGCTACATTATTTACGGACTTTCAGCCATTTCCTTACAATAATTACAGATGTACTTAAAAATATTTGGCCATTATAACGGCTCTTTTACATAATATTTCCTAATCTAATCCGGGCAGCACAACGACTTATATTGACTACATTGTGCCGGATTTTAAATAACAAATAATAAAAGAACGGAAAAGTAAATAAATAAATAAAATAACGCCCTTAAAGGCTTTACCTTTTAGAGCAGTAGTGTGGTCGCTCTGTCCTTCAGGGAGAGGGAGTCTTTTTTGTTGTTTGTTGTGTGGTTGTTGTCTCGATTTGGGCAGAGTAACTGCTTATTTTGGAAGGTTTTTGCTTGTTCACTCGGGCAGAGTGTGGGTCCCAACGGTCACAATAATAAGCTAGAAGGGGGGGTGTTGAATAGCTTATTATACACTTAAAAACTTTTAAGTTGGTTCTTTGAAAAGTACTTACAATTTATTAAAAAGATAGAAGTAGCGGAAGTCTTTCAAAGAAGTTAGTTCAAGTCTGCCGATAAGGACTACCGGTAGACCTTAACAGGTTACTTAAGCTTGCTGTAAAGGATGAAGATAAATAAAGCAATAAACAGTTCAATAGATAGACAAGCAATAAAGGAATTAACACACATATTTTTGGGATGGTTCACACTATAAAGAGTGCTACGTCCACCACCAAGGCAGTCAACCTTGGATTTAAATAGTGCACTATGTTTTCCCCTAGATCTATTACAAAGAATATTTCCAATGGATCGTGTACAAAATATTGACTTGTGTTTGGGGTTAAGGAATTAAATATCTGTGTAAACAAGATATTTAATTTGTGCAGAAGAATAGTTTTGAATGAAAACAACAAGAAATACAAAAGTAAATGTTGATGCACAGCTTCTTGTTGTTGACGAGGACTTCTTGATCTGTTGTGGATCTCTTGAATGCACTGAGTATTAAGACTTTGAGTTGTTGAAGATTTTCAGAGCAATTCATCAAGTATTTCTTCAGTCTTTAATGGTAGCATTTATAGCATGGGCATTCTGGAGATCCGTTGGAGAAGACGAAGACTTAACATCTCTATTAGGTTGAATGCATTAAATGCATGGGGCTGTCAATCAAGAATTTCGTCTTCACGGATATCGAGCGGGGAATGAGTGCGAGATCTTACGGAAGTTGGGCAATCGGATGTTAGATCGCGAGAGAGTTGTTGCTGACGATAGGTGACGATCGCTTTCTGCTTTCTTGTTCATCTGTGAAAGTCTTCTTCTTTTCGGAAGCTGCTTTCGGCGTGCGAGATGTCAGGGAATGTCTCAATTTAAATTCAAACTGATAAGGATAAATTTAAATTGATCCATTAAGAATTGCTTGACTGGACACGTCATGGTTGACCATGTTTTCACAAGGTCTGCCGTTGTAAGCTTGAGCAGGTCTTCCGGTGAAGTCTTGAAGAGGTCTTCCGTGAACACGTGAAGTCCTATAAAAACTATACTTGGCAAAGTTCTATACAGATTGCCACGCTAATCGTCGACCCAATTAGCCAGCGATGTATAAAACTAGTGTAATGTATGAGCGAGATATAAATCTAAATACAATAAGTATCAACAATCTCCTCCTATTTATATCGGTTCATCATTACTACAAATGGGGGCTATAACCGACTATGTGATAGATAATAGCATGTCTAAGAGATTTATTCATTTTATAACGGAAGACATGCGTCTATCAAACAGTAGAGCACCTCAAGTGTAAAGACTAATCTAAGTGCTCAAAAAGATAAGGAAATCATAGAACAACACACAGATTAGTAGCAATCAGTTTAAATAAATTTAAACGGAGTGTTTAAATTCTAAGCAGATATAGAAAATGGAATAACAAGAACTTAAACACAAGACATTTTTGAAAGGCGAGATAATCTTACGTATTATAAACAAGAAGTTTAATGTTCTGAGTTTTCAAAAGATAGGATAAGTCTGAGGTTAAGGGAAAACAGATACATATTTTACCAAGGTCGTTTCCTTTTTCCTTTGTGCGGTGCTTCCTTCTCCCTTTGTCTCTCTAGCTCTTCCATTCTTGAGCGTATTCGTCATCGGCATCGTGGGAAGTGCGGTGGAGCAGGCGGTAGTCGAGTTCTTCACGAAGGCAATTGTTCTCTTCCATGAGCATTCGGTTTATAGACTTCATTTGCTTCTCCTCTGTGATGGCCAGATCACGATCATGATGAGCATTCTTGATGTTATGAGTAGAGTCGCGAGCTATATTGTTGAGCTCGAGGACGGGGAGGCGGTATTCTTAGAGATGCGGTGTGATGGCATGGAACAACTCGTAGAAGAGGGATGGCGAGTCGGACACATTTGTCACGTTGTTAGCTTCGACATTGATCTTGGCGTCAGTGAACTCGTGTCTCATCTGTCAAAAGCACGTCCACACATCTTCTTGGAAGCGCGAAGGCGGCGATTCGGTCATTGGCCTTGGGCCAGCAATGGCGATTTCAGCGGTAGCGGTAGTAATACTTGTAAGTTCGCCTAGCCGTTCATAAATAGCGTCCAGCCTTGACAAAATTTCAGCATTGGCAGGCTGAGAGGAAGATGGTTCCTGGCCAATGTGAATGTGGCGATGCCGGCGAGAGAAGTGGCTTGGGAGACACGGGCCGGATGGGGCGTTGGAGAGGAGGGTGGCGAGTCGGAAGAGGAAGAGTCTTGGGTTGGAATGGTGTTGGTGGAAGAGGAGATGGTTTGTGGTGGAGGGGGAGGGGTTGGTGGAGAGTCTATCTCAATGTCGATGTCGAATTTTCAACGACAATTGAGTGTTCGGGTAAAGGGTCGGTGGAGAACCGAGAAGAGGCGAGGATAGAAGAGGCTTTTGGGTTTGCGAAGGTTAGGTTGAGGTTGTGGTTGGTCAGGGGAGAATAGATGCGCTCGAGGAAAGGTCAAGCAGGAATCTGGCGGCAGAGTCTATTGGTTTGGTAGGAGGGAGTTGAGTTGGTTGTGATGGTGTGGAGTAAGTGGTTTGGGTTTGGTGAGGTGAGGTAGGGGTAGATGGGTTAGGAGAGTAGTTGAAGGGTGAAGGAGGAGGAGGAGTTGGGGTTCGGGTAGGCTCCTCCTATCTGTGAGGCTCCTCCTGAGGGATAGATTCCTCAGGAGGGTGAATCCTCGAGTAGATGACTCGGTAGGAATAGGTTGGCTTGGTGTGGCGGTAGATGGTTGGGTCTTGGGTAGAAGGTTGGTTGGCGGTAGAGGGCTTGGTGCTTGGCGAGACCTCTTTCTTCTTAGCAAGCTGAATTGGGGGCTCAGCTGCTTCATCGGTAGAGGCGGGAGCGTCTGCAGGTGGCTGGTTTTCAAAGGTTTTACGTAGTCGCCTACGCTTTGGTTGAGGTGAGGGTACTGGTGAAGAGGAGGATGGTCGTTTGGGTTTAGGAGAAGGCTGGGTAGGGAGGTAGTTGGTTGAGTTGGTGCTGGTTGAGCTTGGGATGGTTGGGCTGGGGAAGGTGATGGAGTTGGTTGAGCTGGGGTCTTGTCCTTTTGGCCTTCCTTCATCTCCTTCCTAATCCATTTCGCCTGTTGCTCCTTAGTTGCTACTTCTTCTTCCGGCCTGGCCTTTTTGCCCTTGGCTTTCTGCTTGGCCCGTAAGAGCTGCTCTGCCTCATCAGCTAGATCTTTGGCTTGTTGATGGAGGTTCTTAGCAACTTGGTCATCAAATTTTGCAGAAGCCTTCTTGAAGGTCTTGCTAGTCGCTTCATATGCTTCCATGTTGAAGCGAGTGACTATAATCGGTACTGGATTAGCAACCTTGTCAATGGAGATGGGCGAAAGACCTTTCTGCAGCCTTCGCTTGTTTTCGTATTCTTTATACTTGTTGAAGAACGAAGCGGTCAGCTGCTTTTCCTTGGCCACCACTATAAGCTCATCTTCCTTCAAGGAAGAGTTGACCTGCTCTGTATCTCGAAGAAGAGCATTGATCAGTCTGACAAAGGGCCGTTTGCAGGTGGGGTTGGTCTTGGCTCTATCCACCCACTGTTGTGCTGTAAACATATCATGAGCACCACTTTTGAACAATAGCCCCTTGTCCATTAGGTGGCTTGTGCAGTAGACGTCCAACGGGAAGAGATTCCTCAGCATCTTCCCTTATGGTTCTCTTGGGGTATCAACTCCCCTCATTGCTTCCCAGGCATGATCAGCCTCAGCAATAGTTGATTCAAGAGCGCCACTGAAATGCACACCAATAATGGTGGAGATGGTCTTGGCGGTGATGGAGATAGGACGGCCTCTAATCCATCCACGTAGAGCATTTTTATTTTTGAGCTCCATCCTTTGATAGAACTCTTCAGCCAAGAAAATACTGTAGTCTTTGTCGTTGAGGCAGAAGAGTGGAAGAATTCCTGAGGCATTCATGTCGTCGCAGGCCTTGACTCTGGCGGCAATAGTGCAGACAGATTGAAGGTCAATGCACATTCCGGGTATATAAAGTTTCGGGTCTAGGGCTACGATGACATCATGAGCAGCGGAAAAAGTAGGGTATCCCAGAAGGTTGACGTCCAAGCTTGGAGGAATGTCCTTTTTCTGGGTCTAGTTCCTTCCTGTTGTCTCGCTTGGATTTTGATTTTGCCTGAAAGGAATGAAGTCAAAAATTAGGGCTTTTTACCTCATATGTTAAACAAACAGAGATTTCAAGTTTTTCTGAGATTATTGAAAATTTTCAGAATGAAAACTTGAAACCCTAGAATGTTTAGTGAGAGCAAACCAGAGAAATGTTTAACAGAAGTTTTCAAGAGAGTAAGCATTCAAAGCATATAAACGACTGTTAGTTTCTAGGTTTTTAAGAACAACAATAGCGGATACTGTTAGATACGCGAAAGCGACCTTTTGTATTCCAAGACAATTTGCTTAACAGATGAAATACGAAACAGTAAACAAAGAATAGCAAGTAGTAGAGTAGAGAAGAACATACCATTGTTGTCGATGAGAAGAAGAAACAAGAAGAATTTGAAAAGAGAAGCGGTTGCCTGAGAGAGAGAGAGAGAGAGAGATGAGAGAAGAGGTTTGAATAGAGAAAGAAATATTTTTAGACAACGAGTTTTCGTAAAGTTTTGGAAAGGGCGGTTCAAGGTCTATTTAAAGAAAAATTTTAGCACAGAAGCGGGAACTTTAGATATTTTCTAAGTACCAATATTTTACCCTTGACCGCCTTTATTGCTTTAGAAACCTCTTTAATTAAAATAGACTAAGTAGAGATATTAACCTTTAAGTCTTCCGTTAAAGAGAAAGTTACGTCTTCCGGTTAGTCTAAGACTAAGTCTACCGGTATGAAAGAAAAAAAGACTTTGAAATTAAGCGGTAGGATCAATCATACCAAGATTTCTCCTTAAATAAGCAAACACGGTGGCATCCGGTGGCTTTGTGAGAATGTCATCAATTGATGCTCGGTTGGAACATATTCGAGGCCCGATGTTACCTTTCTCCACATGATCTTTGAGGAAGTGATAACGGATATCAATGTGCTTTGTCTTGAGTGCATCAACTGGATTTTGGAGGCGAAATTGATGATGTGTTGTCACACATAATTGGACAATTTGCGATCTTGATGTTGTAGTCCACTAGTTGTTGCTTCATCCATAGAAGTTGAGAACAACGGCCGCTAGCTTGCTACAATATTAGCCTACGTGGTTGAGTTTGCAGTGATCCTTGTTTCTTGCAAGACCATGAGACAAATCTATTTCCAAGAAATTGACAAGTCCCACTTGGTGCTTCTTACGCTCCACTTTGCTGTTCCGAGGCTGCATAATCTGCATCGAGTATCCAACTAGGTCGAAGTTGTTGTGTTTGGAATACCGAGATGCCTAGATTGTTGTTGTTGAAACATATCGATGATGCGTTTGGTAGCAAGCAAATGTGATTCCTTTGGATGCACTTTGAAATCTTGCACAAACACAAGCATGACAAAAATGTCTCGAGGGTCTACTTCGCGATAAGGTAAAGAAGTGAACATGATTCCTCGGTACTTGGTTATGTTCTCTTTGCTTTTCATCTTTATCAAGATGGCGGTCGGTGACATTGGAGTCTCAAATCCTTTAGTGAATCAAGACCAAATTTCTTGATTAGATCCTTTGCATATTTGGTTTGGTGATGAAGATTCGTCGGAGTCTTTGAATCTGAAGTCTAGAAAGTAGGTAAGTTCTCCCATCATACTCTCTCGAACTTGCTTTGCATCAACTCGAATCTCTTGGGCTTTGGTTAGTTGCTCCAAAGATGATGTCGTCTAGATTTGTACCGAGAAGAGAATGACCATTTGCTTGAGGATGAACAGTAGTGTCTATCCTTCCTCTCACGAATCCTTGTTCTATTAAGAACTTGGATAGAGTTTCATACCAAGCTCACGGGAGCTTGCTTTGGCAATATAGAGAGCTTTCTTGAATCGGTAGACATGATCGGTTGTCTTGAATAACAAATCACAGGAGGCGTTCAACGTTTCTTGAAGATCACCATTCAGGAAAGACACTCTTCACATCCATCGATACACTTTGAAGTCCATGAGCGAGGCATAGGCTAGAAAGAGTCGATTGCCTCTAATCTAGCAGGAGCAAATGTTTCATCGAAGTCAATCCCTTCTTCTGTCGGTAGCCTTGAGAAACCAATCTAGCTTTGTTTACAGTGACATTTCCATCTTAAATCTCTTTTGTTTACGTAAACCCATTTGAATGCGATAAGCTGGATGATCGGTCGGCCTTTGAACTAAACTCACGCTTTGCATCTTTCAAACTGGTTCGGCTCTTCTTGTATAGCTTCAATCATTATGATCTC
>CM028383.1:92712930-92891161 GCA_013146195.2 Codonopsis lanceolata
GAAATTTGTTTATAATATTGGGTTGGTAAATACTATTTATTCAAAACATAGTTTGGTTATTAATCAAATTGATTACAATTCGTGAGGAGTAAAGTTCTTCTATTTGAATAATCGGCGAGTAGGCTTCCACTTGCTGTTTCATCACTTTAAGCATTAGTCAAATAACTAAGGTCAGTTACTTGACTCACGGGCCACTAACTCAAGCAAGTTTGTAGTAGCTTCACTCCTAAAAGAAAGAATTTGAAGGATAAATCTGGCAATTAAAATAAGACTATTCTTTAAAAAAGATAGAACAAGTTCTCATTTTGATCAAAATATACTCGAATACAAAGAGGATCTAAAGATTACAAGATTCAATACAATTTCCAGTGACTTAACTTACGTTAAACAACTAATCTACACGATACATTTCTAAAGATAAGGATGTTACAAGGGAGAAGTCTATAAAGACCATGGACCCAAATTCGACTAATCGGTTGGCAAAGCGGAATCTACACACTATGAAAAATGCGAATATGGGATCAGCCTTCTCGTCCGTCTCCGCCGGCTAGCTCTCGAGCGGGCGTCCTTCACAGAGTTCATACGACTTCCTTTGAAAGTCTGCACATGCTGGCATGCGTGGTGAGGTGAACTTGAGAGAAAGCTTGTCGACAAGGAACATGTAGAAGGTCTGACAAAACCAAGGCGAACCGCGGACATGAGCATAGTCATTGGAGTCTTGGAAAGGCATTCTAATTGATTGATGAAGAAAATCTTCATACAAGAGGAATCTAGAAACTAACCAAACAACTTTTGTTGGATATGAAGAGTAATTCAAAGTTGTTGCTTGAAGGAACCTTAATCTAGTGCTAAGAATTCTCTAAGTAACATAACATAAGATAACATAGTGTTTGGGGTAGTTTGCCAGTGATAGAGAAGAAGGAAGGAATGTCTCTATAAATACTCGCTGAGGCAGGACAATGGACGGATTTAATAAATTTTACACTATTAAGAATGAACAGTCCTTTCAACCACTTTCATTAAAGTTATACTGGGAAGGCCGGGAAGGGTGAGATAGTTTTAATTCCTACATATCCTGTAAAGTTTCTACTTTGGAAAGCTAAAAGATTTTGAAAAGACAATACAACTTTCTTGGGGAATGTGCATGTTTGAATGTGAGGGAGGGGGCTTTGGTGGTGTAGTGGCGACACTTGTTTCTTTGTGTGTGGGGGGGAGAGTTTTGTACTCCGTATTTATTTTGTGGTATGGTGTTAAATTTAATATTTTTTGTGTAAGAAGATGTAAGAGCCGCCTCAATGTTAAAATTTATACCAACTTCTTATACAACTTCTTAACTGGGCCTCACTGCCACCTACACAATTTTCTCTTCTTACACACTTAAGAATAAATCTTCCCATTTACTTGACCTATGCAATTTTAATGGACACTATGCAAATATGAAGCGATATACAAATTAAATAGAAATAAATCTCAACATAGAAATTTGAATATTTTTTATTAAAAATTAATAACAATCTGAAATCTAAACTTATATGGTCCATGAAATCGGCGAAAATGTTTTTAAACATTTGAGTGTCTATCAGAAGTAGGTTGTCTATCAGAAATAAGTGTTTGATTTCTACATGAAAGTCGATTGTGCCCCACTTGTCCACATTTACTGCATCTTTGTCTTTTGCGAAACTCTCCGTCGATGGAATTCTCGATGTTACTGCGCGTCGGCTCGTGGTCGGAATTCAGGTGGCAAAACAGTCATCGCCTTAATTGCATCTGGCATGTCCCATTCCTCTTGATTGGCCGCTGGGAAGATGTTACATGAATATGCCATTCTCCAAGCCGATGTTGTATACAATGATGAGCACAATGGGTACACTGAAAAACGTCTCTTGATGCAAGCGCAGCTGCGTGCTCGCATGGTACATGGTTCAATTGAAACCTTTGGCAAGTGCAAGTATGTTTATCAAAATCCCTTTGTGGAATGCTTATTACCACCCCTCACCACATACATGGACTCATTGATGGCTTCAATAACCGTATACTTCTTGGCCATCTCTCGGTTTTGGCTAGTTTTGCTTCCATTCTTTGGAGTTAAAATGGTTGTACAAGTGAAGATGACTCACGCCTCTCACAAAACCATTTACGGCGTTTTTCCAATACTTTGAAACAAGGAAAGTATAGGAGTCTTTCGAGCTTCCTTGAACACTGAGTTGAGAGACTCCACATTGTTTGAAGTCATGATATTGTAACGGTTTCCTTTGCAATGCGACCTCGCCCACGTTTCAAATTTTGTCTCACTAAGATATTTCCAACCATTTTCATCAGTTTTTTGAATTTGAGACATATGCTTGTTGAACTCTTCTATGGTATAAGCCTCATCGCCGTCGCTTACGGGTTACAACCCTTAAGTTTCCCTTTATATGATAGATACAATGAGCATGATGTGCACTCGATAAACATTTTGAATTTGCGGTAATAAGACTCCTATGCGTCGAAATGATCACAAGTGATTCATTATCACCTGTTACTTCTTTCAACTTCATAAAAAACCAAGTCCATGATGCATCATTTTCAGAATCGACAATAGCCCATGCAAGAGGATATATCTGCATATTACCATCTTGACAAGTTGCAATAATCAACGTACCTCTGTATCTTGCAGTTAAAAATGTTCCATCCACAATCACTACTGGCCGCATTGCATTGTGGAATCCGATAATGCAAGCCCCATACGCCAAGAAGAAGTACTTGAATCTGTGTTCATTATCAAGCTCCAAAGAGTAGACTGTTGATGGATTGACCAATTGCAAGTTGTGCGCATATGCGGCCAGCTTCTTGTAACTATCCTCAGCTGAACCCCTGAGTTGTGTTAAGGCATCTTCTCTAGACCTCCTCGCTTTTTGGTAGTTTAGTGAAACCCCCAATGTTCTAGACACTTCTGCAATGATTTCCTTCGGTTGTAACACAGTGTCGCGGTCCTCCAACCTTGGTGAAATGTGTTTCCCAATCATACGTGTTGTCGCTTGCCTGTGATCAGCCATGCAAATATTTTGGGGGCAACAATGTTCGGGTGTATATTTTCGAATCTCAAAATAATCACTTTCTGAGTACTTTGTTGCAAACAAACGCCATTTGCAATTATCATCAACACAAACTACAGTGTACACTGTCTTGTTGGATTTTTTTGTTTTGAACTCAAACTTATGGTTTAAGGCAAGCAAGTGAACAGCATCCTGAAGCTCCTTCTTGTTATTGAATACTTGTCCAACATTCAAATCAATCTCTTCCGGTATCACTCGCGCTGTACTTGCAACCGAAGAAGTCCCTAAATTATCACTTGTGAACTGATTGTCTTGATCTCTGTTGGCTTCATCTGTGTTGTCTTGATTGAACCCATCAAACATCTGTCTCGTGGGTGTAGCAAAATCATTAGGGTTATTGGATAAAGGTTCATCTCTGTTGTCTTCATCTATGTTCTCTTGACTGAACCCATCAAACTGTCTCGACGGTGTGGCAAATTCAGTAGGTTCATCTCTGTTGTCTTCATGTCCCATTTCTTCCTCTTCTCCATTGTTTTCATCTTCTCTATTATTTTCCTCTTCTCCATTATTTTCCATGTCAAAACCAGTTTCATTATTTTCTCCTCGCATTTAGTCAAAATTTTCCATGATCAAACGGGTAACAAAAAGTGGAGATTGAACCCCTAGTCTGTTAAGGTTCAAGTACCATTCAAAATCTTCATCTTTAGTAATTAAGACGGGAAATTTAAAAGCATTTGCCGTTGCTGGAGTAACAAATCTTATCTCTATGTCATCAACTTGGCAAATGGTTCGTACTTTACCATATAACTCTTCACATGTACTTTCATTACTGATACCAACTCCCTTGGATTCGTTTGTCAATAAATTTCCATGAGCATCCGACGATGTCGTCTTCAACAAAATGTCCAAAATAAATAACTGAGGGCCAAAAATCTGAAGTCATATCTGCAATATAAAACATAATAAATAAGTACATTCAAATACTCAATGTATTCCAATTTTAAAGGAATGAGTTGTCAGTTGATAAACCACAGACCAGTTAACACTATTAATAGACAATGACATGGTTTATCTATGGTTTATTAATAAACCAGTTGATAAACCGAGACACACCGATTGATAACCCGGTTGCAAACTTCTTTGTTTGGAAACCGTTGTCGATTACAGACATTCACCTGGTTTATCAATAAACCAGTTTGCAAACCTACTGTTTATTAACCAGTGTCAATAAACACACTCACCTAGTTTATCTATGGTTTATCAATAAACCACTTGATAAACCAATTTGCAAACCAAGGTCCAAACCTGCTGTTTAGTAACCAGTGTCAGTTAACAGCCACTCACCTGGTTTATCTATGGTTTATCAATAAACCAGTTGATAAGCTAAGGGGTAAACCTCTTTGCTTGGAAACCGGTCGGTAAACGACCACTCACTTTGGTTTATCTATGGTTTATCAATAAACCGGTTGATAAACCAAGGGTAAACTTCTTTGTTTGGAAACCGGTGTCAATTATGACCACTCACTGGTTTATCTATGGTTTATCAATAAACCAGTTGATAAGCTAAGGGTAAACTTCTTTGAAACCGATGTGTCGGTTACGACCGCTCACAGTTTATCTATGGTTTATCAATAAACCGGTTGATAAGCTAAGGGTAAAATAAGCTAAGGGTAAACCTCTTTGCTTGGAAACCGATGTCGCTTAACGGCCACTCACATGGTTTATCTATGGTTTATCAATAAACCGCTTGATAAGCTAAGGGTAAACTTCCGCTTGGAAACCGATGTCGCTTAACGACCACTCACTGGTTTATCTATGGTTTATCAATAAACCAGTTGATAAGCTAAGGGGTAAACCTTGCTTGGAAACCGGTTAATGGTTAACGACCACTCACTGGTTTATCTATGGTTTATCAATAAACCGGTTGATAAACCAAGGGGTAAACTTTGTTTGGAAATCGTGTCAATTAACGACCACTCACTGGTTTATCTATGGTTTATCAATAAACCGCTTGATAAACCGCTTTGCAAACTTTTAGTAACCAAAGTCGCTTAACCGACACTCACTGCTTTATCTATGGTTTATCAATAAACCGCTTGATAAACCAAGGGGTACACTTCGCTTCGAAACCAGCCTCACGAACTCACCGGTTTATCTATGGTTTATCAATAAACCAGCTTGATAAACCAAGTAAACGAAAGATTCATCAGACACTCACTGGTTATCAATGGTTTATCAATAAACCAGATTCATAACCGCTTTACAAACTTCTTGTTGAAACCGTGTAAGTTAAACAGACACTCACTTTGGTTTATCAATAAACCGATTGATAAATCGGTTTGCAAACTGCTGTTACTAACCGGCGACACTCACGGTTTATCTATGGTTTATCAATAAACCACTTGATAAGCGACTTGATAAACCAATTAGCAAACCAAGGTGCAAACTCTCGTTTATTAACCAAACAATCGACACTCACACACGGTTTATCTATGGTTTATCAATAAACCAGTTGATAAACCAAGGGGTAAACTAAACCGAGTCAATTAACGACCACTCACTGGTTTATCTATGGTTTATCAATAAACCGATTGATAAACCAAGGGTAAACTTTGTTGAAACCGGTGTCGGTTTAACAGACACTCACTGTTTATCAATGGTTTATCAATAAACCGATTGATAAACCGCTTTGCAAACCGCGTTACTAACCGGTGTCAATTAACGACACACTCACTTGGTTTATCTATGGTTTATCAATAAACCGCTTGATAAACCAAGGGTAAACTTGCTTTGAAACCGGTGTCGCTTAAACAGACACTCACGGTTTATCAATAAACCGCTTGATAAACCGGTTGCAAACCAAGGTGCAAACTGCCTGTTTAATAACCGCCTCGCTAGCAGTGTTAGGTGCCAATGTATAAGGTACAAAATGCACATGATTGTTGAATAGTTGTGCATTTTGCAAAAGAAAAGACCGATTTTGAGCCATGGTTGAATTTGCGAGAAAAATCAAATGGATTCAGATGAATGTTTATGGAAACGAACTCGAATACTAAGCATACTAAGCACAAAATTGATGTGCTTGCTTGAATTTGAAGAAAACTTTTCTCGAACTCCACGGCGACGAGGGTGGGAGTATTCGACAAGGGGAACGAACGACATTAGCGGTTAGCACACACTTGATGGGCTTGAAACCCTTCGAATTTGGAAGAGAACACCGGATTTCGAATATTGCGAATTTGAGTAACGATCCTAACGAACTTTGTCGAACTACGTTAAGGGCCGAGGGACGGAATATTCGGCAGTGAGCATTCGTATACTTAGGTATAATCCCACATACGTATAATGTATAAAATCGAGCCCTACAAACCAATACCAAAAAAAGAAAAGGATAAATGAAGGGTAGTTTAGACATTTTACACCCTACAAACCAATACCAAAAAAAGAAAAGGATAAATGAAGGGTAGTTTAGACATTTTACAGTTAAAATGGCCATATAAGAACTTTTTTTTTTAAGTGTGGCTAAAAAAGACCAAGTCTTGTTTGACTTGGCCCTTTTTGTAAATGCCCCGAGAGAGAGAGAGATCGTTTGCTAGGGTTTTGGGAGAGAGGGTGAATAATGGCCACTGCCATTTCATCACCGGAGACGACGCTGTTGAAGAAACAAAAATTGGATACAGCAGGAGGACTCGCGTGCCGAGGCCGAGGCCGACACCGACACCGACGCCGACGCCAACGCCGACAGCGACAGAGACATCGACCCCAAATGGAGAGAGATGAAAGGGGAGACACTTAGAACAATTGCTAAATCATTACTTATTTTATAATCTCGGGAAAATTTATCATTGATTAGGGTTTTGGTGTTCCGTACTTCCCAAATGTTGGGGAGATCGGTCAGATCCTACCGATCTTTGGAATGGAGGATTCGAAAGAGCACCTCGAGTTAATGTATGCTCTAATTTTGATACTTTTACTTCTGTTGTAATTTTTATTGTCGTTGTCGTGATTATATGTATGTTTATTTTTTATTCAGCATTCTGATTACCAGTTTAAAAAAGTTGTGAAGGCAAATTGTGAAGCTGTGGCTGGCATAATTTATTATATTACTTTGAGGCCACTAGTGCTGGTGCCTATGCCGAGCTAGAAACCTTTCAAGCTAAAGACTAGTATGGTGTTATGAATCGGATAGGGGTCATGCTCTGTCGGAAGAAAACATAAGCTAAGTGAAGGTAATTCTTGGTTTTATTAAGAATACTGTGAATCTTTTGGTAGTTGGTATTATTGTAATGAGTATTCTGCTTTTTAGTATTATGTGGATGTGATGTTTGTGTTGCTGCTTATAAGAAATGGTTCATACATATTATGTGTTGGGTTTCCCTGTTGTTTTACTTGTTTCCCATATACCAATTTAGCTAGCTATCACATGTTCATACTATCAATTTCATCTAATGTCATTACTTTGGTTTCAGCCATTATACTAGGCAGTACTTTTATCAGTGAATGCTAATTTCTCAAAGAATTTAAGTTTTACTCTATAAGCTATAGAGTTGAATTTCTCTTGTATAACATTTTCCAGATAGAAAGTCTGTGGCCAATTAACTTTTGATGTACAATGTCACCATTGTTTATTTATTTTGTGGTGACAGTGAAGTCTTTTTTTTGTTTTCTTCTTTTTTGAATATACTGATTTTGACTTTGTGTGTCAACTTTATGTTCTTGAAAAAGAGAAAGTTGTGAGGCATGTTCTAATTTGAGTATATTTAGCTTTAAGTATGTTAGAGTAAGTTGTTCCAGTGTTGGTTCTGCTGTTCTCTCTCATGGAAGTCATTAGTGTTATCTGTATCAATGGGCAGTAGCAGCTAAGTACTTCCTCATTCTCTGGTGTTTTAATAAACATCTGGTTTGCATAGTTAATTGAAATTGTCGGTGTGTCTCACGTTTGCTTCTTACCGAGTGTATTAATGTATTTATGCAATTTGTATTTCATTTCTTCAATCTTCTTTTAATTTTTGGTTACTCTCTCTCTCTCTCTCTCTTCTTACTCGTCTCTAGTTTTCATTGCATCACATACACCAATTAAGTCAGCTATCTCTTGCTTACATGCAATCAGTTCGTGTTCCATCTCCATAACTGATGTCGTTAGTTTGGTTTTAGGCCTTATACTGCACACGACTTATCAGTGAATACTAATCTCTCAAACTCTAAGCTATAGTTATATTATATTTTCGAGTTGGAAAGTTAGTAGCGTATTGACTCTTGGTGGGAATACGGCATCACCAATGAATTCCGTCTTTCTTTCATTTTTCTTCTTGGAATGTGCTTATCTTCACGTTATGTGTATAATGATAACCATTTATGTTGTTGAAAAATGAGAAATTTGTGAGAACTATTCTTAATCAAGATGAGCGTAGATATTTACAGCTTTAAGCATGTTACTTTGGTTTTAGACCAATTAAGTGTTGGTTCTTGTGTTCCCTTCAATTGTTTTTACTTAATTCACATGAACGGGCAGTTGCAACTCAGTACCTTGTTCTCTAGTGTTTTAATGGACTTTTGGTTTGCATATTCAATTGGTTAACAGTTCCTTTTACTTTTTATCCTGTTTCTACCTCCACCATAGATCTGCCACCCATGATAGATATCTACATCAATCAAACTCTAAGAACAAAATAAAGATTGGGGGGGAGGGGCCGGATGCCGATGCTTAACACATTATGTCATTTATGTGATTACTTGACATCTTACATATTTGATCCTTTCTGTTGTGTGATCCTGCTCCAAGGTTTTGGTGCTTAGCACGTTATGTCATTTATCTCCCATAGATTTATTTATTGAAGTTTCATTTTCTTTCCACTGTATTGACGTGATAAACTCCTTCCATGTCTTTGTCCTCCGTAATCCCTACTCCCAGGATTTCCTCTCTTCGTAATTTGTTTGTTTGTTTGTTTTGTTTTGTTCCAACGTACTAATAGTTATTTTTGCATCTCTATCATCAAAGATCAAGTTGTTGACAATATTTTTCTTTTAATTTATAATTTTGCTGTAGGGTGGTAGTCCGGTGTGATGGATATTCAAGTGTGGATCTACTAAAGTTCCATTTGTGTTTCAGTGTGATAACATAGACATTTGTAGAGAATGAATCAATATATAAGAAGAGTATTAAGTATAGACCAATTTTTTTTATATTACTTACGTTGGACTTTTGCCTTGGCTGGGTCAAGTCTGCCCTATGTTCACCAAGTCGGTCCCAATCTTCTCTCAAGCTAATTCTCTTTTCTTTCATGTATTTGAAACATTTGTTGTTAAGAAGGTATTTTTTAAGGGGTTGCTCTTAGAAGGCTTGTAATAAAAAAAATAATTTTTTATAATCTCTTTCTCAGTAAGTTTGAAATTCTTCACTCCTTTCTTTATCATGTAGAATGACTCCATAGCTGCAATTGCACTAATAATTGAGCAATGTGCTGAATTGGAAAGAAAAAAAATGAGAAGAAAGATTCAATTAGACATTGAAAACCAAACACAACAATGAAACCTTAAACAAAAATAAAAGCTATTCAAACCATGAAATCATTTTAGGTTATCTTGATCAAGGATTTATATAAATATATGCCCATCATTTACATCAGGCTTTTGAATCTTTCCATTTATATTTAAATTATTATTGCAGTTGCAGCGGTGGAGTCATTTTACATGATAAAAGAAAGGAGTGAAGAATTTCTAACTTGTTGAGAAAGAGATTATAGAAAATTACTTTTTTTATTACAAGACTTCTAAGAGCAACCCCTTTAAAAAATACCTTAGTAACAACAAATCTTTCAAATACATGAAAGAAAAGGGAATTAGCTTGAGAGAAGATTGGGACCGACTTGGTGAACATAGGGTAGACTTGACCCAACCAAGGCAAAAGCCCAAGGTAAGTAATATAAAAAAAATTGGTCTATACTTAATACTCTACTTATACATTGATCCATTCTCTACTAATGTCTATGTTGTTTTACATTCTGTACTCAGCTGCAAGTAGCTATTAAAATTACAGATTACAGGGAACTCTTAGATGGGGAGGATGTTGTGGCGGCTCTTGATATTCAACCTTTGGCTGGAGCTATGCATGTGACCAAGGAACTCGTTGAACTCAAGAGAGTAAGTTTATTTCTTTTACATTCTGTATTTATTTCCCATATACCAATTTAGCTAGCTATCAATTTCATCTAATGTCATTACTTTGGTTTCAACCATTATACTAGGCAGTACTTTTATCCATGAATGCTTATTTGTGAAAGAAGATTTAACTTTTACTCTTTAAGTTATAGAGTTGAATTTCGCTTGTATAACATTTTCCAAATAGAAAGTCAGTGGCCAATTAACTCTTGATGGGCTTACAACGCTACCATTGTTTATATATCTTGAGGTGATAGTGAAGTCTGCCTTTTTTTTCTATTTTCTTCTGTTTTTAATATGTTGATTTTAACTTTATGTTCTTGAAAAAGAGGAAGTTGTGAGGAATATTCTAATTTGGTTCTGCTGTTATTGCTCATGAAAGCCATTAGTGTCATCTATAACAATGGGCAGTAGCAGCTCAGTACCTCCTCATTCGCTGGTGTTTTAATATCTGGTTTGCATAGTTAATTCAAAATTGCCATGTGTCATCACGTTTGCTTCTTACCGAGTGTATTAATGCGTTTATGCAATTTGTATTTCTTTTGTTCAATCTTCCTTTTGTTTTTTGTTACTCTCTTTCTCTCTCTCTCTCTCTCTCTCTCTCTCATCTTACTTGTCTCTAGTTTTAATTAGTTGCATCACACACACCAATTAAGTCAGCTAGTTCTCTCTCATTCATATTACATGAATGAAGTGTCAATGAAGTTTTTTGTAATTCATGCTTACATAGCCATGCTTACATAGAGCCGCTTAGGGCTTCCAGCTTCCTCAACTATGCGCCGCTGAGCCCTAGCGGCATTGTGTAAAAATTAAAAAAAAAAACTTTGTTTGAGTAGAGAGAGAGAATGGACCGCTTAGGTGCCCTAGTGGCTTTGAAAAAAAATTCATTTTTTTTTACCTTGTCTGAGTAGGAGATCGAGAAGAGAGAGTTCGAGTTCGAGAGTGGTCTGTGATAGTCTCCTCTTCTTATTGTAGAGATCGGATGAGGTTGCTAGGCTGAGAGTTGCGAGGGAGAGAGAAAGAATCGCTTGTTGTTGTTTTGAGAGAGAGAATCAGTGAAATGAGAGGGTGAAAGACTGAAATGGGAGGGGGAGTGAAATGATCAAAACATCAAGTCTAGGGTGTCATCTTGTTCAATTGTAGGGAGGTAGTTTAGTAATATCCTTATTTAAGTGGGTGTTGCGTTTAGTGTAAATCCATATTTATTGAGTCAAGTTCTCATTTTCTTTCCACAGTATTGCATGTATGGACGTGATATACTACTTTCATGTCTCTGTTCCCCTCAACCTCAATCTCCATTTCCATGATTTCCTCTCTTCTGTGTTTGTTTTGTTTCAATGTACTTTTACTTAATTTCTCATGTATGTTTGACTCTTCTTTTAGAAGGGAGGGAGCAACATATGGTGACTTTTTATAATTCTTTAATTGAAATTAGTAAAAGGGAAAGTTGGCACTGGATTGGAACTAAAGACCATACCAATACATCCCCTGATATTTTGTATAAGTCACTATAAACTCATAAGATTAATAATAATAATTTATTACTAGTCCTAGTTTTTATTTCCATTTTAATACTGTCATGGTCGTGAAGGATTTATGGTCTAACCATGGTTGAATCCATACTTTATTTGTTTACAAATGTTGGTTCAGAATGCATATACGTATGAATGTTCAATATATACAAATAATCCCTTCAAAGTGGTAAACAATACCTCAAAATTAAAACCTCAATTTTGAAGCACCCCCAAAACCTCATAAGTTTTGGTACCCACATGAGTACGGAAATTACTAAACCTAGTGTAATTAGGATATCTAAATCTCAACCAATTCTATTCCTCCCAACGCTGCCATCTATTCCTACGCAGAGCAATTAAATATTTCAGTTCCCAAAGGCCAATTGGCAACTAAAAATTATTTTTAAAATATTCTGCAAAGCAACTAAAAATATTTTTTTCTCTATACGAGATTGTAAAATCCTACCATGAAATCCGTTGCTGCTGGCATACGACTCGATGTTTCTCGCGTAGGAGATGCATTGAACTTTGTCTCTCAACTCTATCATAACAACCAGTACCCCAGGAGCCTCAAATCTTGTAGTACTTATTTCTTGTTTCAACATCAGTCCCAAAGCCAACTAGCATAGTTTCAATTGTAATTAACCCTCCTTTACATATCTCTCCCAGTGTAGCAAAAAAGAAAAAGCATTTTGTTTATATAACTCCACATACAACTAGAACAAACCCCAAGGGTTACACAACTATGCACAAGCACGACAACACATGTCGACACCAAAAGAATACAACATTGAAAGTACTACACAAGCCACCCAAAATATTAAGTTTATATAACTCCACATAACCAACGCCCTTGTCAAAATAAAACAACTATACAAAGCTTTAAGAAGTTGTTACACCAAAAGACAACCTACAACCTTCTCACGTGATCTCGCCGACCTTACTGTGAACTCCTTAGCTTGCTCATATCTATGGAAAGCAAATAAATAAAGAACGGGATGAGTCAAATACTTAATAAGTTACGAAATGTAATTAGATGACATGTTATTGTGCACATCACATCACAGGTCAACATGATAGCTAAATCAATATTCCCGAAACAATAAAACATGAACCAATAAACACGTAAGTACCAGTAAGAAATCACATAATAAATGATATGATTTCCATCTGAAACAGTTGCATTGCTCCTGCAATATATACCATAAAAATATGCCTCGATATTTGTCTATAATGTAATAATATCCACCAAGAACCCACTCAGTCATTAGCTTACCAAAGTTACGCGTATTGCTTAACAATGGAGCTACTTTTCATCTATGGTTAATTTTGAGGTGTGTGTTGGCGATAAAACGTACGCACGTGTAAGATTACCCTATCAAAACATCAAAACAAGTAATAAAATCGTAAAGTAGAGTGTGACCCACGAGGAAGTAAATTAGTTATTTTTAAAGAATACCAAACACGTTGTAAATGTGATTATATTTAGAAGATTGAATAGGAGTGAATTAACTAATTAATTAATCTAAAACAAGAAAATAAATAAATAAATATTAAAATTTGATTGCTTTTAATGAGAGCTGATGTAGAGTTTTGACTTTCAATTGACTATTCCATTGTGATTAAATAAGAGATTACTATTAATGCCATTCTATTTTTGGAAGTCGGAGATTAAAAAATCATCGATACGGGCTATCGCTTCGTATAATAATGCTAATTAAAGATATAAAATCACGGGCTTTCGCTACATATGAATTGAGCATCTTAAGGAGGGTTAATTAGTAACATTGACTAACCCAACCAAAAGACACATATTTTGTATTTTCCAAAATTATCAAGTCACTTTCTTGCACTAAACAATTTCTAAAATCATGTAATAGGTGATAAAATTATTACAAGCATTAAGGGGACAACATAATACCAAAAAATGGTGAATAACAATAATAACAATACTCAAATTAAAATCACAACATCCGAGTCAAAATCATATCAAAACCTAGGCAAATAATTAGCTCATAATGCTAAGAAAATATAACCTTCAGTAAAAAGCATTATCATCATTAAATAAAAGTAGAGATTAAAGTGTACAATACTTTTAATAGAGGAAGTGATTGAAATCCCTAGTTTTTTTTTTTCAAGACAACAATGGAGTAAATGGAGAGAGAAAGAAAATGGGTTGCTGCTGCTTGCTCGTTTTCTGCTCCTCCTTGCAATCTGATTTTTTTTTTTTGAATTACATAGCTTCTAATTTGAAATATAATACTCCCTCCTTTTTGAGCAAAGAATTCTCGTTTGAAAGTCAAACTTTCTGAGAAAATGACACTCAGTAGTCCTTTAGTAATAAAATGAAATTTTTATGCCTTAATTTTTAAAGTTGACTCTTTAAGTGAAAACATTCAAAAATGGAATAGTGAACTTTTTACCCAGAACGAAAGATATAATACTCTAAGCCCAGGGGTGAAAGTGTTAAAGGGGAACATATGTTTGATGTTGAAATTGTGTAATAATTAATGAGAGAAAGAAAATGTAATGGGTATTATCGGTAGAACACATTTTACAACCCATCATTTAATACGTATCTTAATCCGTGTGTTTTGTCCATTAGGAACATTTATTCGGGGCGGTGGGAGTATTTATTTTTTCTTGTTGTTTTGTTGTATCTTTTAATGTTGCGACAATGAAACAATGTGTTGTTTCAAATAGATGTCTATTTGTAACTACATGTTCTTCTAGGAGAAATGAAATTCACCGGACCGGTTCTCTTGTAACGGAAGACACAAATCCACTATAAATAGAAACGTTGGTTGAACAAAAATTTGGTTTAATCGGAAACCAAATTTTTGTCATCTAAAGGTTTGGGGTTGGTTCTTATAGCAGTCATGAAGAATCTCTTGATGACTTGCATGTTTAGGCCTGTCAATTTTAACCCATTACCCATAAACCCACCCAACCCAACCCATTAATTACCCAACCCAACCCAACCCATTAATAAAGTAAATTTAAATGGGTAACCCAGCTTAACCCATTTAATTTCATGGGTTAAGTGGGTTGAACCCACTAACTTGAATAAACCCTTCAATTGAAACCTAAGTCTCGCTCGATCTTTCTCACTCTCTTCGCTCGATACTTTCTCTCTCTCTCTCTCTCTCTCTCTCCATCAACGACCACAGGCGGTTGGTAATTTCCTTCCCCACTCCAGCCTCCTCCTTCGTGCAATCCATCCTGTTGTCTTCCTCCCCGGCCGCGTCAACGGACAGTACATTATTGAAGGCCTCTCGTCTGGATTCATGTTCGTGCTCGGCGGCCTAGGGATCATTCTTATGGACCTTGCACTTGATCGGAACAGGGCCAAAAGCATCAAGATCTCATTCGCCTCTGCTGGTATTTCATTTGTTGTCATTGCCTATGTGATGAGTATACTTTTCATTTGCATTAAGATCCCTTTCTTGTATGTGTCATGTACATGCTCAAAACTCTGGGCCAGAATTTTTTTTTTCGTGTATGAGCACCCTTCCGTTTATCTAATCTATTAATCTTTATGCATTTAGAGTTGAAATCAGAAATATGTTTCACTCTAAATGTTGTGTTCTTGAATGAGAGTCTACCATGTTCTGGAATGCCCTTCCAAGCTTCAATTTGAAAGGGAAGTAGCACTCTCAGGTGACTTAGAAGTCGATGCTTAAATCCCTGAAGTTGATGAGAGGCAGATAGCTTAATGCCTTTCTGTTTATTTTTCTTCGTATTTACTTTGAAGAATGAAATTTATGAAATGATTCCTCTCTGATTTGGGAAGATTGTAACATGAATGAATGATAATTTGCTATCTACAGACTTCGTTTTGTAGATATTCCAAGCTAGCCTGCACTGCTGTATGATGGAAATCTTTTTTTAAAAGAGTACTATTTTTCCACTTTCAAGGACACTGAGATTGAGTTTAGTTTAGTTATCAAAAAAGAAAGATATTAGGTGCAGCATGTTACTGTGCAAAAGCTTGTTACAGATAATGGTCCCTGGGAGGTTTGCTATTTGATATTTTAATGTTATTAGGTGCAGCATGTTACTCCATTATGTGCTTGTTTACGAATGTAAAGTAAGTTTGGTTAACTACGATTGCTACTGGTCTGCGTTGTGATTCTTATGACAAAGTGGGTGACTGCATTCTAGATCCAGAGAGATGGGAGAGGGGCTGTGGTTGAAGTCCGTTGCGCTTTTTGGATAGGAGTTTTTGAAAGATGTGAGCTGCGAGAGGATGTGTTACCCTTAATTTTTGTTGGGATTCCTGTATCTCTCACATTTTGGTTCTTCAACCACAGCCCCTCACTTTGTCACTAAGGATGCGGAGGTACATGTTGGTTCTTCAACCACAGCCCCTCACTTTGCCACAGCCCCTCATTTAAGGTGCTAATGTTCATTATGTAATCTCCTATTTGCCTATTTTTTCAGATATTTATGTTGAATACAAGATTAGCTGCTGCAGAGAGCATGACCCATGATGTCATACGCGATTTGTTGGGACTAAAATTGGACATGACCAGCTATGCGGTAAAGTTTCAAGTCATTGGGTTCTGTCTTGTTTGTTACTTTTTCCTTCTTTTTAGAACTTCCTTAGAATCAATCGTCCAATTTGTTACTTTTGCTCTTCTGAGATGTGCTGCAGCCTGCATGTAAATGTTGCGGTGATTTAAGTTAGTTTGAGAATACGTTTAGTTATCAAGTCGACAAGGTTAAGCTCATCTCTTCATTCTTTTTTCATTTTATTTGTTAATGCCAGTCATTATTGGATAATCAGCAAATTCAAAAGATAACTGAGAAGGCACGACTTCACAATGCTGAAGCTCAGGTCCAGGTATGCTTAGCTCTAATATCACCAGACACCAGTAAGGAAACTGGTTATGTTTTATAGTTTTCTTATCTTAACTGGTGTCCATCCTATAGGAGCAGGAGGTGATAAAGCTAAAGCAGCAGCTGAAAGAGTTTGTTGAAGAGAAAAAAGGGTAATCAAGTGGAACCATGAGTTTAGTTTGAGGATATGTGAATCTTTTAAGAATTTCAGCATGTAAAAGCTTTTTTCAATGAAATTTTAGGTGGCTAGATGAAATTGACAGAAAACAGGCTGAGATGGTTGCTGCGCAGATTGCGTTAGAAAAACTGCTTCAGAGGGACCGGTTATTAACAACTGAAAATGAAATGATCAAGGTTAAAACTGTCAAAGCCTCTCCAGTCTTGCATCTTCTTAGTGTATTTGTTTTCACTTACCTGCTTTCATGTTCTTAGATGGAGATTGTAAATCATAAGAAGAATGTCATGGAACTCGAGGCCGAAGTCAAGAAGTTGTCAGGCCAGCAAAACCTCCAACAATGCATTCATCATCATGCAAAAATTAAGGTAAGATATTGCCAAAGCCATTTTTATTTATTTATTTGTTTATTTATAATTACTATAAATATTGTGGTTGCCTAGATTTTTTTCTTTATTGACCTCAGCTAGTATGGGATTTCTGCTTTTTAGGCACTTCAGTTTTGTCACCCAGTTTCTACTTTGATGTAACAGGAAGAAAACAATTTGCTTAGGGTTCTAAATGAAGATCTCACTAGTAATCAGAACTTTGGAGAGAGAGAGGCTAATATAATGATAATGATTGGCTAAAACTGGTTTATACTCGACAGGAAACTGAAGAAGAGAGGCTTCAGTTAGCACAGAAGTTAGTGGCCTTGTGTAACAGCATTTTAAAGGTGAGTTCAAATCAAATGAGTAATATAACTTGGTTCTCGGAAAGTAAAAATGTTGTCTCGTACACCTTCTTTAAGCCTATATATGCTTATGTATGTATTATCTTCAAAATTAAATGTGCCAAGCGAGTTTAATTTCTCATCTTATTAAATTATAATAACAGGCATCTGGAGTTACTAGGCCATCATCAGAAGTAAGTGTCACCATGGCTGAAGAAGCACTGGAGCAGCTTCACAATCGGGTCACTTGCCTTGAAAGAGAATTAAAGGATGTGAAACACAAGGTAAAACCATAAACACAAATCATGCGCCCTGTCTCATTTTGGTGCATTCTTTTATTTCTTCTGTTTTTCTAATTCTTAAGAATGACTAAGATGCCACTTGATTTTTTATTTTTATTTTTTATTTTTTTTGCAGAATAGAATTAACAATGAAAGAATCCGGTTGTCTGAACTCATGCCACA
The DNA here is from genome assembly GCA_013146195.2 of Codonopsis lanceolata. Classification (NCBI taxonomy): domain Eukaryota; kingdom Viridiplantae; phylum Streptophyta; class Magnoliopsida; order Asterales; family Campanulaceae; genus Codonopsis; species Codonopsis lanceolata. The sequence goes on from CM028383.1 coordinate 92,730,831, forward strand.
GCCTTCTCCATTAACAACTCCAAATAGAGCTTCTCAAACTCAATTTCTTTCTGCTTTAGATCGATGAAGCCCTTTTAACACGACAGAACAGACACTTATCGAAGTGACGAGTTGGTGTTTTTGCCTGTTTAAAGAGAAGAGTTAGCTTTGATTCTTATGACAAAGTGAGGGGCTGTGGTTGAAGTCCGTATATGTTTTTTGTTTATCTTTGACACGACTTTGTTTCAATTCTTATGGACGATGTATCGTTGTTTGATGTGTTGCGGGTATATTTTATTTATATACGAATGACTTAAAGTTCAAATGAGTTCACCTGTCTTAATCCGACCTATTTGACCCGTTTATTATTTTTGGGTTGTACAGTGTCATATTGCGACCCTGATGAAAAATGTTTGAAATATATTTTGTTTATTTTTGATATGAACATTTTCTACACTTTGATTAAATTCTTATGGACGATGTTTTGTTATTTAATGTGTTGGGGGTATATTTTATTTATCCATAAAAAATAAAATAAATAAATAACGGGTTAAAGTGGGTTGACCGCCTTAACCCGACCCATTTATGATCCGACACATATGACCCATTTAATATTTGGGTTGTAGTAGGTTAGGATCCATTTCAACCCATTACCTACTTCAACTCAATGCAATCCAATCTAACTCAACCCAATTGACACCCCTATAGCATGTTGAACAAAATGTGTATGTGGAACCTAGGAAAAGCAAGAAACAAAGGTAAGAAAAATCCTTTGGTCCTGAGTTTGTAAATTGTAATATACCTTATGGAAGGTGATGTGAATACTATCACACACATCAAACTAAGTTAATTCTTAGTGATGATAATGATCCTACATTCCTACTACATTCTCATAAGTTGTTCTGTCACGTGATGTTTTCTTTTATGATATGAGTACCATTATGTCGAATCAAACTTATGTTGTTATCTCTTGCTTCGGCTCACAATTTAGTTGTATATCAAATGGATGTAAAAACAACATTTCTTAATGATGATTTGAAAGAATATATATATATATATATATATATATATATATATATATATATATATATATATATATGGAGCAACCTGAGGGTTTTATTTTACCTGGACAAGAAAAGAAGGTTTGCAAACTTGTGAAATCTTTCTATGGCCTAAAACAAGCTCCTATGCAGTGGCATTAAAAATATAATAAGGTAATGTTATCAAACGGTTTCAACGACAATGATACAGATAAGTGTATTTATTCTACGTATAGAAATACATATAGAAATTGTGTTTGCATTATAAGTTGCTTATATGATGATGATATGCTTATCTTTGTAACTAATTTAGAATGTGTAAAGGAAACATAACATCCTTGAATCGAACTTTGATATGAAGGATTTGAGGGAGGCTAATGTGATATTAGGGATCAAAATAATGAGCAAAGATAGATCAGTATTTTTGATCCAATCACATTATATTGAGAAGCTCCTCAAAAGATATGGTTATTTTGATCATAAGCCCGCTTCTACCCCTATATATGGATAGAACTGTCAACCGGCCAGCCGACCCAAGTCCACCGGGTTTGACTTAACAATCGGTCGGGCCGGGTCAATATAACACCGGCCCGAAGAAAACTCAAGCCCAGCCCACTACAACTCCGAGCTTATGTGCCAAATAAAAATTATTTATCAAAATACAAAACATTCACGGTTTATTTGCATTAGCTTTGTAGGATCAGTATATCAAAGAAGATGTATCAAATATCAAATATGAATATATTGACTTAGTGTTGCTTAATATGAAGATGTATCAAATATGAATGCCTTACTGTCAGTTTGGGCCAAATTCTAGAATATAACATGAAACAACAACCAAAAAGACTTGACCAAAAGACAACATTTTCTATTTTAACATCTCCTAAGCATCTACTACATAAAAGAGATAAATTAGACAACCATATAAAATAAGCCCCACGCCATCTTTGACAATGTCAAACTAGATTTATTATCAGTTTATCACTATTCACCACTTGATCACAAGTAACTAGTAAGTAGTAACACCACAGTCTAACAACACACGCACATACACCGATATTCTGTGATACACACACATATATTGATATATATATATATATATATATATATAGAGAGAGAGAGAGAGAGAGAGAGAGAGAGTGATAGGATCACCTAAAGGAAGAGTCTTGTTGAGTTCCAAACATCTTTCAAAACGTTTTTGGTCTGAAGCCTTGAACACTGCTTGTCATGTTGATAATCGTGTCTACTTAAAAACTAAGTTGCACCATGACCCCCTATAAGATCTTGAATGATAGAAAACCCAATGTGAAACATTTTCATGTCTTTGAGTGTATGTACTACTTGTTAAATGATAGAGATCATCTTTCTAAATTTGATTTCAGAAGTGATAAGTGTGTGTTCATGAGATATTCTCCTAATAGTCGTACACTTCTTTGGGTTCGTCCTGCGGAGGTTGGGTTACCATGGCTCGCTTTTACATCCGTCTGGAATTTGTCTTTCGTCAACGCTTTTTCCTCACTACACCCAATTCCTTCCTCTACGCTACCAAACCAGACCTCTCTCTCTCTCTCTCTTTGTAAGTATTACGAACCACCACTCTTTCTCTTTCTTTGGAAAGAACCTATAAAATCCTTTGATTTATTTGTCATTTCACGTCATTTCTCAATCACAAAAGATAATGTCAGTAAGGAAATACCAAATTCTTACCACAAGCCAAGTTTTTTAGGATATCAATTTTTTTTTGTTATTATCATTAATGAAGCATTTTATTTTAGTCCATTTTCAGAGAACTCCGTTTTCTTTTTGTTTTCATTGAGACGGGGAATGATTGTCTAAAAGGTTTTAAAAATAAATGGTAGGGATTAACTATAGGTAGCTGGGATATAGGGATCTTTGAGTCATCTGCTCAAGCTCACATGGAAAATATCTTCTCATTAGATCACTCGATTCTACTCCCTGGTAACTCAATATGGTATACAACGGTACTTAATACAACACCTATAAAATGCTTAATACAACACTTTTGAAAATGCTTTTCCCAAAATACCCTTTACGTAAATTCATTTTTTTGTTTTTTTGTTAAATTTAAATTAATGAATTTAAATTAATGTTAATTTTTATATTTTAATTTAATAATTAATTTAAAATCAAATTGGGATTAAAAAAAATGCTTAATAGGGATTGGGTTGAAACCAGTCCAAATGGGGGTGTTGGGTTTGAGACTACTTGGGTAGCAGTCCAAAAGACGCTTGGGTTGGGGCTGGGTATTTTGGGATTGGGCTGGTGGCAGTCCAAAAAACGGTTGGGTTGGGGCTGGGCTGGTGGCAGTCCCAAAGGGGAGGCCTGGGTTTGGGACCGGGCTGGTGGTAGTCTAAAAGGGTTTGGGTTCAGGCTGGGCGCTAGGGGCTGGGCGTGGCCCAGACGGAGAGGGAGGGGGGCTGGTGGCTGGGTTTGGGCTGTTAGTGAAGTTTAATTCCTAGGGGTAATTTTGTTAATTTTTAAAAAGTGGGGGTGGTTGTATAAGTTAGAAAATATTTTTTTTTGTTTTTGTTAAATTACTATATAACCCTTAGTCAAATATATATAAACAACATATTTTAGAACAAAAAAACATACAAATCAAAAACTATCATAAAAATTCATTATGTCTAGAATTTTTCTCTTCCTCAATTCAAACAAGGTATGTTTTCTAAACTCATTCTTTGTAATTTCAATTTGTGTTCATGAATAGAAAGCAAATTTTTTTTGAAGATTGCCGCCGAGAGCCACAATGCTCCACCACCACCTGCCGACCTTGGTTGCCTGACCACCAGCTGGGTTGGTGGTGTTAAATTTTGTTAGATTTTGTTTGTTTCCGTTAGTGTCTGTTAGTTTCTGTTGGGTTGTTAAAGTTAGTTTTCTAATTTTTCAGTTAGGTCCCTTAAACTGCAGCTACTTGTTATTATTAGCACTTGCTCTTTGATATAAGCTGTTTAATTGATTATAATTTTGTTAGTGGAATATTAAATATTATTATTTGTAAATAAACATGAAAAATGACTTTAATTTGCATTAATTAATTGTTTATTAGAAATATAAATTAGTTAAATTAGTCCACGTAATTAAAAACACTTTGTTATTAAATATATTTGTGAATAAGCATGAATAAAAATACCCCGAATATAATTTATTTAATTTTTTATATTGATATTGTTAGTTAATATTGTTAGTAAATGTTATAATTTTGTTAGTGGAATATTAAATATTATTATTTGTAAATAAACATGAAAAAATGACTTTAATTTGCATTAATTAATTGTTTATTAGAAATATAAATTAGTTAAATTAGTCCACGTAATTAAGAACACTTTGTTATTAAATATATTTGTGAATAAGCATGAATAAAATACCCGAATATAATTTATTTAATTTTTTATATTGATATTGTTAGTTAATATTGTTAGTAAATGTTATAATTTTGTTAGTGGAATATTAAATATTATTATTTGTAAATAAACATGAAAAAATGACTTTAATTTGCATTAATTAATTGTTTATTAGAAATATAAATTAGTTAAATTAGTCCACGTAATTAAGAACACTTTGTTATTAAATATATTTGTGAATAAGCATGAATAAAATACCCCGAATATAATTTATTTAATTTTTTATATTGATATTGTTAGTTAATATTGTTAGTAAATGTTATAATTTTGTTAGTGGAATATTAAATATTATTATTTGTAAATAAACATGAAAAAATGACTTTAATTTGCATTAATTAATTGTTTATTAGAAATATAAATTAGTTAAATTAGTCCACGTAATTAAGAACACTTTGTTATTAAATATATTTGTGAATAAGCATGAATAAAATACCCGAATATAATTTATTTAATTTTTTATATTGATATTGTTAGTTAATATTGTTAGTAAATGTTATAATTTTGTTAGTGGAATATTAAATATTATTATTTGTAAATAAACATGAAAAATGACTTTAATTTGCATTAATTAATTGTTTATTAGAAATATAAATTAGTTAAATTAGTCCACGTAATTAAGAACACTTTGTTATTAAATATATTTGTGAATAAGCATGAATAAAATACCATGAATATAATTTATTTAATTTTTTATATTGATATTGTTAGTTAATATTGTTAGTAAATGTTATAATTTTGTTAGTGGAATATTAAATATTATTATTTGTAAATAAACATGAAAAAATGACTTTAATTTGCATTAATTAATTGTTTATTAGAAATATAAATTAGTTAAATTAGTCCACGTAATTAAGAACACTTTGTTATTAAATATATTTGTGAATAAGCATGAATAAAATACCCCAAATATAATTTATTTAATTTTTTATATTGATATTGTTAGTTAATATTGTTAGTAAATGTTATAATTTTGTTAGTGGAATATTAAATATTATTATTTGTAAATAAACATGAAAAAATGACTTTAATTTGAATCGTTCAATGTAGATGTCACGTTTTCCACGTGATTATAGAGGGAAAAGACCGGTTGTTGATGATGATCCGGAGCTTCAAAATTACAGCGGTCGACTGTATAATCGATGTGTTCTGCATGCGAAGAAGAAGCAGAGGAACCGTCACATTTTGATGAGAGTGAGTCACCATCGCTCCAAGAAGCAGAAAGACGATTGCAGGATGTCACTCCTAAAATGCCCATTTTGAGACATCCTTCTAATTCTGGTAAGGGTCTTCACAGGAATCCTCCGTTTGAGTATAGTTACCAGAGGCATGGGGAGGAGGAGGAGGATGAGGAGGATGTTAGTAGAGGGAGAAGATATGGAGTCCCTCCAGCTCGAGGTGGACGAGTAGGTCCTCACTTTAGGGAGAGGATATTACAGCTACGTGATGATGAGGAGGAGGAGGTAGAGGAGGAGGAGGATGTTAGTAGAGGGAGAAGATATGGAGTCCCTCCAGCTCGAGGTGGACGAGTAGGTCCTCACTTTAGGGAGAGGATATTACAGTTACGTGATGATGATGAGGAGGAGGTAGAGGAGGAGGAGGAGGAGGATGTAGATGAGGATGAAGTGGATGATAGAGGCAAACGGATAGCTGTTAGCCATCCTCCACTACGAGGTGGACGCGTAGGTCCTGAAGTAGAAGATATCCAGGTGTACGACCATGAGAAGGACCTTCTTTTGGTAGGGGTGAGTTGTCAACGGAGTCTTATCTAGGAGGACCACATATAACAAATGTTCTGACTTGTTATAATGGTCATGTTGCATATGCGATATGGAATGGAGAGGTAAATAAAAAATGTATTTTTTTAGTAGTTTTATTAATTTTAAATGTATTTTTTTAGTTAAATGTTAATAATATAAGTTAATGCTTTATTTATTTTAACAGGAAAGGGGAGTTTTAAAGTACCAATCACAAACCGAACGCATAGGTACATGGGCGATGAGGAACCAACAAACCACCGACAATATTATAAGTTCTAACTTGTTTCATTTAAGGGATAACATGTTTCATCACTTTAACATGCCCTTAATATCAGCATTTGTTGAGAGATGGCATCCGAAAACTAATAGTTTTCACATGCCATTTGGTGAGTTGACTATTACACTACATGACGTCTGGCATATTTTACGACTTCCCGTAACTGGGAAAGCCCTTATCTCGAAGATGGGTGTTGGAGTTGTAAAGATTCATCTTCAAAATATTCTTGGTATGACCACGCCTGAGTTAGATGTTGAGCTTAAGTCGAGTTCCATTAAGTTAACAACACTCTACCATCACCTTAAACACAACACGACTTATCCCCCCAATGCAACAATGGGGTATTTATTGTGGTTGTTGGGGTCTACTATTTTCGTGGATAAGTCTCAAACTCGAGTGAGTATCCATTATCTGCCCTTTTTGCTTGACTTAGTTACCATTCCTAGTTATGCTTGGGGTGCAGCTACCCTAGCATTCTTATATCGTCATCTTGGCATGGCATCTAGGGCTAAGACCTTGTATACTGCAGGATGCATGACTTTGCTTGAGGTACGTACATGTTTAAAATGGTAAAAAAATTCATGTAATTTATTACAATGTTATATTATATTTGACAATGTCTTAATTATTTTGGATAGGCTTGGATATATGAATATTTTCCCACCTTCAGACCGGCTAAGAGGAGTGACTGGAAACCTCATGAGCCGGCGTCGCTAAAATGGGTGATTGGACAAACCCACCACCGATATGGATCTCTCCGAGAATACAGGGGAACACTTGATTTGTTAACCTCTGATATGGTAATTGATTTTTGATAGACTTGGATATATGAATACTTGTTTATTTTGGTAGTTTTAAAGAAATAAATGTTATATTATTTGTGATATGAACAGGTGAGTTGGACTCCATTTGGGAAGAATCCGTCACGTGATGTACCAATAACTCTTTTCACGGGCATAATTCATTGTCGTACTATCACGGAATTGTACATGCCAGAGCGATGTCTTAGGCAGTTTGGGTATGTTCAAACAATTCCTTTTATGATACCTAGGAAACCAAGAAAGGTATCTCGAGGTGAGAAGCCCGCCAATTATGTATTAAGGTACGATCCCAAGGAAGATTGGTGGGATGCATGGCATGTTCATCGGGTGCAACCACGTGGTGTCGCTCATTACCACGACCCGGGGGTATATGCAATGGTTTATACAACGGACACATCCTCGGGTGGCATCTGGCGATGAGGAGAATGAAGGCGATGATATTCCAAGACCTAATATACCTCCTGAAGCTGTGAGTATTTTATTTAACATTTATGTTTCATCACCTTAACTTTTATAATTTTGTATATTATTTTGTATATTATTTCAGCGGTTACAGTGGGTGGCATCACGCATGCAATACACTCAGATGAGTTATCGACACCGACTATCGAGGAGGATGTGTGAAACAAATCGACGTTAATAATACTCATTTGGCAGATTTGTTTTCATTTAAGTAAGAACATTATGTTTAATATGGTTGTAATATGTCAAGTTGTACTTAGCACTTTCCCACTTAGTTTTTATATTTGGTACTTATTTGTTTTTATGACTTAGTTATATGTTTGTAATATAAGGATGTGTGTACTTATTTGTTAGAATTTAAGTAACGAGCAAACATATATATTTAAATAGTCTTCAAAAACATATACATTGCATCTACTAATTTTCTGACAGTCTTGCCCAAAACCTTTTCCGTTCCATCCAAAGAGTAGACCAATGCCTTATGTTGGGATCACATATACATTCCCAACCAGGACACACAGGAGGCATAGGACAATATTCATCCAACCGAATAAAAATAAAATGATTCTGATTCACCCACGCAATGCATATCTGATCTTGTGGCGCCGCTTGCCCTCCGCGTGACACTAATGGCAGTGCGTGATGCATGTGATGCCGAGATAGACATAACGATCACCTGATACCTTGTGGCAATTATGTGTCCCATTTCTGTCGTACTCATCCACTTATCTGGGGGCGCTGTTTTACTATGACAGTCCAATTTCGTGTAAAGCAAGTTGAACTCGACCTCCCCATTTAAGGCTAATAAATAGAACATAGAATGCTCTGATAACTCACGCATCAAATCAAGTCGTACCTCATCCCACCGGTCTTGATCCTTATAAACGAAGTGGGCAACAACTCGATATCCACAATGCCCATCACCCTTGACGTTTAAATAATCTTCAACAAACCTGCATAGAAAACTTGGAATTTGGTTGGCATACGGAAATGAATTGCCCGTGCTTCTATATGTTGATGAAGCTCGACCTCGACCTCGACTTAATATAGACATAGGATTAGATGGGCCACTACCCATGCTCATCTCAATATGCTCATAACCAGATAACTCTCTTTTTGTCGAGTTTTGCTTTGGGCGGCCCTTGTGTCGTCGGACGTCCGGTTGCTCAACCCGAACCACCTCGGGATTCAACATACGATGTATGTTTTGAAAGTAACTCCTCTTCTGGGGTTCAGTACAATTTTCAATCTGAATCCAAGCCTCTTTAAGATCATCCTCTGTTGTTGGTCCCTCGGGTGCAATATATCCCTCCATACTCAAAGTCTTCCAAAATTCATGAATATCCGTAACTTCGATGCTCAAACCCTCATTCTCCAACCGCAACATTTCACAGCCACAAGGTAAACCATAACTCGACATGTACACGCAACCACATATTGATAGCGGTTCTTTGTTCACTTTGTTTTCCCATTTGTTGAATTGATCATCTAGTAGTTTCAAAGCCTTGTATGACACAACACGCCTCAATTGCCGAAAGAGTATCCTTTTTGTCACCGGGTGCGCATTAAATCGATCGTGTTCAAATTTGTTCCGAATCTCATTTAACTGTCCTTCGACAAGCAAATGGATTTGTGGGAATAAATGATCAAAACTTGACGTTGATGTTCCCAGTGAATGCTTAAGTTGGGAATGTGCACCCTCCACTCTATAAAAAATTACAAAACAAAAGATTACTTAAAATAATTATATATATGTAACAATTAATAACAATATAAATATGTAAGTTAGAGGTTTTTGTGATACCTGTTTGTTGTTTCCGTCCCAAAATGTAAGAATTCTTTTGTCCAAGCAGTGACAAATTTTTCCTTATATGGGTCCAACCATTCCTTCTTCACATAATCAACCAGTTTCGGGGCCTTATTCCATTTTTCAGTCAACAATGATACCTGCTCGTTATATTCTTCCTCAGTAAGAGATTCGACTATCTTTTTCCATCTCCCACAAAATCCCTTAACAAATTCGGGTAGTAATTTTAAACGAGCATGTTTCTCTACATCCTTTGCTATGTGTCTTCTACATAGCATATGCCTCGACTTAAAAATCTCTTCAATGGGACGCATCGGGGCCAATTCCTATCAATCATGATCACTTGTGGCAATGGACAGTTTCCAAACAGATTCCTCAAATTTTCTATAGCCCATCGAAATGTCACTGTTGTCTCATTCTTTATAAATGCAAATGTAACGTGGAAATTATGCCTGTTGGCATAACTCCAATCACTGTAATAGAGGCATCTCATACTGATTTGTTCGATACGTAGCATCCATGACCAAAACGTATGGGAAGCGATGTAACAACTCAACACTATTCGGGTGAGAAAACATGATATTACTGACTTGATTGGTCCCAACCTCAAACTGAACATAATGAATGTATCGATTGTTGTTGAGCAAAGCCGAAAAAATATTGCATCTTTGTATAGCTTCCCATCTGTTTCTTTCTTATTTCTTTGCAACACATTATTTACAGCTTGAGAACATTTATTTTGGATTTTCCTTTTGCAATTGGTTGAGTATCTGTCTTGGTTTAGCATTAGAACTTCTCAATTGCTCTACCCTCTCAATTTCATTTGATTTCAACTTCGCATCTGTGCCATTGTATGTAATCACCCACTACATGGTTGTGTCTACTTTTTTGCAAATTCTAACTTTCCAACCACCACAAGGTATTGTTGCGACGACTGAAATGGACAATCATCTTTTTTGTGCCTCTCCGCATAACCATCTTCATCCTGGCCGACCGGTATACTGTACAAACCACCGACCTCACAACCATACCAAATATTTTTGCGTCCATCATGTGTCCATGAATGTCCGCTTAATGAAATAGAAACATCATGTTATCATCCCCAATATTTTGAATCCAAGTGTGAATTTCTTCACGAGTTTCAAAAACATGATCGGTTCTGAATAAATGCCCTAAGTCAGGATATTTATATTCATCATTTTCATTCTTGATACTATGATCCTGTAAATTTGAAGTGATTTTTAATAATTAATAACAATTATAAATATTTAACAATGTAACATTAACTGGTAACATAAAACAAGGACACAATTGTTTTTTAACAATTCTAAATAATTTTAAATGAAAGTAATTTTAAATGATTATTAACATTTATTAACAAAATATAGTAATTATAAACAATTATTAATATTTATACACAATAATTCATTTTTTCAAATTATCAAAAATTAAATAAAACAATATATCATAAATAATATTTAACAAAATATGGTAATTATTAACAATTATTAATATTTATACACAATAATTTCTTTTTTCAAATTATCAGAAAATTAAATTAAAACAATATATCATAAATAATATTTAACAAAATATGGTAATTATTAACAATTATTAATATTTATACACAATAATTCCTTTTTTCTAATTATCAAAAAATTAAATTAAAACAATATATCATAAATAATATTTAACAAAATATGGTAATTATTAACAATTATTAATATTTATACACAATAATTCCTTTTTTCTAATTATCAAAAAATTAAATTAAAATATTATATCATAAATAATATTTAACAAAATATGGTAATTATTAACAATTATTAATATTTATACACAATAATTTCTTTTTCAAATTATCAAAAAATTAAATTAAAACAATATATCATAAATAATATTTAACAAAATATGGTAATTATTAATATTTATACACGATAATTTCTTTTTCAAATGATCGAAAAATTAAATTAAAACAATATATCATAAATAATATTTAACAAAATATGGTAATTATTAACAATTGTTAATATTTATACACAATAATTCCTTTTTTCTAATTATCAAAAAATTAAATTAAAATATTATATCATAAATAATATTTAACAAAATATGGTAATTATTAACAATTATTAATATTTATACACAATAATTCTTTTTTCCAATTATCAAAAATTTAAATTAACAAATAAGTCTAACTAAACAAAAAAGAATTGTTTTTTAAACAAACAACCTCTTTAATGTTTTAATACATAATCACCCCCTCTTTTTAAAATTTAACAAAGTTACCCCTAGGAATTAAAATCATCTAACAACCCAAAAACCCCCTAACCCCCCTCCCTCTTCGGGCCATTCCCATCCAACCGCCCACCCCAAGCCCTCCGGGGGTTCTTGGGTAGTCCCCAGCCCAAATGCTCGCCACCTTCCCCAGTCCCAAGCCCAACAACTCCGACCAACTAGACCCAATCCCAGCCCTCCCTTTTGCTAGCGAACCACCCAAACCCACCCCAACCAACCGGACCCAAACCCACCCCCCTTTGACCAACCCAAACTCACACCTCCCCCTTTGAACTGCCAACCAACCGGACCCAAACCCACACCCCCTTTTGGACTGCCACTAAATCGGTCCCTATGCCTTTGCTAAAAATTGTCTTTTTTTTAATTTAAACATGGCATTTAAAAAAATTAACAGATAAAAATTAAACATTTGGAAATAAAAATCGAACAATTAGAAGTAAAGATTACCGTAAGGTTCGCATCAGTGGTAAATGTAACATCGTCATCATCGTCCATATCCACGTTTCAACACTTTTTTACCGATTTGCTTCCAAATTGGTAGACTTTTTGAAGTTTTGGCTGATTAAAATTTTGTGAGAAAAATACAATTTTTTACTTATTGGTCAAAATTTTACAATCTGTTATATTTATACACAAAGATAATTTTTCACTTAGTAACTAAATCAAATTAATTAGTAAATTAATTGTTCTTAGTAACTAAATCAAATTCATTAGTAAATTAATTGTGCTTAGTAACTAAATCAAATTCATTAATAATTTAATTTTAAAATTTGTTAAATTAAATTTAACTTTAAAAAATTAAATAAGGTAAAGGGTAATTTGATCAAATACTTTTCAAAAGTGTTGTATTAAGCATTTTATAGGCGTTGTATTAAGTATACCCCTATATATATATAATAGTTGCTTGAACCGAGATTTTTAGATCCATTCTGGGTTGAGAAAGTGTTGCTTAGCTCGTTGAAGGCAGTCAAAGGTGATCAGATAAAATGGGAATATGAACAGATTTAAGGTTGCCTTGGTGGAATGAATATTAATGTCCCAAGTTTAGGAGGTATAGTTACATAAATTAGTTTCAAGAAATCTCTGAAAGAACAAGTGATCTACTTTACTACTTTAAGACACATGAACCCTAGTTGTTCTCATCTTACAACATTCTACTTTGTGCAACCGAGCCGAGCTGAGTTTATAAAAGGTTTCAAGGATAGGCCTTTGAACCACCAACATATGTTGCGGCAACAGAAGTAGATCCTTCAGCAATGTCATCCAACGAGTGAGTGGTCAAAACAACAAAGTCTGCTAGTTTTCCGGGAGATAATGATCCCACGTCCTCGTCAAGAAAGCACGCACGAGCAGCTGAAATAGTGTACCTGCCAAGGTGGGAAGATGATTTAGCAGAAACATATTACAAACAATGATATGTAGTTCCAGATAAAACACCAAATTGTCATCTCAAAACAAGGTCTTGTCTCCAAATATGCAGTAATTTTTTTTCAGCCTGTGCTTTCTTTCTTAGCAAGATCGTTTGTTTTTCTTCTGAAATAACATAATACTGTAGTATAAAGACATTTCAATACGATATCAATAGTCACTTCAAGCAAAACACATACTCCCTCCATTCCGGGTAAAGAGTTTCCGTGTGAAAGTCAAAACTTTTTAAGAAAATGATACTTTTAGTAGCTCATTAGTATTAATATGACACTTTTATGTCTTCATTTTTTAAAGTGAACTCTTTAAGTGAAACATCCTAAAATGGAATAATTGACTCTTTGTCCGGAACAAAGGGAGTAGTTATTAATCATTTTTGATATATTGATGTTATCCATAAATATGCAGCTATGAGAACTAAAATGTTGTGTATGCAATAAAAGCCAAAAAACAGAAGATTTCTTTATTACCTGGTCAAAGTATGGTAGGGGGAAAAAAGACAAAGGCCAAGTACTTGAAAATGCATTACTAATATTTTCGCGAATAATATGTTAGTGTGTGTGCATAAAACCATGTCTTCTAAACGCATGCATTCTTTCTCTCTATCTCAGCACCCCCCTCCCTCTCTCCTTCAGGTTCATTCTTTGATGTTCTTTCCGTGCTTTCTCACTGGAAGTAGTTGCAAATGCATTACTAAAGCTTTCACGAATAATATATGTTTGCGTGCGAGCGCGCGCGCGCACGCGTGCACATAAAGTCATGTCTTCTAAGTGCATGCATTCTTTCTTCCAACTCAGCCCCACCCCCCTCTCCTTCAGGTTCATTTTTGACATTCTTTCTGTGCTTTCTGCCTTTCTCTCTGGCACACACTGAGCAGATACACAGATCTCAAAGAAAATGAAATCTTACAAGTTGACGCATCACTAAATGGATAAAATATATCTAGTCTCTTAATCATCTTAGGGTTTGCGTCTGCATTAACTAAAATGTACCTCCATATGGGTGACCCTTGCATAATATCAATATATACAGGTAATAGGCACCCATTTCGTTAGCTTGGTGACTAGTTGAAGCTTAAGACTAATAAATGAGAATTCCATATTCACAAACTATGTCTGAGGAGAGGACAAAACTTGAAGTCTAAGCAAATTACCGAAGGAAGCAACTGACAACTAAATATGATAACACTCAATGTTCTTACGCATTCAACGCATCAGCCAGTATGATAGATTCTGATGAAATCCAAGCTTTATCCCAGCCACGAGGTATCCTTTTGACTGCTGTCTTTATGCTACCTAATGGATTAATTTCTGCAACCTAAATAGTAGCAGTAAAAAATTGGTATTACTCCAACAAGGTAGCTTATTAATTGAAAGTTCAGATTGAACATGAAAAAGGGATTATCCAAGGAATTCTCACTGGCCAATCTGAACCAAATGCCACAAGTGCCCTGCTAGAGAGGAGTGACTGGAATAAATAAGATCCTTTTTGAGCCCTCTCCAACCCAAGTTTTTTTATAGCAGAATCTCCATCATCCAGTAAATGATCTGGCTGTCAAGAATTGGGGTGCAACTGTGAGAAGAAAACATAAACATCCATATATGAAGTGATAAAGGAAAACACAGAGAAAAAGAGGCATTAAGAATGTATTTACTTATAATTTTTATGACTTAATAGAGTTAAACTTCAGGTGTCATATAACTGACGACTCCATATTTATATATATTTTTCCCCATATTTTACTCCCAAAGTCTATGAAATTCATGGTTATTTTGCCCAAAGAATTGCACTTATTGTGTTCTTTATTTATTTCAGAGATGTTGGGCATTATTGAAGCTTTTAAAGGTCATTTCATAGCTATTTGGGAGGTTAATGACAGCAAGGTGAAGATTCTGTCAACTGCCGTTGAGGTCCGTTAAAGAGCTCAAGGCAAAACATCGCTAACGGAAGCTAACGAAGGATGAAATTGCGAAGCCTGGCAGCAGAAGGGCTTTGGCTCGCTTCAGGAAAAAGGAGGGGCACCGGAGCAATTTTTGAAACTCCCCTCATTTAATTGCTGTCGATATCTCAACAGGCCACGTCACCCCCTCCTTAGCGGTTGACCCGCATCTTCTGCCATGGAGCCCCAATCTAACCCGCCTTTACAGCCCTCTCTCCCTCATGCCATGACCTGCTTACTCCCTGGATGGTCCACGTCCCAGCAAAGTGGGCTGCCGAACCCAGCTCCCTTTCTTCCTTAGTTTTTTTAATTGTTTTCTTGGTTTTTCATTGGTGAATGCCCTAGAAACCTAGGTAATTTCCAGATCTGCCCTTCCTTAATTGGGCTCTACTCTTCATTTTGGGGGAATCAATTAGTGGAAACATCGACACCAGAATGGAGGGAGAGAAGGAGTACACACGGATGAAACTAGGGAGAAGATAGGAGCTCCATTTCTTGTTCTTTATCATCTCTCACTTCGATTTTGCCAAGAAATATTAAAGGGTTGTCATCCAAATCTCCATTGAAGTATTGTATCTCATACTCTCTATTTTTAATATTATTATGGAATATTTTCTTGGAGCTTTGTGGTTGATTTCGTTAATATTATGAGCTAAATATTTATAGCCAGGATTGTGATCAATCTCTAGTTTTGAAGCATGCTCTAATATTTTTCCCTCTCTCAATATTACTCTAATTTATGCTAGGGTTATTATTTTGTTGTGTTTAATGCTTCTAATTATTTGGCAAATAATTGGATGATTTTAGAATTGTTTTGAATCTACGAGAGCTACCATTACTTTTCGGATTTAGCAATTTAATTGTTGGTATTTTGTAGCATAGAGATATAGCACAAAATCCAATAGTCATTTTAGAGAACTTGTTTTTATTGCAATTTACATACTTTATCTATAAAGTAGATAGGTGTGTGAATTAGGGTTGCTATAAGATGCGAGAGCTCGTAGTGACTAAGTTAGTGTTCTCGGCTACCCTAGGTGAATTTTAGGAAATTAGAGAGAGTGGATTAATTGAGCATGTGGATATATAGAGTGAAATTACAATCCTTGCATCTTTCATCCTTAAGAAAACTCTTCGTTACTCGTGCGTAGTTGGTAATTTTTATTTCTAGCTTACTTTTATTGCTTTAGTTTTAGTTGCATCGCTAAAAATCGATTGTTTAGATAAAGTCATTAAATTCATAATTTTAGTAATTAGGAAAATTCATGTCATAATTGTCTCAGTGGGATCGATGCATGTGCTTACGCACTATATTACTTGTGGACGACCGGGTACTCTTGCCCGTTGCACTTTTCGCCCATCAATAACGGATATCTAATCCAACTGCAAGTAAAATTAAAAAACAAGGAAATGTAACCCTGTTGATGTGGAAACCGACGCAGTCATGTTTTAAGCCTATCTGGCATCCAAGGTTGGTTTTCATTTCCTTTGCTAAGTTGTAACACATGTTTAGGCATTTCCAAAGGGATTCCAAATCTAGGGCAAATTGAGCGGACATATTGACAGCCAAGCAGGAATGAAAGCCGGACCTATGAGTTCTCCGAGAAGCATTTGCTGAACTACAGCGAACGCCTCTAGCCAATCCAACAACCTAAATATAACCCACATCCAAAAGTACATGAAGACAAGAGAGATGACAATGTAATGCTAAATGAATAGGCATATTAAGAGCTGTAGAGATATGTTGAAAATATATTATTGAATCACCTGCACTGAAGCGGCAACCCCTTGTTCACCAAACTTGGTCACACTTCCAGGGACCAAATGTTGAGCATGCTCAATCTGCGAAAAGTTCTTTTTTTTAGACATAAGAGCAATGCTAACAACTATACATACAAATAAAGCAAAACATATTACTCCCTCCATCCCAAAATTATTGTTGTGCTTCCCTTTTTCGTACATCCCAAAAAAATTGTTTTGTTTGTAACTTTCTTTTTAAGGACAACATTTTTACCAATTTACCCTTACTTTTTCTTCCTACTTTAATCATGGGCCACATGCACAGCTTTAAATGAAGCTACATATTATACCAATATTAATAATCAAGTCAAGTGTTTTTCTTTAATCTGTGTGCGACAATAATTTTGGGATGGAGGGAGTATTTAATGTTGCATCAGGATTGTCATTATCGACTTCAAAGCCTTTATCTTAATGACAGTTATATATACCCTAAATCTACGCTCCCTCTGTCCATTTGCTGAAGCAACTTTTTCATACATATCCAAGATTTCGTCATTTGCCCTGTCCCCAATAGCATGAATAGCAACCTGACACACAAAGCGCAGCTGCTAACTTAGAACTGCTTACAGTGCAGATAGAAACAATGCTCCAAGATAAGCGAAATGACACCTGTAGGCCAGCTTTGTCTGAATGGGAAGTCATGTTGAATAGGCTTTGTGTATCAGTCACTTGTAAGCCATAGTTGTGAGGCTCGTCAAGATATGCCTGTGGAACACAATGATTATTGTACTATATCACCAATAACATTGACTAGATGAAAATCTAGTCCGACATTTATAAAAAGAAAAGCAAACTTCAAAAATAGTCCATGCACTTATGTATGGTTTTGCTTGAGTCTCTTGACCCAAAAACTAAGCAGAGTTCTTCCTTTGACCAACACTTATAATCATATTTGGTCCTTCCATCCATCTTTTCATTATTTTGTTGGTTAAATGGACATGTGACAAGCATATCCCTCTAGGAAAGTCTCTCTTTCCTTTTTAGACCATTCCAGAAAAAGTATCCACTTTCTAATCTCTCCTTTTTTGGATATTACTTTTACTATTTTACTCTTGATTTAGTTCCTGCTTTACTTGATGGGCCTCACTCTCACATGAGCATTCTTTGGAAAACAAAAAACACATTATATAAGTACTTATAATATGTTTTCTAATTTATGTGCAGAGTCAAATAGGACTCTTTTAAGGAACAGAGGGAGTAGTTTATATATTATTTTTCTCTTCCTCGTCATTTTTTCTTTACTTAAGAAGAAAATATAAAAACTATGCCATTATTTCATCCTGGTCTTACTTTCTTTTCTCAATGTGATTTCATTTTCAAAGCTAAAGCATCAAAACATGCAAGTACTTTTTAAAAAAAATTTAGAAGATGAAAGGGAGACAACTAATGTTTATATATTATTTTTTTTGATAAGTAATGAATAATTTAAAAAGGCATCAAATGAGGTGATGCGGCCTTCGTACACAGGGAATATACATTCAAAAGAATTTAGTCGTTAGAAATATTATTTACAATATCTACAAAAAAAGAGGTAGGACTGGAGGGGTAATTTACTGCCTCAAACTCCAAAAGTAAAGAGTTCGAAGCAGCTCTTTCTTCAAAACCAGAACAAACTTTTCCTCGTTGCCGAAACCCTATGATTTCTCTCCCACCAAATTGTCCAACACACACCCAAAGGGACTACCACCCAAATACGGATACTCATGTTATTGCAAGAAATACTTCAGCACCTAATGAGCTTGAGAACAAAACTCGGTATTACCCAAGACACCTTGAACAGATACAGCATCATGTTCCACAAATCTGAAGGGCAATGAAGGAGAAGATGATTCACGCTCTCCTCACTTGCCTTGCACATAAAGCACCTGTTAACAAAAGAGATATGACGCTTCGGCCATCCGCAAACTGTCACCAGTTAGAATAGCTTCATGAATTGCTTCCCGCATGAAAAAAGCCACTCTTTCAGGTGCCAGAGATTTCCACACTGCTTTCCAAGGGGAGTGAGTTCTATCGGTGTTAAGCAATTTAAAATAGAACGATTTAACTCCTGCACTGCCAAGTTGCTATTGAGTTGTGGAATTTGTGCTGGGCTTGTTCAAGATGTCTTGGGTCATGCCGAGGTTGATTCTTGACCATTTTAGGGGCTGGTCTATTGGGTATAAGAATAGGAGAAACCGTATTAAGGGACAGCCCTTTTGGGAGTGTGCTGGATTATTTGGAGGGAAAAAAGCCATAGGGCCTTTGACAATGAGGAAGTGTCTGTCCCGGAGGATGTGAAGAATTTTTTGATTCGCACCCTTCACGTTTGGTGTTCCGAGGCAGCTCAATCCACCCCTAGTCCTAACACTTCTCTTGTAGATTTTGTAAATAATATAATATTGATATTGACTAATTCTTTTGGCGAGGTATACTCCTCGTGTACCGCCGCATCACCTGTTTTGATGCTATTTATTTAATTATTATTTATATAAAAAAACAATAGAACGATTTAACTGAAAACGTGTGCCCCTTTGCTCCTTTCCAGACCACCCTATCTTCTCAAGTTTCAACTTGAGCATTTAGCAGCTCCATAAGCTACAACACTGAATCAACCTCCCGGTCATGGAAATTCCTCCTGAATATTGGGCTCCAAAATAAGTTTTCCATCCTCCAACAATAACACCGAGCTAACCCTGCAATCCTTATCCCTCGTGACTTCGAACAGATTAGGAAACTCCTCCCTCAGCTTCAAGTTTCCACACCATCTATCATCCCAAAAACTGACGGACGCCCCGCAACAAATCTCTCAAAGGAACTCCACCCTTTTCTAATAACCTTTCCTCACTCCCACCCAATAAGAAAAATCAACCTCATTAGGATACCAACAATGACCACCTACCCTGTATTTACACCACCACATTTCTCCAAAAAACATCCCTATCCGTAAGATACCTCCACAACCATTTCCCCGACATGAAGGAAAGGAATAGGAGGGCTTTTGATAACGAGGAAGGGTCTTTAGAGAAGCTTAAAGATACTTGGCTGCGCACTATTTCTTCTTGGTGCCCTGAGTCAGTGGACCTTTCCCAGACTCCTACTCACTATCTAGAAGTGATAAGGAATTCCCTCCAGCTCGTGTAGCTTGAGATCTCTTGTATCTTCTCTTTATTGTACATAGGCCGCGTCACCTATTTTGACGCTATTCGTATATAATACCTTTACTTATCAAAAAAAAATCATTTCCCCGACAATGCCTCATTACAAAGTTTGAGTTTTCTGATATGCAATCCTCCTTCTTGCACTCTTTTTCCCAACTCACCAAATGGAATTTGTGACCCTCCGACTGATCTTCCCATAACAAGTATCTTTCCAATTTGTCCAATCTTTGTCGAACAGTGGCAAGGATCACAAAAAGAGAAAGAAAGTATGTTAGCAAATTAGAAAGAGTATTCTTGATTAAGACCAACCTACCCCCTTAGAAAGAAACCGACTCTTCCACCTCGCCAAGCAATACTCAAAACATCCCTATATTTACACACCACCACATTTCTCCAAAAAACATCCCTATCCGTAAGATACCTCCACAACCATTTCCCCGACAATGCCTCATTACAAAGTTTGAGTTTTCTGATATGCAATCCTCCTTCTTGCACTCTGTCGAGCGCAGACTTTTTCCCAACTCACCAAATGGAATTTGTGACCCTCCGACTGATCTTCCCATAAAAAGTATCTTTCCAATTTGTCCAATCTTTGTCGAACAGTGGCAAGGATCACAAAAAGAGAAAGAAAGTATGTTAGCAAATTAGAAAGAGTATTCTTGATTAAGACCAACCTACCCCCTTAGAAAGAAACCGACTCTTCCACCTCGCCAAGCAATACTCAAAACGTTCAATCACTGGATTCCACAAAGCACTATTTCTAGACGGGGCACCAATGGGAAGGCCTAGATATGAAAGATAGAATATTAGCGACCTTGCACCCGAAGAAAGAAGCTAAACCCCCTTCTTTTTTTTTGATAAGTACGAAAATATTATAAATATGCTAGCGTCAAAACAGGTGATGCATCCTCTGTACACATGGAGTATACATGAAGAAAATTAATTAGATACTAAGCTATCCACAAACACTACAAAAAGGCTTGTACCAAATAGAAACGACTCATGGCACCAAAAAGACAGAGTCTGTAGAATAAGCTCCTTGATCTTCTCTAAGGATCTCTCCACGTTCTAAAAAATTCTGACATTTCTTTCCTACCAAATAATCCAGCTTATAGCCAAAGGGGCAGCCTCCCATAAGTGGTTTCTCCGTTTTCGTTTATACAGGGACCACGCTCTCATCAATTCCTTCACCAAATTGGGTATAACCCACTCCCCTTTAAACAGATTGAACACAAAGTCCCAGCACCTCCTAGCAAACTGGCAATGAAGTAACAAATGATTTACACTTTCCTCATCACATTTGCACAGGCAACACCAATTGACAACACCGACTGGAATAATCTCGCTCTTTGAGATATTGACTCTAAGCCCCAAGACCGCTTGAGAAACCAGTACGACCATATGAAGGTAGCCTAACTGAGCCTTATTTGCCCCCACAAAACACTAGTGTCATCCGCAAAGAGAAGGTAGGATACTGACATCTCCCTCTCCTTTCCCCTTCCCACCTCAAAACCACTAATGTACCCTCCCCCTGCTCTCTCATCCAACCAGCTGATCTCCTCCGAAAAAGCTTTAATTTTAACTTCCAGCTTACCGAAAACCTCCTTATTCCACACTCTTTTTTTATAGGTAAGTGTAACCCCTTGTTGGTATAGGGATTGGAACCAAGGACCTCAAGGTCTTTGCCTGATTTCCCTTGCCATCTCTCCCACCCCTTGGGGTCAATTATTCCACTCTTAAATCCTCCTTAAGCAACTTCAATTTTCTAGCCAATTTGAAACTCATATCGCCCCACCGCATAAGAAATCCACCTACTCTTCACCCACTTCGTAAACCCAGGCGCTTTTAACCACATGTTCTCAAAACGAAAAGGAGATTTTCCTTTTGAATTGCCGCCGCACTCAAGAAGCAATGGAACATGATCCGAGGAGACACTCGGCATATAAGACTGAATAGCACCGCCAAAACATCCATCACAATCCCCTGAAATCAGGACTCTGTCAATCCTTGAAAATTGATGGCGCTCTCCATTCCTGAACCACGTAAACTAACCCCCTACTAAAGCAAGATCCACCAACTCCATCTCATAAATGAAATCATTAAACTCCACCATTTCCTTAGAGTCAACACGAGAGCCGGAGCGCTCATGAGGAAACGGACCATGTTAAAGTCACCACCACTACACCATGGAACATCCCATCTAGCTTTTGTAGCCTTTAACTCATCCCATAATCGATTCCGCGCAGGCGCAGCATTACGTGGACCATAAATATCCGGAAAGAGACACACTCGATCATTCTTTACAACCTTCAACAACAAGAAACTGAGAAATTGCCCAATACAGAATCCACCTTGGACAGTACCCTACTATCCCACATAAGTAAAATTTCCCCTGCTGCCCCTTCAGACTCTAAATGTTCCCAATCCACCCATCTTGCACCCCAAACACTATTAATAACTCTAACATCCATTTTAGTTTCTTGGAGACAAACTACATGTGGTTTCCATCTTCTCATCAAACCTTTTATCAGACTTCTTTTATCTAAATAATTTAAACCCCACACATTCCAAGATAAAATTTGTAGATGCATGTTAAACAGTTTTTTTTTCTCCTTCTCCCCCCTCCTTCCTTCCCCTTTATCTTGTCAAAATTTAGGCTGCAACACAACTGTTTTAGCTCCCTTTACCTTTCTCCCTTGTTTTATAGAATTTAAGATTAAAAGAAAGTACAAATGGATCTCTTCAATGTTGTGTAAATTCTTCCTCAACTAAAAAAAATATAGCGTAAGCAAATCAATTTGTATATACTGATTGCAATACTTAGAATTTAAGAAAAACTCAAAAATTAAAAATAAGCAAGTCAACTTATCTAGGATAACATGCGCGGAATGAATTTTCATGATATTATTTAATAAAGAATTATTTCAATTTTAGATTTTTCTCATCAAGTGAATAAAGTAGTAAAGAGAAGAAAATAAAATCATATATTTATTAAAGTTATGGATTTTATTCATATTAGTTTATACTTTATAAGAATAAGACAATAATTTTCTTATTTTTTAAGATGTGCTAGTCATTGACTATCAAAAAACTTAATAAAAAGATGGATAGAAGACCAGACTTGATTGAAAGTGTTGGTCAAAGAACAAACTCTAATAAGTTTTTGGAAAATAGACATAAGTGCAGGGACCAATTTTGTAGTTTGCATGCCACAAGTTATTTGCTATGGCGAACTTCAGTTGGTGACGACATGTGGTGTTGAGCATGCACCAATGCTTCTCGAACATATCTTGACACGTTGAGAACAAAAAGAATCTATCCAGTTCTCTGGGATTGTCTATATGCATCTGAAGCCGACATGAGGTAAAACTTTAAGTTGAAATTTCAAGAAATGATGGGCTGTACAACTGAAGTACAAAAATTTTCCACTAGTATACATTGCTATCCCAGTCTTCTGATTTCTTGATACCTCAGTGTTAAAATCAACGATCATTGGAGGCAAGGTTGCGTAGAGTTTATTATTAGGCTTAGCATCGGAAGAGTGAAGAAGCAAGTGAAAAGGGTAGTATTTCACTTTACACGAGTTGAACAGTTGCAGAAACCAAGGTCTTTGATGTCTGCATTTGGAGTCAAACTATTGAGGTACAAGTTCTCACCTCGTGGAAGAGTGCACTATTAGATCCCAAGGACCCATCAGCAAAAGCCTTAACACCTCCCAAGTAAATCCACTGGCTCAGCTTACTACCCACCTTTTGTACAAGATCCTGCACAAGAAACAAGGTTTCAAAAAGGATGAAAACATGGAGGAATATGATATTTGTAACTCAAAGGCTACATCAAATAGCAAAGTGGTAATGCACAAGGAGAACTGTTTGAAGCTTATTGTTCAAATGAATACCCATTACTAGAAACAGCATCAGTAAAGAACTTAGGGCTTGTTTGGTAACCACTAACCATTTCGTTTCTAATATTTTTGTTTCTATTTCTAATTTTTTGTGAAAAATAGAAATAAAATACGTTTGACAATCATTTCTATTTCTGAGAAACCAGAAACATTTCTCATTTTTCCTCAAAATTTAGAAATGAAAGAAAATCGTTTCTCCTTTAAGAGAAATGATTCTTTTTCGAAACTTGGAAGGGTCAAGGTCAGTCAACTTAAATGAGGTTGGGCCTTCGAACTTTGCCATGGTAAATTTTCAACCCTAATTTTCCTCCATCTATATATATATATATATGAATGCCTTCAACAGTGATGTAATAAAGAACCACCACTGTCATTTATGCCATCTCCGACGCATAACGAACTCCGTTACACTAGGGGTGTCTCCCACCACCACTAAGCCCAACAATTACTATCTATAACTCATTAACCCACATGACCCAACTTGAAAATTATCCAAGTCAACCCGTTTTGTCCCCAAAAAAGTAACGCGTTGGGTCGGTGTCAAATTAAAGCGGGTCAGGCCCGTTACCCCATTTTGACCCAATAGGTTTTACTCTATAAATGCATGGTTTTTGAGAAAAAATCGAGGGCAAGACAAGTCACGTTATAACTCGACCCTATTTAACCCAAACCATTTCGAACCAGTTTGATATTCGGGTTCTAATAAGTTTCGACCCGTTTCAAATTGGATATAATATACTATTATGGAAGTTGTAATGTGTTAATTTTTTTGAAAAAGAATATAACTTTGTGAAAGGAAATAAAAATGTTTGTCAAAAATGATTAGCTTTTGTTTCTTTTTCATAATAGAAATAGAAACAACTTATCAAATGTATTTTTGTTTCTTGTCCAAAATAAAAAAAGAAATAGAAACAAAGTGAAACAGAAACATTGAAACAAAAAGAAGAAATAGAAATGTTACCAAACACTACCTAAATAACAATGGAGGAGCAGGGTCATCATAAAGCAAACACAAAGATTTAACTTAGAAATGAGAGAAGGCTTTTAAGTTAAATTAAAATAGTGTTCTGTTACTGGAATCCTATCATAAGGGTAAGGGCCATTTCCTTCGGTCAGTAAATAGATCAAGCATCAGCGTATATACACTATATACTTAAGTGAAACTAGAATGAGATTGGAATCCCATTACTTCTAGCGTATTCTGCAGAAGTAATTTCATGCCAACGTCCCAATCGAGGCCTAGAACTCTACATGTGAAGCATAAGGGAATCTTGGGTGGTCCTAGCATATATCTCCTTCATCATCCTTCTTAATGGTTTGTAACTACTTTGTTTATACAGCCCAGAACCACCCGTGAACTCTTGACTCTCTTTCCATCATTAGTGCCTCAAACCCCAACCCTTTTGCTCAATTAATTGCATCCCTAAAAACCCCAGTTCTTTGATAGCACTTAGCCCCCAAATTCCCTCACAATCAGAAATCTAAAAGCTTTTTTCTGACATTCTAAATTAAAGTCGCTTGGACAAACACTCTTAAATCTTAATCAATGAGTAGATTAATATGCTGGTTAAATATCTTACTGAACTGGCCAAATGATCCAGAAAGGGCATATAAACTGAAGCCAACCAGTTTACTGAAGCATGGACCCAGGTTTAGCTTTTAACAACAGAACCAGCATTTACAAGAAAACAGAGGCATAAATCGTAATGCAGAATTTCTCTAACTTTTGTTACTTCCGTCTCTCAGTAATTTTGCTCCACCCTCAAATTATAATTATAATTTATAATTATTATTATTATTATTAGAATTGTTACGGTCATTCTTATTCATATTCTTAATACAAATAAGAAGAATGTACAAAGTGAAGGTAGTAAAAAAAGCAGAAAATTTCATGGGAAAAAAAGGCAGATCAGCCCAACAAAGCTTCCCAATCTCTACGGACTAGCAACAAGCCCCCACCCCTCTCTGTCCCCAAAGCTGAAGCCCATATATAAAGGCCATATAAATCACTCTGGTCTTCAACGAGTAGAAATGCTGCGATTGATCAGGAAAAGCCTGAAAGTTCCGCTGATGTTCTAGAACACAGCAAACACTCCACACATCTATACAAGTAACACCTTAAACACTGTGTATACCCATAGTGTTTTAGTTATCATTATCTCAGCCAAAGCCACAATAAAAGAACAGTAAGCATATCCAAAATCGAGGCCCGGGGGGGGGGGGGGGGGCAAACCCAAGACACCAAAACATCAAACATCCGCAACACACCTTCCAGAAAGGGCAGTGCTGAGAAGGCCGAGCTCATGAGATTTGTCATGTTGTCAGCTGGAGACAGAGACAAAAAGACTTAGAAGGCCTAGAAATCAAAGGGAAGTTGTTACTTTTAAGCCTATACAAAGGACTAGGGCCCAAACAAAAGCCTAAACATTGAAAGGAATCGAGGGTTCCATCCATAAAAAAAAAATAGACAAGAAATGAGGTAAGCCATGAAGGATCTAGAAGAAAAATCCCCTATAGGATCAAGACTCCACAACCATCTACGAAAACCAGACAGGTAAAACTTATGACAAGAACCAAGAAGGGCTTCATGATCAACAAACTCTATCATTAATTAAGATTAATAAAAAGGCGAATATACCAAGAGCCAGTATTACCTTCCCTAGTTAAAAAATTAGAAAAATGAGCATCATGAAGGGTCGATAACCACAAAAGTCAAAGATAATGAGTTGAGAAAGGAGCATTCTGAAGCCACTTATCTTCCCAATGTTAAACCTGAGATCCATACCCAACCAAGAAGTGAACATGACATGTATGACGTAACAAGTAAAATATCCCGTCAATAAACTTTCATGGGCAAGCAAAGGATACCAAGTACGTGTATTAGAATCTCATCATCCTAGTTCATGCCAAACGTGCTTGTAATCACTTCATGCTAGAGGGAGTGATGTTCTATAAAGAAAATACCACTCACTCTTCTCAGGCAGGTAGCCCAACTTAGCAAATCAACATTTCCTCTCCTCCCTAGAGCCTTCTGAAACAAAATCATACATGATCCTCTCAATCTTCTCAGGCAGGTCGAGCTACTAGAATGAGAGGCTGTAACAAGAGTTATCCTTCCCCTTAAGAGATATAATCACATTTCAGACTATATAATCTCTCAAAAACCCACAACTGTTGGAATTCCAAATTATCGCAATTAAGCAATGAGGCATAAGACGGGATCTCCCGCATCTCCAACCAGCCATTACTTTTCCATCTTGAAACGCATCACAAGATCAAGGAAGCGGCAACTTAAGAACCACGTTTTTTTCTACCTCATGCAGCAGCTCATCTAACTACGTACGTCCCTTGACCACCAAGGAAAGCACTCTGACTCTCTGAGCCATCAAATCACCTCAAGGACCACACATAGTATATCAGAAAGCACCTTCAATAAAATCTTATAACACTGGTCAAAAGGCTACTTCATTTATAATCGCTGGTTCTATGGGATCTATCCTTTTAAGCACAACTGTAAGAAAAGTGAAGTTAGGGCTATTATTCACCTCTGTTAGCATGAAACTCAAAGAAGACTCCCAACAAATTAGCATGAAACTCAAAGAAGACTCCCAACAAATCTTCATTAATCATATTCCAACAATTGTCATTGAACTATAGAAGCCATAGAAATCCATTCAGTCCAAGACCAAAATCTTCCCATCTCAAACACTGCTAGTCTAACTTCTTTCTTAGAAGGGAGGACCATGATATGAGCTTGATACTGGTTGCCAATTCAAGTCAATCAACGGTCTATCCTTGCTCTCTTTGGGAAAAGGGATTAATACATAATTGATAACTGCTTCACTCGTTACCCTGTAATCTTTGTTACCTGGACCCGACTACAAGGATCCAACACCGATGCAAATCCAAGTGCTATCCACAAAAATTTTAAGATTTTGCACCAAATGTAGAGTAAAAAAGCCACACTCACACTCATGCTGTGTTGACACGGGTACTTTGGTGAAAATGAAGGGTCTAAGTATCATAGCCCCTAATTTAAAATAATTTTAGGCACATGTTCAATCTTTACATGCACAAGTCCTAACATTACACTTCAATTTGATGGCTTCTATATAGGGGACATCTGATAAATGAATATCATTATGCAACCTTGGCAGACTGTACTCACCAAGGAGGGGTTCCTTCTGAAAAGATCAATCTATGTTCAGCAAGGGGTTTTCACTTTCAACTGATTTAGCTTAGTTTGACATCAAAGCATTACCAAAAAAAAAAATTACACTTTAAACATCTTAGTGCATTTCCATTTCCATTCAACTTAGTCTTTTGTCCCAGATACATCTTACTCTACCAAACTATGTTGCACGGACACGATGGCACGGAACAACGAACGCATTTTCAAAAATATAGGACACGGGTGAATATGTAAATATGCAAAATATAAGGACTAAAATGTAAATATGCAAAATAAAATGACCAAATTATAAATATTTAAAACTATAACTACAAAATAAATATTTCCAACATAACAAAATTTTAATATGTAATTTTTATAAAATTCAGAACATAGTATAAATTGTTTTATACTAATAACTAATAAGAAAGTTTCTTATTAATTATTACTTCCTTTCCATCTTCCAAAACAATTATTACTATAAACCCTTCCATCTTCCAAAACAGCTACAACTCAAGTGTAAATGCAGTGTAAACTCAAATGGTTCGGGCTGTTCGATCGAATCTGGAAGGTTGGTTATAGGGCTAATCGCTATCTATTGAGGGATTTGAGGGACTCCGACTAACGAGTACTAGTAACAGGGCAATACATACCCCAACCGCCGGTCTTAAAGGTATATACTAACTAAAAGTTTCGAAATTCAAATTCGTAATGAGAATTGCCTCCCAGCCGTGTCCGTGCACATAGCTACCAAATGATGGCAAACAGAAATTAACTGAACTCAGTTTAGCCTATCAGAGAGCCAGTCATTGCTATCAACAGTGTAAACCTTGGTGTGATGCTATTTGGTTATAAATAAATAAATATATATATAACTAAAAAATGTAATGAGAATTGCCAACCAAATAATTGCAAACCTATCTACTAACCACCAACATTCAGAAATATTTTTTTGAGTCTGCTGATATAGTACATGCATAGGTCAGGATCAGTACCAGGACATTTTCAGTTTCACTAAATCTAAAGTATTAACTACTACATAGAAAATATTATCATAAAGTAACACTAGTAAGAAGCATACAATCAGGCGTGGCCATGTCGGCATTGGGAAAAATAAGCAAACCCTGATCCTCATTCTTCCTGATAAATCAGCCCATCTGTACACATCTGCCATTATCAGGAAAATTTGGACCAAGTCAATAATGGTTCAATGATGCCACTTCTTCAAATTCATCTAGTGAATTCTCATGTAGGAATAAATAGGATATCTGAGTGGTATAATTTGCAACTGTAGAGAATACCAGCTTAAACCGTGACTCGTGAGAGGTGATATTGTGCTATAAATCGTGTAAACAATCATCAGTTTGTAAGGTGAAACCTGAGAAGTCCTCCCATGAATTTTCAACAGATGCACCAGGGAAATATCTCCCGAAATCAACAACTGTTGTCACACCCCTCGCCAAAGCAAGACTGCTAGCTCTATCCAAAGCTTTCCTTCTTTCTTCAATTGACACCTCAGGGATGCAGGAAAGAACAAGCTTCATTGCAGAATCAACCAGCAACCCTGTGGGTTCTGCATGTGCAGATACCGTACAAACATTTGAACCTTTTAGATGAACTTTCATTTATTCCCTCTCCAGGGCTGCATGCAAGTTTTGAAATAGTCAAAGCATAATCACTTCACATTATAGCTATAAGTTTGAGGCCTATGTAACATGGACTGATGGACTCAGGTACCGGATACAAGTGCGGATCCAGGTGTTCAACATGCCAAAATTTTACAATTTTAAATATATGTGTTCAAGTGTCACACCCACACCCATGTCATGTCAACACGGGTGATTAGGAGAAAATGAAGAGTCCATGAACAGAATTTTAGGCACATTGTCTAGATATGACAACCCAATGTCCACTTGCACAAATCAAGAAATTCTTAAGTGCACATGTCATTTAGTTTGATTGCCAAATAAAAAGAGTAATGATGATTATTACTTCAAAAACGGCTTGATCTTTGTAAATGAATGTTTCTACTATTCATGAACCTATCCAAGTGATATTTGGAATTTGATGAGAAAATTGGCAGATCAGTCACGTAGATTATGAGCTCAAGTGTTCATGCAAATGTTATGAGTCTAGCAAGTATGCACAATGTAAGAAATAAATTTAAATGTTTCTGTACATAAAGTTATGGGTATAATTGTCTTTTTTTCATCTGACTGTGACAATCAATATCATTCCTAACCCTAATGGAGTTAAGGTTTCTCAACATACTTCCTACTTTCAACATGGTATTGGAACCGCTATGTTGAAAAGACCACTATTGTGTGTGTGTGTGTGTCTGTTTATAATCATAAATTGATTCATGTTTGTCAACCTTAGTAAGTTTACCTAGATGGAGCAAAGGAGATCCCTGGTGGGACACGATTACAATTCATCATCAATGGTTAATCATGCAATATTTAGGCACCATTCATGGTAGTGTTCACACTTTATTCATTCATAAATTTCCTTGTTTAATGGCAAGAAAAGGATCAGAGTCAAAATCTGTAGTTACAAGGCCATTCATAAGACCACTAAAATTACAAAACACATGTCTAATGACCATAACTATTTGGATCGGAGTAAAACAGTACGGTCATATCTTCAGAGTATTGAAAAAGTAATCTCACACATGATCCTCATTCAGATGCGAAGTTCGGGACTCCAAAATGCCCTCCTCAGATGGAAATTGGAAAAAGGCACATGATGAGGAGAAGTAACTCTATAGAGACAAAGAAAGAAAATAGTCAAAGGAATTACCCCAACACAATCATTCTTCCAAAAACGAATGTGAGTCCCATACGCAACCACGAACCAAATGAGAAGGGAAAGAATGTAGATCTGTGGGAAGTTTTCTGAGCGCTCTCAAAAGTCATTGAAGACCAAATAGTAGCATCCCACACATTCCATTGAACAAATTTTCTCTTATCACCCCATGCAAAACAAACAAGTATCCTCAAGAAAACCACCATAACCACCAAGTTCATAATCCATGACATTCCCATCTCCCCGCCGCCCCACAACAACTTCGACCTACACACCTTACCACCTACCTAGCAAGAGATCTCAACGCTTCAACAGCCACAGCATGAAAAAAGATACCTCCTATTCCCCGGCCTCGTCACAATAAGCTATTGCAATCCAAAAATAGAGAAAGATCGCTATGAAGCCAATACTAAACATTCCTTTACAGGTAATCTTTTGTTCGCGATTAAATGATCATCAAAAACATCAAAACTTGAATAGCTCAGCACAATTCAGGACGGAGTAGAAAACAAACCAGCAATGAAGAACTTCAATTTGGGTGGTATATTATACAAATTAAATGAAGGTTGCAGCTTAGACCAAATCAACCAAGATAGATCAATCATCCAAATGGAAACCAGGAGTTCCCTCCTTGGCCTAGCATGGGCTATCAGTATAGGCAAAGCAGCAAAATCCTTGCAAATTGTGAAAAAAAAATTTTGATAAGTAAATAATATATTAAATAACAAGCATCAAATGGAATATGATTAACCAAATCTGTACTATATACAAGAACAAGATAATCTAGGAATCTCCACAGAACTCCAAAACTGAATAGGGCAAATTCAGGGATCTTCAATTTTCCTTTCCTTCCATAGAATCCAATTGTGAAATTTTAGTGGGAAAATGGGAACAAGAGGAATCTTGGGGCCAGGGGATCTTCAATTTACTGCAGGATGTCATAATTTGGGCTAGTTATTTGACTTATTTCAGTGTGTACTTGAAGTAGAAGGCCAGTATAAATTGCATAATGTTAGCATGATAAATAAAGGTTGTATTAATTACGATGCCAAAAAGGGAGGCGTAACCCTGTACACAGGGAGTATACTAAACAAAATTACAATTGGATTGCACTATCCTCCATATCCACAAAAAGGTTCCATTCATGCAAAGAGGTCTACCAGTACCAAAAACGGAGGAGCTGAAAGACATTCTTCTTAAGCTTATCTGACCAGCTTCCACATTATCGAAAGCTCTTTGATTCCTCTCCTTCCAAATGCTCCACCAAATTGCCAACGGGCTGTATCCCAGACCACATTCCTCCTTCTCCTCTTATACAGCGACCAACCACGGAGGAGCTCAACTACTGATCTTGGCATAACCCAAGAAATGCCTGCTAATAGGAAGAAATGACTACATACTTCTCTTGCTACAAAGCAAAAGGTGATTAGTCGTCTCCTCATCTTCTTTACACATGTAGCACCGGTTGACGTAAACCCTATTTCTAGCTCTCAGATTATCCCCTGTAAGGATGGCCTCCTTTGCAGCCTCTCATGCAAAAAAAGCCACTCTGCTGGGAGCTTTCGATTTCCAAATGACTTTCCAAGGGAAGGGAATTCTGTCCAGATCACATAAAGCGCTGAATAAAATGACTTAACAGTGAACTTCCTGCTCTTCGATCTCACCCATACCACCCTATCATCAGAAAGCCCTTGTCTCTTTATCGCATAGAGCTTCTTAAGAAATCTTGCCACATCACCTACCTCCCAGTCTTGTAAATTTCTTCTAAACATAGGGACCCATATATCTCTACCATCAAGATTCTCGAACATCTCACTCACCATAGCCTCTCGGTTAATCACAAGATTATAAAGCCTAGGAAACTCCTGTTGGAGGGAAGTATCCCCACACCATTTATCCTTCCAGAACCTAACATTATCCCCATTCCCTACTTCGAAGAGAATGCCACGATGGAAATCCTCCCAACCTTTAGAGATCCCTATCCACACGCTGGATCCATAAGAGCATCTAATGACCGAAGGGAACCACGGCTGACTTCCTTGCCCAAATTTACCAGTCACTATTAACCTCCACAAAGCCTCTCTTTCCGTAATGTATCTCCACAACCATTTACCCATCAGGGCACTATTGAACTTCCTTAAAACTTTAATGCCCAAACCTCCACTCTGAATACTTGAACAAACGGAGGTCCAGTCTACAAGGTGATATTTTCTCTCCTCGTTGCCTCCCTCCCATAAGAAGTCCCTCTCCAATTTTTCAATTCTCTTGGCCACTGAAGCAGGAATCACAAAAAGAGACATGAAGTAGGTAGGGAGGTTTGAAAGAGTGCTTTTAATTAAAGTCATCCTGCCACCCTTTGACAGATAGAGTCTCTTCCACCCTGCTAACCTTTTTTCAAAGCGCTCAATGACTGGACTCCACATGTCTGCATTCTTAAAAGCAGCACCGAGAGGAAGACCAAGGTATGTGGTTGGAAGGCTTCCTGCTTTGCAACCAAAGAAAGAAGAAAGATCTCCCTAGTTGTCCACCGCACCCACAGGGATAATTTCACACTTCGAAATGTTAATTTTCAGCCCCAGCACCGCCTGAAAAAATAAAAGAACCAACTGGAAGTAGCCTAGTTGAGATCTTTCCGGTTCACAAAATACCAGAGTATCGTCCGCAAACAGTAAATGAGTCACCGAAGGATTTGGCACACTCTCTCTTCCCGCCTTGAACCCCTGAATAAAACCTCCATCCACTGCCTTGTCAAGCAGACCGCTCAGAGCTTCCATCACTACAATGAACAGAAGGGGGGAAAGTGGATCCCCTTGACGGAGACCTCTTGAGCTTGGGAAGAAACCTGCTGATTCCCCATTAACCAGAACTAAGAATCTCACTGTTGAAATGCAAAAATACACCCATCTTGCCCATTTATGCCCAAAGCCCATCCTAGAAAGGAGATACAGCAAGAAGTCCCAATCTACATGGTTATAGCCTTATAGGCCTTCTCAATGTCCAATTTACAGAGCACACCAGGAACTCCATTCCTCCTAGTATCAACAACCTCATTTGCTATCAGGGCAGCATCTAAGATTTGTCTGTTCCCCACAAACGCATGCTGGGAAACTGAAACCACCTCTCCAATAACTCTCCTAAGACGATTCGATAAAACCTTTGCAATCAGCTTGTAAATACCTCCGATAAGACTGATCGGTCAAAAGTCTTTAAGATCTTCCGCTCCTTTCTTCTTCGGGATGAGGGCTATAAAAGAGGCATTAAGGCTTTTCTCGAAGCTATCCTCGATGAAAAAGGAATGAAACACCTCCATAATGTCTACCTTAACCACCTCCCAGCAACGCTGGAAGAAAGCTAATGAGAAGCCGTCTGGGGCTTTGTCCCCTTTTAAACCTCTCAAAGCTGATACTACCTCTTCCTCACTGAAATCCTGCTCCAGCTGCTCTTTATCCTCGGTCTGGAGAGAGTTAAAAGCAACTCCATCCAGCTTTGGCTTCCATCCTTCACTCTTCAAATAAAGCTCCTGATAAAACTCTACACCCCCTGTTTTATAAGGTTGTGGTCTTCCGTCACAGTACCATTAACCCATCTTTTTATTTTATTGACACTGTTGTGAACCTTAGCCATCCGGTGGAAGAATCTGGTATTCTTGTCTCCTTCCCGCAGCCACAGGGTTTCTGCCTCCATCTGATTTCTTCGCTTAACAAAAGTCTCTTAATTTCCATATTTAACTCTACTCTGCTTCTGTCTTCATCAACCCCCAACCTACCCTCACTCTCCAAAAGATCTAATCTGCTGATTTCATCCATAACCGCTTTTATTCTTGATTCAATCTTCCCAAAAATCTCCCTGTTCCACACTCTTGATTCATTCACGAAAAATGAATTTACAGCATCAATGCTTATCACCTGATACTAATTCCACACTGAATCAGGGGTTCAATTCACCAAGACAATTGCCTGCTACAGCACCTTTAAACCATACACACAGCTGTACATAGAACACAAGCGAAGAAGGAAGACATGCATACATACATGGGGGAAAACTACAGACTGTTGGCATAAATATGGACATGAAATATCACCGAGCTAAATTGTCATCATGACCATCTATAATTGAAATTCACTTGTGATATGCACGCATGCACATAACTCATTTAGCTCAATTTCTTCTCCTTTATTTGCCAGCAGATACCTATCAGAAGGAAAGTCTATGGTAAGAAAGACAAAAACCTATAAATACACCCTAAAGATATTTACCTCCGCTAACATTTTTCATGATAGCTCCACCAGTTGGATCCTCTGAATGGTTAGTAACTCCAGCAATTTTGAGTGCCAATGAATTAGCCAAACCCATGTGACCATCCATCCTTGAAAGCCACACCTGCATATGAAGAACCCATCCAACACAACCAAGTATGACTATGTCAATGACCAAGATCATAAGCTAAAGAAAAAATATAGAATTCTTACAGGATGATCAACTGTAATATCATCAATCCAAGATGCAGTTGGAAACTCTCCTCCCCAAAGATCATTGTTCCATCCACCACCCAATAACCACCAACCTTCTTTTGTATCTACAAGGTTGTTTTAAACATAACCACGACAAAAGAAAATGTTACAGACATGGATGCATTATTACAAAGTAAAATCTTCGATTCATGAATCTCGGACAACTGTTGAAAACTCATTTTTGCAGAAAAGGATAATCAAGATTTCACACTTTCTGGTCCGGGTCTCATACGGAAAGTGCTAATGCATGATACAATAATAAAATGCTCTGGGGTTAAACTATTGGTTCATGTTTCTAAGAAACTAGAAAGAAATTTGTAAAAGGATATTTATGCAATATCCTACATGTCATAAAACCAAGTGCAGGTGTCGATCACAACTGTAAAATAGCCTCCAAGCTGTGCTCAAACTGGAACAGTTTCTTCTATCAATTAATTATTGTAGAAAACATATGTCTTGTATATGTCCCGTGTACAAGGACGCGTCTCCTGTTTAGACACCTTTTAATTTTATTGAAGTTCTTACTTATCATAAAAAAAAACATGACTCTGTCAGCCTAAGCTTAAGGCACAAGCTAAGTTGGTAGGGTTGTTCAGATAACAGAGATGGCTCAAGCTCGACTCATTTAAGGATCGGGTCAGCTCGAATTTAAATTAGTTGAAATAGGAGTCCACATCTGAGCATGAACGGAAAAATATCAGACATAAAAGATTAGTTAAAATTCTCAAAAGACTGAAAATTAGAGGTTGGTTTAATTTATTTTTTCCCTTCTCAGAGCTCATAAGAAATGATGAATTTATGGATTTTGAATTAAAATTTTAATTTACTTTAGGGTATTTCAGTTATGGATTTTACATAAGAACCTCTTTTTCTGCTAAATAAACTTGAAACTTGATTAATATATATACTATTAAAGTTATGATAAAGGACCCCAATTCTTCAAACTCCTCCAGATGTATTTTGTGGTGTCCAATTTTTTTCTTTTGGTGGCTGGTACTTCATAGTAATTTTTCAGTTCTTAAAAAAATTAAATCGGTATCATATGAGAGGTAATTATGACTAAAGAAATCGGAGAGCTTTTGATAAAAAGGAAGGACCTATTTCAAATTTGAAGAGTGCTCTGCTTCATCTCCTGTTTGTGTGGTGTACGGGGGCTGGGCACTTACACTCTCCCCCGTCTTCCTCTTTTGTAGATTTTGTGCAGAACTTTCCTTTACGATAGTAAGTCTTTTTTCTTCTTTGTATATAGGAAGCGTCACCTGTTTTGACGCTCTGATATTTATATACATTTACCTTTATCAAAAAAATTATGACTAAAGGGATTCTTGTTTTTTTATTCCTTTGAGAAAAAAGATGAGAAGTTTAAAGATGAAAAATTATAGGAGAAAAAATGAATTAGCATATCAACTATTCCTATCATAGCCAGAGGCAGATATCAGTTAGAAGCTAAAGAGGACAAATTAAACATGGCTTTTAAATACTAGGCAATTAATTCTTTACTTTCTCATACGAGCAACTTAAAAAAGGAGGAATTGGAATATGAGGATAGGAAAATAAACCATTCAATCTTTTCCCAAAACACTTTTTAGAAGGACTCCAACTCATATAGCAAAGAGAGTTTATATCAGTACAATTATTCCAAATGAGGGATTAGTAAAGGAATTTACCACATAAGAAGGGGTATTTCAGAATGGGGAAGTTAAAACTCATTACTGGATCTGTGTTTTTAGGAAATTAAGTTCTTTCCACTGCCGTACAAGCACCTTCAAAAGAAAGTGAAATAGCTAACTTTAAAAAATTCAGATAGGAAAATAAACGGTTCTATATATTTCCCAAAAGACTCTGATTCTGATAGACTGAGAGTTTCTAGGAGTACAATTTTCGGTAATGAAGGATCATTAATGGATTTATCACATTGGGAGGCGTAATTTTTGGAATGGGAAGTTAAAACCAATAAGGCGATCCTTGCTTTTATGTATAGTATGATGATATGACATGTATATGAAAGTTTCTATTAATGAGCAGCGATCTAAAGGACATTATTCTGCACAGATCAAATATTTCAGTCCCAGACTCCCAGGTAGCTACGTGAAACATTAGACAAGATTGTCTTCATAGTATTGTCCATTTGACATTCATTGATGATTCCTGACAGAAAAAATACAAATTAGGGTTCAATTTAGTGCACCCTAAACAAAAGGGGACTGATAATGACTATCTATGCACACGGATTAAGAAAAAATAATTGACTTGATTATTAATATTGTTATAATATGTAGTTTCCTTTAAACCCATGTGGATGTGGCCCATAATAAAGTAGGAAGAAGAAGTAAGGATAAAATGGTAAAAGTGTTTTTCCTAAATGGAAACTTTATAAACAAGACAATTTTTTTGGGGACGGACAAAAGAGGAAAGGAGAACAATATTAGGGACAGAGGGAGTATAACTGTAAAAGATTTGCATGGCTAACAAGAATGCATACTTGTTACTGCTTCCTTAACCTTTTGAACGAACTTATCCCTTGTGTTCACACCACGGAGTTCCACCCGCGCCATCTGCTTTCATTTACTAAATCAAATCAAGAGAATCAAATCACAATCAAAGAGTACTAAACATAGTAATTTATGTATCACTTTGAGGGCCATCAACATACAGCAACGTATTACCATCCTAGACAATATGTTTACAATGTAATTGATTCCTCCAAATTAAATGCGGCAAATATTTTAATATCTAAATACTCCCACTCTGCCCCCTGCCCCCTCCCCCAATGCACTTTTTTAGTGATTAGGAAAGAGTGCATAGGGAGAACTTTTTGTCTACTAAGTGGATAAGTCAACTCATACTATGAGTGTTCATACTGTGAATAGAGGGTCCCATATGCTACCAGTCTTACCACTCACTGGTTCAACAAACATTCATTTGATATTAAAGGAAATGCCATATCGCAAAACTTCATCGGACCATGTAAAAATAAAACCTCAAAATCAATAATTATACCTAAAAAAAAAAGTTTACCAGTATTCAGAAATCAGAAGGGCCTGCTATGCATATAGCTCGTGAAAGTGTAATCAGAGTTTGAGACACATAACTAGAAGAACAAATATGCATTTTCTGAAATCTACTTTGATAAGACAGTGGGATAGCTAAGAAACCTGTAGTCCTCCATAAATCAAGTGTACATGAGAATCGATAAAACCCGGAACCACAAGCCTCCCTTGTAGATTCAACTCTTCAGTCTCAAATCCTGCCAGGTCCTACAATTAAAAAGGCATAGGAACTACATAAGACTTTCAGCAAGGTCTGGATTTGAAAAATAAAATGGTATACTATTGGTTTTTTTCCAATTTGTTCAGACAAGTAAGAAATATAGACAAAACAGAGAACATATAAGATATAAGTTCAACTGTAAATGATAACATAACACAAACCAATAGATCACTAGTAAGGAAGTACACAACAACAGGAAAAGTCCAAGAGACTTTACAACAAAGTTAGAAAGTTGCAACAAGAGATCTTAGTTACACCTCAAGCACCATATTCAAAAGCATAGGCAACCGCTTCATAACCTTGAAGTAGATTAAAAGCATAAAATATAGGAATTATATCTGGTCCAGTTCAAATTACAAAAAAAAAGTAACAGCAGATCTTGCATGCAAGCAAAAGAACACCATCGGTACATCTGCATCAAGCTTTATTTTTATTTTTTGAAAAAGAAGTTTATTGATGAGAAGAAAGAATGAAAAGAAGACGT
The DNA here is from genome assembly GCA_013146195.2 of Codonopsis lanceolata. Classification (NCBI taxonomy): domain Eukaryota; kingdom Viridiplantae; phylum Streptophyta; class Magnoliopsida; order Asterales; family Campanulaceae; genus Codonopsis; species Codonopsis lanceolata. The sequence continues at coordinate 92,770,140 of CM028383.1, forward strand.
TCACCTGAAATGTTTTATTTATTACAATCCTTAAGAACCAAAAAGACCATTCAGTTACAACTCCATGTCCTGTCAAAAGGACTTGACTGATAATCCCATATCCACCCGGCCTTGAGGAATATTTGCAAAACTACAGCACTTGAAAGACTCTCCTTAAAGGCAAGCTGCAAGAATCAGATTCGTGTACATTTCCCATGTACATTAAAATCTGAAATTTCTGCGGCGTGCTCACAGGAAGACCATCTAAGTTCTGTAGTTTTCTAGGACCATTTCTCAAGACATTTGTTTCTTTCCTTTCATAGAAATTAGGAATATACAAAATCCAAGGTTACAAAGATGGACGAGTAGTCCACCGAACAAAGATGAAATACACCAAAGCCAAACGCTACAAGTATAAAATCAAAGCAGCCCAGCCCCGTAGAATCTCAGAGATGGGCACCCCTTGAAAAGCGCACTGAGCTGAATATAAATAACCCTATCCCAGTGAAGGGGCCTCTTAGAGTGTTAGAAGTATTGAGGGTGTCTTTGGTTTGAGATATATGTTTGGGGGTCTTGATGTATATTGTATTATCACAAACATATATATACGTCTATGCCTAACCAGTTTAGATTAGGGCTTCCCAACACAATTCTCTTCTCTTCTTTCTCTTTAACTCCAATAATCTCCTGATTGACTACAACGCATCCCTCTCTTCTTCTTTTTTTCTTTTTTTCGTTATTTCTTTACAACACAGGATGCTCTATCGTCTGTCGTCTGTTATGGTTCAACTAGGGTTTGAGTGTTTTGAGGGTCACTGCCTAGGGAGAGTAGATCGCCCAGATTAGGCGACCTTGTTGTCGCTGCCACCGGAGATCACCGAATTTGTCTCACGCTCCCCACGGGCCGGCCACAGATTGGTTCGCTGGTGCATGTGGATCACTGGGTTGTTTCCAGATTAAACAAGTTTCTTCTAGTCCGTTTGATTCCTTTTTTACTGGTTGCTTTCTACTGTCGGGAATACGGAGACCATGGAGTCCAAAACCATGGTTTCTTAGGTTATTTCCACTAGTACGAAAATTACGGACAAGAAATTAAGGAAAAGAATCACTTAATGTGGCGGCAAGTGGTTGAAATGAATCTAAAGGGGTAAAATACGGAAGATTATCTCACCACAGTTAAGTTAACTCTACTTCTACTGATGTTGTGTGGATCCGTGCAAATGCTAATTAGTATTAGAAGCTCACAAATTCTATGGATGATGTGACCACTGAATTGGTGGCCCATACTTCTAGTGTTCGTGAATTTGTGGGTTTATTTAGATGTGTTGTATGGAGGCAAGGACAACATGAACAGGATGTATGACTTGTCGTGGGCTATGTTATGCCAGGATCAACAAAGCAGACTACAAGAAATTGAGTGGAGTTCTTTGCTTCCTTTGAGTACCAATGTCAGTACTTTTTTTTTGATAAGTAATAAGTAAAAAAAAGTATCAAAATAGGTGATGCGGCATATGTACAAGGAGTATACTTAGCCAATATCAATATTATTTACAAAATCCACAAGAGTAGTGTTAGGACTAGAAGTGGATTGAGCAGCCTCGGAACACCAAAAGTGAAGGGTGCGAATCAACAAAATTTTCAAATCCGGGACAGCCATTTCCACATTGTCAAAGGCCCTGTGGTTCCTTTCCCTCCATAAAATCCGGCACACTCCCAAAAGAGCTGTCTCCCAGAAGCGGCGGTTTCTCCTGTTCTTATACCCGATAGACCAGCCCTAACATGATCAAGAATCGACCTCGGCATGACCCAAGATATCTTGAACAATCCCAGCACCAAATTCCACAACTCAGCAGCAACTTGGCAATGCAGGAGCAAATGATTCACACTCTCCTCACAAGCCTTACACATATAACATCTATTGACGAAGACCATGTGCCGTTTCCGCAAATTGTCCCCGGTAAGGATAGCTTCATGGGATGCTTCCCACATGAAGAAAGCTAGTCTCTTAGGGGCATGAGAGTTCCATACTCCTTTCCAAGGGAAGGATGTTCTATCGCAATTGAGGAGCTTAAGGTAACACGATCTGACCGAGTAAACAAGACCCCTTGAGCCTATCCAGATCACCTTATCCTCCAATCTGAAATCTGTCTAGTTTTGCTCATTAAGCCTCTCCAACAGCTGCACTACTAAGTCACCCAATCATGGAAGTTCCTTCTAAACATGGGATTCGAGACTGATGTACCCTCCTCCAAAGACAGAACCGAACTTACTCTACATTCCTTGTCCGCGGAGACCTCGTATAAATTCTGAAACACCTCCCTTAACCTTGAATTACCACAGCATCTATCTCCCCAAAAACTCACGGAAGTCCCGTTGCCAACCTCAAAAGCAATGAATCTCTCAAAAGAATTCCACCATTTCCTGATGCTTCTCCACACTCCCACCCCAAAAGTAGAATTGACCTCATTTGGAAACCAACAATGGTCCCATGCCCCATACTTACAAACCACCACTTGTCTCCAAAAAGCTTCCTTCTCTGTAAGATACCTCCAACAACCATTTCCCCAATAGGGCCTCATTAAATAGTTTTAAGTTTTCTAACATTCAGACCACCGACTTGAACCCTGGAACATACTTTCTCCCAATTCACTAGATGAAACTTAGGGTTTGTTTGGTAGCCTTCCGATTAATCCTCACTTGTATATCGGGGTAGTTTTGAGATTACAAATGTTAATCCCAATTTTTTTAGTGAGGGCACTAATAATACCACCCTCCCCTTGGTATTAATAGTGAGGGGATAATAACTTTATCTTTCTACCACCTATTGCTACCAAACATCTCCAATCTTTATCTGAAGCCGAAATCATAAAGAGGGACATAAAATAGGTTGGTAAATTAGAAAGAGTATTCTTAATTAAAACTAATCTCTCCCCCCCCCTCTTAAAAGAAGTTGATGCTTCCATCCTGCCAATCTTTGCTTGAATAGCTCAATCACCGAATTCCACATCGCCCTACTTTTCGACGATGCACCAATAGGAAGACCAAGGTAAGAGGCCGGAAGATATGCAGTTTTGCACCCAAAGAACGAAGCTAGATCCCCAACATTGTCCACAACCCCGATAGGAATAATCTCACTCTTGGAAATATTAACACGAAGTCCCGAAACTGCTTGAAAAAATAGAAGTACCAAACGAAGATATCTCAACTAAGATTTATCTGCTCCACAGAAAACCAGTGTATCATTAGCGAATAGAAGATGAGATACCGAAATCCCCCTCCCCTCTCCTTCCCACCTTAAAGCCACTTATAAAACCTCCCATCACTTCCTTTTCCAACATCCTACTAAGAGCCTCCATAACAACAATAAACAGTAACGGAGACAAGGGGTCTCCTTGCGTAACCCTCTCGAACTAGGAAAAAATCTCGATGTTTCCCATCACTAAAACAGAAAAGCGCACCGTCGAAATACAAAAGTGAATCCATTGAATCCATTTAAAACCAAACCCCATCCTTTCCAACATGTAAAGCAAAAAATCCCAGTTCACATGATCATAAGCTTTCTCAATATCCAGTTTGCACAACCCCGGAACTCCGCTTCTCAATCTGTCATCCACTACTTCATTGACGATTAAAGACGCATCCATAATCTGTCAATTCTTCACAAAAGCATGCTGCGACGTCGAAATAATCCTACCCATCACCCCTTTCAATCTTTAAGCAAGCACTTTGGAAATAAGCTTATAAACGCCACCAATTAAGCTAATCGGTCTGAAGTCTTTCAAGTTGGTCGCACCACGTTTTTTTGGAATTAAGGCTATGAAGGTAGCATTAAGACTTTTTTCGAACCTCAAACTAGAATGAAAATACTGGAACACCTCCATGACATCTCCCTTAACCACCTCCCAACAATGCTGAAAAAATGTCATAGAAAATTCATTGGGACCTAGAGCTTTATCACCCTCCATCTTTTGAAGCACCGCTGCCACTTCCTCAGTCGAGAAGGGAAGCTCCAACACTTCTGGTCGTTTGAACTGAGTCTATCGAAGACCATTCCATCCAGATTTGGCATCCAATCCCCACTTTCTTCATACAGTCGCCTTTAAAAATCTCAGATGCCTTCCTTAATCTCTGCCTCATCTTCCAGTAGCACACCATCAATCTGGACAGAACTAATCTGTTTTGCTGCTCCACGCATCTTTGCCATCCTATGGAAGAACTTTGTATTACTATCTCCTTCCTTAAGCCATTGCACCCAAGACTTTTGTTTCCAACAGATCTCCTCACGCATAAGAAGGCTTTTCAGCTCCCGTTTCAACTACGCCCTAATAGACTCCTCTTCCTCGTCCAGAGAACCATTCCCTGCTCTCTCCTCCAATCTGCAAATCTCATCCAAAATGGTTTTGATTTTAACCTCCACCTTACCGAAAACTTCTCTGTTCCAAACTTTTAAATCCTCCTTAAGCAGCTTCAATTTTCTAGCCATTCTGAAGCTTGGATCACCTACCACCAAATAAGAATCCCATCTAACCTTCATCCATTCCAAGAATACAGGCTCTTTTAACCACATAATATTCTCAAATCGAAAAGGAGATTTTTCTTTAGAGATACCACCGCACTCAAGAAGCAAGGGAACATGATCTGAAGATAGCCTTGGTAAACAAGACCAAGTAGAACCACTAAAGCAGCCCTCCCAATCCCCTGAGAGCAGGAATCTTGTCTATTCTCAAAAATTGTTGGCGCTCACCATTTCTAAACCACGTGAAATCACCTCCTCCCAAAGCGAGATCCACCAATTCCATTTCATTAATGAAATCATTAAACTCCATCATTTCTCTAGAATAAATCCGAGAACCAGACCGCTCGTGAGGAAATCTAACTGCATTAAAATCACCCCCTAATCCCCTATACACCACGGCACATCCCATCTAGCTTTAGTGCCCTTTAATTCAGCCCAAAAACTCTCCCTAGAAGCATTACTACACGGCCCATAAACCCCTGTAAAAAGCCAGTCCCTGTTATTGTCCAGTCTTTAACAGACACAAAACCGAGAAATCGCCCAGCGAAGAATCTACTTTTGACAGAACTCCTCTGTCCCACATGATAAGCACACCCCCAGCTGCTCCTACAGATCCTAAGTGAGCCCAATCGACCCCTCTGGCACTCCAAATACTATCAATAATACTGACATCGACCTTCTCCATTTTCGTTTCTTGAACAAACAACATGCGGTTTCCATCTCCTAACCAAACCTTTAATCAGAGTTCTTTTACTAGGATCATTAAGACCCCACACATTCCAGGAAACAATTCGTAGATGCATATTAAACAGTGTTTTTCCTCCTTCGATCCCCCCTGCCTGGTCCATGAACATATCAGCATTAAGACTGCTGAACAGTTGCTTAAGCTCCCTTTTACCCTTTTCCCTAATCTTGTTCAGTCTCTTACAACTATCTCCTCCTGTCGATCTCCACTTCTTCTCGATGTCCAGAAGTAAATCCAGTATCTGATCTTCAAATCCTGAACCAGACACCCCCAAAACTTTCCCTAAACCTTTAGATATCCTCATCCACCTCTTTATCTGTAATGTACGCCATTTCACAATTATCTTCAGGACATAAAATAGAAATTGGAGTACAGGAAATAGGTTCTCCTTCCTCCTCTGGCAGCTCCTCACAAAACGAAGAGGAAGCAAGCCCAAAAGTCCCATCGTGCGAAGGGTTCGCTTCCTGCTCCAGCCCTATCTCAATAGTCTGCAGAGCACCTACCACTACACCTTCTGCTGCCAACACCTCCTCTACAAAACAGCAATCCTCCGGCTTATCCCAGTTCCCACTACCTTGACGAAGGTCTCTCCCAAAAACCCATTCCAGAAAATCCCAAGATTCTGCCAATTCAGCATTCCCCACCTCTTCCTCTCTTGACCTTTCTTCGGCCAGAGAACTCGCGTCTATCATTAGCATCTCATTGAGAACCCCTACTTCTGCTCGCAATAACTCTTGGTCGTTATTGTTATGTCCACAACAGTCCACCTCTTCCTCACTTTCCGACTCAACATCAGTAAATGCTCCGTCAATAAACTGATCTGAAATATGCTGCTTCTCTGTTCCATTATATCTATCCCCTACTACATTCGCATCCCCGTTCACTATCGGTTCATCCGTCTGAGCTGCGATAGCTATTTGTTTACACAGGCACTTAATTAGCGACTCGTCTAGGTCCTTCTGAATTTCCCAGCTAATACCACCCTCTTCTCTCACAGGACTTGATGAGAGTCTTGAATCCTCCTTTGTTAACAGTTATTGTTCCTTGGTGACTGTATTGTAAACGTTCGAAACCACGCTGTCAACGAACTGGGTTGTATCAGTCTTCTTATTGGACTCCTTGACTTGTGAACACACAAAGATAGGAACTGCCTCCCCGACTGCCCACTCCTCTGGGCTTCAAGTCCTTCCACAAACTCTGAAGGAAATGGACCACTTAAGGTACCCACCCCCCCTTCTTGTGTACTCAGACCGCTATGGAAAAAACAGAAATAGGACTTCCAACAATCCCAACCTTAAGCCCACTGCTTTCCCCCAAGTTTTGGACCAGCTTTTCCAAGGAATGGCTGCCTCCTGCAACGATATCGTTTATGCTTGAATTTTTTACAACCCCTGTGCTTCTTACAGTCTCCTTTCCTTGGCCATTGACACGTGCCTTTTCTTTCCCCTGATCTTTCACCTCCCACAGTCGCACATGAGGCTCACTTGTCTTCTCCGCCCTATTCCTCCTCTTCCCAGATACGACTTTTTCCCCAACACAGTCATTCCTCCTCCACGTCCTACAAAAAGTCGCTGATTCTGCCCAGATGGGGACAACAAAAATCCTTTCACCCACTGTAATTTGCACCGTACCCGGAAGATTATCCTTGCACAGCACCAGAATTCTTGCCCATCTCAAATCCTTCCTCGAAATTGTATTTACATCTACACTAATGTAGCCACTACAAGCCTTTCCGATATCTTGAAACACCCGCGACCCCCACAAATGGAGTGGCAAACCTAGAGCCCGAACCCACACCATATCTTCTCGATGGCAGCAAAATTCAGGATTCCAGCAATCCAAAATAAGATCCAACAGCTTAAACTTCCAAACCTTATCTCCGCGAATCCGATTCGCTTCCACCTTCGAGGGAAACTCAAAGAGAAAGCATTTACCAAGCATATCCACTACTTCCAGACCCCCTGGTGTCTTCCATTTCTGGTCAACCCACTGTTGCAGCTCTCTTGTTTCCAGTTTAGGATAATCTAACAACCCAACACTCCCCACCAAGCACCTGTCCAAGAAGTCCACTGCTCCTCTGCAAGAATCCTCGTCCACCCAAAAATCTGCCTCCCCAGACTTAACTCCAGAGTTGTGAACCAAGTCAGGCGAAGGAGGGATCTCCGCCACCTCCTTAAAGGAATTAGGGGCTCTGTCAATCTGCTAAGTTTTTCTGCCACCATCACCCATCCCGAATTATCAGCACATTCGGGGAAGCATATCAAGCCTGATCTCCCAATTCCTCTCACAGAAATTTTCATGAACAAACCCGAGACATTCTCCTCCTTGGCCACAACTAATTCTTGACATTTCGCCTGTCTCTTCTTCCAGCAAAGACCTCTGAAAATAGAAAAACTTCCCAAGAGCTCACACACCCATTCGAACTCTACAGAAGAGAGGAAAACCATATGAGGTCTACCTCTGTATCTTTCCACTAACCGAAACTCTACTCGATCTTTGAAACAGCTCCTATAGAACTTTGATCGTCTTCCTACCACATTGAAATATCGTCCTATCCTCACCCAGAAACTCCTCCCTCTTCTTCATGCTTTCATGCTCTCATGCCACCCAACAAAAAAGCCGAAAAACCTACAGAAAACTACCGATGTCAGTACTATGCAGACACATCAAGAGACCTAATTATTCTTAGATTTCTAGCTGGGTTGAGATCCAAACACACTCGCTCACAGATGTTATCCGGAACTAGTGTTGGCTCTCGTGTTCTCTCGTGTGCTTCATGCCTCACTAGAATCCTCTCCAGTTGGCTGATAATATTGGTGATTCTTCAGCACTTGTGCAATTGTGAGTCAAATATCTCACCACCACCGAGGTCATGATACTGGTGGTCGTGGTGGTAGTGGTTGGTCTACTGGTCCTAGTAGAGGAGGTCGTGATAGTGGTGGTGGTGGTGGCAGTAGAGATAGGGAGAGAAGAGAGGTTCATAGTTGCTATTACTATGGGGATTCATGTAGTTGCTGTCTATGAGTTTGCGCGATATACGTCTTCTTCTTCTTCAAGTGTTACGTTTGTCGAGACAAACTGCATGTGCTTCTTCCTCTAATTGTAATGGGTTATTGACTCTGGTTCTTCTGACCATCCGAGTGGCAACATAGGTATTTTTTCTTCGTTCATTTCTTCTTCGACATTACCAAGAGTTACTGTAGCCAATGGGTCTATTGCTTCTGTTAAGGGGCAGGGTGATATTTCTCTCACATCCTTTCCTTCATTGTCCTCTGTATTATATATTCCTAGCTTTCCATTCAATTTATTGTCTATTAGCAAGTTCACCCATGATCATAATTGTGATGTCTAATTTTTTCCCACTTATTGTGTCTTTCAGGATCGTATGACAAAAAAGATTATTGGTAGAAGGTAGGAGTCTGGGGATTTTATTTTTATAAAGCTCCATCTATACATGTTGCGTGTTCAATTGCCTCTTTATCCCCGTTTCAAATCCACTGTCGATTGGGTCATCCGTCTATGTCGAGTCTCAATAAATTGTGTCTAGATTTTCATCTCTACCAGCTTTTGGATGTGCCGCTTATTAGTTTGCAAAGCACCATCGCATTTCATATATTCCTACGGTTAATAAATGGGCTCATGCCCATTTGATGGGGTCCATTCGGACATTTTGGGACTAGTCCTATTGTCTCGAAGTTAGGTTATAGGTATTTTGTTACTTTTGCGGATGATCATTCTCGTGTTACTTAGATTTATTTAATGTAACATCGTTCTAAGTTGTTTGATATGACTTATGTGTTCGGTGCTGAAATTAAAATTCAATTTGGTGTACCTGTCAAACTTCTTCATAGTGATAATGCACAAGAATATTTCTCTACGGTATACTCCAAATTTATGACAACTCATGGCATGCTCCACCAATCATCTTGTACTAATACACCTCAGCAAATTGCGGAGAGAAAAAATTGTCACCTCCTCGAGGTTGCCCGTGCTCTTTCTTTTCAGATACATGTCCCTAATTTTTTTGGGGGAGATGATTTGTTAACTTTATGTGTTCTGTTCTTTCGGGTGCATGGGCTTTGTTCATGATCATCGTCCTCATGTCATCAAGTTAGATCCTAAGGCACTCAAATGTATCTTTTTGGGTTATTCCCGTACTCAAAAAGAATATCGATGTTTTATCCTACATTCTAATATTCTACCAGTTGAGTCCGCTTCCGATGCGACTTTCTTATTTATCAAGTTGTAGAGACCGAGTCTTTCACTATTCACGAGATATCCCTTCCTCCTATTCGGCAAGTATACCCACGTCGCACGTGCTCTCAAGGGAATATGCCCCCTACTCCGAGTCGAGCCAGTCCTAATCTTGGCAGCTATAAAGGAGGAAATGAATGCCCTTACACACAATCAAACTTGTGATTTAGTTTCATTGCCAACATGTAAACATGCTATTGGGTACTATGTTGTTAAAGTTAATCCGGATGGTTCTTTGGCTCACCTTGTTGCAGAGGGGCATCCTCAGACATATGGCGTTGATTATACAAACACTTTTTCTCCGGTTGCTAAGCTTGCCTCTGTTCGTTTACTTATCTCTCTCGTTGTTTCTTCTCATTAGCTTCTTTATTAGTTTGATGTCAAAAATGCATTTGTTCATGGTGATTCACACGAAAAGGTTTACATGGAGCAACCTCCGGGGTTTATTGCTCAGGGGGAGTCTAGGTTGGTTTGCAGTCATTATATGGGTTAAAGCAATCTCCATGTGAGTGGTTTGGTGATCCCTCGTATTCCATCGATGATGTAGGAATTATTTTATTGGTTGTCTATGTGGATGATATTGTCATTACTAGAAGTAAGGTATTAGTACATTAAATGGGTTCCTTCAGGAAAGGTTTCAAACGAAGGATCTAGGTAATTTGAGGTACTTTCTAGGGATTGAGGTTGCCCGGTGCAAGCAAGGCATCTTCTTATCCCAGAAAAAGTATGTGTGTGACTTGTTGAGTGAAGGAGGCATGTTGGGAGCAAAGCCGTCTGAGATTCCTATGAATCTGAATACAAAACTTAAAAGAACAGAGGTAGATAGATACAACTCAACTCAACAGCTTTTTCCCAATCACTTGGGGTATGCTACATGAATCCTTTTCCAACATCTGTTTCGGTCCAATACAAGGTCATCACACACACCACACTCTTTTGTATCTATCTTTATTACAGGATGTAGATAGATGCAGTTGAATATACATATACCGTTCAATTTGCTGAATTCATAAGCAACACGAGTCATCTAAGAACATCTGCTGTGAAGCACCCTAAGCCTAAAGGGTTACTGGACCACTTTGGTTTAGAAAAATGCCAATTTACCATCTTCAAATTTTACAAAATGTACTTAATTTAAATTTAGGGGAAAAAAATATCCACTTACAGCCAAATGCTGGCTTCGCCACCGAATAAAAAAAGGAATATAGAATAAACAGTCAACTGTACTCAAAAAATTCTTAAGAAATTTCAGTCAAAATGTCCACTGCGCTAATTAAACAAACGCAAATCTCTAAGAAACTTACCCGAACAAAGGAAACGTTGCCAATTCGGAGAATTCGACCATTACGAATAGCCATTGAATCGGCAAATGGGTGAGAGGCGTCGCTAGTGTAAATGGTCCCATTCGTCACCACCAAGTCCGCCATCGCGGCTGCCGGAGACGACGGTTGCCGCTGTCTCCATTTCAACAAATCTGCAATCATCCCAATCGATTCAAATCAAAATTTATAAACCTCAATTATTCTCCCATACATTGAATCTAAAATTTTAAAAAAAAAAATAAATGACAATCAGGGAGCTTTGCAATTCGATGATTTACAGTGATTGTTGAGAAGAGGAAGGTAAGCTAAGGCGAGAAGAAGGATGATTGAGGCAGAGATGATAACCCTAAAATTCATGGCAACTACAAGTAGAGAGAGACTAGTAGACTAGTAGACTAGTAGACCAGTAGAGACTGTTCTTGCTTTTAGCTTTGTTGGTATCGCCATGGCGGCAATTTGATTACCATACCTTAATGAGCCCCACCCGCTACAACACATCACTTACTCAGGTGTGCATATCAATTTTTTTTTTTTTTGTTGTGCATATCAATTAATGCATCATATACATCAATTTAAAACTATGATTTTAATTATCTAATCCAATTTTATATCGTACTCAATTAATTAATACATCATAATACATCAATTTAAAACTACCAAATTTAATTTGTGTATCTCAATGCAACAATTCAAACCCCCAATTGATACATAGGACTGCAAATATTAATGCATCGTGTTGCAAATCATAATGAAACCAAATCTTTTTGTATCATCTTTTCGATACACAATCAACAAATTATTCAAATTTAATGCATCGTTCATGCATCTAAATTCAAATTGATGCATCACGATTTATAAATAATGCATTCTGATTCAAAATTTATGCATTCAAATTCAAAAATAATGTCCAACACGAACAAAATTTTATTTGGATATTTCATCGAACAATATACATGCATAAAATACAAAACACACAAAGTAAATATATTTTGAATCACGCATACAAACACAATAAAAAACAACAACAACAACAAAAAACAACATGGGATGAATAAGTAAAAAGAGTGAAAAGTTATTGTGATGAAGACATAATTATGTCGTAACCATTGTTCTTCTTCACCACCTAACTCCACTTTTTTTCATATTTGTTTTGCATCTTCTGTGAACGAATTCAACGGGGAGAAGAAAAAAACAGCGTTATTTGAACTTGAGTATTATAAGAACCATATTTTGAAAATGGATATTAGCAATTGATAAAAAAAAACAGATAAATTGAGAGAATAAATGTTTGAAAAAAGTACATGTCAACAATTTCTCCTAAAATTAAAGAGTCCATTAGAAATCTAAATAAAAATGGACTCATGATTGAAATTACTATTGAACAATTGACATTCAAAGTAAGTTATTATGTTTTTAATTCTTATTATGGTTATAGTAGATATTTTTATTTCAATTATTTTTTTCACATTTGTTACTACTCCCTCCGTTCTACATAAAGAGTCATTGTTTAAAAAGTAATATTTTTAAGAAAAATACATTGTTAGCAGTTAATTAGTAATAAAATGACACTTTCATACTTTAATTTTGAAATAATTGCGGGTCCGTCCACTTTTCAAAGTTTTTAGGGTAAAATTCTGACCGGCCTCTTTTCTAAAGTTTGTAACATTTCTAATCCACCTTTCTTTTTTTTCAATCGCAAAAGTCTATTTTTCAAAATATTTTTCGAAAATTTCATCGTCTCTTTCAACAACTCCGGCAAACACATTGGATTCAAAAATCACTATTGTTGCTCAACGAAACGGGGATCGATATGCTCGGTCATGTCGAGGGAGCAGCGCCCATTCGTGAGTTTTTTTCAAATCAGAAAAGGACACTTCTGAGGGCAAAAAGAATATGATACTCATAATGAACATGAGACGCGTTACGAAAATGAACCGCGATGCATCAAATTTTATATTGCGATACATCAATATTTGAATGGCGATTCATCAGTTTAATTGGGTGCATTGATTATTGAACCGCGATGCATCAATTTTATTGCATTAATTTTGCACCGCGATTCATCTGTTTAATTGTCTAGTCTATTTTTGCACCGCGATACATCATTGTTTGAATCGCAATACATCAATGTTTGTAACGCGATACATTAATCTGATATTTTTGCACCGCGATACAAAATCATAAAGAACCAAACCACGTCCTCCACCTTCTTCTATCTCTTCAATCGTAAGCCTTCTTCCTCATCTTCCTCCCCGCTTTCGTTTCTATTGAAAAATCTCAACCCAGCATAGATCCATTACAGTTTCGTATTTCATAAATCAAAAAAAAAATTGTTTACCTTTCGGAGGCGTTGCCCTCGAACCCCCTCGACCTAACCGGGTAGGTCAATCCCCGTTTCGTTGCGCAACAATAGTGATTTTCGGATCCAATGTGTTTGTCGGAGTAGTTAAAGGAGACGATGTCATTTTTCGAACAATATTTTGAAAAATGTACTTTTGCAATTGGAAAAAATAAAGGTAGACTAGAGAGTTACAAACTTTAGAAAAGAGACCGGTCGAAATTTTACCCAAAATTGTAAAATTGAATGGTGGACTATTTGCCCGAAACGAATGGGGTAATAAATAAGTAATTGCGTAGAAGGGTAAAAATTATGTGGTTACTAACTATTTACAAGAAGAAAAACTGTGAGTTTCAAATAAGTAGCTTCCCAAAAAATTGCATTTTAAGATTCCCAAAAGGGTGGGGATAACAACACCCTAAAAACCTATTTTATACCCCATTACTATCTACGCCCCACTCCATTCTCACTTCTTTCTCTACACCCCAGCTAAATACATATTATACTCTTTTCCCCAACCAACCTAATTAATAACCATCAAACCAGGTTAATTACCTACTTACCCTCCCACCAAAGGTAGACGACAACTCCTTCCTACACCCAGGCTTTGAACGCACAAACTCAAAAATTCCTCATGCGCGCAAACTCAAAAATTCAAAAAACTAACAATTACTCTCAGCCACTCTCAACAACAACAACAGCAAAACAACAACAACATCATCATCCACATTTTATGCAAACGAATCTGATTTCTTCAAGTTTTGAAAGACATCAACAATGTCTTCATCTATTTGTATAAATTTTCATCTTCTTCTACATTTAAATACTAGTTTTAGGTCTAATTAAAATATCAAGTGTATGAAATGCATGAATTTGTGTTGAATTTTCTTTAAAAAATACAAAAAATTTTGAAATTTTTTGACTGTAAAAACCCTGTTGTTCGGACCTAGTTTGATAAACACTCAATAGGTTGTTCATCTCAAGCTGGTCGAACACCCCATAGGTTGTTCATCTCAAGCTGGCCGAACACTAAATAGGGCGTTCATCTCACTCTGGTCGGACAATTAGTTGAGTGTTCATCCCACTCTAGCCGAACAGCCCACGGGTTGTTCATCTCACTCTGACCGAACTCTTCCTTAGATGTTCATCTCACACTGGCCGAAACTCAGACTGGGCACACTTTTCAGACTTTGATTTTCTTTTATTGGAACTATAACCTAATTATGATTTATTTTATTTGGTGTTTACAGGAAAAAAATTTAGAAACATTTATACAAGGAAAACGGTGACGACATCCGCTAGGAAAGAAATGGAACAAGCACGTCAACAAGAACATGAGCATGGGCATGGGCGGGGGCAGGTTCATGAGCAGGGACATGAAGATGAGCAGTTCCCGCAGACTTTTGAGCATGAGCATTTTCATCAGGGCCAGGAAGATGACCATTTTCAGCAGCCAGTTAAACCAGAACCATTTTTCAGTTTGAGCAGTCGTAGGGGCAGTTCCAACAGACTTTTAAGCAGGATCAGGATTCATTTTAGTTTGAGCAATCGCAAGGGCAGTTTCAGTAGACTTATGAGCCTCAGATTGAGCGCGGATTTCCTAGTGGTCTGTGTGATACATCGTTGTTGACTTCATATGAGTCACACGTAGCTACATATATTCTGGCTGGTAAAGAAGAGCGTGGTATTCTAAAATACCACAATCGCACACAGAAGTTGCTTAATTGGGTCATTCCTAATGGCGAAGCTTTAAGGGTCATTCGGGGTATGGTCAGGGTGCGCTAAGTCGACTAAGGAAGGTTTGCTATGCTGATGTGAATAAGGTGTTAGTTTCTGCTTTCGTGGAACGATGGCGTCTAGAGACTAACATTTTCCATATGTCTTTCGGGGAGATGACCATTACTTTAGACGATGTGTTTTGTCTACTCGGTCTTCCGATTGTGGGTGATCCATTATCTTGTGTTAGGGATGTCGATGCCGCATATGTGAGTCAAATGTTGGGAGTGTTACTTGAAGAGGTTTTTTAGGGCATGGGAAATAAGAGGGGGGTTTTGGTGACATTAAAGTGGCTGCATGTGAGGTTTAATAATGATGTTACATCTGAGGATGAGTTTAGGGTGGGTTGTGTTGTGTGGGTGTACTTCTTATTGGTCTTGGGTTACACGATATTTGCTGATAAGAGCGGGACCCGTGTACCTATTGCATACTTAGAGTGGCTTGAGGATCTTGAAAATCTAGATACTTATGCGTGGGGAACTGCCACCCTTGCATATTTATATTATATAGATAGCTAGGGCAAGCGTCTAGGTATAACACGAAGCAGATAGTTGGTTCCATGGCATTACTTGAGGTAATAATTATAATTATTTTTTACTTTTAATCTCTTAAAATGTATGTTTTATTGCATTTAGGCGTGGATCTACTTGCGATTTCCATATCTGAGACATCTACATAATGTTGATTACAAGTCCAGATACTCGCTTGAACATAGATGGATCCCGCAAGGGAATCAGGGACGACGCGCGGACCGTTTGTTGGCATCACATGAGCAGTTAGATAGACTGACGAGCCATGACGTGAGTATACATATTTTTCTATCAATTTCAATAACTTTTTAATATTAGGCTTCATATTGAAAGTTTTTTACTTTTTGTTGGTCTATTGTTTTAGGTTGACTGACTTCCTTTCGACAGTAAGGTCAGTAACCGGTTTGCATGGCATCGAATTGCCACGTATCTAGGATGCATACAGATGGGCTATACTGTCGAGCCATATCATCCAGACAGAGTCCTTCGAAAATTCGGGCATGTGCTAACGATTCCAAGGACAATCATTGCTTCGAACTACGGCCCTCGAGATAACTCGAAGGCCTTGCCCCTATGGCTTGGTTTTGCTAAGTACTGGTTGACGTCAGAGAGCCATCTCCTATCTGAAGAACGTCTTGGTAGGCATGCCCTTTCGTTCTTGGGATTGTGATCCTGGTTATTTAGACTGGTACCAGGAGCGTTCACATGTAGCCGTCCAGCCCCGTGGTAGACGATCCAGATACGTTAACACCACAACGACTGATGTCGTTGCAGCTGACTCAGATGATAAGATGTTGGGAGTTGTGAGGACTATGATTGATCCCACAGTGTGGCTTTGGAGATCTGGTAACTGGTCTATATTGTATGAGGAGCTGGGCTCATTACTTGATAGAGTTCACACATTTATAAACGGTCCACCTGATAACGCGAGACCATCTCATAGGAGGCAATAGTGTTATGGACTATGTTTATGTTTTTTTAATGTTATGACTTGTAAAATAGTTTTTAGTATTTTTTGTGGTTATAAATTTTTTAGCAAACCTTTCATGAATTCGTGTGGCTTGGTTTTAATGTTATTATCTTATTGAAGACTTTGTATAGCATATGATATATCATAGCAACATAAAAGAAACATTAGTAGAACCTCAATATCATACATAATTTAAATACACATAACCAAAGCATCATTAAAAAGAGATAATTAACCAAAATGGCACGTTCAAATGTATGTTTTTAATATAATACAATCAGAACTACTCCAAATGTATACTGTCAGAACTACCAACAACTCTAACTGTGCCTACAGATCCATTATATGAAAGTTGTTGATTAATATAAAGTAATTTCCACGCATTAGCAGACGACGAGCAATTATGGTCCAATATCCACGGCACGGCTGCTAATGGGTAACCATCACGTAAAAAAATCTACAAATAAATTGAGATGATGTCAATAAATAATTAAAACCAAATAATATGCCAACCAATAAAGTGATCAAATAAGTGAAGTAAAGCAATTGAAAGTGATCACCATTTACTCTTCCAATACAAATAACATGTCCATCATTTGGGGGTGCGGTCCTCAATGGTAAGTAAGTGAAACAATGTTTTTTATATCTAATATCATGAAAGCAATGTTGTAATACGATGCCACCAAATGACTCATATCATTTGCATCAAACCAATATGTCTTGGGAGCACTAATGTCGTTGTATTGGAGACTTGCGTTCACTTTAGTAACACGATTACGTTCTATTAAGACACGTGTGTACAACTCCTGGTTTGACATCAACTCCATCAACAAGTCTCCTCGAACCCTGCTCCAAGAGTCCTCATTTTTGTAGATAAACCCTGCTACGGCACGAAAACCGCAATGACCGTCACCAATGATATTCGTTGTACCCAATATGAAAGACTGAAATTCCTTCGGGAATTGCTGAACATAATTACCACTAGCTTTCCTGGCTCTCGTACGTGGTCGCACAACCTATTGAAAATTAAAACAAATTAAATTCATAATATATATATATATATATATATATATATATATATATATATATATATATATATATATATATATATATATATAGCAAACCGCGTATAGCAATCCTTGATCACAAGGGGAGCATCTATCTATCATCGACTCCACATGCTCAAACAAACTCAGATCACGCTTAGTTGATTTATCTTTTTTTACCATTGCATGTTTCTGACGACCACGAGTGTGAGCTTCATCCTGTGGAACAATCAAGGAGTTCGTTCTCGCCTCTTTCACCTCCATCAATCTTTTAATAATTAACAATTTTTCAGGCTCAGGAGTGTTCTCATAATATTCACGAATCTCATCATACGTGCTATTGAATCGATTGTCCATATCCAACTTTACTGAAACTTCAACATTCTTAGGAGTAGGTAACATATCTAATTTTCTCCAAAATGAATCAACCTGATCAAAGGGAATTGGACAGTCATTTCTCATATACTCAGCAATCTCATGACAACAGGACAGCCCTTGCAAAATGCCCTTGGCCCTCGAATTGGCATGCGACATGTCAAAAACATAAGCCTTCTCCAGGTTTGATAATCGACCAACAAATGAATGGCCATGCATGTGAGGGGCCTGGGCCTCGGCATGGTTATACAACCCACATTCAATCTGAAGTTCACATACTCCCTCACATAATTGTATGCCCTTCAAACGAAATGGACACCCACATTTCTTCGATCCATGTTTTCTCTTACTATTCTTTGTTACTTTACTCGAATCATCACCCTTTTTTTGATGAGGTTGCCCACCAAGTTCACAACCTAAAGTTAACCGAGGTCCTCTATTTGTCGTACCACTATCAGACCTAGTAATTACTATCACAAGCTCATTCTCCCTCCTGATTGTATGCACCCAATCAAACAAATCATCTTGAGATGAAAAATATGAGTGATTTACAAACGCATTACTGTAATCTATAACAATTTGTTGTTGAAGATGAATGATCGCATCAATTACATGACCAACGACATTGTACTCATTAGGAAACGTGTTTGCTTCCTGAAAAATAAGCAAAAAAAAAAAAAGTTAAAAATCCATGATTCTGCATTGTTCATTCACTGTCCGGCCAATGTGTTGATGAAGGTTCGTTCGGCCAGGATGAGATGAATAGAAGTGAGAATGTTCGGTCAGGCTGAGATGAACAGAGGTGAGCATGCTCGGTCAGGCTGAGATGAACAACAGTGAGAGTGTTCGGCCAGGATGAGATGAACATAAGTGATAGTGTTCGGCCAGAGTGTGGTGAACACTTTTAAGGCTATTCGCCCAGTGCCAGACGAACAACCTTAAGAGTGTTCATCATACCATAACCGAATAGCCGTAATACCTAGTTCGATTTTTTTTTTTTGACAAAAAACCAAATTTTAATTGAAGAAAGTGAAATAAATACTTACATTACCCGACCGCATTACTTCTTTAACATTCTTGTAATGTTATTTTTGACAATGTGATTATGTTTAAGGTTGGTTTTGAGAGAGTATTGAAAAAAAAAATTGGAAGAAGAAAAAACAATGAAAGTCCCGTAGCTCTCTGGATGTATTTGGGATTTGGGATTTGGGGTGCAAATATAACATAATGAGGTGTAGGGAGTATTATGTGTCTTTTACTATAAGTGCTCGTTTGTTGCAGCTTATTTGGAGTGGCTTTTGGCTTTTGGCTTTGAAAAGTCATATTTAAAGTGTTTGTTTCGAATTATAAGCCAAAAGCCAATAAGTAGATGCAACACTCTCTATGCATTGAAAAGCCAAAAGCCAAAAGCCAAAATTTTAAGCTTTTTGGTTTTTTTAAACATGAAGACAATTATTCATTAATAAATATTTGATTGTCTTCATTTCATCCTTTTATGAAATATACATAAAAATATGAATACTAATTTTCAAGTTTTTATTTTTAACAAATAATTATAAAGACTCATAGCGACTTTTCAGCAATTTGTAACAAATTATCATCAATCGGTAAAAGTCATTCATTCTGAACTTAAATTTATCGATCATAAGTCATAAGCCATCAGCCACAACAAACGAGCCATAAGTGTATTATAGCTATTTGAATGGGGTGTAATGCTTAAAAGGGCTTATTATGTCATTTCACTTAATGACATTTGTATAATTATTGCAAGTGGGGTGTAAAGATAAGTTTTTGGGGTGTGGTTATTCACACCCTTCCCAAAAACGTGAATAAAAAAGCCAAAATGAATATAAAAATTAAACACAAATTTATTTTAATATTCATGATACAAAAACATTATACTTGTTAAATGCAAGGTTGTGAATTTGATTACATATAATTAGCACATTCATGTACATACGAGCTAAACCCAGCTTAAGCATTACCTATACAATTTTAAGCGAGACCGCAACCAAGTTTGAGCTTGCTAAAATTGACACGAGCTAACAATTGTTAGATAGTAAAATTTATGAACTCTATTTTGATCTCCAAGACTCCAACCAAGATCAAGTATCATGTTTTTAATTTAAAAAAAACAAAAACAAAACAATTACAAACATTATGAAATACTCCCCCCATTTCACCCAAAGAGTCCTCATTTGAAAGAATAGATCTCCTGCAAGACCATCTTACGAATCTTAATTCGTAAGACGAAATCCAATTCTCTTACGGCTCAACCAACAAATACATGATGGATTGAATAAAAAGGATCCGTCATACAAAAAATATTCGTAAGACCGTCTTACATAAGTTTTTGCCAATTCTGAAAAATCTAATAATTAAGAGATATATTAATGTGATTGCAGTTGATCATAATTAGAAAAATACATAATAACAACTAATGTGCTCAGAACACCAACAGAAAGTAAAAATAAAAGATTATGAAAATTATGAACATAATTTTTGAAAATATACTATTTACGTAAAATATTTCAAAATACTTAGAACGGAGGGAGTATTATATAGGTTAAAACATGGAAGTGAGACACTTTCTTTTTTGGGTAAACCAAAATAGAAAGTATGTCCTTTTCTTGGGGAGCAGAAGTCTCTCTCTCTCTCTCTCTCTCTCTCTCTCTCTCACACACACACACACACACGTATGCTTGTGGGCTGTATTAACAAACACAAATAAGAACTGCCCCTACTACTGCTCATATAACTGAAAAAATGGACAGTTATCAGCTGATGTATTCACTTTCTATAGACGGATTACAGGCATCTGCTTTGTATACACAAATCAAGCAGCAGATGGACACTAATAGCTAACTAAACCCATCTCCAAGCAAAAAACTGCACAATTCTGTCCAAATTTCATAAATTTAATGCCTAAACCTACATTAAGACTACGAACCCCAACCCGAACGAGGAGTCCCAGCTTCTTCCGGAGCCGGCGTAGATCCACTATTCCAACCGGACTGAGGTGTCCCGGCATCCTCTTGGCCCACAGCTGAAGATCCACTGTTCCACCCACCCCAACCAGACTTAGGTGTACCAGCATCCTCTTGGCCCACAGCTGTAGATCCACTATTCCATCCGCTCCAACCAGAGCGAGGTGTACCAGCATCCTCTTGGCCTACAGCTGTAAATCCACTATTCCTTCCACCCCGGGGTCCCCTAGCATCATCTGGGCCAGAGCTACGGTCCTTGTTCCAACCGGGCCGAGGTTGAGGCTTTCTGAAGTACTTGGGCATGAAGACCTCTACCTTGTCAGGGTACTTCTCCCTAATGAAATTCTCCAGGCATTTCCGGTAGGAAAAGTCTTCCTTGCGCCCATCCGTGGAAACAATATACAAGCACCGGCTTTCCTGAAAGCTGCTGTGCTTGTTGACCTATCAAATCAATAAATTTAAGTATTACTTAAATAAGATCAAAACTAGTATCATTTAAACAGGTATTGGATGCAAAATATGCAGATGACAGGCAGACGTCAAAACAAGTAAATGATAAAAGAACCATACAAGAACTAGAGCAGAAAAGGGCAAGGAAATGCAGCGCATAGAAGGTTTTGCTACTATTCATCAGAAATTATGAATTGCAAAAAGACTCGGCTGCCACCACCAATCCTTTCACCTTATTAATAACCCAACTTTTAACATGCTTACGTACGCATCCTAACAAATATCATAGATTAGCTTATGGTTGTTTGATAAACAGGAAAAGGATAGCAAAGAGGCAAGTAAAGATTGAAAAGTGAATATCTCCTAAATTATTTCATCCCGAACACCAGTGAAAAATCAGCAGATATGATCAGGTGGAAACATTTCCCAATTTAAAGTGGGAATATCTAAAATAGTAAAATGCATGAAACTGGTCATTGATTAGTCATGAACGAAACCAACTTGCACCCCATTTTTACCACATGCACGCAAAAGAAGATCTACTACTTCAGTTAAAATTCTGTCTAAAACCCCAAGAAAAGCATTAATAATCTCAAAATAACCTGCTGCCAGTTTGAATGTCACATCTCAAACCTACAATAGCATGTGCCTCGCTGAAGCCCACTGTTAGACCAACCAATTAGACCACTGTTAGGAATGCTGTTTACTTCCATCCTTTTTAATTCATCTCTTTTTAATTTAACTACTCTCCATTGAGCAGTGACTTCCTTTCCCTCTCTGGTCAAATCTTTGTACTTCAATTCATAATATTTTTCTCCACAAAAAATGTAGGTTTAGGGGTATATAAACTATGACGAACTCGATAGCTAAAAGCAGATGATCAAATCACTCATAGCAAATTATTGAAAACCAAATAGCAAGATGCCAATGATGACCTAATTAGTTAAAGTCCAATGGAGCAATAAGCTCACTATTCAAAAGACATTATGAACAACATCCCTAGGCTGAAATGAACACTAAGGGTGTGTTGGGCTTTGCAATTTTGGTGATTTTGGTTTTGTGATTTTAGGTTTTTTTTTTTTTTGTTGTTGTAATGATTGAAGGAAAAGTAGTAAAGAGATGGAGAGAAAGCTGGTGCGACCAAGAGTGGGAAAGTCCAAAATCTGGGTGAGTTTGGCTTCGCAGTTTTTGTGATTTGTTTTTTTTTAAAAGAATGATTGAAGAAAAGGTAAAGGAAATGAGATTTGTAATAATGATAACATTTAAAGGTTCTAACACTGATGCTCAGCAAATCATACAAAATATGTTAAGTAAAATCCACGTTAGAATTTTGACAGGTATGTGACTGCAATCAGATCCAAGTATTCATTCTGTTGTTCACTTTATGCGAATAAACCAGTTGCTCTTTGGATACCTTAACATGATGCCAATCAAAATTGCAGTCAGAGTCAAGGTTTGAATTGAATGATATATACATACATATATATAAGCCTATCCATGTGCATGATAAAGCTCCAAGATAAACCTACAATAACTTCAATTAATAAACCAAAGTGTCCAGTACCCAATGAAACATGAGTCTGCTGACATACCATGACATAATCAATTCCAGTACCCATCTTTTGCTCTTTATCTGGATGGTACTTGAAGACATTCTCCAGAATGTACGACTGGTCATCAGCAGACAATGGATCTCCATCGTTGTACCTTCACACAGGCACTACTTGGTCAGCTTTATGATTCATATTCTAATGCCCATTCTCCAATACAAAAATGAGAAATTAATAAGTAAACTAAAAATCATTAAAAGACTTTGCCTTTTATTGGCAGAAAGTAGCTTCCATTTAAGTCATCTGGTTATTAACAATAACAGTGGACAGGTTAACTCTTGTAATTTATAGGCAGAGATCAATGAGATTACCCAGTCTGATGCATGATTCTTCTGAGGGATTGCATGATTGGTTCAACATCTGACAGAACATCTTGCTCCTCGGCTGTGAATATGTCCAGACGCTGCCTTGTTGCAGTAAAAGGTCCGCTTGCTTTTGGACCATCATTTGACCCTCCAATAGGCCTTGATGGTCGGTCTCTCTTGTTCTTCCAATCTCCAGCATTTGAAGAACCCCAACCATCCTTCTTCTTCCATCCAGTCTCATCAGCTTTTTCCTCAACCTTCTTACCCCAACCCCACCCTGACTTGTCATTACCTTTTTCAGGGTTTACTGAGCCCCAATTACTAGACCTAGAAGAGTCTTCGTTCTTTCTTTCGCTCCACCCTTCAGCAGTCTTAGGACCCAAATCACCTTCAGGTTCTTGCTGGGACTGCCTATCCTCTTTCAACATAGGAGCATCAGAGCTTTCATCCTTCCTACCCCAAGAAGGCAATGAAATCGGCTGATCACTATCTTTCTTAGAAGCTATTGCACCCCAATCCGAAGATCTTGAAACTTCTTGTCCCCAAACACTAGATTTTGGCCCTGCTGTACTGGCCCCGGCATTCTGTTTTTTGTCGCCTGCCCATTTGTCATTGTCATTCTTGCTATTCCAGGAACTTCCTTCAGCTTCTTTAGCCTTGTTGCCCCAAGAAGTTCCCCGTGATGCTGGCGGGTCAGGATTTTTCTCAGATTCCACTGCAGTCCAACCAGTGGATCTAGAAGGTTCTTCCTTTGACCACCCACTTGATACTGGTTTTTCTGTACCAGCACCCACATTCTGCATTTTGTCTATCACCTGCTCCCAGCCACCACTTGACTCAACATTTTTCTTAGATCCCACTGCAGCCCAACCACTTGTCTGATCAGTTCGGTCCACCTGAGGTTGGCTGTCCTTGTTCCAGCCACCACTGGACTCAACATTTTTCTTCAATCCCACTGCAGCCCAACCACTTGTCTGCTCAGTTCGGTCCACCTGAGATCGGCTGTCCTTGTTCCAGCCACCACTGGACTCTACATTTTTCTTTGATCCCCCTGCAGCCCAACCACTTGTCTGCTCAGTTCGATCCACCTGAGGTCGGCTGTCCTTGTTCCAGCCACCACTGGACTCAACATTTTTCTTAGATCCCCCTGCAGCCCAACCACTTGTCTGCTCAGTTCGGTCCACCTTAGGTTGGCTGTCCTTGTTCCAGCCACCACCGGACTCAACATTTTTCTTAGATCCCCCTGCAGCCCAACCACTTGTCTGCTCAGTTCGGTCCACGTGAGGTTGGCTGTCCTTGTTCCAGCTAATTTCATTAACTTCACCAACTTTTTTCCCCCATGGAGTACTTGACCCAGGATGATCAATATCTTTTGCAGATTCGGTCCTTCCCCAACCAGTGGATCTTGAAGGTTCTTCCTTTGACCACCCACTAGATACTGGTTTTTCTGTACCAGCCCCCGCGTTCTGCATTTTGTTAACCACCCGCTCCCAGCCACCACTGGACTCAACATTTGAAGATGGGAATTTGTCCCAGTTCGATTCACTGGTTCGGTTATCATTGATATTATGATTTTCTAAATCAAAATCAAAATCTGCAGTATCTTCGAAAACTGGCTTGTCTACACTAGCATTATGTTCAGGTGACAGGCCCACATTATCAGTTTCCATATCGAAACTATCAACTTCACCACCAAGACATGCACTGTCAGTTTCTTCTACCGAGCCACTCCGCACCAAATGCAGAAAGTTGTAAACATCAATTCCCTCTTTTTGATTCAATTCAACCTATCAAAAGACACCAATATTACACGGGTCTTAACAGAAGTACACAGAGGAAAGAAATACATAAAACAAATAATAGCCCTTACCAGCTACCAAGGCTTCTGAAACTAAAAAACCAGATAAAGATGAAAACAGTAGATACCTCTCTTGTGTCCCAAAGAACATCAAATCGGGAGCCTGTACCAACGGCTACATGTTTACCCCAAGAACAGGAGGCCACAATGCTAGACAGAGCATCTGAGTGGCACTTCTCCGCAGCCCTTTCAAAGCATTTTTTTGGTGTCTTCATAGAGAGATAAATATGAAAAATTCATTATCAAGAACAAAAAACTCATTCTAATCCAAAAGGCAAAACAAAAAAGAATGTTACAAAAGTAAGGCTCTTACAAACAATGTCGCTTCAGTGAATGGTACTT
This sequence comes from Codonopsis lanceolata, assembly GCA_013146195.2. Lineage (NCBI taxonomy): Eukaryota > Viridiplantae > Streptophyta > Magnoliopsida > Asterales > Campanulaceae > Codonopsis > Codonopsis lanceolata. The sequence continues at coordinate 92,795,543 of CM028383.1, forward strand.
GGACATTAAGTGTTCGAGATAATGCCTTTATACCACCAGAATTGAAACCAACCAAGTTCCCTGCACACGTCATACTATTGGCCAACAGAATCAGGTGATCTTTGAGCACGCCTTTTGTTACCATCGAAACTGACGTGAAGAGGCGCTACAAAGTAATTCAGAAATTTGGTAGGCTTTAGAAAGATAATGCACATAAAAACTATCAATAAATGAAATTTCTATCTCAGGTCATCCAATGCACAATGTGTTGCACCTATAATATAGCAAGCAAATTAGTAATCCTCAAAATGATACTCCCTCCGTTCCACTCAAAGAGTCCCCATTTGAAAAGTCTAATTATTAAGGGATATATTAATGCCATTAAAGTTGGTCATAATTACAAAAATAGTTAAGCACAAAAAATGTGGTTACAACACAAGTGGAGGGCAAAGATGAAATGTTATAGAAATTGTAAACATAATTTTTGAAAGTGGACTTTTAGAGTGAAACATCTCAAAATAGTATAGTGGACTCTTTGCCTGGAACGGAGGGAGTATATGAGCATAACTGATAAAGCAGAATTAAGCAGAAGACAAGCTCCAATGTAACCACATGGAAGGGTAAATAAAACAACGTATAAAAGAAAAGAGCCAAGAAAATACACCTTAGTGCCCTCATTCTACAGAGCTGTCACTTGGCAGGAAATATGCAACTTTCAAATTTTGTTGCACTGAAACGTAATCATCACAGTATTGTTGAAATTCTGGGAATGATTGTATAATAATGAACATGTGCATGCGATGTGTCCCACTACCAGTTTATGTCAAACTTAGAGCACACATGAATAAGACAGCAATCACCGACCTAAAGAGAGTTGTGGTAGTCAGGAGACCTAGCTCAACTCAAAGGAGCAAATTAGGCATGAACCAAAATGGTTGGAATCCTAATATCTATATTCCATTTCCTTTAGTAGCCTATACATATTCAGTAATGGGATTTCTGACCTGTTTTATGCCTCAACGTTAGCTTCTTGGTGGGAAGTCAAGCTTGAATTTGATTTGGAAGACACTTGGCTTGGTACAGCCCCTATCTCTACTCTTCATTCAAGATTTACTCCAATATCAACCTTTCATGATGCTTCTTTCTAATTTCATAATTCAGAAAGGTGATAGTCTCTTGGGAATTTCACTTCTTTACTAAATATAAATCATAGTTAGTTGATTTTGTAGCCCCACTTGGTTCACATCGTTACTATTATAAAGCGGGAGAGCTCAAAATGAAGCCCTGTCAAGCTTTTATGACTTGTCCAAATTTCCCCTAATTTTAGTCATTAATTACCACCAGTAAAATAACTAATTATACTCCTAACTCTACTCAATAATTATCGATCACAATTAAGAGCTATCCGCTACATTAATAACTACCCACTTTTTCCTATCAAAAGCTTTTGAAACCATTAAATATTAAATACTTTTTTTAATCAAAACGAAATTATACATTTCAAATAACAAAATAAGAAATTAATCATGCACACACATCTAGTGCGCCAATTTACTTTGTTATAATTTTAATCTATATATATGAGTCCTGATAAATGGGTTTGATCCTAAAATCCTAACCCTAGAGGGATTTTTTCTTATAGATCCTTTCTGGTCTTCCTCATTCTCTGTAAATGTCTGGCTATTTTTCAGACGGTAGTTTCCATTTGGAAACCAAAGGTTGCTTTAAGAACTTCTGCTTCTTTTTCCCATGTTTTTTCACTAGCTTTTTAGTGAACTTCTTATCTACTTTGTACATTTTGCTCTCTCGAATAAATAAAACTTCTTTCATATCATGCATTGAGAATTACAAAACTGAATAAGAATCAAACCATAAGATTGGGGACAACAGCAAAAAAGATAGCCCAGCGTATCTAATATGTTTAAAAAAAAAAAAAGCCTAAGAGATGGGAGAGATGGCAAGGGCACTCAGGCAAAGGTTCCAATCCCCATAACAACAAGGGGTCACACTTATCTATCAAATATATATATATATATATATATATATATATTTATTTATTTAATTGTTATTTGATCTGAAGTTAAAAACATCATATCTAAAATTTATTTGTCCATTTTCATCGGATTCTTTTTTGAAAAAGTGGAGATAGGTCATATTTTAAAAAGTGGAGATCTGTAGTTTATTTGTCCAAATCTTGAACATACACATAACTTTAAATCCAAAATAAATTTAAAATATGTGCTTAAAATGGATCCGATAGATCTTAGTTTCCACTTTTTAAAACCCTTTTTTAGAGGAGTAGAAGTAGATCTGATAAATACTTGGCTACAATTGTAAGATCTGTATTTTTTCCAAGTACTTGATAAAATTAAGCACTCATAATTTTAAAATAATGGAAATATATAGATTTAAATGATACAATAACTCGCAAAATTAAATTTAACATAAAAAAAAAGGAAGTTTAACACACATATCAATGAAATGGTAGAATTTACGTAACATTAGGGTTTCTTGGGGGCAGATTGAGTATAACTTCAATACTTATTTTTGTGGTCTATTATTATGTAACAATAATTAGGAAAGTAATACTAATATTGTGTAGATCATTTTCGGGCAACGTTAAAATTAAAACTAAGCTCAATATGTGTCAAAATTAAAACACAACTCAATGTGTTAAAACTTAATTTCAGCCAGGTAAAAACATAGCAAATTTAGAAATGATTAAATTTTCATCCACTGGAAATATATAATCTTTTTTACACAAGCAACATTTGGATCACGACACGTCGCCACATGTATCGCTTTGTCTAGGGTTATTAATTCTTAAAGCCTTCAAATTTTGTTATATGATAGTGATAGTTGTTATAGTTTTACATATTATACGAACGACAAATGTTGTATATAAAGAAACATTCCAAAATTTATTCTAAATTTTTCAAATTTATGTAATTTTCTATCTTTAATTTTACTGTTTATTATTTTTTGTTTATTTATGCATATTGAAAATTTTAATGGTGTATTGAGTATATGATTTTATACTCATGTACAAACCATGCAACGCACGGATGCATCACTAGTAAGAATCAAACCATAAGATTGGGGACAACAGCAAAAAAGATAGCCCAGCATATCTAATATGTTAAAAAAAAAGCCAAGGGATGGGAGAGATGGCAAGGGCACTCAGGCAAAGGTTCCAATCCCCATAACAACAAAGGGTCACACTTATCTATCAAAAATATTTTTTATTTTTTTTTGATAAGTAAAGATAGTATTAATGGCGCCTATATATATATGTTTAAAAACACACGGTTTTCTTTAAGAAAACATAGTTTGGTGAAGATCTAACTTTAAAACACACCATTGCACCAGTGATATACTGAAAGACGTCACACCTTAGTGAAACAAACTATAGGCTAAATGATGAACGTGATATCATCCTTTTTGAGCAAAAAGCTCCTTTCCTAAGACTAGCAAAGTTAAAATGTAAATTGACCACCCTAAGCTTGTATAGCTACATACAAATAATTTTGAACAAGGGCAAATAAAATTTGTACATTGTTTACTTCAAATACTAGCACACATTATCTCACTCGTCTTGAGAACCGGGTTTGCATCATAGGAACCTCAATTAGTATAGAACATGATGAGCGAAATTTTTCACTTGATTCTAAACCTACACAGATTTTAAGTAGTGTAATGATCATTTGCTTAAAATTATAATTAAAAAACAAAACTTAGGTGTTTTCTCAAATTGAAGAAGAGTTGTATTTAATCATACATTCATACTTTGGACCTTATTCGAAGCAATTAGGGATTGATTCACAGACATGTATCCAATTCAGTTTTCTAGCAGATTTGCACGTACAATTTGATCAAGGGAACCATGATTGAAACGTACAGTTCAAACTGTGAATCATATTTTTTATCTATTTATTTATTTTGAAAGTATGTGAATCGTATCACTTTAACAACAATTACGAGAAGCTAAATCATCTAACTGGGAGTGGCTTTGATGATCAAATCACAATTAAAACAAGGCATAACCAATAATCATGGCTTAATATACTTATAATGAGAAAGAGCAGAAAATTAAAACTAAAAACTAGGCATTCAGATTTCTGACACCCGTCACACCCCAAAACTTTTCTTCGCGAAAATTTCTTTATTAAAAAAAATTATCATTGGAAAGATGACTCCGAGAAGCAGAGCACATTTAATAATAAGTATCCCTACTTCACACCAGTATGAGGGATGCTTGTACAATCATATTCCATGTAGAGTGAGTGTGTTTGTGAGATATACATACATATATACGAATATGGGCGAGAGAGAGATCAGATGCATACCTGAACAGCTTGCTCAAAAGCACAAGAAATCCCCAGCAGATCCTGAACTTGCTTTATTGCATATGGTATGGAACGCCTTGTGTCAATCAAATGAATAACAGGAAGACATGAGTCCAACACTGTCCTCCACGCATCTCCTGTTTTCTTTACCGCTTCTTTCTCAAGAACAACATCAAGGGCCAATTCACCTTTTTGATTTTTGCTGGGATTTCTGATCCAAGTTGTTGTTTCAGGACTGATCCAAATTATATTTGCTTCTCGAACTCGCGGATCACCTATTTATTCAGGAGATTCACGTCATTTTGTAGGTTCTCTTCAAAGAGTACATAGCAAAACGAACAGACGAAAAATTCGCAGAATTTTCCTCCAAATATTGAAAGAATTTCAGAATATTGACTTAAGGCAAACATTGAAAACAACAAAAAGAGGTGAAGGAGACTCAGAAAAGGACTAAATCTCTACACATAAGTTCGCAAAATCTTATGAAAGCTTATAAACTTTAATGAGGAATACAGATGTTTCAAGAACAAAAAAAGAAAAGCAAAACATTAACTTCTAATACAAAGAAGTGGAGTCAAAATAAGTCAACAGCAACGACAATGATGACACTTGAAACGGACACGAAATATAATAACTTTCAGAAATAATGACAACTTTGCTGCCCTCATAATGACGCAGCTGGAGCAGACCATTGGTAGCAGAGGCTTCGATGCGAGGACTCTCACATGAGAATGTTGAACGAACTCCATATCCTTCTCATTGTACACACACACACACATATTTGGGTCTTGATGCCATGAAAAATTCAATAAAAAGTGGGATTTGTCAAATGAATATTTTTAGGAGTGGATTTCATAATTTTGTACAAGCCAAACTTTTCAATCTCGAAACCCCATGTTCATCACTAGACAAAATATGGAAATTCCTAATTTTGCACAAGCCAAACGGGGGGAATTGGGAGACTTCATAAATCCCCTCCCAAATAGAAATCCATCTCCAAACACCTAAACCAAATGCACACTAGAAATAAAACTGAAAAATATAAATCTTCAGTAATGAGTAGCATTCTCTTTCATTACAGTTTCTTCCTAAAAAGATTATAAGATGTTTACCACTCAAATGTTCCACTTCAATAATTAGCATTCAGATAAGATTACATGGCAAACAGAAAAGAAATGAAAAAATAAGATTAATCACAATCCAGAAACATGTTCTAAAACATGGAGTTAAGCAACAAGAATCAATATTTACCTTTTATTATTGTTTCCAAGAGAACTGGGCAAACTGTGTCAGCAAAAATATGAGAAATCCTCTCTAAATGAATACCACTCGTTTCTTCCCAAAAGAACTTCAAGCATGGACACCAATTGTTTTCAGATGACTGGTGAAAAGAGCATTCACTGCAGAGAAGGAAAGTCCATGGATGAGGCCATTAATATTACAAAGTTCCAAGGAACAGATGACTAGAGCGACGAGAAGCTAAAAATGTAAGTGCTAAGAAAAAACAGACATCCAAAAGGAATGTCATCAGCTTCCTACAAACAAACAGCGCACGAAACGTAAAATTACAGCTGGAACTTCATGACATATTCATGCTAAATGTATGTGTGTGGGTATACTTTTGGAGACGTGTCTATATGTTACAGGAAAACAAATTAGAACCAACTTAAAAGGAGCTCGCATTAAACATGATTTTACTGTATTATTCACATGATTAAACTGCATAATCCAACTCTAATACTTCATTAAAATGTGAAATGGATATCAATTTGTGAATTCAACTCAAATGGGACTACAATAAAATTGGCAGTTTACTATTCCAATATATTTTCAGTTTAAGTTTTTTAAAAGGGAAAATTACCCAAATAGTCCTTGTGCTCTACGACTTTTTGGGGATTGGTCCCTAAACTGATTTTTTTCGAAAATTAGGTCCTTTTACCGAGCACATTTTACATAGTTAGTTCTTCCGTCCAACTTCCTCCAAATGCGTCAATTTTTTTCCGTTAAGTGTGCACATGTGACTTTCACGTGCATAAGTCCAAGGCTAAAATGGGTATTTCAACTAAAAATAGTATGTCCTTCTTCCTCCCACTCACACGCATTGCTATTCCCCTCTATCTAAACAAACCCAATCAAGGTTCTTCGTATTTTTCTTCAATTTTATGCTCAAGTTGAAGTAGTCTTTCTTCTCAAACCAAGTATTCTCGAGATTCCATTTTCCACCATACACAGCTTCCTTTTCAAGAATGAATGAGAATGGGTCAACCATCGATTTTAGATCTGGATTCGTTGATGAAAGGTTTGGGTTTTGTTGATTCAGATTTGATTTTATTTATTTTAGATCTGGGTTCGTTGATGAATGCCGGCACATGATTTCTTTTGAATTCCTTTGCATGGTGATTACTCTCCTTCGTCACCTCTGCCGTCGTCTCTTCACCCTCCCGCAATGTCCAAAGCCACCCACCACCGTCTTCTTCTTCATGGATTTTAGATATGGGTTTGTTGATGAATGGTTTTGTTGATTTAGATCTGGAAAGTTACAGTTATCTGTTCCAGCAGCCATTAGGCCATATCCAAGTTGGGACACAATGGTTTTGTTGATGAATGGTTTGTTGATGAATGGTTTTGTTGATTTAGATCTGGAAAGTTACAGTTATCTGTTCCAGCAGCCATTAGGCCATATCCAAGTTGGGACACAAATAATTAAAAAATGAGGAGAGAGAAGAAGAAAAAATAAGAACAGGGAGATAAAGCATTGTTGGAAAGGCAATTCCTTGAGGGAATGAATTGACGGAGGCAGTGAGAGCTAGGGATGCCATCGTCTCGAACGATGGCGTTTCTGTTTTGTGGTGGTGGCATCTTTGTGTGTGTGTGGCATTTTCTTAAAGATTCGATGGTGGTGGCCGTGGTGGACAGATGGGGGGGGGGATTGGGATGGAGAAGAAAGGTGTGTGAAAATTGCATCAATGCCCTTGTATCAAGTATTAAAAAAATAAAAATATTATGGGTATTTTTGTCTATTCCAAATAAAATAGTGCATGGACTAATTTATCCTTGAACAAATTCACGTGACAGGCACGCGTGGGCACTAAAACAGAAAAAAAATGACGGATTTGGAGGAGAATGCACGGAAGGACTAACTGTGTTCAACGTGCTCATTACACGAACTTTATTTTAAGAAAATCAGTTTAGGGACCAATCCCGAAAAGATCGTAGAGCACAGGGACTATTTGAGTAATTTGCCCTTTTTAAAATGAGAAGAAACAATCTTCATCCATTACCAAAAAGCTAAAGCTGTCATGGCAACTATTAACATGATGCCAGCCTTTAATTATCCTTCATAATCCATAATGAACTAAAAACTTGGACTTGTATATTGCAAAACGATAATTCTTTTGAAGGAAAACAGCGTACAATTTTGTGGACAAGGAGTCCACCTGGCCACAAATGTGGGAAAAAGAACACAAAATAAAGCTGCATGTGCATCGCTCAAGATATCAAATAAGGAGGCTCCACCAAAAAAACCAGCTTTTTGACCCAGAGTAGCTAGAAAAAACATTCTATCCCAAAGGAGATTGAAACTTGTACCCTTGGAACCATAAACGTGAGTTAGTGAATTGAGCCAGACAATAGGGTCAGCTATGAGTGTGTGTGTGTGTGTGTGTGTGTGAGTGCACGCACACAATATTTGTCGGTCAAGTATTATGTAATTGTGAAAAATAAGAAGCATACATGATTATGGAGATAGCTTTCTTCTTTCTGCTGAAATGCTATGGACATCACACACAATGATGAAAAGAACTCAAAAGTCTCGGAACTCAGACCTTGTCTTAGCCGCAGTTAACTGCTATTTTGTCCTAGACGATCCTTAGAAGCATAAGGCCCTTCGCATTTTACAAGTCCGTCTTTCTTCCAGGAGCTCATCCTCCGTTCCCAATAGTCGTGCTAATTCTAATAGGATTCAGGATTCAGGATTCAAATAGAAATAAGAAATTCCTTGAGGGAGGAGACAGCAATCCGTGGGCAGGCTGAAGTAGCCGACAGCCATAAACGACCGAGCAGCAAAGAGAAAAAGGACCAACGACGAGATTTTGATGAAGAAGAAAGAGGGGAGTATGCAGCAGGTGTGAAAAGTTTGTAATTGTCAGCTACTGCTGTCAACATTCATGTTCTCGGAACTGCTAGTTGTAAGAAATTTTTACAAATACACATGTAAATTGTTTTCACAATTATACAAGGACACAGCTTCAATTAACATAAATAGCTACATATCAAGCGAAGTTAAGACTAATCTGAAGAAAATTTAGAATTACTCCCCCACTGGGGGAAAAAAAGAAAAAAAATATGAAACAACACATCTCCCTAAATTCCTAATTTTATCAGTTGCAATTTTAAACAAAACACATGATGCCAATTGCAATCTTCATCTTGCTCAGCACCAATCACCCACCTCCCTCCGTCTGTTCAACTGCTTCCTTGACAACCTCACCCCAGTCCAGCCAATAGCACATCCCCCGCGCCAACACCCATTCTCATGACTACCCATTGCCCACCAACTTACTACATTAATCCGATAGCTACCTCCCACCCAAACCTTAGTTGTTTTCACCAGAAAATGTGTGAAAGGAGGACATCTAGATAAAAAGCGACGGAAGGAGATAGGCAAATAAGTTGAAGCAACATATCATATTCGAAGCCTTTCAGGACTCCTAATCTCTTACATACTAGTTTGTTTTTTTCCATCAATTTTTCTTGTTGTTATAATTTGTTTTCTGCTAGCAGGAGCTTCTTTACATTTTGTATTTCATTTTTTATAACTCCATTTTCTCCCTCTTCAATTCTCCTATATGTAGCATGAAGTTTGGTTCCTGGAGTTTCAACATTGACTTGACTGACAATAGTTTTTTTTTATTTTTACCCATTGAATCTAGTCACGCGTAACGCATCACAGCTTTTGGGATGGAAGATGTAAAGGGGATGAAGGGACTAACATAAAACAAAATGAACAGACTAATTTGAAGCTTCTAAAGATTCAGGGACAAACTTACAAAGGGCATAGTACGATTAATGTGTTTATTTTTGTAATTCTTTAATCCTTCAGTTTGCCCAATGCATACAAAAATTTGCATTAGCCAACCCCAAGTAACTAGGACAAAGGTTGAATTGGGTTGTCGACATAAATTTTCATAAAATTGGGTTAATGACAAGAACCTATCCAATGCTAACGATAATATATGAGCAAAAACACAAAACAAGTGGCAGGAATGTGCTGCACCCAACATGGGATACCCACAATTCACAAACAAATGCTCGGTAGAACAAATGAAACAACGAATAACCATTACTTCTATTTTATAATTTATATTATAATTATAATTATAAGTAACTAAAAGTACAAATCTTGTAGATAAAATGTACCTGAAAGATAAAGCTATTCTCTTGAAGATATTACCAACTTTTTTCTTCTTACGAAATGAGTTGATTGTGTCTTGACATTTTTCAAGAACCTCTTCCATGCTTATATTTGACTCTTTCAACAGCATCTGTTTACAATATGTCAAAATCATAAGCAATTAAAATATGCACAAGCAAAGTAAAAAAAAAAAAACATAAGACAGCTAAGAAGCTATATGTTTGAGATGTCATACACACACACACATACCAACCTTGTTGAGATGAATATGTCCAACAAGGCCTGCCTCAATTTCAGAATTTTCATACGTAACTTGCTGCCTTCTGTACCTGTGAGTTGAAAGTGGGATAAAGTTGAGATTAGCAGATCAAAGTACCATTGGTTAAGCAAACACCACCATTTGAAAAAACAAATGTAAATAGAACTGCAAATAATATTATGTATGAATATCAAATTAACAGAGCGGTAACCCAGTAAAAAGTTTTCAAGTTCCATATCTTAACCAGGTCACAAGGTGATGAGAACATCACCACGGATGTAGATCCAAAGCCGTTGCAGTCTTCAAGTGGACCAATCACAAGAGCATGAGCTAAGAGGATACGCGAGGAAGTGAGCTTGATGGTTCGAGAAGCATGGGAGTTAGAGTCACGAGCCTTAACACATGAGGATAGTGCTGTGAAGACCTAAGGGAAAGTGGTCAACATGATACAAGGCCCGAGGAATGATCTTGAATGCTCTAACGGGGACTTAACGGAAGTCAACGGCTACAGCAGCGAATGCAGTCGCATTCAGCAGCTTCAAAGCAACCACGTGTGAAGGCGGCCGCATCAGTGTCACTAGGTGACCGCGCATTTTCCAGTAGCTATGCCAATTTTGAAGGCGGTCGCGTCCTTGATGAAAGGCGACCGCGTATGACAGAAAGGCGGTCGCGTTTCCCTACCTAAAGCGACCGCATTGCACTGATAAAACTTTATTTCCTGTTTTAAACTTTAGGGTTTTATTCAGAAACTACTTCCTTATTTGTTAGTCCGAGTTTTCCAGCTTTTATAGGTAACTTAGGGATATAAATAGGGGATTTCTTTGTATCAAAGTTTAACTTTTGATTGATTATTGATTTGTGAGTTTTATTCAAACTTCATATGTTCTTTGTGAACTGCTGCCGGAGGTTATCCGTACATTCAACCCCTAACTTATCAATTGGGACTCCATACGAGTTGTGGCGTTATTCATTATACCAAGGTTACTAGTCTCGTCGATTGGAGGTTACAGATAACCAAGCCAAGGTTGCCTGTCGCGTGGGCTAGAGGTCAAGGTGTCACCAAACCATCGATCTCTTCGTTGTTCTTATAGTTTCGCTGTGTGATTCTGCATCCCCTCATAGATGAGCATATCATTTGGTATCAGAGCTCTAGGTTCGTATTCCACAATCTATCTTACTTTTAAATTGTTCTTAATTTGATTTTTCATTCGTTTCTATTCTCAACCTTCGAATTAGGATCCTCAATTCTGATTCGTTCTTTTAAAATTGTTTCGTTTCATAAACCCTAAAACTTCTTGGGTTATAAATAAAAAAATTGTTGATTTGAATTAAATTCGGACAAGCCTGCTAAAAGATTTTAAAAAATAAGAATTTTTGGGCAAAAAAAAGAATCCAAAATTGCAAAAAATAAAATAAAAAGAAAAGAAATAGAAAGGTGAAATTGCTTGGGTACCAAAAAAAATTACTTGTTGCAAAGCTTGAGAATCAAAACTAGATTCAGAAATTGAATCACTTCTTTTCTACCTAAAAATTTTCTACACGTTTGAGCTTTTCTTCCTTCACAATTCTTACTCATATTCGTTCCTTCTAAATGTTTTCAAAATTGTTGAGTTAATTGGTGAACTGTTTGGATTAATATGATATTATTTGATAGTTTGCTTAGAACTTGAAAGTTTGAATCAAGAGGAAAAAGGCAAGAGTTTTGAGCTCAAAAGAGGGTAAAAGTCGTTTAATTGAGTTAGACACAAGGGTGAGTGAATCATCTATCGAGTGAAGCACGTAAGGAGTGTGTGAGAAATAAAATGTTATTTCTAACATATTTTCTGCAGGCTCTACAATAGGTTTTACGATGTCTGAAAGTGGTAGCGGTAGTGGGAAGGAGGAGAATCTAGCGGGTAATAAATTGTTCATGGAGGCGGTAATAAATTGTTCATGGAGACGTTGATAGCTAAGATGGAACAGTTGATAGAGAAATATAAAGAAGCAGTGTTTGAAAGGTTAGGAAAGTTGGAGAGTACTGAGAAACATAAATCTAAGGTTGAAGAACCCACTAGAACCATGAACATTAGGCGTAGGCTGGATGAGGATTATGAGGGTTATGACGATTATGAGGACTTGAGGTCTAATAATGGTAGCATGGGATATAGAGAGAGGCCTAGAGAAGATAATAATTTGAGTGGCATTAAATTGAAAACCCCGCTTTCATGGGAAGAACGATCCTGATTTGTACTTAGAGTGGGAGATGAAGATCGAAATGATCTTTGGGTGCCATATCTATTCTGAAATTAAGAAGGTCAAACTAGCAGCAATTGAATTTTTTGATTATGCTGCATTCTGGTGGGATAAGTTGAAAAGAGAAAGAGAGAGAGAGAAGGAGAACCTCCATTAGAGACTTGGGGAGCAATGAAGAGAGCCATGAGGGAACGTTTCATTCCATTCCATTACAAGAGGGATCTACATCAACGGTTGCAAGTCTTGAGGCAAGGGACCAAGAGTGTAGAAGACTATTACAAAGAGATGGAGATTGCTATGACTAGAGTAAATCTTAGGGAGGAAGAAGACCAAATCATGGCACAGTTCATGAATGGGTTGAATAGAGTGATCTTCAATGTGGTAGATTTGCATGAGTTTACCAACATCAAACAGTTGTTACAAAAGTCCATCAAGGTTGAGCAACAACTCAAGAGGAAGGGTGAAACCAAAACGTATACAGCTGTGAAGGCTCCGTGGAAACCTAGCTTCGGGGGACAAAAGGATGACAAGCCTTATGTGAAGCCCAAGATCTCACCGAAAACGGTACGTTTCATTCCAAACAAAGGTGTGAGAACACTCAAACTAAAACAAAATCTGTTAGATGTTCTAAGTGTCAAGGCTATGGTCACTATGCTAATGAATGGATTAACGAGCGAACCATGATCCTAATGGAGAATGGAGATGATGTGCCCGAAAGGAAAGAGAATGAGGAGGAGGTGAGTGCCACGGGGGAAGTTGCCCATGCCGAAGGGGACATGATGTATTCTATGGTTACGCGTAGAGTGTTGAGTGTGCAAACAAAAGATGAGGAAGAGTTACAAAGAGAACCTTTTTCATACAAGGTGTCTGAGTGCAAGACAAGATTTGTTGGGTAATCATTGATGATGGTAGTTGCACGAACGTTGCTAGTGCTACTATGGTAGAGAAGTTGGGGATACCAATAATCAAGCACCCAAAGTCATATCGTTTGCAATAGTTGAACGAAACGGGAGAATTGAAGGTAAACAAAAAGTGCTAGTGAACTTAAGATAGGAGATTATGAAGATAAGATGCTATGTGATGTGGTTCCAATGCAAGTAACACACATATTGCTTGGGAGGCCATGGCAGTTTGATAGACGTGTTTTTCATGATGGGTTCACTAATACACATACCTTCACTTTTAAAAACAAAACTTGTACACTTGCACCTTTGACTCCTAGGCAAGTGTATCCAGATCAAGTAGTTCTTCAAAAAGAGAGTTCAGTTTGTGAGGAAAAGAAAATAGAGAAAACCGAGAAAAAGGAGAGCTTGAGAGAAAACAAGAGTGAGGGACCGGCTAAAAACATGAGTGATAGAAGTGAGATAGTCGGGCAAAAGGAGAGGATTTTGAGTGAGAAAAATATAAGAGAGAAAAATGTTCTTTTTGATAAGGCAATGTTTTTTTTTTTAATGATAAGTTAGATTTATAAAGGATTAAATAATTATTTGGTCCCTGAACTATCCCCAAAATATGCGTTTGGTCCCACTATTTTTTTTTAAATGTGTTTGGTTCCTTGAACCCGGTTTTTGCTTTGAGATTCCCCCCTCACAACGTTACCGTTAGTTTTTTGAAATCTCAAATTTGCCCTTTACCCATATACAGTCTGAACAGCAATTGTTTGGGTTTGTCCTTGAGCTGCAGCATTCATTGCATATAGTATTCACGAAAATCGAGAATCTCGATCCTAGGAAAGATACATCCATAAAAAACTTGTTCAATAAAGCCACTTATTCTGTTATACAAAAACTAAAAAAAGATGGTCATCAAGGGTTACACCGGTCAACAACAAAAAATTAAACATTGAAGCAAGTTCAGTGCATTCAAATGGAAATGGATTACAAAAACAAATGCATTTATTATTCATTGAAACTGAAATTGAAATTTGAAGGTTTCAGAAATTGAACGTAAAAGCAGCGAGCTCAATGTGTGCGATTCTGCAATTGAACTACAAGGAAATACAAAGGAGATCAAATGAATGGGAAAAGCTTACAGATCTGAGTTTGATGGGAGAGAGGAAACCAGAGAAAGATTGACGATTAGAGGTGACAGTGAAATGGTGTTTGGAGTAATTTGGGAGTGAGAATGAAACAGTCTCCAACTCTATTGTCTATCGGTCGACGTTGGGACAGCCGGTGACTCCGGCGGCATTGAAGACGTGGGTGGGGTTAACGGAGACGAGATCGGCTTCAAGGGAAGGGTGCTCCTCGAGACGGCTGGAGCCATAGGTGTAGTCGATGCCTTGGGCTTCGCAGGGCTTGCCGAGGAGGCCACCAATCCAGCCGGTGCGGCCATAGATGAGGATGATTCCATATCGACGGCGATTGGCGATGTTTCTGGCCAACATCTGGCCGGCCGGATCTGAACATGGGTCTTGAGATGCCGACGGGCTCGAGTTGGAGCACCGGAACATGAGAACAAGAAGGATGAGGCCGGCGGCTCTCGAAGGAGAGAAAAAAACAAAGAGATCTTGGTTTGGCCATTGAGATCAATGCTGGGGAGAGAGAGAACGATCTGCATTTGCCTTTTTTTATTTCTTATTTTCTTTTCATTTTTTTTATTTTGAACCTTTTTTTTTTTTTGATAAGTAAGGTATATATTAAAAATCAAAAGCGGCAAAATAAGGAGCCGCAGCCTATTTACACAGGAGGGTAACTCCAATAGTTACATATTACAAAAATTCACTACAAAGTCAGCAAAAGAATTGACCTCAGACCTAACACCATCACTACACCAAAAAAACAGCAGCTGAAGCAGCTCATTCTTCAGCAACGACAAAGACCTTTCCACGTTATCAAAAACTCTCCTATTCCTTTCTTTCCAAATCACCCAGCATACTCCCAAAGGAATAGTCTGCCAAATAAAATCTCTCCGTTTCCTCTTGTGCAAGGACCAACAGAGGAAAAGATCCTTAATGGATTCCGGCATGGCCCAAGACAAGTTAAAAATGTGAAAAATGTAGTCCCACAAGGCACCTGCTACCGGACAGTGAAGCAAAAGATGATCAGCACTCTCACCATTACATTTGCACATATAACACCAGCTCACTACCACCTTCCCACGTCTCCTAAGATTATCCCCTGTAAGAATGGCTTCATTCACCGCTTCCCAAATAAAGAAAGCAACTCTAGCCGGAGCTTTAGACTTCCAAATAGCTTTCCAAGGAAACAGACCCCTTCCCCCAAAATCTGAACCAAAGTAGTAAGACTTAACTGAGAACATTTTGTTTTTAGCCCTATCCCAGATGACCTTGTCAACACAACTCCTATCCAGGTGCTGAGAATAAAGCAACTCAGAGAGCTGGAGGAAACTCTGCACTTCCCAATCCTGAAGAAACCTTCTAAAAACTGGATTCCAACTAATCGAACCTCCTTCGAGCGAAATAATATCACTAATCAGAACTTCTTTGTCACTCACAATGCTAAAAAGACTAGGAAAGGCTCTCCATAGCTCCACGGGACCACACCACCTATCCAACCAAAATCTGACCGAAGATCCATCTCCTACTTTAAAAGAGATATTTCTAGCGAAAGCGTCCCACCCTTTCCGGATTCCTTTCCAAACTCCCACCCCATAAGACAAGGAAACATCCTTAGGAAACCAAAGATGATTTCCTTCCCCATACTTGCTCACCACCAATCTCCTCCACAGAGCGTCCTTATCGATCAAGAATCTCCACAACCATTTACCCAACAAAGCTCTATTGAAAGCTCGGATGTTTTTAACCCCTAAGCCACCGGATTTTATACTAGAACACACTTTGGACCACTTGACTAGGTGATACTTCCGATCCACCATCGAACCTTCCCATAAGAAATCCCTTTCATATTTTTCCGTCTTGGCTAGCGATGACGGGATGACGAACAAGGACATAAAGTAAGTAGGCATCGAAGACAACGTGCTCTTTATGAGAGTAAGGCGGCCTGCCTTTGAAGACAAACACGCTTCTTCCAGCCTGCCAGCGCCGTTGAAATCTTTCTAACACCGGAACCCACATATTTGAGCTCTTGAAAGCAGCTCCTAAGGGAAGACCCAAGTAGGTAGAAGGAAGGGAAGTCACCTTACAACCAAAGAAGGCAGCCAATTCCCCAATATTTTCTACATTCCCCACAGAATAATTTCAGACTTAGAAATGTTCACTTTTAGACCGAGACAGCCTGAAAAAGAGTAAGACTATTCGTAAATAGCCTAATCGAGAGTCCTTCGCTTCACGAACACAAGAGAATCATCGGCGAACAGAGATGCGACACTGAGACAGGAACTCTACCATTCCCGATTATGAAACCACCGATAAAACCTCCGATATAGCTTTATCCATCATTAAGCTCGAGCTTCCATCACTAAAATGAAGAGGAAAGGAGAAAGAGGGTCTCCTTGGCGAAGGCCCCTCGAGGTTCCAAAAAACCAGGCTCTCCATCAATCATCACCGAAAATCTCACCGTAGAAATACACCAAAAATCCATCTTCTCCATTTGTCACCAAACCCCATTCTGTTTAGTAGATAAATGAGAAATTCCCAATTAACATGATCATAAGCTTTTTCAATATCCAGCTTGCAAATCAGGCCCAACTCTCCTTTCCTTAACCTGTCATCCACCGCTTCATTGGCAATAAAGGAAGCATCAATAATTTGGCGATTCCCCACGAAGGCATGTTGCGACTCCAAAATGACTTTGCCCACGACCTTCCTCAATCTAATCGAGAGCACCTTTGCAATGATTTTATAAACACTTCCAATAAGACTAATGGGTCTATAATCTTTAATCTCAATCGCATTAGACTTTTCAGGAATCAAAGAGATGAATGAAGCATTAAGACTCTTTTCAAAGACCATGTTCGAATGAAAGAACTGAAAAACCTCCATGATGTCCTTCTTCAAAATCTCCCAGCTATGCTGAAAAAATGCCATAGAGAAACCGTTAGGGCCGGGCGCTTTATCGCCATTCAAACTCCAAAGGGCTGCCCTAACTTCCTCTTCCGAGAAGGGGGATTCCAGCACTAAATTATCCTCCTGATTAAGAACATTAAAGAACATCCCATCTAACTGCGGTCTTTGAATCCCCTCATCAGCATACAGCTTCTGATAAAAATCTACTATACCTGCCCTAATAGCAGATTTATCCTCCAGCATGTTACCATCCACTGAAATGCTATGAATGTGATTGACCCTTCTATTTGCCTTCGCCGTCCTATGAAAAAATTTGGTGTTCCTGTCACCTTCCTTTAGCCACTGAACCCGAGATTTCTGTCTCCAACAAATTTCCTCTTTAATCAACAAGGACTCTGCCTCCTTTCTCAACTCATTACGTCGAAAAAATTCTTCCTCTGATAACTCTCCTGAGCTCTCTTTAGTATCCAACAGCTGAATAACTTCCAGCACTCCTTTAATTTTAACCTCAATCCTCCCAAATGTCTCCTTATTCCACAGAATGAGGTCAGTTTTCAGCAGCTTCAGCTTCTTCGCCAGTTTAAAACTAGGATCTCCCACCACTGAGTAACCTGCCCACTTAATCCGAAGCCAATCCAGAAAACCCTGCTCTTTTAACCACATATTTTCGAAGCGAAAGGGAGATTTCCCTTTTGCGATACCACCACACTGAAGAAGTAAAGGGGCATGATCAGAAGTAGTTCGAGGCAGACAAGACTGAACCAGACTACCGCAGCATTCTTCCCATTCCATGGACACTAAGAATCTATCGATTCTGGAACATTGAGAATTAGAGCTGTTTTTGAACCAAGTAAATCCGTCACCTGCTAAAGGAAGATCTATCAAGGCCATATCATTAATAAAATCACTGAATTCCAACATTGCCCGAGAGAATCTGCTACAACCCTTACGCTCATGCGGGAACCTGATTACATTGAAGTCACCCCCTATACACTACGGATGATTCCAATTCTGCTTAACTACCTTTAACTCTTCCCACAGCTCACTACGGGACACATCCAAGCAAGGACCATGTACGCCCGAGAAACTGTAAATCTTATCATTATCCACTATTTTAAGCAAACAGGACACCGAGAAACGACCTTTTATAGCATCCAATTTAGAAAGAACCCTTTTATCCCACATAACTAGAATTTCTCCCGCTGCCCCGAACGCTCCAAGATGTTCCCAGTCCGCCCATCTTCCTGCACCAACACTGTAAATGAACTCACTATCCACTATATCCATTTTAGTCTCTAGCAAGCAAATCACATGAGGATTCCATCTTCTCAAAGATGCCTTAACCACAGTTCTTTTCTCCAAATTATTTAATCCCCGCACATTCCAAGAAATGATTTTTAAATCCATGGAAAATCAAGTCAGATTTCTTTTGAACCATTAACATTACTAAGGGCAAATTCAAGATTTCAATTAATTTTTGACGGTAAAACTGACGGTAACTCCGTGAGAGAGGAATCTCATAGCAAAAACCGAGTTCAAGGACCAAACACATTTCGAAAAAAATAGTGGGACCAAACGCATATTTTGTGGATATTTCAGGGACCAAATAATTATTTAATCTATTTATAAATAACAACTTCAAAAAAGTGAAGCATCCTATGTACACAAGGAATATACATCCATACCCCCACTAGCTACCAAAAATATTATCCACAAATTCTACAAAGGGATTAGACCCTGTGATATCGCCCCAGCACACCAAAAGACAGCATCTGGATAATCTCATCTTTAGTCACTTCCAAGTTCTTTTCCTTGTTCTCGAAAGCTCTAAGATTCCTTTCTTTCCAAATGGACCAACAAACTGCCAGGGGGTAGCATCCCAAAAACTATTTTTTCTTTTACGTTTATATAGGGTCCAGCACAAAAGGATCTCCTTAATCGAGTTAGGCATCACCCAAGTAACCTGGAAAAGACTCCGCATATAGCTCCAAATCTCCCTCGCGAAAGGGCAATGAATCAGCAGGTGATTCACACTTTCTTCATCCCTCTTGCACATATAACATTAGTTGGTATAGATTTTCTTTCGCCTCCTCAAATTATCTCCTGTTAAGATGGCTTCAAGCGCGGCTTCCTACATAAAAACCCCACTCTAGATGGAGCCCTTGACTTCCACACACTCTTCCACTCACTAGTCACCAGAAGTTGGTACATGGACTTGACTGAAAAGGACATATCTTTCTCCCCATTCCACACAACGGTATCTTCAGAATCCTTATCCACCTTTTGCTTATACAGCAGCTCAAGAAAGGCCCCAAGAGTATCAACCTCCCAATCCTGCACGTTCCTCCTAAAAGCAGGATTCCAAGTAACTGATCCACTGTCAACTACCAAAACTGAGCTAACAAACTCCTTATCAACAGCTAGCTGAAACAAAGCCGGGAACTCGCTGCAACTCCAAATCCCCGCACCACTTATCTTGCCAGAATTTGACCTTTACCTACATTGAAAGAGATGAAACCTTTCACCATATCCCATCTTTGTCTAGTGCTTTTCCAAACCCCCACCCCTAACACCAGAAAGAACCTCATTGGGAACCTACAAATGGTTCCCTACCCCATACTTGGCCACCACTACTTTCCTCCAAAGAGCTCCCTTCTCTGTCAGATAACATCACAACCATTTCCCCAAAAGAGCGTTAAAAACTTTAAGCCTTTTAACTCCCAAACCTCCATTCTTCAAATTAGAACAGACTAACTCCCACTTCACCAAATGATACTTCCTTTCTTCCATTTAGCCCTCCCACAAAAAGTCTCTTTCGAGTTTTTCCAATCTCTTAGCCATTGAAACCGAAATATCAAAAATAGACATGAAGTAAGTAGGCAAACTAGATAACATAGTCTTGACTAAAGGCAATGTTCCTTAACAAGTCAATGATCGTGCTTATGTATTTGTGTATCAAGAATCATTTTTGGCTACCAACGATAATGATTTGCTTGTGCCTTTGCTTAGCACTGTTTCTTCTTTTATTTTTATACAGGTTTGTCATGGAGTGCTTCCTAAACTACACAAGGAAGTTGTGAGATTCAAATGGGGATATCAACCGGGTGAGGGGTGAGGAGGCTGTTGTAGCCCCTACACTTTCTCAACGATATGTTCCTACTTCTTGTGACACTAAGTGCTTATTTAGTGAAGCGTTTTGACCAAAACGCTAGCCAAAAATGAAGGGTTTTCTCTTTTAAAGTGATTCAAAACATTGCGTTTTTAAAAAGTGGATTTTGAGCGTTTTAAAAATATGTTGCGTTACAACTACTTTGTTTATGAAAACTACTTTGTTTATGAAAATAACGCTTTGAAATAATTTTCCAAACGTGTTTAGAAGAAAAAAATGTGTTTTAAAAACGACGCGTTCTGAAAAAGTTGCGTTTTCAAAACGCTCCACCAAACGAGGCCTAAGTTGCTTGGTGTTGAACATAATGAGATGTTGCATGTTGTTCACCATAACCTTACGAGGAGATTCAAACTTCAAAGTTTGTTAAGATTGTGATGTTGGTAAGATTGTTAGTCATGTGGGCACTTTACCTTTGAGAGAGATTGATAAACCACTTGATATGTCTCAAATGGCGTTGTTGCACAATTTGATTGGTCACCATCGATTGAGTGATTGGGTCAAAAGTGGAAAGAACTTTGGACCGAACTTCTTATTGCACGTTCCTAGACATTCATATGAGGATCCATTCATATATTGTGTTTCAAAGGTTAACTTGGTAGGGATGTGTTGTGTAATGAGAATTAAGAAGGAGAATATGATTTATGCTTTGAATATGCTTCGATTTCACCTTGGCATGAGTTTTATACGTGAGAGAGGGCGTGATTATTCTATGATGAATTATCTAGATACGTGTCACAAAGTTGAGAAAGTTAGTGTCCATATTGCATTATTCTTTCATAAGATTTATGGACCGCATGTTATACTAGCTTTATCTTCCTTGTTAAAAGCAATTCTTCTTAGTCATGGTAAAACTTGAAAGGAAAGTTTGTTGCATAGTAAGGATGTCCATGCGAGAGTTACGAATCGTGATCGTTTGATGAGTGAGATCATTGATTATGATAAACGTGTCTTGCAAGAGAAACATCTGTCATTAAGAATGCAAGGTAGAATGTATGATATGCCCAGGATCCTGTCATACGTGTTGCTAGCTTCCATGTCTTGCATTAAAATATGTGATCCCATTGTGTTACATGGAACTATTGTTGTGGACAAGAGGAAGTTAATCAAATTGGTATTTGAACCGGAGAAAGGGTTTAGATGTGTTTGAATAAGGATCAAGTGTCCAAATGGAAGGACCTCACTTTGACTATTCCAAGTTATGAGTCCTTTCAAAGTTTAGGGGAGGATTCATGCATTACTAAATTGTTGCATGGCAAATTGTGTGCTAATGACTTTGTTTATGTTGTGGTCCATAGTCTTGTTGTGTCTTCTACCGGTAAGGGCGGCAAAAATCGTGGAGGAGTACCAAGGTGTAACAGTGGAAAGTCAACCTAGATTGAATTTTGATCCCAGTAATTGGAGACGCACAAGCTTGCATGGGATGGTTTGTAAACGTGGAAATTTTGAGCAAATTGAAGACATGGAATCACATGGTAAGCTTAATCTTGGTGAATATTTCTTGATTGCTAAATCGCGTCTATGTGATGTAGGTTTGGATTTGAGGACAAATCCTTATCATGAGGGAGGGAATGATGAGAACATCACCATGGATGTAGATCCAAAGCCATTGCAATCTTCAAGTGGACCGATCATGAGAGCACGAGCTAAGAGGATTGTGAGGAAGTGAGCTTGATAGTTCTAGAAGCATGGGAGTTAAGAGTCACGAGCCTTAACACGTGAGGATAGTGGTGTGAAGACCCAAGGGAAAGTGGTCAACATGATACAAGGCACGAGGAATGATCTTGAAGGCTCTAACAGGGACTTAACGGAAGTCAACGGCTACGGCAGTGAACGCGGTCACATTCAGCATCTTCAAAGCAACCGCGTGTGAAGGCGGCCGCATCGGTGTCACTAGGCGACCGCGCATTTTCTAGTAGCTACACCAATTATGAAGGTGGTCGCGTCCTTGATGAAAGGCGACCGCGTACGACAGAAAGGCGGTCACACTACCTTACCTAAAGCGAGCGCGTTGCGCCGATAAAACTTTATTTCCTGTTTTAGACTTTAGGGTTTTATTCAGAAACTATTTCCTTATTTGTTAGTCTGAATTTTCCAACTTTGATAGGTAACTTAGGGATATAAATAGGGGATTTCTTTGTATCAAGCTTTAACTTTCTTTGTGATTTGTGATTTGTGATTTGTGATTTGTGATTTGTGATTTGTGATTTGTGATTTGTGATTTGTGATTTGTACATTCAGATTATTCGTACATTCAACCCCTAACTTATCAATTGGGATTCCATACCAGTTGTGGCGTTATTCATTATACCAAGGTTGCTAGTCTCTTCGATTGGAGGTAGCGGATAACCAAGCCAAGGTTGCCAATCACGTGGGCTAGAGGTCAAGGTGTCACCAAACCATCGATCTCTTTGTCGTCCTTAAAGTTCTGCAGTGTGATTCTTCATCTCCTCATCGAGGTGCGCATCACAAGGTAAAACAGAAAAGGGAAAAGTTGACATGTGCCCCAATGGCCACGAATTAAAGATAATTGATATAGAAAAAAAAAGATCTTGATTGCATCGATTTCACAAGTTTCAATGACAGACACTAGGGTGATTGTCGAGGCAAAAACTGTTTAAAAGGTGTCCTTAGAGTACATGTTAGCCAAACTCAAGTCAACACAGCCTTGGTCTGAATCACTAGCAGTCAGCTTCATGAATTGTTTTATGCCATCCTACTCGTTCCGGTCCACTTTAGTCCCAAGCACATGTTAGCCAAACCCAACCAAAATAAAATTACAAGAGGTAATAACTAAAGCACTATTCAAGCGCAGGCATCAACAAAAAATATTACCAATAACAACTATTAGATCATTCCAGTAAGCACCAGATAATGGAATGATCACTTTTCAAGACGACAAAGAACTTGTCAATAAGCACAAACATTAAGCAACAACCCTGAGTGGATTGAACATATAGCAGTCCAGCAGATGAATTTAAATTTTAAAGTTATTTATGACAGGTTCAATGGCATTTAACGTCATACCTACCAGCCATGGAGAATAAAAATTTTCGGCAGAGCCATCAAACTAGCATCCCAACAAGTACTTTGTTGTTGCTAGGTACACAATTATGTAAACCAATAACTAGCTACACATTCACATTTTTGCAGAACCCCGGCAGAAAACAGTGTGAATCTTCACAAAATCAAATGAAACAAAAGCATTCCTATTTAGTACAAATATATGATTGACATGTTTGTGTTCTTTTTTAAATCAGAATGAACATGATATGATAACAAGGATTGAGTCTCGACTGAAAGTATATGACAAAAAATGTAAAAACGATAAAACTGAAACTGAGAAGAAAAATGATTGAATAGAGACATACTCAATTAAGAATTCAACTGCGGCATCCTTAAGGCTGACTTTCTTCAGATGATTCTTGACCATATATGCAGCATTTTCTCGGCAATACATTCTTCCACAATCACAATCAGTCAAATACAGTATTACCCGACGGTCAAGAGGATCGTTTTTAAAATTGACTCCACAAAGAAGTATCTCCTAAAAAACGAACCACAAGAAGCTTATGACGAATCTAATTCTGTAGCAAATATGGTGTCACAAATAGATAGAAGTATTCAAATATAAGTGATTCATTACCTTCATCATTTCCCATGAAGAATTACTACTGGGAGAAGAATCCAGGACTGCCTTGTATGCAGGATTTGACATGGCAGTTGCAGCTAATACCCCTACAGGTTCACCAGCAGCAAACAAACTTTGAGTCTTTGCTCCATACTCAAACTGAATAATTGAATTGCTGCATACATTTCGGACTGTGCCATCATAACATATAACAACATCCCGAAGAATGGCCATTAAATTCTTGAACAATGTTCCAGGTTCAGTCAATCCTCTAGATGAACGGACCATTACTTCTCTGCTAGATATTGAATGAACCAGCTCCTGGTATGGGTCCAACCCATGAAATAGACCACTTCTGACTAAACCAAATTCCTCAGCAGTATATTTAGTGGGGAAGGGATAATTATTGTGGAAAAGGAAAGCCAGGTCTCCAACCAAAGTCTTAGAATAGAGCTTCCCTTTATCCGAAATCTGCAAGCCCAAGAATCCAACTTGCTGAACTATTCTATTGATAGCAGCTTCACTCTTAGAGTCGATCAAATTGCCCATTGAAGAGGATTTGAGAATAAAATTTACAACAGGCACTTTTACAACCCGAATGTGTTTCTCCAGTTGCAGTTCAATCAGTTCATTGTAGCCTGACCTTAAGTGATACAACAAAGGAGAGAGATCCTGAATATCCATTTGGATACTTCCTATAACCTCCTTCGGAACAATAAAATCTTCCAGGCTAAGACTAAACCCTTCAGAACCTAAATTCTCCATCAACATTGGCTGTAAGGAATTAAAGAACCTTAAAACCTCACTGGGACCCTTGTTAAAGAAAATGGATGTCACAACCTCATTAATGATAGACTGCATCACATCCCGATTAAAGTCCAATTTCAAAATGCGGCTGTTTCTAATCAAGTACCGTTCCCCGCTACAATCAAACCCAGAAGGGAGAGAAGTCTCTAAAAGTTCCAAGGCAGTCCAAAGGGGATAAGACTTGTAAGCCTTCAACAATGCAGGCTTTGGCAAAGAGTTTGTGAAAACATGCTTAATTGTTGGGCTACTGATCTCCTATAAAAGTAACTCCTAAACATGCTTTTCAAAGACAACAAGGAATCAGTTGTAAGCTGCAGGTTTAGGTTGCCACTATGAGAGCTAAGCAGCTGCTTTTCCACCGCAAACAGCTCCAACACCTCAGCTTTAGCTTCAGGAGACTGAGGATAAAATATGTGTATACAATCACCATCAAAATCCGCACTAAGGGGCCCACAGATTAGGGGGTTGATCTTGAATGTATGATCATCATGAACATACACTGACAATGCTTGAAGGGAGTGCTTGTGGGTAGTTGGTGGCCTATTGATAAAAATGGTATCCCCCTCCATAATCCTTCTATGCACCACTTGACCAGGTCTTAGAAAGGTATGTCCTTTTGAACCTTCTCTTAATGAATACGTGGATGAACCATCTCTATAGGTCAAGCATAATTTTTCATCAACTAATTTCTGAAGGTAATTCATGTTGTGGTCATTAACTCTCTCCTCAAATGTGATTCTCTGAGCTATCTCAAAGGGTAATCCAATCTCACCCACTCCTTTATATGGATCACCTGTGATCACACTGCGAGAAGAAAACCCAGAACCCTTACTAATAAACAGTGTTTTCATTTTCTCAAGCCATGCTTTCGTGGAAGTAGAATCGTTTAGCTCTTTGCTGAACCCAAAACGCGTATTTCCCTCACGAGAGGCCTTGCAAAAGAATCCACACAAGAATTAACAACAAAAATTAGGATTGAGTCTAACCAAAATATTGCTATGTAATTGTGATGCAATAATATCAATAATATTATCAGAATATGATTATATTTATTGAACATATTACTAATATTACTATTAGTGTGCTATGCACAAAATTACCCAAGGTCACGAACTTAGCTTGGTTCACCTTGTTAAGGGCTCTGCCTTAGCTTCTTGGCCAAGCTCCCAAGCCCCAACCCAACACTCATCCCCCACCCTCCCCCTCTCCCCAACCAAAGGACACTGTCTTCCAACAATTAGATTTCTTTCTTTCTAGAATTAAGAAGAGAGTATTACTGGTTTAGATAACTCCATCTTATGAAACAAAGACCAACATGTTATGATAGTAAATCAGTAAAACACTATAACCAAGCAGATAAAAATTTGATAGGGAGATTTAAAATTACCTACTGGACATTTCAACTCATTTAATCAAACTCCCATCTTATTGGGGAAGCTACATTCACTTCCCCTGTTGACAGTTTCAATCATTTTGAACAAAAACTGTTACAGGATACATTGAGTTTAGAAGCAAGGCAAATTTGAGTTTACATCTATGATTATTTGCTTTGTTAACTTAAGAATTTCATGTGATTTCCATGGAACAATAATTGAGGTTTTTTCTTTCTTTTTTTTCCCTTGGAGGAAATTGCTCATGAATATTTAACAGAAATTATAGGTAAACAATAACTTCAACATAAGTAGTAATTAGTATATAATAGATTCACAGACCAGTTTTTTCTTTTTCAAATGAGATAATCACTTTAGATGGTTGGGCACATACAACATAAACCACTAACTGTACCTGTTAGGGGGTTCGACAAATCATACTAAAGGCAGCAGAGAAGTAAGATAACATTAACAACAATAACTAAGAAGGATACGAGCATGTATGCCTTGTATTATGATGTTGTACTGGACCAAACAAAATGGCGAAAAAACAGTTATGCAGCCTACTGAGTTGAATTAAGACTTTAATATGAATCTAAGGATGTGGTCCATCAAGCACCAACCACTTTCTTTTTGGTAAGTACTATATATTGGAAAATATCAAAAAAGGAGACACGCCCTTCTACACTAGGATATACATAAAAAAACTAAACTAGGGAAAGACTATATTAACAAAATCTACAAAGGAATGAGAGTGAGAAATGGAAGTATTAGCATCTTCTGAACACCAAAACTGGAGGGTGCGCAACACATTGTCTTTCAACTGAGACAAGGACCTCTCCTTGTTACCAAAAACCATTCTATTCCTTTCAATCCATATGGTCCAGCACACACACAAAAGAGCAATTTGCCAAGTTGAATTCCTTCTCCTCCATTTGTAAAATGACAAACTAAGAAACAGCTCCTTCGTTGATCTAGGCATAACCCACAAAATTTTGAAGAGCCCGAAAATAAGGTTCCAACGATCCTTGGCTACAGTACAATGAATAAGCAAGTGATTGACATTTTCCTCATTTCCCTTGCACATAAAGCACCAATTTACGTAAATATTGTGCCTTCTTCTCAAATTATTACCGGTTAGAATGGCTTCATTGCAAGCCCAAGCAAAAACCGCTACCGGACTGGGTGCTCTACATTTCCAAACTGATATCCAAGGGAATAACGAGCAATCTTTATGAGACAAAAACTCAATATAAGATTTGAAAAAAAATCTTTTGTCTCTAGGACCCTTGCACCAAACCTTATCCTCCATTTGCTTAATAACAGTCTGGGAATAATGAAAATTGAAGAAAAGCACACGTAATTCCATTACCGAGTCATGGAAATTCCTACAAAAGGAAGGACTCCATACCACCTTGTTATCCTCCATATCTAACACTCAATTAATAAAACAATTCTTATCGCTGACTATATATTAACAAGCACCAACTACTTTTACTTACTTGTGGGCTCATTAATTAGGCAATCACAAAGCTAAGAAATAGCTGACACATCATCTAAGAGTCTCAAATGTGTGTTGAGGGGGGGAGAGATTTGAAGTCTGAGTTTGAAAACCCATTCAGTAATGACATACTACCTCTGTCCCAAAATAAATGATGTTTTAACAATTTGCATACAGATTAAGGAAGGTTATAAAAAGACTGCCCTCATTTAAGATCATTTATTGTAGTTAAGTTACAATAGTATTTTTCCCTTTTCACTCAACAACCCTTTATTAACATCATTTAATAAAAGCATAGTAAATAAGGCTAGTTTTGGCAACATAGGGATAAATGTCTCTTGAAAACCTAAACTATCATTTATTTTGGGACAAAAAAACTTTACTAAAACATCATTTATTTTGGGACGAAGGTAGTAATGTTAAGGCACTTGACCAAAAAAGGAAGATGAAACAGTTTTTAACACCAAGTGTCAATGAAACGGACATTTGTTGAAGACATACAATTTAGAAGCTATTTTGACTCTTTCTAACTTTTCTAAAAACTGTCCGTTCTTAAAGGGTATCTTAGGGATAACCTATAACTTTTACTTTTAAAATTTTACCATAGTAGATGGAAAACTAGTAGTGAGGGGGAATTCGTTACACTAGACTTAGAGGAGCTTTTCCAAACAATATTAGAGGTAGTTGAAATCATCCTAACCTTTAGGGATGTAAATGTAACTAAACCATATTTATAACCTATCATCAACATGCTTAATATCCATAGTTGTCAAAGTCAAGAGGCGCCAAAAAGGCGATAGGTCTAAATTTGAGGCGAGAGGCGAGGTGCTAAAAAGGCGCTCACGGAAAAAATACTAAGGAAAAATACATATAAGTATATAACTTAACAAATATCAACAAAACATGTTATAAGTGAGCATAATACATGAAACTAAGTGTTGGAAAACAAGTGTTTTTAAGTGAAGTAAATTGGGGCTTTGAGACACTAATTTATTTTAGAGTCTAGGGTAATTGTGGAATTATGTTCTTCTCCATGAATACATAAGTATACTATATTTATTTGTCCAATTCGGATTTCGAATGAATAAGTTATAGAGGTTTAAAGTATGGCATTGGAAGTGTTGGAAGTGGGTTATCCCACATTGGAAAAATATGAAAGGTTTGAATGGTTTATATACAAAGGCTCCCTTGTGTTGGGTAAGCTTGTATAGAAAGAACTATCCCTCCCGCGCCCGCAAGGGGGGGTGCGAGTCAAGATCCAATTTGCCTTGGGTCGGCTTACTCGTGTGCCCGCACATTCGGACCAAATTGTGCTATCTTGACAAGTCCACCTTTTATTTATTTTTTGAATTCTAAAACATGCAAAAAAAGGTCAAAAATAGTTTCAAAAATATTTTTTAAAGTTAGAAAACTGAAGTGAGCGCCTTTCACGCCTTTTCACCGCCTCTCGCCTTTCAAAAAGGCGCCAAAGGCGTCGCCTTATCATCGCCTCGCCTTGAACACATGAGGCGCTATAGCCTCGCCTTTGACAACTATGTTAATATCAACATGCAAAAGCTACGAGAAAGTAAAAATACTTGCAGTTGGTCAATGGAGGAAGAAACTAGCTCAGAAGTTCTTGTTTCTCTCTCTCACACACACACACCCCCCACCCACAACTACCAACAAAAGACGACCAAAAAAGGCCATCAGCTAAACAATTGATTAACATCCAACGTCATATATGTACCTTGGTGCCCCTAGCTTGAAGATATTGTGAAACCGCTGCTTGCAAATCATTGACTTCAACTTCAAGTGATTCAAAATTTGGCGTCCCAGACCTTGAACTTTTGATGATTTCAACTTGCTTCAGCACTTTTTTAAGCATCGGCATAGAGACATCCTGTAAAGTATAAAGCATTGTTGAAATGATGATATCAACCCCCCACTAATAGAAATAGATATAGCAGGCTTGACCAGTATGACATATAGAGTAAGAACAACAAACCGAAGACATCACACTAATTCCATCCGAGACGTCTGGCACAGACAAACAATTTGGAGGGACTGGCAAATATTGCATGACATATCCCTCCTGGGAGAAGTACCCTTTCCCAGCTAGCTTTTTCTTCGTCTCCGCAGGAATTTTCTTCAAAATTACCATCACCTGCATTGTTCAGAGCGATAATATCAAAATAAAAGTAAAGGGTAAAAAAGCATTGTAAACTTCCATTTTTCAGTTTAGTAAAACAGATTGTTATTGAAAACCACAGAACTCCAAGACCAAAAGCCAAGTAAATCTAAATGAATATAAAAAGTGAGATTTCAATCCAAAGATATATCTGAATGATGAGATCTCATATACAAATTCGGGAATACATGAAAAGTTTATAGTAGGGTTGTCTATGAAGAGGAGTTCAGCCTGGGTACCGTTTTGCCTACTACAAAAGTGAAACGCTCCAGACCCTAGTTCCTCATCACAATTGCACCATCAGTTGAGCTTGATGAGATCAAATAGACATATTTTGGATCTGGAACCAGTTCTGATCAAGGCACAGTTGAATACATTGAAATGCATACAATACGCACATATAGTACTTCAAATTGGAGCCTGACAATGAAGGCCTTAGTCAACTACCAGGTGTAATTCACACAATAGATTCGTCCAAGGAATTACATAGGTAAAAGTTTGCATGTAGTATCTCACCCTTTTAACAGAATTGATAACCACTTCACTTTTGTCAATGTCAATATGAGCCTTTTACATTTTTAAGAAGTCCTCTAATTTCCCCAGTTTCAACTCTTAGTTAAAACAAGCATTAGCCATTTTACGCAACATCCCACGTACAAAGTCCTCAGACGTGTAGCATCCACATCAGGAATATCAGGGTTGCCCCGATTCCCAAACCACCCCTAACTACAAAATATCCTACTGAATCGGCCCCCACACCTACCTCCATTGGATCAGATAAATAATACTTTCTAGTTAGAGGATATGACCACATGTAGCAGAATAAGTAATCAAGCATCAAATACAATAGAATAAACAAATATCACTTGCAGAAAGAAGATAATCTTCCCAATTATAACAGTAAAGACCGCAAAAAGACAGTAGAAAATAGAACTTACAAGTATAGTATGCTACCGGTTAGTACACAAGACATAACAATGAATTACTACCAACTACTGCCATCAACTCAGACAACCAAAGTGTTCATAATACACTGCTGCCTCCACCAAACTCTATTGAGCTGGCAGTTATTGTAAATTACCACCAAAATCTACTAATGCTTCAATGGGAACACTCTTTAATGCATTGGAAATGTACATCATCGAATCAAGGAGTGTTACTGATGCAAAACAATTTCTTAATGCAAAGCAATTTCTTAAAGAAATGCTAAACAAGTGCCCTAAAGGCACATGTTAGTATTTTCCATGGTACCAAAGTGTTCAGCACTGTATTCGAAGTCTTCCTAATACTAAACAATTCATTTTTCATAGGATTAAAGTGTTCAGCATTCTATGGGAGTCTTCCTGATGCTACACAATTCTTTAAATAGATGCTTAATGAGTGCCCGAAATAGAAATAAATAAAAGAAAAGGACAAAGTAAAGAAAAGAAAGACAGCTCAGTTCACTAGGCTCCAACATGGTGAGGCCTCAAGGAGGGGAACAGCATAAAGCTGTTACAAGTGAACAAAGTCACTTAAATAATGCTCATCAGATTAAGTTAATTTTTTACTATGATATTTTATGGTTCAAATTACTGTTCAAATAATCAACAATGGTAAGAAAAATTCTTCAGGCAAGTCCACTTTATGGTTATTTAACTTTTTGAAAGTGATGAACATTGCACATACAGAAGAAAAAAAAAAGACAATGGGGTTCCTGCCACTGTGCTGGTAAGGGAATTGGTTCGCAGGCTGACCCCGAATTTCAAGATGTTTTCAACGATATTTCATAATCACGAACAGAAATATGCCTTTGTGTCATTCCCTTTGACATTTAATCCAAAAGAACTCTTGCACCTTCTCCAACGATGCTCCGTTCACACGAAGGTTTTTTAATCTGATAAGTGACAACAACAAT
Organism: Codonopsis lanceolata; assembly: GCA_013146195.2. Taxonomy (NCBI): domain Eukaryota; kingdom Viridiplantae; phylum Streptophyta; class Magnoliopsida; order Asterales; family Campanulaceae; genus Codonopsis; species Codonopsis lanceolata. The sequence goes on from CM028383.1 coordinate 92,827,241, forward strand.
AAAATAACTTCTGTAGAAGTTTCATAAATTGAGACAAGAGGCAAGTCTTTTTTTTTTTTGATAGGTAAGTGTGACCCCTTGTTAGTATGGGGATTGGAACCTAGGACCTCAAAGTCTTTGCCTAAGTGCCCTTGCCATGTCTCCCACCCCTTGAGTATGATCTCTTTTGATGCACAGTTCTTAGTATTTGGACTTTTTATCAAGTTGATTGAAAGGGAGCAAGGCCCTGAACAAATTTCTGAATAACAGTCCTCGGTCTAGAACGTTCAACACAAAGGTGTGGCATGCTAGTCCATTGCATAATAGAGCAACCATTGCAAGTCTTGATCTCATGTCAAAGGGAAACATTTGCTGCTGTAACTGGAGGCACAAATCATTCATATATAATTACACATTTGCTCCATATTGAAAGATATAAAGATGAAATGCATATGAGCCAGAGAAGTTAATTATTATGAAATAACTGCAAGAGAAAAAGTTCATTTAAATTAAGAGAAATGGAAAATTCAAACCTCGGAAGGGAGTAAAGACCGACAAAAGTTAACACCATAACGGAAACCGTATCTCTCCAGAAAATTCCAGGAGTCCTCTGAAGGTCTTGATCTAGATGGTAATTTTAGCTCCAAATAACAAGCACCATCTGTGTTCTTAACCTCATTGATCGAAATTTGAGAAGCCTCCTATAAAACAATATAAAAATATAAACCACAAATGTGAAATGCCTAGCCCAGTTCCCCTTCATCTGCCAACAAGCCACATTTATCATCTTTTACAACTCAATATCCTAAGACCATCACATTTACATTCTAAGAGACAAAGAAAGAAATAAAAATGACTGAAGTCTATGTTAGGTTAAAAGACATAAAAGAGCACTAAACATTTAGAAATAAAAATGAATTATATTTATATATATTATGTTGCCGCTTAAGAATGGGACCAGAGGAAGTAAAATCCATGTTCACTCTTTTTTTTTTTTTTTTGATAAGTAAAATCCATGTTCACTCTTTTGAGGATGGAGAAGAAAATGTGCAATCCACGCAAAGCTAAGAACATGCATTTTTTATGTCTTTGCCCTAGTGAAGAGTGACACAAGCATACGAGGAATGGCATTGGCATACGGTTGGTATTAGTTATTGAATAAATTCTGTCATAATATATTCATTAGAAGATTGTTAGCAGTTAGGCTATTTGGGTCCAATTTGAATCACCATTAGGATTTTCTAATCTAAACTTACTAGTATGATTTTTTTTTAATAAGTTAAAAACTTACTAGTATGATTTAGTAGTACTAGTCCTATAGAATTATTATTATTTTTTGATAGGTAAGTGTGACCCCTTGTTGGTATGAGGATTGAAACCAAGGACCTCAAGATCATTGCTAGAGTGCCCTTGCCATCTCTCCCACCCCTTGGCACTAGTCCTATAGAATTAAGTTTTCTTTTTTGACTTCTTCTCATATATCAATGTAATCCCCCATCATCACTCAGTATTTTATTTGAGTTTGAGGCTTTGTGCAGTTATCGCCTGTGAGCACTGTCAATCACTTATAATGGTAGGTTTCTTACTTTCCCTTTCTACTTCTTGTTTTCAGACCCCCTTCCAGCCACTCATAGGGCAAGTCTCTGTACTCTGTCCTAGGTAAATTTTTGACATTCCTCTTCCCCTTTCTTCTTCTTTTCCACCAAACCCTTCTCTATGCGCGCAAAAGACAATTGTCCATACATTGCCTGCATAACCAGTGTACTAACATCACACCTGATGCCTGTCATTTATCATCATTACATTACTAGCAAGTTGTATCATTACAGAAATCATTTACACAAGCCTCCAGCATAAAAATTCAATTATCAATCATTATCATCTATAGGCACACATCAAAGAGAAGATAGTAAAGCCAACAAAATTGCAGATACAAGAGTCATTTAGACCTTCAGGCACTTACTTCACAACACGAGGAAAAGGCTCTTTCAAGCACACCAATGTTCTTTGTTGAAAACTGGAAGTATGCATTAGGAAGAAGCATAAGAAACAAACACAAAAATTAATACATGTCAAATATGAAATGCAATGGATCCCAAATTGGAAGAATGAAAACCTTTCTGTTCTTCATTTTCAAGCATTTGAGGCATAACAAGCTGAGCATTCGCTTCAATTCGCCAACATGGGAAGGGTGATATATTGGAACCGGCAATTCAATATAACCAAAATGACCTGCAAGGAGAAAGACGAAAGAACTTTAAAGGTATATTCAGTGGCATATAAATCATAATTATTCTCTACCCCATACATTTTCTGATTATGGGATCCAAAAATATAACAATGTAAGAAAGCCAAAGATAAAAGCCTGCCATACCTTCACATTGCCCAGGTTCAGCGGTGCCACAAGATTCACATTTGCCAGCTTCAAGGGGAAGGCCGAGAAAAGGATTTGACAGCTGACTAGCATGGCTAATTGGACAGTCACTATTGGAAGAGGTACACTACATAAAAGCACACGTACACATGCAGGGAAAACATAATATACTATAAGTTAGTTACCAAATTAGATTTTCATGTATGATTCAGAGATGTCTTTTTAAGTTTCCAAATTTATGAAATCATCCCCAATCAGAGGCGTATCCATGTAAAATTATGTGATACAGTGCACTGACTCTTGGCTACTGAAATACTAAGAAAACTGAGGAAATCCACACAGCATTTGAAATACCCAAATACAAGTATTCAGCTTATCTGGTAAAATTCCCTTTTAGCAATGAGGAAGAACTTACATCCTCGTTGAAAGGAACATGTAGCAGACAATCTGTATGAAACCAACTAAACTCTACAATTTCGTACACCCAAAACCGAACCTTATTACACAAGTTGCACATCAGACGCAAAATAATTAATTGAACGGAAAATGAAGATGTACTCACGATTTCTTGGCGAGTCGCCAAACCAAATCTGATTCCAGTTATTTTCCCTTCCAATACTGTAGATGCTGAGCTTTCTTCCATCGTTCACAGAAAGCTTCAAAGAAAAGGAGGCCCAATTTAATAGCCAGCAATAAAAAGAAACAATAAAGAGATGAATCAAAAAATTCAAATTAAAGATAATGGCCTATTGGGTTGAGAATAATTTCTTAATACAGGGGACCCACTCACTCCCGTGCCTCTCGGTTAAAAGAGCCCTCCTGAGGACTGAATAATTCCATATCTTTCCTCTTTCAAAACAAAACACTTCCAGATGAAATAAATAAAAATATACTACTAACATTCGAAGAGATTCCAGTTTACAATCATCAATAAGAGCTGACGAAACATCTCACGTTCAAACAGAAAAAAAAAAAAAAAAATTGGTTTCGAACCTACATTTACTAGGCCACCAAACAGACCACACGTTGACCAAAAGTAAAAGAATCAACGGCAACATTGCAAAATTTTACACGTCCATGTAAAATACACACAGACACGCCAAAAATCAAGGAAAAAAAACCCTAGTTCCAGGTTTCAGCATACCGAGGAAACGCAGCCAGGCTCAGGAAAATTAGAGACGACACAAACACACTTTTCACCTCGAATTCAGTGGATTTTGAACGGTTCTACACATATAAACACATAAAGATGAGCATGCATTCATGGATACATCTACCTACACCGAGAAATCACGTAGAAACAACTAAAAATGAGGGGAAGGTAGAATAAATTCGAAGAGAAAAGCCCTAGTTCTAGTGAAATGCAACACCCAAAATGTGAGGAAATGTTACCTAGAGAGAGAAATGTTACCTGGAGGAAGAGAGAGAGAGAGAGATTGTAGAGAGAGAAAGTGCGCTCTGCTCAGTCACGACATTGCAAGAGTGTGAAGACTGGAAGAGAGAGGAAATGTTAAGGGGGTTTAACTTTTGAACCGTAATGAGAAGGAGAGACAGAGGAGGGAGGGAGGGGTGATTTGGGGTTTTCACTCTTTTGGCATTTGCATTCAAATTTAGGTTGGGGCTCCAAAAGACCAAATTGGATGCTATTTCCGGTAATAACTTACGGTATATGTGTGTATACCTACGGCAACCAAGTGATACCTTTTCTTGAGGAATTTGTTGGAGGGTAAATTGGGAAAAAGAATAATGTTGGCAACATTTATTGGAGGGCAATATAGAAAGAAAAATTGTGAGACCAAAATGAGTTCAGTAAAAATAAAAAGTTAAAATTACAATAAGTGATATTTGTATTTATTTCAACTAATCGAAAATTATTTAGTCAAAAAGAGTAATTGAGTGCTTTTATTAGCAGAAGAGATAAAGAGACTGTTGATAAGAACAATGTAAAATGATTTACAAAAAGGATCTTTTAAGTTTTCAATTCAAACACGATTATTAAAATTGATCATTAGATTTAGATTATTTTTTTAAAAAGAGATCCGGAATTTGTTAGCGTTCAGAGGGTAAATTGGGAAAAAGAACTATGTTATCAAACATGGCAAAGACTTGTATAGGACGGTCTTACGGATCCTAAATGCGTAAGACGGAGCCCTATTTAGAAATTCACGGGTTAATAAGTAAACATGTTATTAAAAGTCAGAAAAATGGGCCAGCTGGGTTGGTCCTTGATTAACTTTAAAGACTTGGTCCAAGGGGGTTACGAGTTTGAAACTCCCCAGTTATTATAGTATGTTTTTATGCTCATTTTCTCTATTTGCTACAGTGCCCCCTCTACTTTCAATGTTTGTCGCTGAATTCTCATGTCTTGCAGTTTAATCCTTTGTCAGCTCCGTTAGCCATCAATTAGCTTGGGATACTTGACATATCCTAACGGACTTATAAATGAAAATTTATTATTATGACGCATTTAATGTGACACATTTTAATGTTAAAAGTGACACTATAAATGAAAATTTATTATAATTTTTATTAAAATACAAAGTAAAACTCTTATTACTAAAAAATGACATATTTAATACTAAAAAATGACACTTTTAATACTAAAAAGTGACACTTTTAATACTAAAAAGTGACACTTTTAATATTAAAAAGTGACACTCTTATAATACTAAAAAATAACACTCTTAATACTAAAAAGTGACACTCTTATAATACTAAAAAATGACACTCTTAATGCTAAAATGTGACACTCTTAATTCTAAAAAGTGACACATTTAATATTAAATGTGACACTATAAATAAAAATTTATTATAATTCTTATTAAAATACAAAATAACACTATTAATACTAAGAGGTGATACATTTAATACTAAAAAGTAACACTCTTAATACTAAAAAGTAACACTCTTAATACTAAATAGTGACACATTTAATACTAAAAAGTGACACTCTTAATACTAAAAAGTGGCACTCTTAATATTAAAAAGTGACACTCTTAATACTAAAAAGTGACACTCTTAATATTAAAAAGTGACACTCTTAATACTAAAAAGTGACAAATTTAATACTAAAAATTGACACTCTTAATACTAAAAAATGACACTCGTAATACTAAAAAGTGACACATTTAATACTAAAAAGTGACACTCTTAATTTTTTGATTCCTCTTCACCATGACTCTCTCATTTTTTAGTATTAAAAGTGTTACTTTTTAGTATTAAATTTGTCAATTTTTAGTATTAAAAATGTCACTTTTTAGTATTAAGAGTATTACTTTGTATTTTAATAAGAATTATAATAAATTACCCTTTATAAGTTTATAGTGTCACTTTCAACCTTAAAATATATCACTTTTGTCTTTTCAATGTGTTATGTTTGGCTTTAAACGTATCATTTAGTATTTCTTTAAAGTCCATTAAGATCCGTCAAGTATCTCAAGGCAATTGATGCTAACAAGGTTTAAAGCGTAAAGCGTGGAAAACATAAAATTACGGTTCGAAAGTGCGAACAGCAAAACAACACATTTTTGGCAATAAAAATTAATTCCTGCACAAAGGAGTTTCGAACTGTAGACCACACTAACAACTAACCTTATGCACCATCCGCAAACCACCTAACCTAGTTGTCTTTTATGAATTTTTATAACATATTATTTATTTATTATGACCTGCGAATTTTTAAATAGGGCTCGACGGATAAAGATCCGTAAGACCGTCTTACAGGAGACCACCTCATCAAACATTTGGTGAATGAATTAACTTGGTTTTTGGAGGGCACTATAGGAAGAAAAATTGTCATACCAAAGTGGGTTTAGTAAGTATAAAAAGTTAAAATTTCAATAAATGAGATTTGTCTTTATCTCAATCAGTCAGAAACTATTTAATCAAAAAGAGTAATTGAGTGGCTTTAGCGAAAGAGATAAAGAGAATGTCGATAGGAACAAGGAAAGAGGAAGTAAAAAGATTTATAGAAAAATAAAGTTCAAGTTACCTTTTAATGCTTAACATAACATATAAACAAAGGAGATTTTTTTTTTCTATTTTATTTATCATTGATAAATTTGTTTTGTCAACTATGCTTATGACACGTCTCATGTTTTCTCATAAAAAATATTATAAAAGCATTTAACGATCAAAATTTTGATAGTATGTGATATTTTACTACTAAAATAAAAAGGTTTTATATTATTAAAAATATTATTTTAAAAATCAATTCAATAATAGCAACATGGTATATAATGAAATTGATTACTAATTTCAATCATTTCAAAATTTAAAATCTATAACCAATTGTTATAGGTAGGCAAAATGTAATAAAAACTTTACGATATTGTATCACAATATGATTTTTACTATTGAATTGGTTTTTTATAATTATATCCATTATATCTAAGTGTGAATTTTTTATTTCAATATATAAGTAATGATCACAAGTTTTCGATCTCAAAGTTTAGTCGACAAAAAATATCTTTATGATATTGTATTAGTTTTTCTATTATGCAACATGACTATAACTATGAGTTTAGTTAAATATGCATTTTCTTAAATACATAAATAAAAATTATATTGTGCATGTGAACGTTAACCAAAGATAATTTAATGTTTTGAATAGAAAATAACAGTAAAAGGTAATCATAAAAGTAATTTTGTTGGTTAACTTAAATTGGGCAAGTAGTTAAGGGCTAGTTTTATCCAACCATGTAATTATTTAATATAATAATTAATTATATAGTTGATAAATAAAACTTATAGTGGAAATAGTTTATCCCTCGCTAGAAGCAAGGCCGACTATAAATTTACCAACTTTTTCAAAATATTACAATTTCATAGAAAGTTCAATCTTTAATATCTAGCAATATGTTAAATCTTCCATCCCATTAACCTTATGGATTACCTTGAATTACCAAATGATCACATTTCTTCATTTATGTGACGTGCTTGAAGCCATTGATAATAGTCTTAGAAATGGCTAATCTAACATAGTTGGCCTTGTTAGACTATGCTTCTAGTTTTTACTGACCTTACCTATTGAGTTAAACATTTGGTTACACAACAAGAAAACCCACTTTCGCCGACACTTTTTTCTTGACGTTTGATATATGTGTCGGTAATTGCCCATACTTTCACGTATGTATCAAAAATCAATGGCAATTAGCATATTGATCAAGCAAAATTCGTGGTGACTTTGTCTTTTGTCCACGTAGCCAACGGAGTTGGTGAGCTGGAAGGCGACGTGGATACAATTGAACTATGTCCTGTAAAGATAAACAACACCGTTAAGGAGTCGGGGGTGGCCCGACTCAAATCCTCCGGCGTAAGAGTGAGATACGGGTGTTAAATGAATTGCAGTAAATGTAATGTATTGATGGCTCTCACTTCTAGCCTATATTGTGGGAAATTGAAGTTGTTTTGGAATGAATGTTATATGCTATTTTCAGATATCTGTGTTGGCTTTTTTAATAACTGTATATAATGTCTCATATTTATACCTGAATGGTCTGTGAGGTGGCGCTTTCCCATTCGTGGACATGTTGCGGCTGATCATAAATGTTCTGATGTCATGTCAGATGGGGGAAGTGACCAGACTGAACTGACTGGGAAGTAGTTGGTTGTGTGTGTCAGTGTTTTCGGCGCATGGCAGGGTTCTGCCAGAGCTGTCGCACACTGAGTGTCTTGCTTTCTTAGTGACCGACTGTTGCCGAGGCCAAGTCGACCTTGTCGTCCAAGGCCGAGCAGTTCCGGCTCTGTGCTCCAATCTCTTTCCAAGGAACCCTTTACTGGGCCAAGGAAAGCCCTCTTCGGCATAGCTGAGTTGACTTCTGATATTAAACCCACTAATGGTGGGACCCAAGGTGGTCCCCTTTAAGGCAAGCTTACGTTGAGGCCCTTCAGTAGCACCATACTTCTCAGGGCGATTTGCCAGTTTTTCAAACCGAGAAGTTTTAGTGAGCAGTCGTTGATATTCGTCTTCCATCACCTTATCTCGGCATAAATGGCGACCTTGATTTTCTTCAGTTTAGGCAGGAGATGGAATGGCGAACAATTCTTTGGGATTAATTGCACATCGCTCACACACTTTGATTTTTTTAATTTATCATGCATCGCTAATGTTTAATTCTTTCGAATTAATTGCCCATCGCAAAACATTTAGCCCTTTCAAATAATAGTGCATCATAGATAATTATGCATCGCTATAATATTTGGAAGTACATATACATACAATAATTGTTACAATTAATACATAAAATACAACAGTGTCAGTGTGTGCGTTGTCGACACGCTCCTCGGCATTCCCGCAACTCGCGAACCACTATGATCCGAGGGCCTTTCTGGCCCGAATTACCATAAAAATCATCGTCATTCGACATTGTAATGAATATTGCAATGTAAGCAACTTGTTTTGGCTTAGAGCCGAACTACGTTTGGTCTTATTCATTTCGAGGATACGTAGGCAGCCTATTACAGTAGGCACGACCATCACAGCACAAATGCTTGCATATTCCCATGTCAAAATGTTTACATACTTTCATATCAAAATGATTGCATACCTTCTATGTCAATATGCTTGCATGTTCTCATGTCAAAATGTTTACATATTCCATATCAAATGCTTGCATGCCTTCCATGTCAGTATGTTTGCATGCCTCCTCATATCAAAATTTTCCATCATCGTGTTTTGCTAGGTAATGCCCAAGGAATACGATCTTCCTTACATAGACATTGCAACATCGTGTTTACTAGGTCCACCCTTAGGACCCATAGACTTTCCATCATCATGTTTACTAGTTCCACTCCTAGGAACATAGACATTCCGACCATCACAGAAAACCTCATGGGTGATACAACATGACTTTATGAAACCCTTCTGGGTGATACGATATGATATGACAAACAGACGAACTACATTTGGTCTGATTCCTTTTGAGGATACGTAGGCACCCTATTACTATAGGTTCGACCATCACAACTCATATAACTTCATTCTGCATTCTGTATTGCACCCACATGTTTTTAAAATTTTAAACATCAATTTTAATATGCACATGTCTCTCAATATACATGTTTTTAATATACACATACTGATGGCCTCATCATTTTCCTTGCATTAGGAAACATAGACATCGTCACCCGGCACGAGCACTACTCGTGCCTTTCCTTGATTTTAATACAAGCAAGAGATGTTAAAGAAATCTGACGATCGTCAACAAAGATAACTACAAAACACAACATCCTACCTCGCGCAGAACCTCACCACAAAGTAACCTGCATTATATTTTAAATGTTGGCATGCATAAAAAATCACAGATTTCGAAAAAGAAAAGAAAAATGTGTTTTCTGATATTGTAAGCAGAAGCTACAATATCAATTGATTTTTAAATTAAAGAAAAAAAAGTGTTTTGATATTACAAGCAGAAGCTGCAATATCAAATGTTTTTTTCAAAAATAAGAATTCGATGTTGCAAGCAGAAGCTGCAATGTCAGTTGAATGTTTAAAAAGATTTTCAACATTGCAAGCAAAAGCTGCAATGTCAATTTGGAGTTTGAAAGGAAAATTCGGTATTGCAAGCAGAAGCTGCAATATCAATTGATACTTTGAAAAAAATAAAATAAAAACCATATATTGCAAGCAGAAGCTGCAATAACAAATGACTAGATCTTAATGCTCGTGCCTATGACACGGTGTCAGTATATTTGATTTCGTCAATTAAAATTACAGTGCCTAAATAGAAGGTGTAATTTAAAAAAATGTTACAGTTGAGGGATACATTGCTTCAAGTGATAGTTGGGGGATTAATGTTTTATAAGGGGTGACTGTTCAGAAGATTAATCGCAGGGTGTGACTTTATAATATGAAGATAAAACATAAGGAGAAAAAAATGGGTAACTGCTCATGATATTAATTGTAGGGGTTAAAAATAGATAACTACTTACACATGTGAATGTGAGGGTGAATCTCAACTGTTAAATTTTTAAAGATAATTTAATCTCAACCTCTGAATAGCCCTAGTCAATTACCTAGTTGTTTTATAATATAAATGTTTGAAAAAGAAAAGTCGATGTTGCAAGCAAAAGCTGCAATGTCAGTTGGAATTTGAGAAATAAAATTCGATATTGCAAGTCGAAGTTGCAATATCAATTTGAAGTTTGAAAAAAAAAAGATATTTCAAGTAGAAGCTGCAATATCAACCAATGTTTGAAAAGGAGAAGTCGATGTTGCAAGCAGAAGTTGCAATATCAATTTGCTTTTTGGAAAATGATTTTCGATGTTGCAAGCAGAAGTTGCAATGTCAATAAATAAATAAAAAATGTGTTTTTGATATTGCAAGCAGAAGTTGCAATATCAATTGGATCTTAAATGAAAAAGGATTTTTGATATCGTAAGTAGAAGCTGTAGTGTCAACTGGATTTTAAAAGGAAAAAATTCGATCTTGCAAGCAGAAGCTGCAAGGTCAATTTGAGTTTGGAAAGAGAAAAGGCTTTGATATTGCAAGCAAAAGCTGCAATATAAATTGGATTTTGAAAAGAAAGAAAAATTTGATCTTGCAAGCAGAAGGTACGAGGTCAATTTGAGGTTGGAAAAAGAAAGGCTTTGATATCGCAAGCAGAAGCTGCAATATCAATTGGGTTTAAAAAAAACAAAAAATATGATGTTGCAAGCAGAAGCTGCAATGTCAATCAAAAAGAAAAAGAAAAAAAGAAGAAAAAAGAGAAAAAAGGAGGAAAAGAGGAGGAAAATTCCACCACGCCCCGACATGCATTGTAATTATTTTAAAACTCAAAATATATAAAAACAAAATCTTTCCTGCAATGCATGTTCCGAAATTGGGAGTCTATTTCTTATCAACGACGTTTGTCTACTCGTAAACTCGCGTTCACTTGCAAACTCCGTCGTTGAGGGCTCTGTAGACACCCCAATTTTGTACCCCTACGCCACAATGTCGTAAAATTATAATAAAAATATAATTTATAAATTAAATTGACTAAATGAATTCAATTCAGTTATGTTTCAGGAAGAAAAGGACTTAACGGAGCATAACGAGACTTAACTGAAGATAACCAAGGATTCATGGGGAGAAATGAAAGATTGAAGAAGTAACAAGGAGGAAGCTGCACTCCCTCCTTAAGAAAGTCCATGGAGCCGCTCCATCCCTTTCTCTCTTCCAAGCGGCTTAAACGCTATCGTTTCCTCAGCCGCCTCGTGTTTTCTTTCGTTGTCTCGCTCCCCTGCCTCCACCTGGCATGCCATGCAGTATATGTGAAGGATTTGGCGCCTTCGGTTGCCCATCCCCTGCCTGCATTCACCTATAAATAGAGCGTTGAGCGCTCATTCTCAACACACATCACTCACTCCTCAACACACTCAAAAAAAAAAAAACACACACACACACATCCAGAAGAAGGTGCCTCCTCTTGCCTTGCCTCATAAGCCATCCTAACTCCTTGCCCTCGAGCAAGCCTCCTCGCCCCGAAGCGAGCCATCCGAGCCTCAGTCCTTGCCCCCGGCAAGCCGATCCAAAGATAAAAGATACCGTTATGCTGTAAGAATTTTGCAGAAGATGATACAACACACACATTAAAAAAAAAAGACCTCCTTTCTTGAAAGGAAAAGGGGAGCACACTTGAAGTCTTCAAGCGTCTAGTGGGCTAAAGCATAGGCGTATATACCAGATCAGACATTCACACTACAAGAGGTAAGTATCAATTTATTGTCTTATCTCGCTAATATAAATGTAAAATATTATAATATGCATATTATATAAATAATAATGATATTATAATTAGTTAAATATTAATCAATAGAATGTAAATAAAATAATTATGCCTGTTGTAAACATATAATCATGCATTATATATATATATATATATATATATATATATATATATATATATATATATATATATGTTGTTAATATTTAGACATAAGCACACATACATAGTCGTTACTATGCCCAAATAACATTAAACAAAGTAATGTTTTTTTCAATATATATGTATATAATAAATACTTTTTCTGGACTATATACATTTAAAAGCATGTTAATTGATTTTAAGCCCTAAAATGAGACCGAAAGGGTGAGTTGGGTGCCTAACATCTTCCCAACTCGTAACCTAGCCTCCGAACCTATACATATTTTCTAGAATAACTATTTTTTCTCTGTTTAACCTTAAAATAGAGGTGGAGACTCTGTATACACACATTTAGAGTCCACAACGAGACGGAACGTATTCCACGCACTCTGATGTTTTTTGAGACACGTCGTTTTCACTACAGACGATGGGAGTTTCGAAACGGGGTTCTCATAGGTTCAAGCCTTCTTTGTCTCTATTTTGCTATTATTTCAAGGTGAGTATGACCATGGACCGTTTGGCCGCCTTTAATCATGCGCAAGGGTTCCCCCTTTTTGTGAGTTTTGGCAACAATGATCATCGTTGGTCTGAGAGAGTCATCCTGGTCGAGTCTAACCGAGGGTGAAACTTTGAGGTTTCTGAAGGAAAACCTCACGACCTAAAAAAGACCAAGAAATTAAGCTCGAGTGACCTGGCTATCAAGAATGTTATTGAAGCCCCCTTACTTGGTGCCGAAGGGGAGCAGGTTCGCTGCTACAACTGGAAGGCTATTATTGGTGATGAAGTCCTTCTCTCGAGGTTTGGGGTTTCGGCTGCTGAGTTTGAGGGAGTAGGGAGAGCTTTCTCGGCAACTGAGTACGAGAGTCGGGATGATTGGACCCTCCATCAAAACCTTGTTTTTGGCTCAGAATGCTTGGAGTGTAGGGGAATGGATAAGCCTGTCAGTTTTGTGCCACATTGATGTTTTTTTTGGTTTATTTCTTTCTTTGGTGCAATTTTTGCTTCCCTGTTTCTGATACCAGCTCTTTTTATTGTAGAGATGGGCATAACTCGAGATGCAACCCTTGCTAGGAAGTAGGGTGAGAGAGAGAGACGATAGGCCGAGTTGAAGGCTTCGAGCGAGCAAATGGCTGCTCGCGGTGAGATGGAGGTCCTGCCCTTGGTGGTGTTCTCGAGGACCCTTCAAAATTACCCCTAGTGCCTCCATCGGTGGCCAAGGCCAAAGCTAAACTTCCTCCTGCCGGTGCCTCGAAGTCAAAAAGGTAAAAGATGGGCTCTTCTCAGAGCAGTCCCACTCCTTCAACCACTGAATCTGTCGAGTCCATTCGGTATTCGGCTTAGGAGAACGCCTCGTCAGCCGAGGAGATTGAGGACAATGAATATATCCTCGGGCACCTCTGTAAGTCAGCTAACTCTTTTTCTTCCTCCTTTACTGGCTACGGGCGTAGACTCACGGAGCAATCTGTTCCCCGGGAGTTGGTAGAGACGCTGACTCTGCTGCGGCGATTCTAGCTTCAGGACCTTAGCGTTTTCTTAATAAGTGAGGTAAGAATCTTCGTTGGGTCTGATTTTGTCTTTTGGCCTTTCGTGCTTATTTTTCATTGGATTTGATTTTTGTACTGCTCTTCCAGCTCAGCATATGTCTTGTTGCTTATGATGCGAAACTGGCCAGGCTGTCGAGTCGGCATTCATTTTGGGGCGAAGTCTGGAAAATTCGAGGGTTGAGCTATTGACCTCGGAAGAGAAAGTTTCGTCCTTTGAGGGTGAGCTATCGACGCATAAGAAGGAACTCTTCAGTCTTCAGGTCGAAAAAACGGCCTGGTTAAGAAGAGAAAAGATGCTACAGGGGAAGGCCGAGGAGAGTGACCGCCTCAAAAAGGTTGTCAAGGATTTGGAGGCCAAGCTGGAGGGCCTATCACAAGAAAACAAAAGCCTTAGGGATGTGGTTGCTTCAAAACCTAACAAAGAGAAAATTATTAACGACTATCTGTTGTCGTTGGAATACGAGGGCACGACTCTCGATTTTATGGAGAAGAGCCAAGTTCAAACTTTTAGGGTTGCTTGCTGCTGTGGGCGTCCCTTTGCCTCAAATCATAGAAATGGCGACCCTTGCCACTTTTGGCCCAGAATGCCGAGGCGTCTCCTCTTTGGTACCCTTCGATCAAGGAGAACTGGCAGATATTCGGGCTGAGGATTACAAGGCCAAGGCTCCGGTATGGGTACCTCCTCCTGCTAACTCTTAGAATTAATTTGTTCATTTGGCGAAGAACCATATATGGTTTAAGGAAAGCTTTCTTCCTTTTGTTATACTTGGTGCTGTCTCCTCGTCCTCTCACACCGAGTTTGTTAGGGACCAGCTAATGAAGCAGCTGGATGGAGAGAAGACCAACAGGGACGAGTTGGTTAAGAGGCAGTGGGAGGCCGAGAGGATGGCGGCTCATGACGGAGCTGAAGAGTAGACAAGAGTTGTGGCTTTTTGTAGGGCTTTTTGTATGCCAGAAATATTTCCAAACACATATTTTGGTATTTTTGTGTGAAGTAATACGACCTCTATTTAAGGGTTATTTTCTATGTTTTTTGCGAATGATGAATATATTTTTAATAGATTCAACCATTTTAGTGATTTCGCAAGAGAGGTACTAAGCCTTGTTCTTCCTCGACTTGCAAGGGAATTGAATGGGCTCTTATGCCTTGTTCTTCCTCGGCTTGCGAGGGAACTGAATAGGTGCTTATGCCTTGTTCCTCATTGGCTTGCGAGGGAATTGAATGGGCCCTTATGCCTTGTTCTTCCTCGGCTTGTGAGGGAATTAAATGGGAATTTATGCCTTGTTCTTCCTCGGCTTGCGAGGGAATTGAATGTGCGCTTATGTCTTGTTTTGAGTCATCTTTGCATCCTTTTCCATAAGTATCTAAGAAATGCTTTCATTGATTTCGTTGTTACTTACAAAAGCCTCATCAATATTACATTTTGAGGTGGTCTGCGTGCCACATATTTTTCAGTCGAGTTCTGTTTGGTCTGGACAGCCTGTAAGTTCCCGCTCGCACTAGGCCTGTGACTTGGAATGGCCCCTCCCAATTCGGCGAGAGTTTGTTTCTACTTATTCTATTTCCAGTGGCCTCGATTTTTTGTAGCACCAGATCTCCCATTATAAACGATCGGGGGTTCATTCGTTTGTCATGATGTACTTTGGCAAGCATTTTGTAATTAATGGTTCTTAGTCTTGTCCCTAGTCTTTTTTCTTCCAGATGGTCCAAGTCAAGCCCCATGGTTTCTTTGTTTCTCTCTTGCTCATAGTAGATCACCCTCGTTGTGGTAAGGCCATTTCGACTGGAGCCATAGCCTTAGTGCCATAGGTTAGAGAGAACAGAGTTTCGCCGGTAGAGCCTCGCGCCGAGGTCCTTATTGCCCATAGAACAATTGGAAGCTACTCGAGCCATGTCCCTTTCTTTTCATCTAATCTTCTTTTCAAATCGTGTAGGATCTGTTTGTTTCCTGCCTCAACCTGGCCGTTTCTCTGTGCGTGTGCCCTTGATGACTTCCAGTGTCTGACCCCTCTTTCTTCACATTTTTACTCTTTTGGCATTTGCATTCAAATTTGGGTTGGGGCTCCAAAAGATCAAATTGGATGCTATTTCCGGTAATAACTTACAGTATATGTGTATACCTATGGCAGCCAAGTGACTTTTCTTGAGGAATTTGTTAGAGTTTGGAGGGTAAATTGGGAAAAAGAATAATGTTGGCAAACATTTATTGGAGGGCAATATAGAAAGAAAAATTGTGAGACCAAAATGGGTCTAGTAAAAATAAAAAGGTTAAAATTAGAATAAGGGATATTTGTCTTTTTCTCAACTAGTCGAAAACTATTTAGTCAAAAAGAGTAATAGAGTGCCTTTATTAGCAGAAGAGATAACGAGACTGTTGAAAGGGACAATGTAAAATGATTTACAAAAAAATATCTTTTAAGTTTTCAATTCAAACACGATTATTAAAATTGATCATTAGATTTAGATTATTTTTTAAAAGGAAATTCGGAATTTGTTAACGTTCAAAGGATAAATTGGGAAAAAGAACTATGTTATCAAACATTTGGTGAATGAATTAACTTGGTTTTTAGAGGGCACTATATGAAGAAAAATTGTCAGACCAAAATGGGTTTAGTAAGTATAAAAAGTTAAAATTACAATAAACGAGATTCGTCTTTAATTTATCTCAATCAGTCAGAAACTATTTAGTCAAAAAGAGTAATTAAGTGTCTTTAGCGAAAGAGATAAAGAGAATGTTGATAGGAACAAGGAAAGAGGAAGTAAAAAGATTTACAAACAGAGAATGTTCAAGTTACCTTATAACGCTTAATATATCAACAAAGGAGATATATTTTTTTCTATTTTATTTATCATTGATAAATTTGTTTTGTCAACTATGCTTATGACTCATCTCATGTTTTATCATAAAAAAAAAATTATAAAAGCATTTAACGATCAAAATTTTGATAGTATGTGATATTTTACTACTAAGATAAAAAGGTTTTATATTATTAAAAAATATTATTTTAAAAATCAATTCAATAATAGCAACATGGTATGTGATGAAATTGATTACTGATTTCAATCATTTCAAAATTTAAAATCTAGAACCGATTGTTATAGGTAGGCAAAATGTAATAAAAAAATTACAATATTGTATCACAATATGATTTTTACTATTGAATTGCTTTTTTTATAATTATATCCATTAAATCCAAGTGTGAATTTTTTATTTCAATATATAAGTAAAGATCACAAGTTTTCGATCTCAAAGTTTAGTTGACAAAAAATATCTTTATGATATTGTATTAGTTTTTCTATTATGCAACATGACTATAGCCATGAGTTTAGTTAAATATGCATTTTCTTAAATACATAAATAAAAATTATATTGTTCATGTGAAGGCTAACCAAATATAATTGAATGTTTTGAATGGAAAATAATAGAAAAAGGTAATCAGAAAAGTAATTTTATTGGTTAACTTAAATTGGGCAACTAGCTAAGGGGCAGTTTTGTCCAACCATGTAATTATTTAATATAATAATTAATTATATAGTTGATAAATAAAACTTATAGTGGAAATAGTTTATCCCTCGCTAGAAGCAAGGCCGACTATAAATTTACCAACTTTTTCAAAATATTACAATTTCATGGAAAGTTCAATCTTTAATATCTAGCAATATGTTAAATCTTCCATCCCATTAACCTTATGGATTACCTTGAATTACCAAATGAGCACATTTCTTCATGCATGTGACATGCTTGAAGCCATTGATAATAGTCTTAGAAATGACTAATCTAACATAGTTGGCTCCGTTAGACTATGCTTCTAGTTTTTACCGACCTTACCTATTGAGCTAAACATTGGGTTACACAACAAGAAAACCCACTTTCGCCGACACTTTTTTTTTATGTTTGATATATGTGTCGGCAATTGCCCATACTTTCACATATGTATCAAAAATCAATGGCAATTAGAATATTGATCACGCAAAATCCGTGGTGACTTTGTCTTTTGTCCACGTAGCCAACAGAGTCGGTGAGCTTGAAGGTGACGTGGATACAATTGAACTCTGTCATATAAAGATAAACAACACCGTTAAGGAGTCGGGGGTGGCCCGACTCAAACCCTTCGGCATAAGAATGAGATTACTGGTGTTATGAATTGCAGTAAATGTAATGTATAGATGGCTCTCACTTCTAGCCTATATTATGGGAAATTGAAGCTGTTTTGGAATGAATGTTATATGCTATTTTCAGATATCCGTGTTGGCTTTTTTAATAACTGTAGAGAATGTCTCATATTTATACATGATTGGTTGTGAGGTGGTGTTTTCCCATTCGTGGACATGTTGCGGCTGATCATAAATGCTCTGATGCCGTGTCAGTTGGGGGAAGTGACCAGACTGAACTGACTGGGGAGTAGTTGGTTGTGTGTGTCAGTGTTTTCGGCGCATGGCAGGGCTCTGCCAGAGCTGTCGCACACTGAGTGCCTTGCTTTCTTTGTGACCGATTGTTGCCGAGGCCGAGTCGACCTTATCGTTTTGTCGAGGTCGAGCTGTTCCGGCCATGTGCTCCAATCTCTTTCAAAGCAACCCTTTACTGGGATGAGAAAAGCCCTCCTCGGCATAGCCGAGTTGACTTCTGATATTAAACTCACTAATGGTGGGACTCAAGGTGGTCCCCTTTAAGGCTAGCTTACGTTGAGGCCCTTCAGTAGCCCCCTACTTCTCGGGGCGATTTGCCGCTTGTCAGACTGAGAAGTTTTAGCGAGCAGTCGTTGATATTCGTCTTCCATCACCTTATCTCGGCATAAATGGTGACCTTGATTTTCTTCAGTTTAGCCGGGAGATGGAGTGGCGAACGACTCTTTGGGATTAATTGTGCATCGCTCACACACTTTGATTTTTTTAATTTATCATGCATCGCTAATGTTTAATTCTTTTGGATTAATTGCCCATCGCAAAACATTTAGCCCTTTCAAATAATAGTGCATCATAGATAATTATGCATCGCTAGAATATTTGGAAGTACATATACATACAATAATTGTTACAATTAATACATAAAATACAACAGTGTCAGTGTGTGCGTTGCTGACACGCTCCTTTGCACTCCCGCAACTCACGGACCACCATGACCCGAGGGCCTTTTCGGCCCGAACTACCATAAAAATCATCGTCATTCGACATTGTAATGAATATTGCAATGTAAGCAACTTGTTACGGCTTAGAGTTGAACTACGTTTGGTCTGATTCCTTTCGAGGATACGTAGGCAGTCTATTACGGTAGGCACGACCATCACAACACAAATGCTTGCATATTCCCATGTCAAAATGTCTATATACTTTCATATCAAAATGATTGCATGCCTTCTATGTTAATATGCTTGCATGTTCCCATGTCAAAATGTTTACATATTTCCATATCAAATGATTAAATGCCTTCCATGTCAGTATGTTTGCATGTCTCCCTATATCAAAAGTCTCCAATATCATGTTTTGCTAGGTAATGCCCTAGGAATACGATCTTCCTTACATAGACATTGCAACATCGTGTTAACTAGGTCCACCCCTAGGACCATAGACTTTCCATCATCATGTTTACTAGTTCCACTCCTAAGAACATAGACACTCAAAACATCATGTTTACTAGGTCCACTCCTAGGAACATAGGCATTCCAACCATCACAGAAAACCTCCTGGGTGATACAACGTGACTTTTTGAAAACCATCTGGGTGATACGATATGATACGACAAATAAACGAACTACGTGGTCTAATTCCTTTTGATGATACTAGGCACCCTATCACAATAGGTTCGACCATCACAACTCATATAACTTCATTCTGCATTCCGTATTGCACCCGCATGTTTTTAAAATTTTACACATCAATTTTAATATGCACATGTCTCTTAATATACATGCTTTTAATATACACATACTGATGGCCTCATCATTATCCTTGCATTAGGAAACATAGACACCACCACCCGGCACGAGCACTACTCGCGTCTTTCCTTGATTTTGATACATGCAAGAGATGTTAATGAAAGCTGACGATCGTCAACAAAGATAACTACAAGCGGCCCTCATCCAAAAACACAACATCCTGCCTCGCGCAGAACATCACCAAAAAAAGCAGTAACCTGCATTAGATTTTAAATGTTGGCTTGCATCAAAAATCATGGATTTCGAAAAAGAAAAGAAAAATGTTTTTATGATATTGCAAGCAGAAGCTACAATATCAATTGATTTTTAAATTAAAGAAAAAAAATGTGCTTTCATATTGCAAGCAGAAGCTGCAATATCAAATGTTTTTTTTTAAAGATGAATTCGATGTTGTAAGCAAAAGCTGCAATGTTAGTTGAATGTTTAAAAAGTTTTCGACATTGCAAGCAAAAGCTGCACTGTCAATTTGGAATTTGAAAGGAAAATTCGGTATTAAAAGCAGAAGCTGCAATATCAATTGATACTTTGAAAAAAATAAAATAAAAATTCGATATTGCAAGCAGAAGCTGCAATATCTAATGCCTAGATCTTCATGCCCGTGCCTATGGCACAGTGTCAGTATGTCTGATTTCGTTAATTGAAATTACAGTGCCTAAATAAAAGGTGTGATTTTAAAAAATATTACAGTTGAGGGATACATTGTTTCAAGTGATAGTTGGAGGATTAATGTTTTATAAGGAGTGACTGTTCAGAAGATTAATCGCAGGGTGTGACTTTATAATATGAAGATAAAATATAAGGAGAAGAAAAAGGGGTAACTGCTCATAATATTAATTATAGGGGTTAAAAATAGATAACTACTCATACATGTGAATGTGAGGGTGAATTTCAACTGTTAAATTTTTAAAGATAATTTAATCTCACCTCTGAATAGCCCTAGTCAATTACCTAGCTGGTTTATAATATAAATGTTTGAAAAAGAAAATTCGATGTTACAAGCAAAAGCTACAATGTCAGTTGGAATTTGAGAAATAAAATTCGATATTGAAAGCCGAAGTTGCAATATCAATTTGAAGTTTGAAAAAAAAAACGATATTTCAAGCAGAAGCTGCAATATCAACTAATGTTTGAAAAGGAAAAGTCGATGTTGCAAGCAGAAGCTGCAATATCAATTTGCTTTTCGGAAAATGATTTTCGATGTTGCAAGCAGAAGCTGCAATGTCAATAAATAAATAAAAATGTGTTTTTGATATTGCAAGCAGAAGTTGCAATATCAATTGGATCTTAAATGAAAAAGGATTTTCGATATTGTAAGTAGAAGTTGTAATGTCAACTGGATTTTAAAAGGAAAAATTTCGATCTTGCAAGCAGAAGCTGCAAGGTCAATTTGAGTTTGGAATGAGAAAAGGCTTTGATATTGCAAGAAGAAGCTGCAATATCAACTGGATTGTGAAAAGATAAGCTGTGAGGTCAATTTGAGGTTGTAAAAAGAAAGGCTTTGATATTGCAAGCAGAAGCTGCAATATCAATTGGGTTTAAAAAACAAAACAAAAAAAATCTGATGTTGCAAGTAGAAGCTGCAATGTCAATCAAAAAAAAAAAAAAAAGAAAAAAGAAAAAAAGAAAAAAATGAGAAAAAAGGAGGAGGAGAGGAAGAGAATTCCACCACGCCCCGACATGCATTGCAATTATATTAAAACTCAAAATATATAAAATCAAAATCTTTCTTGCAATACATGTCCCGAAATTGGGAGTCTATTTCTTATCAACGACGTTCATCTACTCGTAAACTCGCGTTCACTTGTAAACTCCGTCGTTGAGGGCTTTGTAGACACCCCAATTTCGTACCCGTACGCTACAATGTTGTAAAATTATAATAAAAATATAATTTATAAATTAAATGGACTAAATGAATTCAATTCGGTTATGTTTCAGGAAGAAAAGGACTTAACGAACCTAACGGAGCATAACGGGACTTAACTGAAGAGAACCAAGGATTCATGGGGAGAAAGGAAAGATTGAAGAAGAAACAAAGAAGGAGCCGCCCCCCCTTGTTGGGAGCCGCATCCCCTCCTTAAGAAAGTCCATAGAGTCGCTCCATCCCTTTCTCTCTTCCAAGTAGCTTAAATGCTACTGTTTCCTCAGTTGCCTCGTGCTTTCTTTTGTTGTCTCTCTCTTTGCCTCCACCTGGCACGCCATGCGGTATTTGTGAATGATTTGGCACCTTCGGTTGCCCATCCCTTGCCCGTATTCACTTATAAATAAAGCGCTGAGCACTCATTCTCAACACACATCACTAACTCCTTAACACACTCAAACACACACACACACACAGACACACAGACACACACTCACATCCAGAAGAAGCTGCCTCCTCCTTCCTTGCCCCATAAGCCATCCTGCCTCCTTGCCCCCGAGCAAGCCTCCTCGCCCCGAAGCGAGCCATCCGAGCCTTAGTCCTTGCCCCCGGCAAGCCGATCCAAAGATAAAAGATACCGTTATGCTGTAAGAATTTTGCAGAAGATGATACAAACACACATATAAAAAAAGACTTCCTTTCTTGAAAGGAAAATGGGAGCACACTTGAAGTCTTCGAGTGTCTAGTGGGCTAAAGCCTAGGCGTATATATCGGATCAGACATTCATGCTACAAGAGGTAAGTACCAATTTATTGTCTTATCTCGCTAATATAAATGTAAAATATTATAATATGCATTATGTATATATTTATAATTAGTTAAATATTAATCATAAATGTAAATAAAATAATTATGAATTGTAAACACATGCATACATATATATATATATGCACATGTTGTTAATATTTAGACATAAGCACACATACGTAGCAGTTACTATGCCCAAATAACATTAAACAAAGTAATGTTATTTTCAATATATATGCATATAATAAATACTTTTTCTGAACTATATACATTTAAAAGCATGTTAATTTATTTTAAGCCCTAAAATGAGATCGAAAGGGCGAGTTGGGTGCCTAACCCCTTCCCAACTCATAACCTAGCATCCGAACCTATACATATTTTCTAGAATAACTGTTTTTCTCTGTTTAATCTTAAAATAGAGGTGGCGACTCTATATACACACATTTAGAGTCCACAACGAGACCGAACGTATTCCACGCGCTCTAATGTTTCTTGAGACACGTCGTTTTCACTACAGACGACGGGAGTTTCGGAACGAGGTTCTCACAGGTTCGAGCTTTCTTTGTCTCTGTTTTGCTATTATTTTAAGGTGAGCGTGACCATGGACCATTTGGCCTCCTTTAAGTATGTTCAAGGGTTCCCCCTTTTTGCGAGTTTTGGCAACAATGATCATCGTTGGTCTGAGAGAGTCATCCTTGTCGAGTCTACCCGAGGGTGGAACTTTGAGGTTCCTGAAGGAAAACCTCATGACCTAAAAAAGACCAAGAAATTAAGCTCGAGTGACCTGGCTATCAAGAATGTTATTGAATCCCCCTTACTTGGCGTCGGGGGGAGCAGGTTCGCTACTGCAACTGGAAGGCCATTGTTGGTGATGAAGTGCTTCTCTCGAGGTTTGGTGTTTCGGCTGTCGAGTTTGAGGGAGTAGGGAGAGCTTTCTCGGCAACTGAGTACGAGAGTCGGGATGATTGGACCCTCGGGGAAGGGATAAACATGACTGCTACGTGCCACGTTGATGTTTTTTTTTTTTTTGGTTTATTTCTTTCATTGGTGTAACTTTTGCTTCCCTATTTCTGATATTAGCTATTTTTATTGCAGAGATGGGCATAACTCGAGAAGTACCCCTTGCTAGGAAGAAGGGTGAGAGAAAGAGACAAGAGGCCGAGTTGAAGGCTTCGAGCGAGAAAATGGCCGCTCGCGGTGAGATGGAGGTCCTGCCCATGGTGGGTGTTCTCGAGGACCCTTCAAAATTACCCCCAGTGCTTCCCTCGACGGCCAAGGCCAAATCTAAACTTCCCCCTGCCGGTGCCTCGAAGTCAAAAAGGTAAACTGTGGGCTCTTCTCGGAGTAGTCCCACTCATTCAACCATTGAATCTGTCGAGGCCATTCGGTCTTCGGCTTAGGAGAACGCCCCGTCGGCCGAGGAGATTAATGACAATGACTATATCTTCGAGCACCTCTGTAAGTAGCTAACTCCTTTCCTTCCTCCTTTGCTGGCTACAGGCGTAGACTCACAAAGCAATCTGTTCCCCAGGAGTCGGTAGAGACGTTGACTCCGCTGCGGCGATTCCAACTTCAGGACCTTAGCATTCTCTCCATAAGTGAGGTAAGAATCTTCATTGGGTCTGATTTTGCCTTTTGGACTTTCGTGCTTAGTTTTCATTGGATCTGATTTTTCGTAGCACTAGATCTCCCAGCATAAATGATTGGGGGTTCATTCGTTTGTCATGATGTGCTTTGGCAAGCTTTTTGTAATTAATGGTTTTTAGTCTTGTCTCCAGTCTTTTTTCTTCCAGATGGTCCAAGTCAAGCCCCATGGTTTCTTCGTTTCTCTCTTTCTCATAGTAGATCACCCACGCCGTGGTAAGGCCATTTCGACTGGAGCCATAGCCTCAGTGCCATAGATTAGAGATAACGGAGTTTCACCGGTAGAGCCTCGTATCGAGGTTCTTATTGCCTATAGAACAATTGGAAGCTCCTCGAGCCATGCCCCTTTTTCTTCATCTAATCTTCTTTTCAAGGCGTGAAGGATCTGCTTGTTTCCTGCCTCAGCCTGGCCGTTTCCCCGTGGGTGTGCCATTGATGACTTCCAATGTCTGACCCCTATATTTTCACATTTTGCCGTGAATTTCTTCGATAACTGAGTTCCATGGTCTGAGATGATTGCCCTTTGTAGCCCAAATCTACACCATATATTGTTTCAGACGAAGTTAATGGCTTTTTGCTCGGTGATACTTGCGAGAGGCTAGGCCTTGACCCACTTGGTGAAATAATCTATTGCCACTATCACAAATTTGTTTTTTTCCTTTCGCCAAAGGGAAAGAGCTGATTAGATCGATTCCCCAAATGTTGAGGAGTTCAACATTTGAACTGTACTGAGAATGAGAGACAGAGGAGGGAGGGAGGGGTAATTTGGGGTTTTTACTCTCTTGGCATTTGCATTCAAATTTGGGTTGGGGCTCCAAAAGATCAAATTGGATGCTATTTCTGGTAATAACTTACATTAAATGTGTATACCTATGGCAGCCAAGTGATGTCTTTTCTTGAGGAATTTGTTAGAGTTTGGAGGGTAAATTGAGAAAAAGAATAATGTTGGCAAACATTTATTGGAGGGCAATATAGAAAGAAAAATTGTGAGACCAAAATGGGTCTGGTAAAAATAAAAAGGTTAAAATTACAATAAGGGATATTTGTCTTTATCTCAACTAGTCGGAAACTATTTAGTCAAAAAGAGTAATTAAGTACCTGTATTAGCGGAAGAGATAAAGAGACTGTTGATATGGACAATGTAAAATGATTTACAAAAAAGGATCTTTTAAGTTTTCAATTCAAACACGATTATTAAAATTGATCATTAGATTTAGATTATTTTTTTAAAAGGAATTTCAGAATTTGTTAGCGGTCAGAGGGTAAATTGGGAAAAAGAACTATGTTATCAAACATTTGGTGAATGAATTAACTTGGTTTTTGGAGGGCACAATAGGAAGAAAAATTGTCTGACCAAAGTGTGTTTAGTAAGTATAAAAAGTTAAAATTACAATAAACGAGATTCGTCTTTTATCTCAATCAGTCGGAAACTATTTAGTCAAAAAGAGTAGGGCCAAATTCACCATTGGTCCCTGTACTTTGGATTTGTCCACGGTTCATCCCTGAACATCAAAATGTCTCACCATTGACCAAAGTTAGTGTTTTCTGTCCACCGCTGGTCCCTTGCTCAAACGCTGTTACATGTTTCACCGTTAAATGGTCATGTGCGAGTCACATGATCAAATTGAAGGACATTTGTGTCTTTTCTTGCTGAGCCTTGGTAGCTGGGCATTCACATTTGTGTCTTAAAACCCTCTGTTACAAAACCGTCATTTGGACCGCCAATAATCGCCACATCCCCATCTCCAAATCTTCCAAAATCGATCTCTCCACCACTGGCATCACTATCCTGACGATTCCAACAAACCCATCTGGCCAATGCCTGTTGCAAAATCGTCATTTGGGCCGCCAATCGCCACATCCCATCTCCAAATCTTCCAAAATCGATCTCTCCACCACCGACATCATTATCCTGACGATTCCAACAAACCCATCTGGCCAACGCCTGTTGCAAAACCGTCATTTGGGCCGCCAATCGCCACATCCCCATCTCCAAATCTTCCAAAATCGATCTCTGCACCACCGGCATCACTATCCTGACGATTCTAACAAACCCATCTGGCCAACGCCACCGGTGAACTCTCACATCGCATCATTACAACTCCACCCATCTGGCCAACGCCACCAGTGAACTCTTACGTCGCATAATTACAACTCCTCGAGTCCGACAACTTGGTCCTTCTCGATCAATCTAATGCAACGCTATGGCAGAGCTTCGATCACTAACCGCTTCTGTAAAAGACGTTGACTTTTCTCCTTGTGTTGATAACCTCTTGGTCACCGCTCGCGACACGATTATGCAATGGAACATGCTCACTTACTGGAAATTGTCAATGGAGAAAACGGCTTTCCAAGGTCCAATTTTACCCGTTTCATACATGGGTTTGAAGTATTCAGGTTTGTACCTGTTTACAAACCATGGATTGGATGTTGCAATTCAGGTGATTTTACCGACGGAGAATTTTGACATTAGAATTGCAACGTTTGGGCAAGACAGTTATTTTGACTATTTCAAGTCTTATCGGGTCAGATCTGATTACATTATATTCAGCTTCGGATGACAGTTGTAAAACTCTGTTCACTTGGGGGAGATTGGACATTGTGCCACCGAGAGTTGTTCTTGTCCACCGAGGTTTCATTCTGATACCAACGTGAACGGAGACTGCACCCCAACTGATTGGTCTTTTTCCTTGCCTGGTTCTTGCACTGGTAATAGAAGTCGACGGAAGTCAAATTCAGTTTAGAATTATTCGTATATTTTGTTAAGTTCTGGTTTGGACTATTTCTCTAATGATTTAACTGATCATGTTACGTATGGTATTAGTTTGCCTGATTGTAAGGATCTTTGCTCTACAAATTGTTCATGTTTGGGTATTTTCTTTGGGGATTCTAGTGGACCTTGTTATTTGCATGAAAATAGATTGGGTCCAATTATGTCCAAGTCAAGTAGCATTAATGATCGGTTGGGGTTTATTAAAGTTATGGTTTCTTCTTCGGTTGCAAACCCTGGTGGTAATTTGAATAATAATGGTCGTAAGATAGAAAGGTGAATGCCCAACTGCCAAGGCTCAGCAAGAAAAGACACAAATGTCCTTCAATTTGATCATGTGACTCGCACATGACCATTTAACGGTGAAACATGTAACGGCGTTTGAGCAAGAGACCAGCGGTGGACAGAAAACACTAACTTTGGTTAATGGTGAGACATTTTGATGTTCAGGGATGAACCGTGGACAAACCCAAAGTACAAGGACCAATGGTGAATTTAGCCCAAAAGAGTAATTAAGTGTCTTTAGCGAAAGAGATAAAAAGAATGTTGATGGGAACAAGGAAAGAGGAAGTAAAAAGATTTACAAAAAGAGAATGTTCAAGTTACCTTTTAATGCTTAACATATAAACAAAGGAGATATTTTTTTCCTATTTTATTTATCATTGATAAATTTGTTTTGTCAACTATGCTTATGACTCGTCTCATGTTTTATCATAAAAAAAAATTATAAAAGCATTTAACGATCAAAATTTTGATAGTATGTGATATTTTACTACTAAAATAAAAGGGTTTTATATTATTAAAAAAGATTATTTTAAAAATCAATTCAATAATAGCAACATGGTATGTAATGAAATAGATTATTGATTTCAATCAATTCAAAATTTAAAATCTAGAACTGATTGTTATAGGTAGGCAAAATGTAATAAAAACTTTACGATATTGTATCACAACATGATTTTACTATTGAATTGCTTTTTTTATAATTATATCCAAGTGTGAATTATTTATTTCAATATATCAGTAAAGATCACAAGTTTTCGATCTCAATGTTTAGTTGACAAAAAAATATCTTTATGATATTGTATTAGTTTTTCTATTATGCAACATGACTATAACCATGAGTTTAGTTAAATATGCATTTTCTTAAATACATAAATAACAATTATATTGTTCATATGAACGCTAACCAAAGATAATTTAATGTTTTGAATAGAAAATAATAGTAAAAGGTAATCTGAAAAGTAATTTTGTTGGTTAACTTAAATTGGGCAAGTAGTTAAGGGGTAGTTTTGTCCAATCATATAATTATTTAATATAATAATTAATTATATAGTTGATAAATAAAACTTATAGTGGAAATAGTTTCTCACTCGCTAGAAGCAAGGCCGACTATAAATTTACCATTTTTTTCAAAATATTACAATTTTATGGAAAGCTCAATCTTTAATATCTAGCAATATGTTAAATCTTCCATCTTATTAACCTTATGGACTACCTTAAATTACCAAATGAGCACATTTCTTCATGCATGTGACGTATTTGAAGTCGTTGATAATAGTCTTAGAAATGGCTAATCTAACACAGTTGGCCCCGTTAGACTATGCTTCTAGCTTTTACCGACCTTACCTATTGAGCTAAACATTGGGTTACACAATAAGAAAACCCACTTTCGTCGACATTTTTTCTTGGCGTTTGATATATGTGTTGGCAATTGCCCACACTTCCACATATGTATCAAAAATCAATGACAATTAACATATGTGTTAGAATTTTGGAGATAATTTACTAAAACGGGTAGAATTGTACGATGCTTTACTGAGGTGTTGAAAAAAAAAAAGATGTTTCTAAAAAATGTCAATAAATATTTGAGGCATAGTATCCGTAAATATTCGACAATTCTTACTAATCATGGGAAGTTTCCAACACATAATGAAGTGTCCTAAATTTAAGAGACATTTTGTGAAGAAAAGTCAGAAAATGTAACGACGTTTTGTAAAGAAAAGTCAAAAATTGTTTTGACATAGCAAATGCAATAAGGCTAGTCAACCTAGGAAAATGCTTCCATGCATGGAATTGATTTAATGTTTAGGCTTACTTCAAACTAGGTTTGACTCTCTTGCTTGTGGTTTATAAAACAAATCTCTTTTTAAAAGTAAATGGACATATTTAAAGCATTAATTAGAGGGTTACAAGGTTGCCAGACTTAATTTTGCTATATTTATATTAAAAAATCTATTATTACAGAAAAATGAGATATTGTTAATGTAAACCCCCCCCCCCCTATTGCTACCAACAAAGACATATCAAATATTTAGAAGAAAACACAACTTACCTAACAAGCTACGAGCTTGATCAACAATTAGTCATCTAAGACTAACCAATCCCAAGGTTTATTATAATTAACACCAACGATAAACCTACGATCAAAGTTATATAACAAAGAAGCCGATAGAGCTGTTAAAATGGGTTGGCGGGGCGAGCTAACCCACAACCCACTTCAACCCGTCATTAGGCGGGGCGGGCCAGCCTAAAAACATGGCGGGCCTAAGAAATACCAACCCACCCCACCACTTTTAAATGGCGGGCGGGCTAGCCCAACGTGGCCAAGCCTTTTTTGACACCTCTAGGCGAGCCAATCCACAATCCACTTCAACTCGTCATTTGGCGGGGCGGGACGAGCCAGCCCAAAAAAAGTGACGGACCTAAAAAATACCAACCCAACCCACCTCTTTTAGATGGCGGAGCGGGCTAACCCAACGGACTCAACCCATTTTGACAGCTCTAGAAGACGATAACAAAGACATGCCTTCAGAAATGTAATCTATTTGGTCCATTTGACTACCAAGACATATATATCCCATAAAAATTAACAATCTATAAACACCATCCAAATATACACCCTAAATAACCAACAACAAAAGCAACAACCAAACAAAACAAAGTACATTAATGCCTAATAACAAAAAACTCTAAGCTAAACGCCATGCTCATCACCAGCCCAACAACAAGTTGAAGTCACTGAATCAACTCTCTGCAGATTACTTTGTGTCTTTGTCCATCTAAAGTCAGATAAGTTTCAACGGTAGTTGACCAACTCATTGCGTCTTTGTCCATTTAAAGTTGGATGAGTTTGAATGGTAGTTGACCAACTCATTGACACCATGTCCAAACCATGTGGTTATCTGTCATTTATCAACCTCATGCAGCTAATTGTAGAAACTAATAAAGTTTAGGAATAATGACATAGCATTTCCATTGAATAAATCACTTATTTATAGGGGAATTTACAATTTGAGTTACACTAGGAGTAGGATACAAGAAACCTATACAAGGAAGGTAACACAATTAGGAAAGAACTCTACAAGGTAATTACCACTAATTACTCATTACAAATCAACAAGAATAATTAAAAGATATTATTCTCTAACATGCCCCCGCAAGATGGACGTCCGAGAGGAGAGACCAATCTTGTGAAGTAAGTGATGAAACCGTTGGCGAGCAAGAGGCTTGGTCAAAGCATCAGCTAGTTGATCGGCCGAGGAGACATGACAAACTCGCATAAGCCCATCCTGAACTTGTTGCCGAATGAAATAAAAGTCCAGAGCCACATGCTTCATGCGAGTATGAAAAACCGGGTTAGAGCAAAGACTCGTAGCGCCTACATTGTCACAGTAAATGACTGGTTGAGTCGAGGAGGCGAGACCGAGTTCGCTAAGAAGAGAGACTATCCACCTGACCTCAGCCGCAGTGATAGCCACTGCCCGGTATTCAGCTTCAGTCGAGGAGCGAGCTACAGTGCGTTGTTTCTTGGAGCTCAGGAGATCGGGTTCTTTGCCAAGCCAAGATATAGACAATGTAGGCACCGGTGGATATGAAGTCATCCTTGTTGCCGACCCGATCGGCATCGGTAAAGGCATGGAGAGCGGAGGAGGGCCGATGAAGGAGGATGCCCGCATCAATTGTACCACAGAGATACCGAAGAACTCGTTTGACCGCAATCCAGTGCGCAGTGGTCGGCCTATGCATGAACTGAGATAGTTTGTTGACAGCGAAGGCAACATCAGGCCGAGTGAGGGACGATATCAAGACCGCCGACCATTGCTCGAAATTGGCCGGATCTCGAGAGAGCCTTGTGAAGAGTCAAGGTAGGCGAGGTAGCAAGAGGTGTAGCTACTGGGCGAGCATCGGTCATGCCTGTGCGAGCAAGGAGATCAGCTATATACCCTCGCTGGGAGAGCAGAAGACCACTTGGGCGCTTAACAACTTCAACCCCAAGAAAGTAGTGAAGATCACCAAGGTCCTTGAGAGAAAAGCGAGTAGCGAGCATAGAGATGAATGTCTCGAACCCCGGCTGGTTTCAGTGACAATGATGTCATCCACATATACAAGGAGATAGATGATGGTGCCCCGAGCATTTAGAAGGATGAACAATGATGTGTCGACCAATCGAAGTTTTGGAAGCCGAGGCAAGAAGAAACGACGCAACTCATTATACCATGCTCGGGAGCTCGCTGAGACCATAAATAGCCTTGCGAAGTCGGCACACATGTTGAGGTTTGTCCTTATCGGTGAACCCAAGCGGTTGAGCCATGAATACCTCCTCGGACAGGTGGCCTTGAAGAAAGGCATTGTTCACATCCAGTTGACGAAGATCCCATCCTTGACAAACGGCCAAATGGAGAGAACAAGACGAACAGTGGTCGGTTTAACCACCGGCTGAAAGTCTCATGGTAGTCAACCCCGGTCGTGGTGAAATCCCTTGGCTACTAGGCGAAGCTTTGTAGCGATCAACAAGCACCATCGCATGTCTCTTGATACGGAGATCCACTTACGACCAACTATATTGCGAGCAACCTCGAAGGGACGAGATCCCAAGTCCCATTGCGAGCAAGGGCATCAAACTCTTCAGACATGGCCTGACGCCACTTCACATCCTTTAGAGCCTGAGTAACACACGTGGGTTCACTGTCCCATCGCGAGCCGAGCCGAAGACTCACTTTAATCTTCGGTTTGAAGATGTTGTTCTTGGAGCGAGTGACTATGGAGGATGTGCCGGGCATGGGGGAGTAGTAGGCACAAGAGCTGGGCGGAGCGCAGTGCATGGGAACCAATGTAGGGGGCATGTGACTTGCTTGGGTGATCCTGGAACGCACGTCGTTGCCGAGGAGGATGGAGCAGCACGGGACAAGGAGCAGGGTGGGTATCCTCCGAGTACAAGAGTCGATGTGGGGGGTTGGCAAGCGAGCCGAGATCAACCAAATTCGATTAGTGGCGTGAGCCACGACGAGAATCTTAGGGAGCGAGCAACCGACGCGTGTGTATGAGGGACCGAGCAGCTCATGAGGGGGTAGCCAAGACTTACTATCATAGGTGTCTGTGCGAGCAGGGCTGGTGACCGGGGTGGACATGGGAAAGTTGGACTCGACAAAGCGAACATGACGCGATATGTACAGCTTGGTGGTGCTTAGATCATAGCAGAGATAGGTACTCTGAGTGATCGAGTAACCAAGGAAGACACACCTGAGTGGAGCGAGCATCGAAGTTTGTGGGCGGAGTAAGGACCGGAGCCAAGGATAACGAGACAACCAAAAGCACGAAGCTTGGCGTAGTTCGGGAGAGAGCCAAAAAGTTTATGGTAGGGAGACGCTGAGCAAGGGTGAGTGTAGGTAGCCGATTATGAGATAGGTCGCGGTTTGGAAGGCAAACGACCAGAAGGGCAGCGGAAGAGAAGCTCGAGAGAGAAGGGAGAGACAAGTCTCAACAATGTGGCGATGACGACGTTCCGAGAACCCATTGTGTTCCGGGGTGTGAGGGGGCGAGGTGAGGTGAGAGATGCCATGGGCGGACAGGTAGGCGGCCAAACCAGAGTCCCGGGAAAGCCCCATATACTCGCCGCCATTGTCCGAGTAAAGGGTGACTATGGTTGTTTTAAAATAAATTTCCACTAAGGCTTTAAATTTGGGAAAGATGGTGGCAACCTCAAATTTGAGTCCGAGCGTAAAGCCGATGTAATGGGTATAGTGATCAACAAAGATCACATAGTATTTGAACCCATCAATAGAGGGAAGGGGGGAAGTCCAAACATCAGTATAAATAGTTTGAAGAGGGAGAGTAGACACAATAGTATTTTGATGAAAATAAATTTTATGACTTTTATTAGAAAGGCAATCATTACAATGAATAGGAGTGCGGCAAAGGTCGAATGCTAAACCTAGGCTAGATAATATCGACTTTGGATGGGGCCGACGGATGGCCAAGACGATGATGCCACCCCGATGAGAGACTTTGGCCGACAAGCAGTAGGTGGGGCGGGGAGGCTGTGGTCGGCCATTCATACACACCGCCCTTAGGGACTTGTCCGGCCAACGATTCTCCCTGTCGGCAGATCCTTCACATGAAAAGAAGTTGGTAAGAACTCAAATAGAGGTTTTATTAGAGATGCAAAATTGAGATATGGATATAAGATTCTTTTTCATGTCGGGAACAAATAGAACATTATGAAGGGAAAAAGTGTGGGTGTGGTGAAGGAGGAGAAACCGGTTTGGAGATAGTTAACCCGCATCACCATGACCATGTCATCCATGCCCGCGGTAGTCGGAGTGTAGCGAGAGTTGCCGAGGTCGCTAGTGACATGATGAGAGGCACCACTATCGAGTAGCGACTCGGTGTCCACGTGTCCGCCGTGTCTGCCGTTGCAAGGTGAGCCCGTGGTTGCCACTTGGAGCCACTTGCCGAGGGATTGGGAGTAGCGGGCATAGAGGTGGCGATGGTTGAAAGTTTGGGCGGCGAGTAACCGAATTGGGCCCTGTTGGCGACATGCTTGACATTTGCCTAGATATGGTCGTGCCGTGGTCGAGGGAGTAGATGCCGAGGGTTGTGAAGGTGGCCGAGGTTGCGAGGGCGGCTGATACCGAGCTTGCGAGGAGGATTGCCGAGTTGTCGAGCTATTGTTCCTTGGTGCAGCAGGGTTGGCCGAAATAGGGTGCGAGAAGGACGAAGGCTGAGACGCCGAAGAAGCTCGCGATTGATGAGTTTTCATGAAGCTCATCAAACGAGATGGGGTATCTCGCCTTCAACCACATCCACGATGTGGCGGTGAAGTCGTCATCCAAACCATCGAGGATGGTCTCAATGAGATCCTCGTGGTCAAGAGGTTTGCCCAGAGTAGCGAGTTCATCAGCCCGACTCTTGACAGACTGCATGTAGTCGGTGATCGACTGAGT
The DNA here is from genome assembly GCA_013146195.2 of Codonopsis lanceolata. Lineage (NCBI taxonomy): Eukaryota > Viridiplantae > Streptophyta > Magnoliopsida > Asterales > Campanulaceae > Codonopsis > Codonopsis lanceolata. The sequence goes on from CM028383.1 coordinate 92,861,226, forward strand.
TCCCTTGGTTGCTCGCTTGAGGTAATCTTTGATCTGTTTAATATGACCGCGAGTTGGGCGAGCATAGGTATGAGCCAGGATGTCCCAGGCTTCACGATAACGGAACGGACCCAAGGATCTCCTAGAAAGGTATTAGGATGAATGACCTCGCGACCCAACGCCTTCGAGATGACGCGAACCTTGGCATTATGAACGACAAGCGACACAAAATCGCTGCACCCATAAATATTATTTCACCTTCGAACAACGAAGATTCCGTCTTACACTGATGTCACCAGCTCAAGCTTCAAGAAAGGGAAAGGGTAACAAGAAATTATGTGGAGTATCAACATGAAAAGAAAGGAGAAGCTCGAAAAAAGAAAGACTTGAGCAAGAAAAAATTTGCAAGGGAAAAATGTGAGGAAGAAGAAATAGCAAAACAAGAAGAGGAGGAGAAGCTTGAACGAAAACAACTTGAAGAAGAAAATAAGCAATTGGTGTATGACAAGGAGGAGGAATTGACTCCTAACAACAATTTGGTTAGGAAAACGAATTTGTTTGTTAGTATGGGGGAAGACTTAATGCTAGGGGCTGATCAGATGAAGAAAGAAAAAGGTGAGGATTTCGTTTTGGAGGAAGCTTCAACAACAAGGCAGCCCACTCTAGTCAAACAAGGGGGGTCTCGGCTTTGGAAGCAAGCAAGGATGGCGAGAATTGGCAGCCCAAACTTTTAGTTATGAAGACCACGTGTTCAAATTTTCGTGCCACATGATTCTTGAAGAAAAAGAAGCAAACAATTGGAAGAGTTTCTTGAATGCTTTCTTTAAAGCATTGGAAGTGTATGAACAATTCCAAAGAAGATCTTCAAGGCTTGAAGAAACATAGGGACGCCTATTTGAAGATGCAAAAGGAAAGGCTAGAATGATGGGGTTCGATCTACTCATGGAAGGGCTAAAGAAAGAAGAAGCAATCAAGGGCATCTGGTTTCTCAAGCATCCGACAAGTGGGGGGATCAACCAAGGATTATTTGGGCAGCCCGGAATGAAGGTGAATTATCAAGAATTGTTTGAGTGGTCACAAGCTAAGAAGACCCAAGGATTGAAGGCAATCCTTTTCAAGAAGGGAGTTTGATCGCGGAGAATGGGGGCAAGACAATGTGCACCTAGAAGACCAAAGGAGGATGCTAGTTGAGAGTAAGGGTAAGAAAGTTTTGTTAGGTGTTCGTGATCACGAGATATTTGATCCAGGGAAAAGGGGGTGGAAGAATGGACAACGGATATTGTAAGGTCTCAAGTTCGAATCAAAGGACATTTTAATGATCGGCCAAGAGCGGATTTGAGGGCAAATCCTTTTCAAGAGGAGAGTATGATATGATTCGGACCAGGAAGCAAGATTGAGGAAGCGTGGACCTTGCGGATGCAGGTCCATAGACCTGCGCACCGCAAGGTATCCGTGAAGTTGCCGTTTTTAGTTTTAATTGTTTTATTGTTAGGATATTATTAAGAGATTTAGTTTCCTTTTTATTTAGAGTTTCCTTTATTTAAGAGTTTCCTTTTAATTAGAGTTTCCTTTTAATTAGTTTTCTTGTCCTACAAGAATTAGGGTTTATTTTGTAAGCCTATAAAAGGCATTCTTAAACATTGTTTTAGGGGAGAATTTTGATTAATAAAAGTGAGTTGATTTTCCTGGTTAGAAAATTGTCTTGTTTCTTTGAGTGTCTTGGATTGAAGCTCGGATTATAAACATCGTGGATTAGTTGTTTATAATTGAATTCGACTTATCAGTTGGAGAGTCATCCCAATTGTGGCATCATTCACAATTCCAAGGTTTGCATCATCTCGAAGGCGTTGGGTCGCGGAGTCATTCATCCTAATACCTTTTTAGGAGATCCTTAGTCTGCTGCTTAAAGTTATCATTGTTAGAGTCGGCGATGAACTTGGCATGACCACGAGGATCATTTCCTGGAAGTTTGATGATGACTACGCCACATTGTGGATGTGAAGCGATACCTCATCTCGCTTGATGAGCCATGAAAACTCATCAATCGCGATGGGGGTATCTCCGCCCTTCAACCACATCCACGATGTGGTGGTAGTCATCCGTGGTCATCCAAACCACCGAGGATTGCTCAATGAGATCCTCGTGGTCAGAGGTTTGACCGCATGCTAGCCTCGATGATCGACCGAAGTTCCCTTGGTTGCTCGCTTGAGGTAATCTTTGATCTGCTTAATGTGACCATGAGTTGGGCGAGCATAGGTATGAGCCGAGGATGTCCTGTGCTTCACGAGCAAGGCGGCCTGTTGGATCGAGGAACCTGGGAGCGCAGGGGAAGCCAACAAGAGCCCCAAAGAGGAGTTTGTCTTGGCGAATCCAAGGTAGTGAGGGTTTGGGGTGGGAGCGCCCTTGGATGTTTGGGCATCCTTGGTGAGGACATTGAGGCGGGCATGGGTGTGAACCGTCTACAAACTTGCAGAGGTCATAGCCAATGAGGGTGGCCTCAACTTGGAGTTTCCAAGCTATGTAATTGGTAGAGGTGAGTTTGGTGATGTTGTGGTGGGAGATATTGATGAGGTCGAAGGTTTGGGTGGGATCAAGAGGGTTTTGACTCAGAGAGAGTGATTTCCGTTAGCCATTGTAGAGGTGTTTAGGGTGGCGGCTAGAGGAAGAGGAAGAGGTTTTAGAGCAGGCTCGATACCATGTAGAAACTAATAAAGTTTAGAATAATGACATAGCCTTTCCATTGAATAAATCACCAATTTATAGGGGAATTTACAATTAGAGTTACACTAGGAGTAGGATACAAGAAACCTATACAAGGAAGGTAACACAATTAGGAAAGAACTCTACAAGGTAATTACCACTAATTACTCATTACAAATCAACAAGAATAATTAAAAGATATTATTCTCTAACCCTAATAACATAAAGCCACTAGAAGTGTTCATAGGTTAGTCGAAAAACTATCGACCAAAACATGACCACAACACCCTGCTCGCAAGCACCATCTTCAACAATTAAAAACATTTGATTTTTTCAAGTGATGTGTATTATACCCCCATCCCACATCGAATATTTATGGGACGTGTATGTTGTTTATGAGGTGGCCATATACTACCACTGGGCGCTAACATCATCCATGGTCTTTTGAGTCGGCTTGTGGTAAGCTTGGTGACCTAAGGTGTTGCGTGTTTAGTGGACCAGTGTATGGGCTACCCGTATCGGACCCGACATTCGGGCTTTGGTTGTTACAAATGGTAATAGAGTGGGTCTCAGCCGAAAATGTGGGAACAAAGTGTTGTGCGGGGCAAAGTGCTACACTGCGTGAGATGGGAGCTACCTCTTGATCCCCATACAAGCCACCTCTTGAATCCTGCATCGCCCGAGGTACAGTTCGGCCTTGACAAGGACGTCAAAGATTTAAGTGGGGGAGATTATAATACCCCATCCCATATCGAATATATATGGGAATTATATGTTGTTTATAAGGTCGCCACACACTACTTCTGGGCACCAACATCATCCATGGACTTTTGGGCCAACTTGTAGTAAGCCTGGTGACTTAAGGTGTTGCGTGTTTAGTGGATCTGTGTGTGGGCTACACGCAATAAACCATGCTTTCATGATCGGGTCGTTACAATGTGAACCCCTTAATTAATGGTTAGAGCAATCACAAGCACAACTCCAATTAGGGGTGAGCAGAAGTTTTCCGGAACCGGACCGGACCAATGGAACCGGACCGAACCAGTCAAAAATGGACCGGACCAATACTTTGGATTGGTCCTAGATCTATTTTGCCAGACCGACAATTGGTCGGTCCCCTCTTCCGAAAACCAAAAACGTAGAACCGGACCGAACCGACCAATGTGTATTTATAATTATTTTATTATTTATAATATACTAATATAATATAATTAATATATATATATATATATATATATATATATATATATATATAAATTGATAAGAAGATAATTAAAGGGATACAACTTACAACCTAAAGAAAATATAAAATAATTTGATTCAATATTCAAACAAGTTTCTTTATTTGATTAAAGAGAAAATAGGAGAGAAAATATTGTTCTTCCATATTAATTAATTTTCTGCCTCTTTTTGTGATTCCAAACATTATTAGTTTGAAGGATTGTTACATGTAAATTAATTAAATTAACCATAAGGGGATCGGAGAGGAAGATGACTTGCAATAAATTTCCTTACAACTTTCTTTTTCGTTTCTCTTTATTAATTTGGAAGTAATGATGTTTACATTTAGTTTATTTTCACCCAACAAAATATTGTATGAAGGAAGAACATGATTTGAATATTGATCATTGTTTTTAAGAAAATCTAGTTATCCTCTTGATCAAAGATACGCATCGTATTGGTCCGGTCCCGTTCTCACGCCTTCAATTGGTTCTCGACCGACCAATGTGCATTGGTTCTCGACATATTGGTTGGTCTGGTTCTATATTTTTAAGAACCAGACTATTGAGTCAGTCAAAGTTCTCGAGTTTTCCAAAAAGTGGATCGAGCCATTTTTGGACCAAGCTCACCCCTGACTCCAATCTCGTAGTGACTTGATTGGGGGGGGTTTAACTCACACCACAACCCCTCAGTTTATATCAAATAAGATTACCACATTGAAATACACGCTCTAAAAAAAGATTGCTTTGAAGAGACAACCAAGGAAGAACCAAACCAGTAAACACTAAAATAAAACAGACAAAAAATCCTTCTTGGTTGGACTACAACCCAAAACACACCTTCATTTTGAAGTATCTTTGTGGAGGTTTAAATCATATATAGCTCCTCAAATTTGTCATCAATCTCTTACATAACCCACAAGTCCACAACAATAATGAACCGTACCTACCTGCAAAGGAAGCACCAAACAAAAGCCAAACAAGATGAACACCTTCTAAGATCAAAAGGATCCATGACAGGGGGAAATGAGTGTTTGGGGATGACCTCTGATCACAAGGCATATAGGATGGGGAAATCTAGGAAGCAAGAAATAATACAACCCTAATCAAAGAAGATATTAGCAGATTGGTTACTATGATTGGGTTGGTAGTCCTAAATGATTAAGAACCAATGTTTATTATGGTTGTTGGACTCAAATGATTGTGACTCCTAACAAGGAGCTTTTTTTAGAAAGGATCATACATCTATTTGTTACGACTTTTATAAATGTCATATTAAAAATATTAAATTATTTTTAAAAGGCCTTGTAAAGCTATTTGTTAACACTTTAACAAGTGTTATTTTACAAAATATAAAATTATTTTATAAAAATATCATAATGTGGTGTATTGGGACTTTTATAAGTAATTATTTCATTAATGATAATATTGAAACACTTAACGATCAACACATCAAGAAAGAAGTAATGCATATAAAACCCATCTTTTTTTCTCCCTAATAATTCACGAAAACATGTTTTTTTTTGCGTACTTTCTTTCCCCTTTTCCCACTCTTGCTAGTTTTTCCCAATTCTCACTCGCATTCTTCTCCCCTTTGTCTTTCATAGTCCCTCACGGCCAAATTCACAACAAGTTTTTTAAAAGGAATTAGCGCACACTTGAAAGACGAATGAATAACTATTCTAGTTTCAATCTTTAAGCCAAGTAATATTTGATTCATCTTTGTTTACAAATTAGGGTTTATATGTATAAATCGTAGTAACACATAAAACCCATATTTTGCACACACTTTTCCCTTAAAAACGTCTTTCTAGTTTCCCAATTCCCAACCACGTTCTTCTCCTCTCCGCCTTTCATAGTCCCTCACGACCAAATTCTCAACAATCTTTTCCAATAAATAATTAGCACACACTTGAAAGTTGACGGAAAACTATTTCAGTTTCAAGCTTTAAGATTGGTCATATTTGATTCATCTTTGTTTACAAATTAGGGTTCATTTGTATCAAACTTAGTAACACATACACCAGTCTCTCTTTTTTTCACCCTAATAATTCACGAAAATGCAATATTTTTTTTCACGTATCTCTTTTCCAATTTCTCGTTCTTCTTAGTTTTCCCCAATTCCAATTTTTCTACCCTCTGCCAGGGCCGTTCCTAGCATTTGATTGGCCCAGGGCGAAGCTCAAGAAAGGGCCCTTATTTAATAACAAAAATTAATATTTATACATAACTGACCCAAATCATAACATACTCAAAAAAATATTAAGGCTGTAACTATCATAATAGTATCTAACAACCATGTTACAAATGTCAACAAAAATAAACTTGAAACAAAGAGTGGAAACATAGCAATAGAAGCAACAACAAAAAAGCGGCACTAGCGGCGGCAACAAAGCAGCACTACCGCAACAAAAGCAAGGCAACCATAACCAAAGAACATCAAAGACATAACCGCACTAACAAACAAACAAACTGATCATGAAAAAATATTTCTTCGTGCATTTCTAGATGCAAAATCATCAATTATAGTATCAAGATTAATATTATCCAACATTTCCTTTTCAACACATAAAATAGCCAGACCACTCAACCTTTCTTGTGACATTGATGACCTCAAGTAGGTTTTCAATAATTTTAACTTTGAAAAACTTCTTCACCGATGCTACGATAGGCATGGTCAATAAGATTCGATAAGCAATTGAAACATTAGGATAACGTCGCTTTGACAAATTCAAGAATTTCAATCGACATTGACTCATTTGGTAAAGTCAATTGCAATACTTTTAATTCGAAAAAAAATCATGTAAATCCACATCCAACACATTATCATGAGAAAAAGTAGATGTAAAATTAGTGCAACATTCTTTCAGTTCATCATCATCTAATGACCTCAACTTATTCGAATCAAATAAGAATCCAAATATACTTTCAAATTTTGTTAATTGCTCAAATCTATTTTTCAACGAAGTAGTTGTCATATCCACAACAACAAGAAAGTAATTAACTTTAAAAGACTCCTCAACTGATTGTATTTCTTCATCATGATCAATTTCATCAAATTGTCTTTTCCTAATAATACGACGTTTAGTTGGAAATGTAGGCTCCACATTCATCTCTTGGGCAAGACTTTTGGCAATATTCATACTAGAGACAAAACCTTCATTTCTATATTTCTCAAAATAAACCATAACACCTTCTACTTGCTTCATGGTAGCATCAATGCACATAGATTTAGACTGCAACTTTTTACTCACCATGTTAATAGCATATAAAATATCATACCAAATAACCATGCCAAGTAAAAATTCAAAACTCTCAAGTGCACTAACCAAACTTTCAGCCTCACTCTTTGACTTGGCATCATCACAAGATCTAGATAATTCCACCAATGCCAATCTTATTTGAGGAGATTGAAACCTAATAGGTTTAACACTTTTTATTCGACTCTCCCAACGAGTATTGGACAATGATTTCACAGTTAAACCAGAAACATTATCAAGTAAAACCTTCCATCTTTTTGGAGAACTTGAAAATAATACATATATACGTTGCACAACTCCAAAAAATGAAACAGCTTTAACACAAGAATGCGCCATATCACAAAGAGTAAGATTAAGACTATGACAAGCACATGGCATATATAAAGCTCTTGGATTTATTTCAAGTAATCGCTTTTGAACCCCTCGGTGCTTTCCCTTCATATTAGAACCATTGTCATAACCTTGACCTCTCACATCATTAACATTAAGACCAAGAGACTTAAATGCATCCAATAATTCACTGAAAAGTCCAAATCCAGATGTGTCATCTACTTTCAAGAACTCTAAAAAGTACTCCTCTACTTTTATTTTGTTGCTTGACATATTCACACATCGTACTATCAAACTCATTTGTTCTTGGTGGCTCACATCTGGAGTACAATCAAGGATTATAGAAAAATATTTTGCCTCTTTGATGATCTCTATGATAGAACTTCTGACACTATGGGCCAAAAGAGATATCAACTCATTTTGAATCTTGTGACCAAGATAATGATGATGGATGTCATGATTTTGAATGCGCCTAATATGATCTTGCATTATCACGTCAAATTCAGCAATCATCTCAATTAATCCCAAAAAATTACCATTACTAATTTGGTAAAGCTTCTCATTTGATCCTCTAAAAGCCAAATTTTTTTTAGCAAGACATTTCACAACAGAAATTATTCTAATCAAAACATGTCTCCAACGTTCTTTCTCCTTTGTAATTTCTTGTTGCAAATCTTTGTCAATTGTTTGATTTTTGCTCAATCTTGCTCTTAGTTCATTCCAAGTACTCATATTAGTCATATGTTCAACACTATTCTCATGTTCTTTGAGTCTTTCACTAAGGTGCTTCCAATCTCTAAATCCATCATTTGCCAATGCACTTTGTTTGCTATTAGATTTGAACAACTTACAACAAAAACAATATACTTTATCCACATGTTTAGAGTAAACCAACCATTTTCTTTCTTTAATCTCTCCATTACTCATTCTTCTAGAATAAAATGAATATGAAAAATGTCGAGAAGCATTGTCTAAAGGAAACACAAGATTCATTTCCATTTGAGGCCCCTTTTCAACTAAAATATCCCTTGTTTTGTTATCAATATTATCCCAAATTCTAGGATCATAAATATCAAACGAAGGGATTGATTGCTCATCTCTCATCAAATTTTCTAAATTGGATGTATTTGGTACATGATCATGCTCATTGCAATCAACAACATCCTCATCCTCGTGAATATGAATCTCATCACTTATATTTTGCACTGGTTCTGGTTGTTCAAAATTACCCTCACCTAATTCCTCAAGATTCTCACTAGAAGGGCCTACTACTTTAACAAATTTATCAATAGATCCTTTTTGGGATTCTATGAACTGTTCGGCTCGTTTTCTTTTTTTCCTTTTTTCACTTCCCGACAAATGTTTTTTAGGCAACATCATACAAATCAATATTGATTAGAATAATAACACAATTTGACAAGATCACAAGAAAATGAACGAAAGCACCTGTATGGAGTAACAAGGTTTGACTTGAAGTCTAAAGTCTTGATCAACTCTCAAGTCTCAAACTCAGACAATCAGTACCTGAGAAATGTGATTATGTGAAATGTGAAATGACAATTAGCATTCAAATAGAATGTAAGAATGAAAGCATCGATCAATCGAACAAATATTAACCCAAATATTAATTATTAAAAATTATTTAAAAATGAACAAATGAACAATATCAATATGTGAAGAACTAATGACTAATGAGTAATGAAAATTATGAAATAATGAATAATAAATTTAATAATATAATATATTAATATGTCAATGAGACTAATTACTAATAGACTATCAGACTAATAGACTATGAATATGAACTTAGTCTTTGATTATTTGAAATTGAAGTATTGCAATTTGCAAAATTGACTAGTTGGCCGACTAGTCTTTGTTTAATAATATTTACTGATTTACAATTTTACATCATCATTACATGAAAATTGTCAATTGAAATGATGAGATATTGAGATGAGATTCATGAGAAATCACAAATCATAAATTCAGAAATCAGAATCAGAAGTCACTAATTAGTAGTTAGATACTAGATAGTCTAGATTGTTAGAACAGATGAACAATATAACTTAGACATTTAGAAGGATGAAGATTGAAGAAATGAAGAATCAATGAATCAGATTTCACATACCACTGATACCAGGAGGCAGCTGCCGCAGCTCATCACGAATTCACGGCGACGGGCGACGGGCGGACGGCGTTCGGCGACGGTGTGCGATTGCCGATTCGTGTCGACGGTGTCGTGAGATTGTGAGATTTGCGATTTGTATTTGCAATTGTATTTTAACTTTTGATTATTTTTTTTTTGCCCTAATTCACAAATTTGATTTTCTTGAATGCCGAGTTACAGCTACCGCCCGGTTACAGCCTGTGCGTCTTTTGAAGAGATGGGCTCATTTTTAGACTTTTGATTTGAGCCTCTTCGGTAAACCCAATATAAATTATATACAACTACTATTAATACCTAAAAAAATATAGGCCCCCAATTTCCTTGGGCCCTGGGCTGGTGCCCAGCTTGCCCCTGCCTTGGGCCGGCCCTACCCTCTGCCTTTCATAGTCCTTTATGAATTAACAACAATCTTTTCCAAAAAAGTATTAGCACGCCCTTGAAAGTCTATTAGAAAATGGTTCTAGTTTCAAGCTTTATGCCACATAATATTCGATTTCATTTGCATATTAGAGTTTATTTGTTTTTGTAACGCCCCAAACTCGGTACCGACATCGCGGTCTCACAATTTGGCCACGTCACCATTTCTAAATACTAATCCACAAAATATCCAAAATAAAACATTCAAATTTTCCTATCCAAAATACATAACTGTCCAACACAAATTCCAAAATGTAATCAATACCATAAATCCCAAACAAATGTTTATTCCTTAAAAATAAATGCCAAAGCTAAGGAAATTATTCTTGTCCGAGTCACCCTTCAAATGGTCCACCTGATCACAAAAGAATTTCAAATTTACTTACAACCTGAAGAAAATAGAAAAAAATGGTGAGCGAACAATGCCCAGCAAGTTCATATACAACCCCTCCGGTTTCTAAGGAGGAGTCGACCACAAGAAAAATATTTCGCCAAAAAGTCAAATAGTCTTAACAAGACCAAAAATTGCATCAACCAGATGTAGAGATTATAAAACCAAATACAAATGTAAATCAGGAATTCCAAGTAAAAGGTAAGGTTCAAAACAAATACGAGATATTCAATTGCCGCCAACCGTCCCATTCCAGTTGGAAACAAGGAACACCCGTAGATTCCATGATCACTTAAGTGGTCAATTCGACCTGACTAATTGCCCCAATGGGCTTGATGCCCAACGGGCCTGAAGGTATATCCGGACAACCTCACCACATGTCCAGTGGTGTCAAATAATTCAAAGTTTACAAATGTTACATATTTCACGTAACAACTTATTTTACTTAGTGATCACGGAGGAGTTCCAAATAAAGCCAAACGTCCAAAAATATATGTAATCCATTTTTCCAACGGATTGATATTTCAAGAAGTCAAACATGGGTTACAAAAGTTTCAAAATTCGGATTATGAACAAAATAGGCTCGACGGAGTTCAAAGCAAATATCGGCGAATGCCGAACATGAGTTTTCAAAGAAAAGGTTAAGCCAATAAAGTTATAACGGAAACTTACCGAATAAAATATGATGATCAAATAACTTTAAAGAAGTATAATCCCTTACCTCAAAACGAAGCTTCAAAATCAACTCTTACGCGAAAATGCGGCTACCCATACTTGCACAAATCTAAGATTCAATAACCAAATTATTACATCTAAATAACTAATTGAACTTTTAAATAAATTAATTATACAACCTTTTTTTAAAATTTATTATTATATTACTCTTTCCCAAGTACAACTCAAACTCCCCCCACCGTTATTTCTTTCCAACCACCCGACAACTCACCAATCTTCTCCCCATTTGTTTTTGTTTTTTTTTTGGTGACTAGACTACACCTTCTGCTTCTAATTCTCTCTCACTTTTCTTCCAATTTATAATCACCTTTTTGTTTTATTCCAACACACCCATCTCCTCCCCTTTGCTATTCTGTCCTTTTTTTCCTTCCTCTTCGGCTCACACCAGTACTCATCTCCTATGGCCTTCGTCTCATCTCTTTCTCTGCCGAGTTCCCCTTTCTTATTTTTTCCCCTTTGTTTTCTTATTTGTTTCGGCAGCAACACAGCCCGAAACAAATCTTTCCATCATTCCTGTTATCTCTTCTATAGATCATCAACCTAAGGAAAACAATCAATTACCTGAAATCTCAAAAGGAATAAACAATATCTCACCTCAATCGAAGACTCGATCTTGCCTCCCGTCGATTTGGTGCGTTGCCGGATCTTTCTACTTCGTGACTTCGTCAAAGACTCCCTCCGACGTCCATCTCTCAAGCTCTCTCACACTGTGTTCTTACTCTTGTGAATGATTCAGATGAGAAATCGCCCCCCTTAAATAGTCATCGAAAACAACCCTTGAGTTTCCACCATAAGTGCTGTTTTTATTATCATAATTATTATCATTATTATTGTTATTATTATTATCATTATTATTATCATTATTATTGTTATTATTATTATCACTAATATTATCATTATTATTGTTATTATTATTATCATTATTATTATCATTATTATTATCATTATTATTATTGGACCATCAATTTGGCTCAAGCCCGATCACAAATAAATAATCCAAATGTGTACCAAAACTAAGTGGACTTGCTATTAAATTAAAATAGGCTCAATTAACTATTTTATTCAAATTAGGCCAAACCATAAATATCAGCCCAAGTACATTCACTCCAAAATAATACAATAAAAAATTAGGGATATTACAATATCAATGTTTGTCCCGCATAAATCTCATCTCTTTTTGTTCACCCTCATATATCAAGAAATGTGTTCATTTTTTCGTTTACTCACATATTCATTTTCCCACTAGTTTTTCCCAATTTCTAACTGCATTCTTCTCCACTTTGCCTTTCATAATCTCCCACAATGAAAATTCACAACAATCTTTCCATGAAATAATTAGCGTACCCTTTTTAAAGTCAATCGAGACTTGTTTCAGTTTCAAGCTTTAAGGTAGGTAGTATTTGATTCATCTTTGCTTACAAATTTGGGTTTATATGTATCAATCTCAGTAACACATAAAACATATCTCTTCGTTTTTGTATCCATGAAAATGAGGTTTTTTTTATCTCGCGCATTAACTTTCCCTTTTCTAGTTTCCCCCAATTCCTAGTCGCATTCTTCTCCCCTTTGTCATTCATTTTACCTCACAACCAAATTAATCTTATTGAAAAAATTTAGCATGTCCTTGGAAAATTGATCAAAAAATTGTTCTAGTTTCAAGCTAGGTAACATTCGATTCGTTTTCATTTGCAAATTCGATTTTATTTCTATCGATCTTAGTAACCGCATAAAACATATCGTTTTTTCCCTCGCTAATAAGTACATAAAACAATCATTTTATTTTTGTCCCCCGGGGCATAGCCGAGTGGTAAAAGGAGGGGGACATAAGATTCTGGAGGCATGCAGCGTGGGTTCGATACTGGTGGAAGTAATTTGTTTTCTTCTGAGGTTGGACCTTGTATGTGTTATTAGTTGCAATGTTCTCAAACCCTGTATCATTTTGGGTACATCCCGTGATTTTTCTGATAGTAGCAATGAGGGACCAAAACTACTACCACATGATTCAACCTGGTTAAAAAAAAGAAAACAATAATTTTTTGTGCACTGACTTTTCCTTTTTCTCGTTGTTGCTAGCATTCCCCAATTCCTACACACATTCTTCTCCTCTCCTCCCTTCGTAGTCCCTCGCAACCAAATTCACAACAATCTTTTCAAAGAAAGAATTAGAGCTCCCTTAAAAATCGATCAAGAAATTGTTCACATTTCATGTTTTAAGCTAGGTAATTTTTGATTCATATATCTTTGCTTGAAAATTAGGGTATATGTGTATCGATCTTAGTAACACATAAAATTCAACTTTTTTTCGACCCTAATACATCATGAAAATGAGGTCATGTTTTTACGCACTCACTTTTCTCTTTTCCTACTCTTGCTAGTTTTCCTCAATTCTTAGCATGTTGTTCACTATGCCTTTAATAATCTCTCATGACAAAAAAGTAGCTTGCCCATGTATGTCAATCGAATTTTTTTTCCAATTTCAAGCTTTAAGTCAGGTAATATTAGATTCGTCATTATTTGTGAATTAGGGTTTATTTGTATCAATCTTAGTAATATATAAAACATATCTTTTTTTGGTAAAGACTTGTGTAGGACGGTCTTACGGATCTTAAATCCGTAAGACGGAGCCCCATATAAAAATTCGCGGGTTAATAACTAAACATGTTAATAAAAGTTATAAATATTGGTTAGTTGGGTTGGTCAAGGGCAAACCTTAAAGATTTAGTACAAAGAGGTTAATGGTTTGACATTCCCTAGCTACAAAGTTAGGTTTTAATGCTCATTTCCTCTATTTGCTCCGGTACCCCTCCACTTTCAATGTTTGCCACCGAAAGTCTCATGTTTCCCACGCCTTCCAATTTAATCCTTTGTCAGCTCCGTTAACCTTCCGTTAGCATCAATTGCCTTGGGATACTTGACAGATCCTAACGGACTTTGACGAAATGCTAAATGACACATTTAAAACCAAACGTGACACATTGAAAACACAAAAGTAACACATTTTAATGTTAAAAGTGACACTATAAATGAAAATTTATTATAATTCTTATTAAAATACAAAGTAACACTCTTAATATTCCCCAGCTACAAAGTTAAGTTTTAATGCTCATTTCCTCTATTTGCTCCGGTGCCCCTCCACTTTCAATGTTTGCTGCCGAAAGTCTCATGTTTCCCACGCCTTCCAGTTTAATTCTTTGTCGGCTCCGTTAACCATCCGTTAGCATCAATTGCCTTGGGATACTTGACAGATCCTAACGGACTTTGACGAAATGATAAATGACACATTTAAAACAAAACGCGACACATTGAAAACACAAAAATGACACATTTGAATATTAAAAGTGCCATTATAGATGAAAATTTATTATAATTCTTATTAAAATACAAAGTAACACTCTTAATACTCCCTAGATACAAAGTTAAATTTTAATGCTCAATTCCTCTATTTGCTCTGGTGCCCCTCCACTTTCAATGTTTGCCGCCGAAAGTCTCATGTTTCCCACACCTTTCAGTGTAATCCTTTGTCAGCTCCGTTAACCATCCGTTAGCATCAATTGCCTTGAGATACTTGACAAATCCTAATAGAATTTGACGAAATGCTAAATGACACATTTAAAACCAAACGTGACACATTGAAAATACAAAAGTGACACATTTTAATATTAAAAGTGATATTATAGATGAAAATTTATTATAATTCTTATTAAAATATAAAGTAACACTCTTAATACTCCCTAGATACAAAGTTAAGTTTTAATGCTCATTTCCTCTATTTGCTCTGGTGCCCCTCCACTTTCAATGTTTACCGCCGAAAGTCTCATGTTTCCCACACCTTCCAATTTAATCCTTTGTCAGCTCCGTTAACCATCTGTTAGCATCAATTGCCTTGGGATACTTGACAGATCCTAATGGAATTTGACGAAATGTTAAATGACACATTTAAAACCAAACGTGACACATTGAAAACACAAAAGTGACACATTTTAATATTAAAAGTGACATTATAGATGAAAATTTATTATAATTCTTATTAAAATACAAAGTAACACTCTTAATACTCCCTAGATACAAAGTTAAGTTTTAATGCTCATTTCCTCTATTTGCTATGGTGCCTCTCCACTTTCAATGTTTGCCGCCGAAAGTCTTATGTTTCCTACACCTTTCAGTTTAATCCTTTGTCAGCTCCGTTAACCATCCGTTAGCATCAATTGCCTTGGGATACTTGACAGATCCTAATGGAATTTGACGAAATGCTAAATGACACATTTAAAACCAAACGTGACACATTGAAAACACAAAAGTAACACATTTTAATGTTAAAAGTGACACTATAAATGAAAATTTATTATAATTCTTATTAAAATACAAAGTAACGCTCTTAATACTAAAAAGTGACATATTTAATAGTAAAAAGTGACACTCTTAATACTAAAAAGTGACATATTTAATGCTAAAAAGTGACACATTTAATGCTAAAAAGTGACTCTTTTAATACTAAAAAGTGACACATTTAATATTAAAAAGTGATACTCTTAATACTAAAAGGTGACACATTTAATACTAAAAAGTGACACATTTAATATTAAAAAGTGTCACTTTAAAACTAACATTGACTGCCAAAAGTGAAACATTTAATACTAAAACGTGATATTTTCAATGCTAAAAAGTGACACTTTTAATTCTAAAAAGTGACACTTTAATGTTATAAAGTAACACTTTAATGTCAAACGTAATGATTTTTATTTATAAAAAAATGAGACACTTTTCAACGTGAAAGTAACATATTTAATACTAAAAGTGAAACATTTAAGCAAAAAAGGTAACACTTTTTTAGGAAAAAAATTATAATTTTCATTAAAAATGTAAAGTGACACTTCTAAGGCCAAAAGTAACACATTTTATACTATAAAGTGACACTGTTAATAGTAAAAAGTGACACTATGCATATACAAATATGAGGGGTGGTGTTGCAATTTTCAAAAACTAAGGGATTGTATTAAGATTTCTGAATTTTGTCCCATTTAAACTGGATAGATCCGTTTTACGAATAAGGATCCGTAAGACTGTCTTACAGAAGACTACCTCTTCTTTTTTTCCACCCTAATAGTTCACGAAAACATAGTCATTTTTTTGCGTACATACTACTCTTTCCCACTCTTGCTAGTTTTCCCTAATTTCAAGCCGCATTCTTCTCCCATTTGCCATTCATAGTACCACACAATCAAATTCACAACAATCTTTTATAAGAAACTCCGTTGAAAGTCGATCGAAAAATTGTTCCATTGTCAAGCTTTAAGCAAGGTAGTATTTGATTCACCCTTGTTTGCAAATTAGGTTTTATTTGTACAAATCTTAGTAATGCATAAAACACTTCTTTTTATGCCCTAATAATTAAAAAAAAACGTGTTTATTGTTTCGCGCACTCTGTTTCCCTTTTATGCTCTTACTAGTTTTCCCCGATTCTTAGCCTCAAGTCTTCGAAATTTTCCATGGCACGAGAGATATGCATGGTAGAAAACTTTACTTGTGCTTTGAGCGGCCATGACTGGTACGTCTGAGGGGGGGATATGAAAGCTAAATAGCATAGAGCTGACATAAAAGGAAGACTTTAGCCTTAGAGCAGGTGCAATGGAGCATCTAAATCAAATCTAATGCCAATCAATGAAAACAACGGAGGTTTTAAAAAAATCAACTTTAAAGCAATTGAAGATTTTTTTTCTCAAAGGTTCAAGATAAGAAGCCGCAAAAACCGGAAAGCATGGCAACAGCAGATAATGAAACGGTACAGTTTTGAGAAACAACCCATCAAAACAGTGTAGTTTTGATGGGTCAAAAGCCAAACAATTGAAGCAGCCGACAAGGGTGACAGCAGCAAGGACATGTGTCAATAAAGTACCGGTTTTTGAGTTTTTTTCATTATCTGCTCTTCAAGGGCAGTTTGGGCATTCAAAAAAGTTTTACTTTTTTTTATTTTTTTTTAAAAACAGTACACATTTTTATCTATAAATAGAGACTTGGTTTGCCTCATTTGGATACCAAATGCATTTTTGGTAAAATTTGAATTAATTTGTAAGTTTTAATAATAAATAAATAATGAGTATTTAAATAATTTCGAAATTATTTATTTATGCAATATCAAATTTATTTTAATAATAAATAAATAATATTTTAATAATGAGTATTTAAATAATTTCGAAATTATTTATTTATGCAATATCAAATTTATTTATTAGTATAAATTGAAAGAATATATTAAATTAATAGAAATAAAGATGGTGGGGTAGATAAAGTTGTTAGAGATAAAGATGGTGGGGTATATAAATGTGTTGGATTTTGTGCCAACCATTGGGAGGGTTTTTTTTGTTTTAAATCAAATGGGTATGTAATGGATTAGTTTATTGATTTTTAATGAGTTGAGTTTGATTTTGGTTTGATTTTAATCAAACCATTGTACTTGCTCTTAGGCTTTCACCTCACCATCGGTCTTCGCGTAGTGGCAACGTGTAGTCAAGCAAAGTGGCCTAGCATTCCTAGAATGTGGCGGCCATCGTTATGTCATCAACAAATGGGTAATGAGAAAGCAGAGAGAAAGTGGAATAGATCGATGGTGCACTGAGTGTAGTTGAATGAGACCTAGCTCGACTTAAGAACTTCTCTTAGGTGTCTCCTTCTGATCCCACCTACCTAGGGCTGGAAGTGGAACAAGGGTTGAGCCTGAATCTGCTCTTATACTGGAATATGCCTTCCCATTGGGCAGAAAGTACTCTCTAATTATGCAAGAAAGGAGAATCTTCGATCTACCATCTTTCTTTCATAGTCCCTAATGACCAAATTCATAACAATCTTTTCCAAAAAAGAATTAGCGCACCATTGAAAGTCTACCGAAGAACGGTTCTAATTTCAAGCTTCAAGCCAATTAATGGTGGATGTTGGATTCGTCTTTGTTTGAAAATTAGAGTTTAGTTGTATCAATCTTAGTGCAGACACCCCAATTTTGTACTCATTTCATACTCCTTTCATAATGTCCTATAAAAATATTATTACAAATTAAAATGGATTATTTTTTTAATACCTTTTTTACATTTTACGGGGCCAAAACGTCAAAAGGGCTAAATGGAGGGCTCAAAAGATAGAAGGAAACAAGAAAGGGGACAATGTGCAAAAATGAAAGAAAATGAAGAAAATGGGCGCGGTACACCCAGAATCGGGCGTCGTGCCCAAAAGCCTTGATGTCGTGCCCAATTTCTCCCATACGATGCTCGAATTTCTGCTCCGTGCAATCCGC
The DNA here is from genome assembly GCA_013146195.2 of Codonopsis lanceolata. Classification (NCBI taxonomy): domain Eukaryota; kingdom Viridiplantae; phylum Streptophyta; class Magnoliopsida; order Asterales; family Campanulaceae; genus Codonopsis; species Codonopsis lanceolata. The sequence goes on from CM028383.1 coordinate 92,879,707, forward strand.
TTCTTTCCTAACTATTTCCAACGCGACACACATTTCTTTCGTCGGGACCCTTTTTGTTGTGTACGACGCCCATTTTCTGGGTTACCTAGCTCCCAAAACTTGCTACAGTTTCCAGTGGCTAACCCATCTAATATGCTTCTCTCTTTTCTTGGAGAAGACACACTCATACAATGGAAGCATTCCAGCCTCAACCCTTCATATAAAAAGGGATCGAGAGCCTGTCGAATGCCGAAAGGATAGCCATTTTCCTTCAAGAGAAAAACTTTCTCCCTTAGACAAAAAAACACAACAACCCATTTCTCTCCAGCTTACAATCTCTCTCATTTCTTCTGTTCGGATAAAGTAGCAGGAGAAAAAAAACACACACACACACAAAAAAAACTTCCTTTCTTGGGAAGACAGGGGAAGAAAAAGGAGATTACCTAAGCCTAGGCGTACCGGGTACAGGCTATCACGCTCCAAGAGGTATTGGATTTGATATTCTATCCCTATAACTATTTCATACTTTGTGGATATGTACATATTTCTATCGTTGTATATATTGTTAAAGTTTTTTTTTGTTTTTTCTTTATGTTACGACTTGAAATAATTAATTATTTTATTTAGTTAGATTCTTTTTATACAACGTAAATAATTGCTTTTTTCCTTTGTATTAGTTTGGTTTGTATATGATAATTTATAAAATATTTATTTGATCCATTCTTTGTTTCATTTTGGTTATTATTCCATTTTCTTTTGCTTTGACAAAAGTAAATGAAATCGTCTTTTTTTATTTTTCTTTTATGTACATATACTTGCTCCCTAGGCTAGTTTACAAAAATAAATAAGCATGTTTAGCAAACTCATTTTGAAACCAAAAGGACGAATTGAGTGTCTAACCCCTTCCCAACTCATAACTTAGCCCCCGAACCCAAAATTTTGGTTTTTCTCAGTTTACCATTTAAATGGAGGTGACAACTATGTATATATATTTTTAGAGTCCACGATGAGACCGAACATATTGCACGCGCTTAAGTTTTAAACCCACCAGTTTTCACGTAACGAGTGCGTCTTTTCTAAGAGATGAGAGAAGCGTATTAGATGGGTAACCCAGAAAATGGGCGTTGTACACAGCGAAAAGCCCCCCGACTAAATAAATATGTGCCACATTGGAAATAGTTGGGAAAGAAGTGGATTGCATGGAGCAGAAATTCAGACGCTGTGTGGGAGCAATTGGGCGTGGCGCCCAATTCTGGGTGTACCGCCATTTCTTCATTTTCTTTCATTTTTGCGCACTTCCCCCTTTCTTGTTTCCTTCTGTCTTTTGAGCCCTCCATTTAGCGCTTTTGATGTTTTGCCCCCCTTAAATATATAAAAGGTAAACAAAATTAGTCCATTTTAATTTGTAATAATATTTTATAGGACATTATAAAAAGGGTACGAAATTGAGGTGTGTACACTTAATAATGCATAAAACCCATCTGCTTTTTTCCACCCTAAATTCACGAAACGCTGTCATATTTTCATGCACTAACTTTTCCCTTTTCCCACTTTTACTAGTATTCCCTTATTCCCATCAACATTTTCCCCCCTTTTGCCTTTCATAGTCCATCACAACCAAATTCACAACAATCTTCACCATGAAAGAATTAGTGCCCCCTTGAAAGTTGACCAAGAATTGTTAAAGTTTCAAGCTTTAAGCCACATAATATCTGATTCATCTTCGTTAGCAAATTAGAGTTTATTCGTATAAATCTTAGTAACACATAAAACTGTTTTTTTCCCTAATATTTCTTGAAAACACAGTCAGTTTTGTTGTGCGGATGCACCAGTTACAAGAACTATAGCCAGGAGTTGTTCCAATACAAGGAAAAAATTCGGAGTTAACCAGAAAACAGACCCAAGATTAAAATAAAGGCGGATAACGTTACAACCGGGGATGGGGGTAACATTTTAATCACTTGGGGTACAATAAACCAGTAAATAACATATACTAGTAAACTGGAAAACACAGTCCTAAATATTGCTCCTAACTGTTATGAACTAACAGAGGAGAAATATTCTGTGACACATCAAACCAACTGAGAAACAACAGAGCAGTAATGAGACAGAGCAATGCGGAGGATTAAGTAGAAATAATCGAAGCGTTGACAAAGCCGATCAATATCGATAATACAGGATTAAAACCAACAGTAACAATGAAGCCACAAATGAGTGCGTAACAAGCGCCGTGTACACGCACGACTCGCCGTCACAGTCGGAGACCTCGGCTAAGCATCTCAACAGGCTCGAGATACCCTCTCACGGCCATATCCACCAAACGAGTTCGACTGGGGAACCAACCCACAAGCGCCAAGGTCAAAGCCACCAAACAGGCGAGACCCACTCCGCAACCAATGCCGATGAAGGCGAACGAAGAAGATGAACACCCACCCCAATACCATGAAATCGAGACCCAACCCGAAACCTCTCACTCACGACCGCTCCTAACAGCTCGCTCACAAAGAAAACGGCAAGAGCCCGGTCAGTCCTTCACGGTTACACCCGACTAGACAAGGTATCCCTCAACTCACTGTTTCACCAAGAAAGAAGGCGGAGAGGGAAGACAACCTAGATCTACGGTGGAGAATGGACCGAGACGAAGAGAGAGACAGACGGATTCTTGAAGGGATTTATCTACGATAAACTCGCTCACAGCCCTCACAAGATACGCTCTGTATCTATCTCTCATATACTCTCTGCGCTCATCTCTATCTCTCATAAAAGGCGAAGGCCCGGCATTTATATGAGGCGGCACAAGTTAGGAAAAGGTGAGCGGCAGGGACCACGACCAAGCAATGACGGTTACCAACAAAAGGATAAGGGTGAGGCATCAACCATTTAAATTCCCAAAGGAGAATCGCCAACAAAATTGGACGAGAAAAGAGGCTACCGGCTACACAAAGGAATTGGGCCTGGCAAGGTGTTTGGGCTTAGGGAGATATTAAGGAGGCTGCCACAATGATTTGGGCCTCCAGAATCCTAACAATCTCCACCTTGGAGCAAGTGTCGGTTCCAACCAATGAACTCGAGGATATTTAACAGAAAAGGTGTCATCATCGCCTTAGCCCCGCACTTGATCCAACACGAAGGAGGACCAAAGCAGGGAAAAACAAAATTTTACGCAACCACAAAGAAGCAGAAAATTTTAAAGAAACGAAGCTAATTCACAAGCAGAAAAAGCTAAGTTACCATGATTGCTCACACAGAACAAGCATGGATTTTCCGGGGAAAAATCACGAAAACGGGTCAACCTCAATTACCGGGATCACCGGTGTCAAACATCAAAATTTTTAAACAATTCAAAAAATTTGAAATAGGAAGGCACTTGGTATTCATATCAGCAGGATTCAAAATAGTGTCAATCTTATCCAAATAAATGATGCACTTAGCAACAACATCACGAATAAAATGAAAACGCACATCAATGTGTTTTGTTCTATCGTGAAAAACAGGATTTTTGCAAAGTTGTATGCCACTTTGACTATCGGAAAAAACTACCACCTTGTCCTTTAAAAAACCGATTTCTGAGATCAAACCTTTCAACCAAAGGGCTTCCTTGATACACTCGGTTATGGCTATGTATTCGGCCTCGGTTGTGGACAGGGCCACAACGGATTGCAGTTGGGATTTCCAGCTAACGCAAGAACCGCAAAGAGTGAACACATAAGACGTGGTCGATTTCCTATGATCTTTATCATTGGCATAGTTTGAATCAACATATCCTACCAACCTAACACCGTTTTCAGATTTAAAGAACCTCAATCCATAGTTCATAGAATGTTTTAAGTATCGCAACAACCACTTAACGGCATGCCAATGGGGCAAGCCCGGGTTAGACATGTACCGGCTAAGACAACTAATGACATAAGCAATGTCGGGGCGAGTACTAACCATCAAATACATTATTGAACCTATGGCATTGGAGTAAGGGACTCTACTCATTTGATTCATTTCGAATTGATTTTTGGGACACTGCTCTTTACTAAGCACAAAATGCGAGGCAAGGGGAACATCAACAGAATCAACATTAATCATCGAGAATTTACTCAAAATCTTTTCAACGTATGAAATTTGGTTCAAGTAAACAAATGACAGTTTCCGGTCTCTAACTATGTTCATGCCAAGTATCTTACTAGCATCGCCTAAATACTTCATGTCAAATTTAGCACTCAAGCAATTCTTAACATATTCAATCGATTTAGAGCATGGGCTAATAAGAAGCATATCATCCACATATATGAGCAAGAAAACAGGCACACTCCTATCATTTTTGAAATACAAACAATGATCATAAGCACTCCGCGTAAATTTCAAATCTAGCATGCATTGATCAAATTTAATATTCCACATGCGAGGAGATTGTTTTAGGCCATATAAGGATTTCTTTAACAAGCACACATAGTCAGGACGCTGATTATCTACATATCCCTCGGGTTGCCTCATATAGATTTTTTCAACCAAATCACCATGCAAAAGGCGGTTTAACATCCATTTGTTTCAATTCCCAATCAAATTGAGCTACCAAAGCAAGCATAATCCTAACAGTCGTGAACTTAACAACGGGAGCAAAAATTTCAGTGTAATCTATTCCTTCCTTTTGAGTAAATCCCTTAGCCACTAATCTAGCTTTAAACCTAATTGAGTCTGATTCACCTTTGATTTTATAAAGCCACTTACAAGAAACTACTAACGCTCTCTTAGGCTTAGGCACTAAAATCCAAGTTTGATTAATGTGTAACGAATTCATTTCCTCATTCATGGCATTAATCCAATCATTACAATTTTCAGATTTTAAAGCTTGATTATAAGTCTTTGGCTCGGAATTATCAATAGATTCAAACACACCGAAAACAAATGAAGTCATATGAAAATCATCAAAACGGGAAGGCTGCCTAGAAATCCGTCTAGGTCTATCACGCACAAGTTGATAGTCATGCAAATCATCCAATTCAGGAATTTCGTTTTGTCCATTTTCATTATCTTCATTTTGCTCATCAAGTTCATTTTCAGGAATATCATGCTCAATTTCAGAATTCACATTATCGGCAATTCATGCAAATTATCCACATTCACATTTCTAATTTCCACCAATTTCAGAATTCACATTTTCGGATTGGTCACTAGCATCACTCGATCCTACGGGATGCTCCACCATAATGGGAGCCGGGGGAGGGATAGGCTCGGCGGGAACAGTCAAGCAGGGAAATTCATTCTCATTAAATACCACATCCCTACTAATGATCACTTTGAAACCTGGTTCCTCACGCAACCACAACCTATAACCTTTAACGCCCTCCGGGTAACCCAAAAACACGCATCTCACCGATCTAGGTTCAAGTTTATCTAGCTTTCTATGGGCATAGGCCGCACACCCAAAAACACGCAAGTTTGAGAAATCTACATCCCTACCAGAAAACACCACCTCAGGACAACGGCCATGTAAGGGAACGGACGGGGACCTATTTATGAGGTAAGCGGCAGTCAAAACTGCCTCTCCCCAAAACTTTTTAGGGAGACCCGACGACGCAAGCATACTCCTCACACGCTCAAGAAGGGTTCGATTCATTCTCTCCGCGACACCGTTTTGTTGGGGGTTGTAAGGCACGGTCTTGTGCCTCTCAATCCCGTTTTGCACACAAAAACTATCCATGTCATGATTGCAGAATTCTAACCCGTTGTCGGTCCTAAGTGTCTTAATTTTTAAACCTGTTTGGTTCTCAATTAAAGTTTTCCAATTCTTGAATTTCTCAAACACATCCGATTTGTTTTGCATCAAAAACAACCACACTTTTCTCGAAAAGTCATCAATGATCGACAAGAAATAACGATTACCACCGTGCGTTGGAACGCTCGCGGGACCCCACACATCCGCATGTATGTATTCTAAGGCACGTTTCGAAGAAAACCTTTTAGGGTTAGGGGGAGGGGGAAAACTCACTCGCTTTTGTTTGCTCATCACACACGTTTCACAAAAGGGCAATTCCGAAATCTTATCCTTCCCAAACACTCCGGTTTTGTTCAAGATTTCAAGTCCTTTAGAACTCATGTGACCTAGTCTTTTATGCCATAATTCAGTTTTATCTTCTTTAGCAAGATTCACACAATTATCATAACAAGACATAGGCATAGCAGAGCAAATATAAAGATTTCTGCCCTTTGCAATCACCAAAGAACCCTTAAGAATTTTCATAAACCCATTTCCCCATTTACCCTCAAGACCCGCATCTTCCAAAGCAAAGACAAGAAATCAAGTTATTACACAAATCGGGAACATGTCGAACATTTTTTAAGGTCAAACAATTTCGAAATAAACTCAAGAAGACAAACATCACCAATACCAACAATTTGACATTTTCTTTCATTCATTTGCCATGGAGACAAATCCAATTCTTTATACGTGGTAAAAACATTCTTAAATGGTGACATATGATAAGTACAACCGATCTACCAACCATTCATTTTTTTCATTGCAGCATAGAATGATTAGGGCAATCCTCCTCATCATATAATTCATATACCAAAAAACTTCAAAGATTACCATCACTATTGGAAGCCATATTGCATCATTTTGTTGATTATGGTTCGTTTTTCTTCCTAGGATTAGGGCAATCCTTCCTAAAGTGTCCAATTGCTCCACAATTATAACATTTACGGCCTTTAGTCCTAGATTTTGATCTATTCTTGCTCCTATTCCTACCATTTCAGGAGTTTTGATTCTTTCCCCGATTCTCGATTTTGATTGTTCTTTGTCCCTTGTTTCTTTCCAAAGTTCGTCCTCTCACCATATTAACCTCACCGGAACTAGATTTACCTTTCCTAGCAATTTTAAATCTAATTCTTTGCCTTTCGAGACTAGTAATCACCGTATCAAGTGTGATGTTATCTCTACCATACTTAATCGCAGATTTCATGTCGGCATAAGATTCGTATCGCATTTAAAAGCACGATTGAGGTATAATCATCTATATGTTCGCCTCCGGTTTGTTTAATATCCTCTACTAACTTAGTGAATGCGTCAATGTTATCCTCTATGTCTTTGTTTAAGTCTAACTTAAAACCTAAAAACTTTTCAAGAAGATGAATTTTACTAGGCGTAGTTTTCTCAAAGTAAATTTCTTCTAATTTTTCCCAAAGACTTTTGGCATGTTTATGTTTTCCACATTTACGCATCACGAGTCGACAAATTCGGAATAAGAGAAGCATAAGCACTTTCGTCCATTTCGCGAATAGTGTCTTCGAAGCATCTTTTGGAAAGTTATGCGTTATGGCTTTAAAAACTTTTCTTTTATCAAAATGCTTTTCATTTTACATTGTTGCCAAATTGAAAAAAGTCGGTTTTTCCGTTAAACGGTCCTAAGCCATAAGAAGTTGCCATTCCAAATTTTCCAAGAAGAACACCAAATTTTCCAACAGGCAGAACACCAAAAATAAAAATAAAAGGAAGCAAGATAAAAAAAGAATAAATTAACTAAAGCAGTTATAAACTAGTGAAGCACAAAAGCAGCACTTAAACAGATGGAATAGAGCAACAAACCCAAGCACAAATAAGCAATATATTAAGCAGGGGTAAACGAAGCTCACCAAGAAACTCTAGGGAAGAGTTTCTAACTATTGGATTGAAGGGACTCTAGAATCCGAATCACAGTACGGGAACAAGGACGTGGCTCGATACCACTGTTGTGCGGATGCACCATTACACGAACTATAGCCAGGAGTTGTTCCAATACAAGAAAAAATTCGGAGTTAACGAGAAAACAGACCCAAGATTAAAATAAAGCGGATAACGTTACAACCGGGGATGGGTAACATTTTAATCACTTGGGGTACAATAAACCATTAAATAACATATACTAGTAAACTGGAAAACACAGTCCTAAATATTGCTCCTAACTTTATGAACTAACAGAGGAGAAATATTCTGTGACACATCAAACCAACCGAGAAACAACGGAAGAGCAGTGGGAGGCATGAGACAGAGCAATGCGGAGGATTAAGTAGAAATAATCGAAGCAGTGACAAACTGATGGCCGAATATCAGATAATACAGATTAAAACCAACATAACAATGAAGCCACAAATGAGTGCGTAACAAACGCCGTGTATGCAAACACGACTTCGCCGTCACAGTGGAGACCTCGGCTAAGCATCTCAACAGGCTCGAGATACCCTCTCACGGCCATATCCACCAAGAGTTCGGCGGGGAACCAACCCACAATGCCAAGGTCAAAGCCACCAAGCAGGCGAGACCCACTCCGGCAACCAATCCGAGAAGGGCGAGCGAAGAAGATGAGCGACCCGCCCCGAATACCGATAAATCGAGACCCAACCGACCTCTCTCACTCCACGAAGCTCACTAACAACTGTCACAAAGAAAGCGACAAGAGCCCGAGATCAGAGTCCTTCACAGGTTACACTCCGACTAAACAAGTATCCCTCGACTCCTTTGTTTCACCAAGAAAGAAAGCGGAGAGGGAAGACAACTAGAATCTAGGTGTGAGAATGGGCGAAGGCGAAGAAGGCAGACGGATTTCGAAGGGATTTATCTACGATAAGCTCGCTCCACGGCCCTCACAAGATACGCTACGTATCTATCTCTCATATACTCTCTTCGTCTCTCTATCTCTCAAGAAAAAAAGCGAAGGCCAGCATTTATATGAGGCGGCACAATATAGGAAAAGGTGGCAGGCGGGGACCACAGTAGCAATGACGAGTTACCTACAAAAAAAAGGATAAGGGGCTGAGCTGTCAACCATTTAAATTCCCAAAGGAGAATCGCCAACAAATTTGGACGAAGAAGACTCTGCACACTGAGGAATTGGGCACGGCAAGGTGTTTGGGCAGGGAGATATTAAGGAGATGCCACAATGATTTGGGCCTCCAGAATCTAACAGATTCCTTGGCCCTCCAGTGGCTCGCCCGAAGCTTGAGGGGTGGCCAAAGCAGATGGATTTTCGAAGAATCATTAACTCTCTCTTCTTGGAGGAAGGGTCGATAAACGAGAGGATCAGCGGATACAAAACCTTCCAATGGAGGTTTGAACCCAGCTTCGATGGAGGGCTGCTATATCAAGTGAACTCTATCGAAACTTGTTGTTTATAGTGATGAGTACAATTTCAAGTGACTGACGTATACAATTTCATGTATTTTATCTCAAGAACGAATTTCATTTCATTATCTTTGATCATGTATTACTTTCTTTATACAGAACTCAATGATTGATATTTTCTTTTCATTTCATTGTTACTAACTTGAACTACTCCGCCTGAATACGTATATATTTTCTTTTCTTTTTCCATTCCACCACCAAGAGCCTTATTTTGCCATTGCCGGCCGAGAAAGTGGTATATACTATATTGAGTCAAACAAGAAATTCATACTATGAAAATCATTTCACATGTCGGTGATTATATTTTAGTCAATAAATGGTTAAATTTATTAGTTCAACTTTCTTTTAACATATTATTTGATCACATCGAGCTAAGCCAAGACAGATTAATATTATTCAATTAAATAATTATATTTTTATTAGGTCAAGAAAAATTAGATGAGGATTGCTCACTAATACAAGAAAACAAGTAAACAACTTTGAATCTCAGTAGAAAAATGGCGGTCGTAGTCCCCAAGTAATTGTTGAACAAAATGAATATTTATTTTGAGACAACGTATAATGTGTAATCGATTTCTTTGCACACGGCTAAGATCCATCCATCCTCCAAACAACACCTCCACCACCACCACCGGCCATCCCCATGGACCCGCTAATCAATGAAACCGGTAACCTCCATTTGGCTTCCCCTACCCACCAATGGGATTGACGAGAAAAGACTCTGCCACCTACTTGTCTAGTGGCAATCCTTGCTAGACTTTTTCTTTCATAATAGTCCCGACACGCCGAGATAACTGGTGGCAAGGCTAAAGTCATCTTGGGCTCATGACCCTCTCCGACGCCAAGCTCATTGGCAACTTGAGGGAGTCGTGGCACTGGAAAAATCGATAAGGAAAGCTTCTACACATTCTTATGTGGCTCCACCACCACCCCAAACCCTCTTGCGCTAAATATTGCCATTTTGGCAAAATTTGGGTACTACAGGACTTCTTTGGAGATCCTTTACCGCCTTCTTAAAGGCCTTGAAGTCCGAGCAAATGAGAGGACGAACGCCGATCTAGAAGATGTTCGATAGGAAAGAGGCGACCTTGGCGAAAGATGGAATTTCTCCACGAAATGTGGATGGACGAAGGAGAGAATCAAAGCATTGGAGAATAGGGCCGGGCGAGGCTAGAGTGCCTAGAGAGCGAAGGTTGAGACCAATAAAGCCGAAATGAAGGAAGAAAAAGCTAGAAGCAAGGGCTTTAAGGAAGGAGAGGGAGCCAGCGCCCAGGCGGAGAAGTTCAATAATGATGCGATTACAAATTCTTGCACAAAGAGATTTCCAACCCTTTTCTCGAGATCTCCACGAAATCGGATATTCGATTCTTGAGTTACAGCGATTGCAAGGAGATCGGTTAGCAACAAAATGGTGTCCTACTATTGATTCTTCTTATGATAAGGCCACGTTGATATGTGAATCCATTGCTAGGAAAATATTTCCTCGAGAATCTTGTGAAGAATTTAAAGGAATTGAGGAGGCTCTTTATGTTAGAAGGGCCGAGGATCGACTACGGAAAGAAATACTAGTTCCACTTCACGAGGCATTGAAATTGCCGAGGAGGTGTATATGAGTGCCAAGCAAGTGGAAGTCTGCTCTGCAGAGTGGCCTCTGTGGCGATGAGGAGGCTACTTGAAATTTTCTTTCAACATGACCATGAGAGGTTTAAGGAGTATCTTGAGAAGGTGAAGTTTGGGAGCACTTAAAGATTCTTCTTTGGAGCTTTGCTTCCTCACAACATTATTAAGTCGTTAAGGCATGGTAGCGGCCATTGTAGCCGAGCTTCAATGGAAAAGAATGATGAATGATTTGTTAAGGAATGGTAAATTGACAAATTGCGTAGCGTTTGTGATGTTTCGAGCATGCTTGGGACGCCCTTGGAGGTTTCACAGCGCTTTGGTTTATTGGTGTCTCAACTCAATGAAGAGCCGTGGAAGGGCCATATAATCACGTTTAGCGAGGAGCCCAAATTTCACCTTATTGAAGGGGATGATTTGAAGTCAAAACGAGTTCATTAGGACAATGCAAGTGGGGTATGAACACGGACTTTCGTAGGTTTTTGATCGAATTTTGGAGGTTGCGGTTAATGGGAGGCCGAGTGAAGAGCAAATGGTGAAAAGGGTGTTTGTTTTTAGCGATATGGAATTTGATGAGGCATTCGACAATGTGGGGAGCATGACCAAGCGATGAGAGGAAATTCAGGCAAGCGGATACGAAAGTACCCGAAATTGTCTTTTGGAACCCGAGGGACTCGGCCACTCGCGGATCGCTACGTAGGTGGGGTGGCT